>JAWDJE010000004.1:239531941-240131941 GCA_035047345.1 Bradypodion ventrale
TATCCAGATGGCAACTGATGTTGAAGGAGAGACTCAGCAAATTAAAAACGATCAACCAGACAAACCACAAATGCCACCAGAAACCTCAATTCCCACTGCCAAAAACCAGGTGACATGTTTGTTCCTATTGTTGCAGGCAACAATAGAAATGGCAACCACCAGGCCTTCTCACAATCAAAATAGTTAGGATGAGGGAACTGAATTGTAAGCATCAGAAAATAAGCTTGTTATTGTTTCCAATCTGGACATTTTGGGGGAAGGGAGGGAGAAAACAAAACCAATAATTGAAGCCTCCCTTATCTTGCTCTTTTTGGTGATCAGCATGTACAGGTCAGCTCATGTCGGAGCTTGTGCAACAGTAATTCTTCCTAATAAACCCTTTTGATTTGTTGAGAGAAAACTACAGAGACTGTAACCAAGGTACCAGTGCAGTGAAAGTTCCAGCCTGTGTGTATAAAAAAGGATTGGTCCCATGGGCTGCTTTGCAGTACTTGTAACACCTAATGGGGCCTGTTAGGGTCAGCAATTAACTCTTAGCTATTCAGAATGTCTAACAGCACCACCTTTATCTGTAAACCAACATGATCTTCAACAACAGTGTCTTAGATAATCTGAGAGTTCACCAAGTGTTATACAAAAGTGAGACACATTTCTCCCAGAAAAGGCTCTGCCCTTTTGTCATTTATGGAACTGGATCATTCAGCTCACATCAATCTGAGATGAATAAGAAATTACTATCTTTATGGCAGAGAACAAAAAAAAAATCTCCTTTACCCAATAACAACAATGTGGCTGGTTTTATCTTAAGACACTTTATGCATTACTGAAATGTGCAAGATACATTGCAAACCATCACTGTCATCACCATTAATATGGGAGTCAGTGTGATGTAGGAGGTAATGTAATGGGGATGGTATTGAGGAAACATGGATTCAAATCCCTGTTTGGTCATGGAAACTCCCTGAGGTGTAATAAAGATAAACTTTTCTCCTGTATATCTCTCATACCTTGAAAACCTTATCAGGGTCACCCTAAGACAAAAGAGATTTGACAGCACATATTCTGAAGCAAGATCATTTTTGGCTCATTTCAATTATTTTGATTTTTATTAAAACCTACGTATTTTATTAAAACCTATGTCCTTGTATCTTTATGAGATGGTATTTTAGGCAGGAGCAATTTGATGGGCAAGAATGGGAAAAGTTGCGCTTGCTGAAATTCCTTCTGGAACACCAATATGAATTGTCCAGAAATTTGTCAGCATTTCCATATGGTTGCTTTACAAGTAAGTGTCAATACCATTTTACAAGGGTATCTAAATTCTCAAGGTACTTTTCGAACATGCAGCATATGTTACTTAACTTCTCTGAGCTTTCCTGTACACATTTTAAACTTCCTCCACAAATAATTCAGGAAAGGGGTCTGAAATCTTGTTGCTTTGTCATACATGTGGAAGGCACGTAATGTGAAATTAAGCTGCTTCTAGCTGGCAATTAGTGAGTCACCGCTGGAATTCTTGGGGTATGTACCAATGATGGGTTGGTGTGTGCTCAAGAAGCCCAGCAGGCACTATTAAGTGCTAGCTAGAGGCCCTTAAAGTTATGCTGTTTGCCTTCCATAAGCATAACAAAGCAACAGGATTTCAGCTGGATCTCCTCATATCAGCAACTGTTCAATTGGCACAGAGTCAACTATCACACAGATATGATATTGTTAGAAATCCAAATCTGGACACATTTCATTTTGTGTGATAAACAGGACAACTTTTTAAAAATCCTTCTCAACCCAAGGTGTCACAGGGAATTGGCCTTTGTTAGTTGTTCTAAGAAAGAATGTGCACCTTTTTTGACAAGGTTTTCTTTTGTTTTCATTTCTGTAAAATGTGTATGGTCAGAATAAAATAACAGGACTATTGCCTTTTAGCAAAAATGTTAACAATGACTAGGAGTTCTGTGACTAATTAGTCCATCCTGTAGCACTTATCTTGTGTGCCACTTAGTTTGACAACAGAAAAGACACTAGTTTTGTGTTAAGTACTGAGTATACTGGAAGATATCATTTATATAAAATGAAGAAATAATTCTTTTTTAAACTTGCACAATTTGGGATCTTGGCCTCATGCTCCAGGAGAAGGATGATGCTCTCAAAGTGGGCAGGAAATCCTCGTAATGCTCTCTTACTATGCTGAGATATCCAGTTGGCACTAAAATCTTGGAAATGGCAACATTTCTTCACATCCACAGATGCTGCACTATCAGAGTCACAGTACATTCATGTACATTCTATTATTGCCTTTGATATTCAGTCAATATCAGAGCCTGGAAAAGTCACTTTTGAGAACTACACATCTGAAACTCTCTCAGCTACCATGATCACTACTCCAAACATATATAATAATAATCCTGTTTTGCTCGCTACAATGAGAAAATGAAGCATTTTGTTTTTTGTGAAGTGGCTAGAGTTTGCTACAAACAGAAGGGCAAAAGTGAGAGTAAGGCTGTCCATGGAGTGAGAGGACCCCTAGATTAAATATAATAGTAAGAATAGGAGTATAGTTAAAGCAGCATCACATATAACTCAAACATGTAGCTCAATTGAAACATAGAGTCCTTCAGGGATTGCCATATGTCAGACAGGGCTGAAAAATTGCATATCCTTACACAAAGGATTTCATTCATGTGAAAATAAACATCTAGGACAGTGATGGTGAACCTTTTAGAGACCGAGTGCCCAAACAGAGGGGTGGGCTGAACTCTGTGCTGGGGGAAGGGAGGAAGCACTGCCATTGGGCTGCTGGGCAGAGGGGTGGGGCAAACCCTGTGCTGGAGAGTGAGAAAGCACTCCCATTGGGCTGCTGGACAGATGGGTGGGACAGACTCTGTGCTGGGATGACATCATGTGTGCCAACAGAGAGTGCTCTGAGTGCCTCCTCTGGCACTTGTGCCATAGGTTCACCACTACTGATCTAGGAAAAGGCTAGGCTACACTCTGTTTAGGAATGGTGTTTTCTGTTTCTTAGGTATTTTCTGTTCTTTTCTTATGTAATGGCCATTCAAAATGTTCCACCCTGTTTGTGGGAAAAGAGACTTCTGGATACTATTCTTCTGAATGGTATTGCTGGGAGGAGGTTTATTAAAGGTAGGATTCGCCTTTATCAGTGGAGGTAGCACAGCTTGATTCTTTTCGTGGCAGCTGCTATGTTGACATGCCACCATTTTTTGCTTCCTCCATGTTCCCCTACACCTAAATAAAAGGAAAATGTAATGGAAGAGGGACAGCAGCCACTCCAACAATGGAGGTGAGGTTTTGGAAATAATTCTGCAAAGTGGTTTTATGTCTCTCGAGATGCATGGGTTGGGGAGATTCTGAATGTTTCTCTGAGTCTTCTGAGACATGTTGATTCAGCACTTGGCTCAACTTGGTACTCAGCACTTTCCTCAGGCTTTCCAAATGTTACATTTTTGAGGGGTCATTTTCTCTTTACTGCAGATGCTAATGATGGAGCTCATTCTCTATAAAGCCTGGTGTGGTGAGAGGAAAGCAGAGTTGTCTTTAGCTCCAGGAGAAGGTTGTCTGCCAGTCCAACCAGAATGTCTGCCTGTCCAACCAGAGCTGACCAGAGGGGCTCCCTAGTTGTTCCATCATCTAGAGGGGCCCGCCTCTCTAGCACATGAAGAAGGGCCTTCTCCGTGTCCACACCAGCCCTCTGGAAACTCCTGCCAACAGAATTAAGGTTACATACAGAATTGCTGCCCTTCAGGAAAGGTTTGAAAACCTGGCAGGTGTGGGGTCTTAATGAAAATACGGTCCCAGCCTGTTGGCTCATTTCAAGCTAAAACTAGAGTGTCCCTCCCTCTGTATTGCTTGTATCCCTTTTTATCCTTTTTATGAGTAGGGTGGGGGTAGGAGGGTGGGTAGGTGGATGGGTGACTTGGTTTTTATTAAATCTTATATGTTTTAATCTGCTGTAAGCCACCCTGATTTGGGTTTGCATGAGTGGGCGGCATATAAATTTAAAAATTAAATTAAATTAAAGCTTATGCTATAACATAATATTTCCTCTAATTTCTCATAAGTTTTATTTTCCCAGAAAGAAGCTTTAATTTTTCTGCCTCATTTTTGAGGTCTTTCAGAATTTCTTAAAGTGATATTTCTGAGTTTACTGTAATCTTGCAATGTGGCTGAACATATTGCATCCTCTCACTTTCTATTAGATATCTCCTCATCACTGTTTAGCTTTGCTAGCTGATGATGCTTCCTGATCTAAAGGAAAAAAAGCCCTGTGGGCTCAGGACATCTTCCCCCAAGCTTCAGTTGAAATGTGGAAAATTCAGGGTTGGGGGGCTGCCAGCTGTCACAGAGATGATTGTATAGTGAAACATGAGATTTGAAAAAACACACATCTCAGTCACTTCATTGACAAAATAAACCACATGAATCCTGGACCTCATTTATGAAAGTTTCTCCAAGATTCCTCTTCCTCTGATTTCCCCCCACAATGGATTTCTTTTCTGTCAAGTTGAACAAATTAGCACAGCACCAATACAAATCAACATTCAAATCTGCATTTTTATATGAACAGTTCTATCACAACAAATAGGATGACGACAACAACAACAACAATTCTACCATACCATTTCCCAGCATATCTAGCTCCATTTTCCAGCATATCTATCTAGCCTCTCTAAATCTGACTGACCATTTGAATTCTGAGCCAATACCTTCAAGCTGTGGTTGCAGAAAACTTGTGTCTGCTTTTTAAATTATTTATTTATTTATTTTACAAACATAAACAAACAAAAAAGGAATCCAAATAAGGAGTACATACTTCTTCTTCCATGTACAGGTCAGGCTTTAAACTGCCCAAATGAAGCCACCATTTGGCAAATCCATTCTGCAGTTCCATTCACCTGACCTAGTGTGAGAAAGATTAGCTGGCAGAACAAGGTTGCCATGGCCGATTGTGGTCCAAAAAAATACCACAATCTTTGAGGAGGCTCAGTACATACATAAGACATATGTGATCCTTCCCCCCTCCCTTCCAACTGTATTAATCTAGATGTTCTTGATGGAACACCCAGGGTCATCCTCTTGTATTTCTGTGGAAAGTTGTGTTTTTAACATATATTGCAACTCCACTTCCCTTTCTGTCCTTTTTGAACATTTTATATTCTTTAACTAATGTGTTGTTGTCATGGGAGTTATCTCACCAAGTTTCAGTTATCCCCATCAAGTCAAACTTGTAAAGTCAAAATATGTCAATGCAATCACAATGCAAATCTCAAAAACATGAGACACAATTCTCACAGGGCTGTAGGGATTAGTTGACTTTATGGGAGGTTGTCAGAAGAACAATTCAACTAGACCACTTTCTGGGATCCATTATGTGATGTTGCGGAAGATATGAGTAGAATCCAATAGATTATACATGGCATAAGAATCCATCCTGCATGTTCCTGTCTCGAAAAATGCAAGGTTCTGCAGCTGGGTATTTTATAAACTACTGCTTTGTCACATGAGGCTAATTATTGTCAGTTTGCTGAAATCCTTTAGCGCTCTTCATTCCTCAGGTTCTTGTGTTGTCTAACATTTCTTGGACTAGAATTCAAATACTTTGGCAAAACTATTACTTGCTATGGAATTAAGGTCCCTCGCCACAATCTCCCTTTTACTTTGGGCTCTTGAAGAATTTTGTAAGTTCGATTTTTAAAAAGAAAGTGATGCTCTGGATGCATAATATGACATTTCTGTCCAAAATGATTAGAATGTCAAAATTGTTGTAACCTTCCAAAAGAAATGCTAAATCACACTGTGATAAGAAAGGCACCCTCGACAGGTCTGCAAATGACAGCTCTATAATTTCAGCATTATTTTAATACAATGTGGAAGAACCTTATATGTTTAAGCTTCATTTTACATCTTTTAAAAAAGAATAATTGATTCATACTTGTCTGCACGGGTTTCAATAGTTTTCTCTTCTTTCATTGTCTATCTTTCACTTTTCTTTCACTTTTTGATTCACTTAAAAGTTTTTTGTTTTTCTGTCCTATTGAAATAAAGTACATATTCTAGCAAATTTAATTAACAGCCCCTTTATTGAACGAAGCAGGTTTTTGCTCTTTAGGGGTAACAATGGCTCTTACTTACACTGGTCACAAAAATGATTTAATTCTTTGCATTCCCATCAAAGTTTGGCATGATTCAGTATCTATTGACTGTTGACCACTCCTCA
Source organism: Bradypodion ventrale (assembly GCA_035047345.1). NCBI lineage: Eukaryota > Metazoa > Chordata > Lepidosauria > Squamata > Chamaeleonidae > Bradypodion > Bradypodion ventrale. The sequence goes on from JAWDJE010000004.1 coordinate 239,538,174, forward strand.
ACTAATTGGTTTTCACAATATTTTTTCTCTGAGTACGTGTGTGTGCATGTGCGCATGTGTGCATGTGCACACGCATGCGCGCGTGCTCACACACACACACACACACACACACACACACACACACACACACACACTATTCAAACATCTGCTTACTTATACATTAGCTTCAACATGTCTAGTATGTTGGCGGTGGCATCTGTCATGATATTCACTAGGGGCCTAGTCCGTGTGGGAGAAGGCCAGTACATTTCTCATGAAGCCACCGTGCTTTCCAATAGGCAAGCCTCACATGAGGGCTTGTAACAGCATTAATGTCACCTAATTCAATGAGCAGAAATCCCCATAAAGGTCTGATAGTGTAGACATTCCATCTGAAATAAGTGGGTCTGACATATGAAGATCCACCACAATTATCCCAATAAGTGGGTCTCCTATAAAGACCCATGGATACCAGCTCAGTTAAGGGCTTTGCCCTGTTTTCAGGCATGTCCAGGCTTGCCTAAGCAAAGGCAAGCTGAATAACCCAGGAAGAAGGGGGGCCTGGGAAGTCAGGCTTGGCTCTTCTGTCCCGTGAGCTTGCTAAACCACATGAATGCTGTGAGTTTGCAGAGCTTGCAAAATAGCCAGGTGTATATCTTCACTTACATGTTAGGCAGAACCCATGTTCTGCTTGTTATCAAATATGTTCCGCCTCATAGGGAACATATTTGCCTCTCATCAAGCATGTTCCATCTCTCAGGGAACATGATTGCCACTCTGTACAGGCTAGCTAGACAGCTTTCTCACGTAGGTCAGCAAAAATACTTTCTCTAGAAGGTGCGACTCTAGAAGGTGCACGTTAACTGTCAATCACACCTTTGACGTAAATCTAAATTATCATGGTTACCCAGGAACCCTGTAAGGGAGAAGGAAGGAGAAGGAAAAAGGAGGAGGGAGAACGAACATCTTTCAGAGGGTGAAACTTTGTCACTTGGGTCTTCAAGATGCTCATCTAGACATGGGGGGCTTAGAAGCCCCATTCTCTTATTATTTAGACTGATTTTATATGTTTTTATTTTATTAGAAATATGTTTTAAGTGTAGAAGTAGGTTAATAAAAAATCATTGAAAAGGCATCTTCTCTGCCTACCTGTCTGTGTGCTTATCTGGATTCCGGGGCACATGGCTGATAATAAGAAAGCTTTGGCTGCACTCCCAGAATCACATATCTCTCATTGAGAGAAACAGGAGCCAGCAAGGCTCCAGCTCGGCCACTGCTGAGAAGATCCAGCCGCAATGGAGGGAGGGGGCTGGTTGGAAGCCAAGTGAAAGGGGATTCTTAAACTTGAGACCCCATTGGCCCACCGAACCCCACTCCCTCTACCCTGACAGGGTCTCCATTGTAGTCAGAGAGTCACTGAGAGTCACAAAAGCCACGACTCTGCAGATACCGGGCTGTGAGACCATGCTCCTTCAGTTGGGCCCTAAGGGTCAGTTGGGAATCTTGCTCCTGTACATGCCCCCTTGCAGAGTAGCAGATTCCCTGTCTGAGCTTCTCGAAGCTGTCACAATGTTGGTGTTGGAGTTCCCCTCCCTTATGATGTTGGGAGACTTCAACCTGCCTTCATTGGGGGCTGGCTCTGAGGTAGCTCAGGAGTTCCTGGCCTCCATGGCAGCTGTGGGCCTGACTCAGGTAATTCAGGGCCCAACCAGAAACAGTGGTCATACACTGGATTTAGTCTTTCTGTCAGGGCGGTGGCAGAGTGATCTGAAATTACAACATTTGCAAATAACACCTGTGCCATGGTTGGATCACTATCTCATGACTCTGGATTTTTGGGGTGTGACACTTCACTGTAGGGAGGCTGGGTCTATTAAGTTGGCCCACCCTCAGTGATTGATGGATCTGGATGGTTTCCAAAGGAAACTGTTTATTTTCCTCTGGACCAGCTACATGATTCAACTGAGGCTCTTGTCGACCTCTGGTATGAAGGAGCGATGGCGGCCTTGGACATAATCATTCCACTATGGCCTTTCTGCACATGGTGGCCCTGCTTTCCCCCTGGTTTGCAGAGGAATTGAAGGAGCTTAAATGTGCAAAGAGACACTGAGAGCACCGCTGGGTGAAGACTCAGAGTGATTCCAACCGAACACTGGCTAGAGCCTATTAGAGCCTACCTCGTGGTGATACAGGTGGTGAAACGGCTGCCCTGTTCTGGGTGACTAGGTCCCTCCTCGGCAGAGGGGACCTGGCCCCAGTTGGCAAGGGTCAGCTGAGGATTTTGCTGATTATCTGGTGGAGAAAATCGCTTGGATTTGCTCAAAGTTTGACCCTAGTGTGGTTGCTGTGGATCTGGAGTAGACTGGAGTGCAGTCTGGCCAAGTTATCTGGGATCGGTTCGATCCAGTTGTTCCTGAGGAAGTGAACAGGCTCCTTGCATCTGTCCCCGCCACTGTCTGTCTATTAGACCCTTGTCCTGCCTGGCTAGTCAAGGTGTCCAAGGTGGTCACAAGTAGTTGGGTCGGGGCAATAGTCAACGCTTCATTTGGGAGGGGGTGTTTCCTGCACCATTAAAACATGCTTTGGTGTGCCCCCTCCTGAAGAAGCTAGCTCTCGACCCAATGATATTGGCCAACTATCAGCCTGTCTCCAGCCTCCCCTTTTTAGGGAAGGTCCTGGAGAAGGCAGTGGCGCATCAGATGCAGGGTGTTCTGGATGAAGCGGATAATCTGGACCCCTTTCAGTCAGGATTCAGGTCCGGATATGGTACCGAGTCTGCATTGGTCATGCTGCTGGATGATTTCTCGTGGAAGCAGGATGGAGGTCATCTGTCCATCCTTGCTCTTCTTGACCTTCTTGACCATCCTGGGACGGCTCCGAGGATTAGGGATCCAGGGTACTGTTTTGTCCTGGTTTGCCTCATTTCTGGGCAGCCGGACCTAGGCCTCTCCAGTATGGGGTGGCTCAGGACTCAGTTCTCTCCGCTCTTCTATTTAACATTTACATGAAGCCGCTGGGGGAGATCTTCCATTCCCATGGGGTGAGATATCATCAGTATGCTGATGATACTCAACTCTCTCATCCCGTGGTGATCCCAGTGATGCACTCAGAGTCCTTTCCAGGTGCCTGGAGGCTGTTGGGGCCTGGATGGGGGACAATGGGCTACAACTGAATCCCGGCAAGACTGAGTGGCTATGGGTTAGGGGCCCTGCATTATCTCGGGAGCTACCACCTTTGGTTCTGGATGGGGCTACTTTGCCCCAAACAGACCCGGTGCATAATCTGGGGGTCCTCCTGGATGCATGTCTACTGCTCAAAGAGCAGGTGGCAGCCATGGCCAGGAGGGTTTTTGCACAACTTCATGTCATACGCCAGTTATGCCCGCTCCTAGATCGGGACTCCTTGCTTTAGTCACCTCAAGACTTGACTACTGCAATGTACTCTACATGGGGCTGCCCTTGATGACCATTCAGAGGTTGCAACTAGTCCAGAATGCGGCTGCTAGGGTGGTGATGGAGTGCGGGCGGTATGCCCATGCTTCACCACTGCTTCAGGAGCTGCACTGGTTGCTGGTATGCCTCCGGGCACAATTTAAGGTGCTGGTTATTACCTTTAAAGCCCTACATGGTAATGGGCCAGGATACTTAAGAGACCGTATCACCCCAAGAATATCTGTCCACCCCACCAGAGCGGACCGGAGAGGCTCTCTAATTATTCCATCTGCTAGAGAGGCACATCTCTCTAGCACTAGAAGGAGGGCCTTCTCAGTGTCTGCTCTGGCCCTATGGAACATCTTGCCAACAGAGTTGCATCTCCAGACAGAGTTGTTGCCCACAGAAGAACTGCGGGAGCTCAAACGGGCAAAGAGATGCCTTGAGCGCTGCTGGGTGAAAACGATTCCGATTGGGCACTAGCTAGAGCTGCTATTAGGGCCTACCTAGTGGCGAAGGGGATGGTGAGGAGGCAATACTTCACCACCCTTATTGCCTCCACTGATAATCACCCAGCCACCCTGTTTCAGGTGACCAGGTCCCTTCTTGGTGGGGGGGGGGGCTGTGCCTGGTTGGCAGGGATCAGCAGAGGACTTTGCTGACCATCTGGTGGAGAAAATCGATCAGATCTGCTCAGGGTTTAATCTTGGCATGGATGGGGAGGGTCCGGGGGGAGCCAGTGCACAGTCTTGCTGTGTTATCTGGGATCGGTTTGATTCAGTTGCTCCAGATGAAGTGGACAGGCTCCTTGCGGCGGTCCGCGCCACTAATTGTCCATTGGATCCCTGTCCCGCCTGGCTGGTAAAAGCCTCTAAGACGGTGACAGGTGGCTGGGTTGGGGCTATAATTAATGCGTCTTTTCGGGAGGGGATTTTTCCTGCTCTGTTGAAACATGCTTTGGTGTGCCCCCTTCTGAAGAAGCCATCCCTCGATCCAGCAGTCCTAACCAACTACAGACCTGTTTCCAACATCCCCTTTTTTGGAAGGTACTGGAAAAGGCTGTGGCGTGTCAGTTGCAGGGGGTACTGAATGAAGTGGAATATCTGGACCCCTTCAAGTCAGGATTCAGACATGGATATGGTACTGAGACTGCATTGGTCACACTGATGGATGATCTCTGGCGAGAGCGGGATGGCGGTCATCCGTCCGCCCTTGCTCTTCTTGACCTCTCAGCGGCCTTCAATACCATTGACTACGGTATCCTTCTGGAATGGTTCCGAGGATTGTGGATCCAGGGCACTGTGTAGTCCTGGTTTTCCTCATTTCTGAGGGGCCGGACCCAGTCGGTGTGGTTGGAGGGTTAGAGGTCCAGTCCTAGGCCCCTAAAATATGGGGTGCCACAGGGCTCGGTACTCTCTCTTCTACTATTTAACATCTACATGAAGCCGCTGGGTGAGATCATCCATTCCCACAGGGTGCGGTACCACCAGTACTCGGATGACACACAGTTGTACATCTCGGCCCGTGGGGACCCCAGTGATGCAGTCAAAGTCCTTTTCAGTTGTCCGGAGGCTGTTGGGGTCTGGATGGGGGCAAATGGGCTACAACTGAATCCTAGCAAGACTGAGTGACTATGGATAGGGGGTCCTGTGCTATCTCAGGAGCTACCATCTTTGGTTTTGGATGGGGTTATTTTGCCCCAAACTGACCCAGTGCGCAACTTGGGGGTCCTCCTAGATTCATGGCTGCTGCTAGAAGAACAGGTGGTGGCTGTGGCCAGGAGGGCCTTCGCCCAACTTCGGGTGATTCGCCAGCTGTGCCCACTCATGGACAGGGACTCCTTGCTCATGGTCACTCACGCTCTGGTGACCTCCAGACTAGATTATTGTAACGGGCTCTACATGATGCTGCCCTTGATGACCATTCGGAGGCTGCAGCTGGTCCAGAATGCTGCGGCCCGGGTGGTGATGGGGTATGGACGTTATGCCCATGCCTCACCACTGCTTCGGGAGTTGCACTGGTTACCAGTTTGCCTCTGGGTGCAATTCAAGGTGCTGGTTTTGACCTTTAAAGCCCTATATGGTAGTGGGCCAGGTTACATAAGAGACCGCATCACCCTAAGGACGTCTGTCCGTCCAACCAAAGTGGACCGGAGGGGCTCTCTAATTGTGCCATTGGCCAGGGGGGCTCGCCTCTCTGGCACAAGGAGGAGGGCCTTCTCCTTGTCCGCACCGGCCCTTTGGAACCTCCTGCCAGTAGAACTGCGCATTCAGACGGAGTTGCTGCCCTTTAGGAAAGAACTAAAAACCTGGCTGGCGTGCCAAGTTTGGGGTGCAGGTGGAGGGGTGGCGTCCATTGGGTGGTTGGTGTAGGGGAGCATGCCTTCCCCCACGGTTCCTTCGGTTCCTGCACCACTTTTTTAGGGGTGGGTTCTTAACTCTGTTTTTATCTGTTTGTATCCATGATTGTGAACCACCCTGAGTCGGCTTCAGTCGAGTGGGCGGTATAGAAATTCAATAATAAATAAATAAATAAATAAATAATCAGGAAAGGTTTAAAAACCTGGCTGGCAGAGCAGGTGTGAGGCACTGGCAGGGCTGTGGCCCCATCCTGCTGGTTGTTTTAAGAATGCTCTCTCCCTCTTTTTAAACTGGCGGGAGGGTAGGGACTGTTTTGTATTAGTTTTTAATGGGGTTTTGATTGTGATTTTAAAATTGAGATGGTTTTAATATCTGTACGCCACCAACAGTCTTTGGAATTGGGCGGCAATACAAATCCTAAAAATAAATAAATAAATATATTCTCTACCTCTCAATGTCTCCATGCTCTTGCAGCATGAGCTTTTTTAAAATTCATGGAGCTATACATGCTTACAGAATCTATGGTTACCAGAGTTTTAGATTGTAGGGGTATGGTAAGAGCTGAACTATTGATATTACCCTCATTTTAACTTCTATCTCTTGATATACTTTAAGTACTGTAGTCTCATTTTAACTTCTGTTATTTTTGCTGTACTGTGTTTGCCTTGGACAGTAACAAAGATTGATTGATTGAATTATTGATACAAAGCACTCTACAGATCTTTGACCTGTGAAATTCTAGGAAGGTCTCAGGTGAATGGGGTTGTTGGGAATGTGGCTTATACATTTGCCCATGGCTCCATCTTACAGCTGTCACTACACATAAAGAGGAGACATGCCTCTTCCACCTGGCTGTATCTTAGCTAAGATACAGCAGATTCTATTACTCTAGCCTAGTAGACCCCCCAATTGCCATTTGCTTCTGTCTTTCCCAGAACCTATTCATATCAGCACTCATTTGCACCCATCTGCATTATCAACAAAAAGATATTAAAATCTATTTATTACTCTGTCTGAAACCCAACTGCTATTTGTCTTGTTCTCCCAGAACTATCTCATCTTCTATTCCATTTTCTTTCTGCAGAAGACGTGCAGGGAATGTATTTTTGCAATTTCAAGCATTCTTGCCAGGGGCCATTTGCTTTCCTCTTCTGTTTTCCTTTTGTATCAGTCAATGTTTGGAGGCTGAAACTATGGTGCTATATATTGTCTGTATACCACCTAGCTTTGATTCTTGCCTTAGGTGTCTCATCCTGCCTGGCAGAATATAGGAAGCTACATTGGGATTTCCTACAAAATCAGAGTTAATGACATGCAGGTATTATGGGAAATTTAAGATCATGGCTGCCCTGTCACTCATTGTTACTCACAAGTAAAGTTGCAGCCAAATTAGCCTACCCACATGGATGTCTGGTGTGAACACTACATACTACTTTGCTGAGGTGAGTCTGTTTTCTTATTCAGACAGAAATCAAAACCCATGCTATCCAAAGAATCGTTCCCAGGACTATGAATTCCATACTATTTGGGGGGGGGGGGAATGTTAATGGTGTGGCAAAAAGTAGATATGTATAGTTGTTTAAGGTTACAATTCTATAACAGCATAAAGTAGAGGAGATTAACAGCTCCTCTGGTGGCTTAGTGGTTAATGCGCTGAGCTGGAGACTGGCAGATTGGGTTTCAATACCCAAGAGCTGCACTTGGGGACATGAAAGGAGCCTCATTTGGGCAGTCCCTAAAAATCCTTTCAACCCAGAGTAATCTCTGACATGAATAGGAGCATACCTGTCAAGTGTCCCGTACTGGCCGGGAAATCCCATATTTTACCCCTCTTTCCCCATCTGTCCTGCCGTCATCTCAAATTTGGAGCAGCCAGAGTTGGGTTACTGCACATGCATGCCCATCAGAGGCAGAGGTACACATGCACAAGGTGTTTCTGTGCATGTGTGAGGTGTTTCTGTGCATGCATGAGGGGTTTCTGCACATGCACGAAGGGTTTCTGCACATGTGCAAAAGGGTTACTGTGCATGCGCACTCATCAGAGGCGGAGGTGCGCATGCATGAGGGGGTTCTGTGCATGCATGCCCGCCAGAGGCAGCAGTGCTTCCTGTATTTTCTCAACCACATCTTGACAGGTATGAATAGGCGATTTACCATACCATTTGCCATAGCTTACAGAACAGATTAAAAACAACCTCCTGTTACATTTAAACCAGTAAAAATTAAAGGAATAAGCAAAATGACCCTCCTAAAAAGAGAGTCCTGAATGGAACAGACTTCAGTGGTGTAGCACTGTTTTTGCCTTCCATTTGCACAAGGATCATCAACTACTGTGGCAGAAGGTTGGACCATACCTGTCAAGTTTGGGATTTGGAAATAAGGGAAATTTCCCGGCAAATATGGGATATTTGACAGCTATGCTTATCCTGTGCTGCCCTCCAATGGTGGCAATAGGGCATTGCAGTCTAATTAATAAGGGATGACAGCGGGAAAGAGGGTAAAATAAGGGGTTTTCCCCGGCCAATAAGGGGTACTTGACAGCTATGGGTTGGACAAAGGGTCCAGCTAGACCTTTTATTTGTCATCTCTGTTGTTGGCCCTGGAAAAGCATCAAGAGCCATGGCAGAGGGAGGTTAAAAAAGCCCCACAAAAGCCACATGACCAAAATCACCAGTTTTGGCCATCATTAGTACTCATATTACACACCTAAGGTTATGTGCAGATACTAAAAGCTAAGATAATCTCTTCATGCACGCTTACAAGGTAATAAACTGATGAAAAAAGAAGAAGGGAAGGATGGAAGAGAAACTTGATTACTGAAGCAGCTATTGTCTGATGTCAAAAATAATGCTTTAGAGAGGGAAATTTCCCTCTGTTTTAGACATGCTTCTCCTTTATGTGTTTGGCTTGCCTGAACAATTTCAATGGCAACAGAGAATGCTTTCTGAGCATCCCATGGGAAGATTAGGCATGTTCTTAAAATATTCCATGTGCATCTACTTTTTTAAAGTAAAGCTTAGAAAGGTTATGACTTTCAGCATTGCCTTGCTTTGCAAAATCTAATAACATAAGATTTCCATGTTTGCACTCTTTGAGTGTATCTACAGTCTTAGCAGTTATATCAATTTGATACTATTTTAATTGCCATCCTGGGCATTGAATTTAGTGAGGTACTTAGTTCTATGCTGCATGGTTCAGAGTTGCAGACTAGAGCTCTGTAGCATGGGACTGTTAAGTACTTAACCAAACTACGTATACTATGTAGCATAGATATACTCTACACTCAAAAATATATTCCATTGTGCTCAGTGGCATTCACAGATTCTGAATGCCAGGTTGGTGTTCACTGAAATTCAACCTGTGATTAGTATTTCTGTTCTATAATCCTTTATGTCTAATATATATTTTAGTTTCCTGCTGGTTAAACAGAAAGTCATGGATATAAATCACCAGGAACAAAACAAAGTGTATAAAAAGTTCCTCCACTTTGTACAAGTGTGTTTTGTACCACTGAGCTGACCACTGACATTCTGTCCCTTATCATCTATGTGAGATATTAGACATAGGCAAGGTTAAGTAATTTGGGGAGAAAATGAAACATTTTACAATGTGACTGGTCCCACCAAAATAGTTTCATATGTCAAAAACTCATATGTCAAAAACCCATGAGACCTGACAGATCTCTGTTGGTACAAAAATATTTTCTACAGCACACTAAAAGAAACAAGATATTTCAGATTTTATTAAAAAAAAAACGCTTGTAAGTTTTATGTCACCCTACTAATTTGCTTAGGCTAAAGGGCTGAACTTTGGCAGGGGTTAAACATGAACACTTGGCAAATTGGGTAGTTTCTCTTCAAGTGCCAAACTACAAATCAGAGCACAAAACAGGAAAACAAACAGCTAAAATGATTAATCCATCATTTATGGTCTCTATATCCAACCCCCTATGACTCCTCTAATCAAAGAAGCTGGGGAGCATTTGAAAAAAAAAAACCTTTTAGGCAAAATTAGTAAATGCTCTTGGGAAAGCTTTAGCTTTCCTTTTTGCTGGGTGAGAGTTTGGTCCCATAATAAAAACCTATGTGGCAACTTTACCATACTTGCAGTTGGTGATTCATTAAATTCTGCTTCAAAAACATATGATTTTTATATTTCCCCAAAGTGTTGATTGGAACAGAATATTTTCTAGTTTCAACATACAATGGCACCTTTATTCCCTTTTATTATGTAAGGAAACTGCATGATACTGCAGGGGTCCAAACCAAGGATGGCACATTGCTGTCACCCCTTGTGGACAACTAGAGAGAACTTCCATCACCTGCCCACGGACTTAATCCTTATGGAGTTCATTCCTGCTTCTGATGCCAAAGCAGTTCCTCTGCTCCCACCCATATCCATGGAGCAGCATGGCTTCACCTTCATTAGGTTGACATGAAAGTAGTAAATCCTAGATGGCATCATTGACACAGTGGGTGTAGACCTGGGCAGGCTACAGAGGATGGCAGATGGCAGAGGAGCCTGGCATGCGGTGGTCCATGGGGTTGCAAAGAATAGGACTCTACTGTGCAACTGAACAACTACAACAAGTGGCATGTCTAAATAAGACCAAACGTAGATATCCGCAAGAAGAAAGAAACTGTTTGACTCGGCTCATACAACTATGATCAGTTTAATTCACTGGAATCATAAATGAACAGATCCAAATTCCATCCAATATAGGAATTTTCAAACTTTTTCATCAGGGATCTAAATCAAACATAATCCATCCATATATCGGATGGAATTTGGATCTTTTCATTTATGATTCCAGTGAATTAAACTGATCATAGAGCCGTGTCAAACAGTTTCTTTCTTCTTGCGGATGTCTAAATAAGAAACATTATGCGACAGAGATGAATACATTGTCTATTAATTGTTTCATAACTGTGAAAACAAAATTCATTCCCTGCTGACAATTTTACAGACAAAATTTGGGGCGGAGATAGGGATTGGAGGTTGGTGTACCAAATCCATATAGTCACTGCTTCTGTAAAATTTAGCTAGGTAGTTTGTGTGAATGGTTTAATCAAACATATTTGATAACTCAGTATAGGTTTTGTTTTCTGAATTGCACTTTGTCACCTTATGACAATGTTCTCTCGTATTCTGTTGGTGAGTTTCATTTGAAAACCTTGAATTAACAGTGTTCCATGCGCTCTGGTGTCTAGTCAAGCTTGCCACATGACCATGGAAATGTCTGCAGAAGCAGACAGCGCTGGCTCTTCGGCTTTGAAACAGGAGATGAGCACTGAACCCTAGAGTTGGATATGACTGGTTTTCGAGCAAGGGTGACCTTTACCTTTACCTTACCTAACAGTATCTTTATGAAGTTTTTAAAAAGTCTCTGTATACCTGTACCTTCTGGTAAACTTAAAACCTACATCTCAAATTTTCTCTCACTACCAGTCTCCAATCCATTTTTATTGCAAGTGTGGTATTTAATGAAATTAGGGCAAAATAGTTTACCAGTGCAATGCCTTTTTTCATTGCACCCACCAGACTCTTCACATGTTGGTCCAAGTGTTTGTCACCTACTGTCATTCTGATAAACTTGATGTATAATGACTGAGTATCAGTTCTGTGGCTTGGTGAAAATGTAATGGACTTGTATAATTGTTGTTTTTGCTCTGGTCACAAAGTGAGAATAGCTTGTTTACATTAGTTTTATAAAGACTGTGCAGAGGAGGCTTCTCTTCTATCTAATTTATCCACTACTAGCACCAGGGGTGTGCAGGGCACCATGGGAAGGTGCTGGACAGGGAGTGGTGGGGACACCTATTTGTTGAATGGGAATCTCATACATTGCTCTTGGTGCTGCAGGGCACCAGAGGTGAGGGTGGAGTGGGACAAAGCCTGGTTGCCCAATATATTAGCATAGGCCACTACCAATCTCTTCTTGGGCTCATCAGCTCTGCTTGTAAAAGAATCATCAGATATTTGGTTTTTTGCATCTCTCTGCAAACCATCACAGAAAAACTACCAAGTCATGGATTTTTAAAAGAGCCATCACTGTGATATGAAACTGATAATCCAGTTTTGAATGAAATTTACACAGAACATTCTAACAAGTAAAGAAAGAATAATGATTCATACAGGGTTTTTTTTTCACTTTGAGATCGTAATGCTGCTTTTATTTTTAAATCTATAAAAACAAGTAGGAAAGTTGATAATGGACTGAACAATATGTATTGGAATATATTTGTGACTGCCAACATATTGGATGAGATTATAAATGTTACATTTTATTAAAATGAATGATGTAGAGATACAAGATAGGAATCATAGAGTAGGGTCCAAAGAAATCTCGCCATTGTTTCAATTTTGGTTGGGGACTCCTCAATTCCCAAGAAAGCTCTCATTTCTAGAGCAAAAGTGTGTGTGTGTGTGTGTGTGGGGGGGGGGCACTTTTAAAATTGTGGTTTCGGTAAATTGTACAATGTATTTCAGGGCAGAACTAGAGCATTTTCTCTTTCCCCAGAAATAAAGTCAATGTAAAAGATGAAGCTTACTGAGCAGAAAGACAGTCTATACCAGTGGTGGCTAACCTATGGCATGCGTGCCAGAGGGGGCACTCACAACACTCTCTGTGGGCATGTCACTTGCCCCAGTGAAGTGAGGTGACCACACACACACACACACACACACACACACACACACACACACACACACACACACACACACACACACACACACACACACACACACACACCTCTTATACTTCTAATTGTGTGTGTGTGCGTGCCCAAGGAAGCATAGTAGTAGGAGGCATGCAGGCAGGCACCACACATGAGCACGCAGGCTCCACGCATGTGCCCACACCCTTGTGACATCACTGACATACCTTGAGTGGCACATGCTCGTGTGCATGCATGCACACACATGACATTGTCGTCTCTTCCTCTTCCTTGGGCACTCAGTGTCTAAAGGTTTCACCATCACTGGCCTATACAATCTTTCAGTGTTAGACAGCTCATGTAAAGAGCAGAGATGTGCATTTGCCCCCCTCATCTGATAGTTCAAGAATTTTTGGAGATGTATTCTAAAAAGAATTTCACATGTCTAAGAGGAAAATAACACTGATTATAATTTCTAATCTATGCTTTCCAGAAGCGTATGAAGGAAAACTAGATTATGAGATTACTTTCTTACTTTAAAAATCCTTTAAGGTTTTGAGTGAAAACCTTTTTTTTTAATATGTGTCAAAATGTTATGAAATTGATTCAGAATGCCCTTAAAATAACTTTCCAAAGTAGTTACAAGGTACAATTTTGTGGCAACTTTATTGTTACACTAATAAAATAATTAGCTGGTTGGATAGCTCAGTGATTTGGGTATTTGGCTGAGAAGCCAGTGACTGCAAATTCCCCACTGTGCTTCCATCCGGGGTGGGTGGGGGGGTGGGGGTTGGGGCAGGCAACAATGAACTATACCTATAAGAAGGTGGATGGGTGGTGAGTGTCTGGCATTAGCAGCCACACCCGGCCCAACCATCCTGTACCGAGCTGCCCACACTTACCTTTAGACCTAACTAACATCGCCACAAGGGTCTGGAAACAGAGAGTGGGGCAAACACCCTACAAACACAAACTACAAAAAGAACTACAGTTCCCAGCGTCCTCTGTGCCACGCTACCCCTCAGCCAATCAGGCTGAAGGGCACAAGCATGGAGAAGGTAGGGCAGCCGGCATGCGCTTAAAAAACCCACCGAGGGAAGCCATCCCCACTGCCCCGGTGACGAAAGCTGGTGCCAGCCTCACTGTGGCTTTGGCAGGATTCTGGGGAGAAGGGGGAGGCCCTTTTCTCCCTGCTACCCTGGCAATGAAGGTCAGCGCTGGCCTCGCTGCGGCTTCGGTGGGGTAGTGGGAAGAAGAGAGGGAGCTCATCTTCTCCCCGCATGCCTGCTGCTTCCCTCAGGGAGACAAAGGCCGTGAACTGCGCTCCGTTCTCTGCCTTCACCTCCCAGAGGGAAGCGAGCCCCTTCCATGGGGGCCGGGGGATGAAGGCACTGCTGCCTTTGTCCCCTTCCCACCAAGGGAAGCGAGCCACTTCCCTGGGAAGCAAAGGCAGAGAACAACACTCAATTCTCTGCCTTCACCTCCTGGAGGGAAGCGAGCCCCTTCCACGGGGGGCGGGGGTGAAGGCACTGGTGCCTTCATCCCCCTCCCACCGAGAGAAACAAGCCACTTCCCTGGGAAGCAAAGGCAGAGAACAACACTCCATTCTCTGCCTTCGCCTCCCAGAGGGAAGCGAGCCCCTTGCACAGGGGCTGAAGGCACTGGTAACTTCATCCCCCACCCACCAAGGGAAGCGATCCCCTTCCACATTTGGCCCTTGCCTGTTGGAGAAGGGGCTTGCAGACAAGGGCTGAATGCGGAGCTCCACCCCCTCTCTTTCTCTCTCTGTGTTTGTGTGTGTGTTGCATGCACATTCCCAAACCACCCCAACCACCAACACAGAGGGGAAAACTGCCCGGCAAGGCCGGGCAAAAAATGCTAGTAAAGAAATAAGCAGGAGAAAGTAAGGAGAGATGGGTAGGTGGGCGGACAGTGACTCTTCAGAAACGTTTTGAGGGGAAATGAATGTTGTGCAGAATTTGTTTGTAATCTAATCTATGCAGAGTACAAGAACCTCACACCAATATTTTGCATGACTGTCCCCATGCTTGGTCCAGAAGCTATCCCTAAAATCATTCCTGCTTTGATGCCAGGGCATAGTTGCCTGTCCTTCAAAACACTTCTGGGCTGAGCTTCAAGTGTTAGCATTGGCTATGTTTACATTTTAAGCACTAAAACAGATCATGAATCTACAGTACCTCTGGGGTTTGACATGGATCACGTGCTAAAATGGAAGCTCTGATCTGCAGTGTGCCAAGTGTTCATTTTCAGGCCTTTGGATCAGGTTTTAATTTGGGAGGGTCACATTATTCCCTGATGCTTTAACCCAGCTGGAATAGCCCAAATTAATTCTGGTACTTAATGATAGCAAACTCAGTTTAACCTTGGTTTAAACCATGTATTTATACATATCAATGAGAGAAATAAAACAGGTTATTGATTTTACATCCACTTTCACAGTGGTAATTAAAATGTACCTTTGTAGCCTGCAGATCAGTAGACTGTATATTTCAGGCCACATAGTCTGCTAGTAATTTTTCCTTTGGGTATTTCATCTGAAATCATGTCATGTAGACCAGTGTCTCCCTGACAGTGATTTTTAGACACTGACACTAATACACAAAATGGCAGTTGGTATGAGTCTTGTGGTTAAAAACATAGAGCCAATATGGGCTCTTTGTAGGGATTCCCCCTCCCCCATTTTGAGACACAAAAATACTGGAATCAAAATCACTATAATCTTGACCAACCGTTTTGTACAGATGTACCACAAAATTAATTCACCCTTGCTATCAGCTGGTAGCCTGCGCAAGCAAGGCAAATAACAGTTTCTTCCACGTGGCAATCTTGCTAGACTCTGTGGAAGAATGGCAATAATGTTTTTGCAGATTGCATTTTGTGTGTGTGTGTGTGCTGATGTTCTTAGCTTTACAGGAAGCCATACAATTTTGTGAGGCAAACTGCTTTTCTACTGAGTGGAGTATTTCCTGCAAAAAAATAGTTGATTTCACTGCAAAGTGTACCTCCTTCTCTGTTGTGGACCATGCTGTCTTCTTACTTAAAACTACTATTAGATTTGCAAAAATGTGATCATTGATGCTGAACAGTAATTCAGAGAAAGCCAAATAAAGATTCATCTCTATCAGCAGCTACTCTAGCCCGGTGAAAAGCCACGGCCCTGAAATTGCTTCCCTCAGTTCTTTCCATGGATAGCCATTCCAGTAGACTACAGTAGAGGGTAATGAACTTGGAAGAAGGGCTGTTCAACTCCAGCTTTATTAGGGTTGTATCTCTAATCAAAATTGCTTTGAGATATGCAGACGATACCACACTAATGGCGGAAAGTCAGGAATAACTAAAGAACATATTGATTGGATTGAAGGAGGAGAGTGCAAAAGCTGGCTTGAGACTCAATATCAAGAAAACCAAGATAATGGCAACAGGCCTGATCAGTCACTGGAAAATAGATGGGGAAGAAGTAGAACCAGTGACAGATTTTACTTTCCTAGGATCTAAGATCACTGCAGATGGTGACTGTAGCCATGAAATAAAAAGACGACTGATTATGGGGAGACAAGCTATGAGAAACCTGGGATACATAGAGAAAAGCAGAGACATCACCTTGAAAACAAAAATTCGCATAGTCAAAGCAATGGTATTCCCAGTGGTAATGTATGGGTGTGAGAGCTGGACCATTAGGAATGCTGAATGCAGAAGAATAGATGCCTTTGAAATGTGGTGTTGGATGAGAGTCCTGAGAGTCCCCTGGACAGCAAAGAGAACAAATAGGTCAATATTAGAAGAAATCAACCCTGACTGCTCATTGGAAGGTCAAATAGTAAAGATGAAGCTAAAATACTTTGGACATCAAATGAGAAGGGAGGATTCACTTGAGAAGGCATTGATGTTGGGAAAGGTGGAGGGCAAAAGAAGAAGGGGGAGGCCAAGGATGAGATGGCTAGATGGTATTGTAGACACAATGCAAGCGCGGCGCCAAAATGGCCGCCGCGCCCTTTGCGGGCCCCCCCCCCACAGGACAGAGAATCCGGGTAGTTAGGGGCGTGGCCAGCTCCCTTATAAAAGGGGTGGCCACGAGGCAGCCGAGCTGCCATTTTACCTCAGCGACGGAGCGGAGAAGTTTTTTCCCCTGTGGCTCCGTCGCTCGTTAGCTTACCAGGAAGCCTTTGGCGGCGATTTTTTCCGTTTTGGCTTCCCTTTACTCCGGTGGAGATGCCTTCGAAGGAGAAGGCAGCTTTGAGTGCGGCTCGCGCTGTCAGGAGGCGCAACCCGGGTCGGAGGACCGCGGTGCCGCCTCCTCAGCAGCCGCCTTTGCCCCTGCCGGGATCGGCGGAATGGGGTCTATTGCCCCTTGGCCCGGAGCGGGCGAACAGAGTGCGGGCGCGGTAGGGGATCCGGCCCGCGGCCCGCGAGCGGTGGACACCGCTCCTGCATCTGCCCACCAGGTTGGGCCTGCTGCTCTTGGGTCGCCGCCTCCCCCGGGGCCCTCTAGCCTTGGGGGGTGGTGCGGCCCCCTGCCTTGGCAGGTTTCTCCACCGACCCTGCCGGGCTTCGGTATTGGCCAATGGCCATATTCGGGTCCTGGGGTACAGGGACCTGTACCCGCGTCTGGACCGTGCGGGCCGGCCGGCCCTTGGCCCCAGGTCACCGTGGAAGCCTTACTGGCTCGCCTTGTGGCCCTTGAAGCGTCGTTCGCTCGGGCCAGTCAGGCGGCCCCCCCCCCCTTTTGGGGTTCCTTTCAAGGCGCTGTCGGCAGGAGGACAACAGCCGACAGGGAGGGTTGAGCTGCTGCAGGTGCGTGGCGCGGTTTTGGCCACTGCCTCGCAGCTCCCCAGCCAGCAGCCAGGTGCGGGTCAAGCCCCGGTGATGAGCTCTATGTCGGTCGTGAGCTCCGACGCCCCCAGTGGGCCGGAACCCCCGGTGGGGGCGGCCTGCGGGGGTGCAGCATGTGAGTATACGGTGTAAGCGAGTACATCCACACACATCCCCGGGGCCCCGTGGTGGGGGGTGTTCCCTACCCTGAGGGGCATGTTTGGGGTGGCCGGGTTGGTCTAAGCTCCTATTCTTACTGCTAGTGACCACTTGGCACAGGCCGCCAGGGTGTAAATTTGGCGGGGGGAGTATGTGGATATTTTCTCACTCCTAAACAAGGTGCCCACCAAGGAGAGATGGAGGGGCGGAATGACAAGGATAGTGGCAGGCGCGTTTTCGCAAGCCACCAAGTATGTGGGCCAAATGGTCGCCGGCCTGCATCATATGCATGGCGGTGTACCTTAGGGCCCGGCCGGATCTGGCAATTCCGATGGTCCTGTAGTTGGACAACATCTACCGGGCGATGGTTTACTTTCCGGGCCCAGCGTGGTTGGCTTGTGACAAGGAATGCCTAGGCGGATTCCCCCACACCCTGGGGATTAGGCGGGATGAGCCAGGCCAGAGCCTGCGGCTTTGGTACTTTACGCCCAAGCGCCCTGTGCCCGGGGAGATATACCATTGTGGGCATGCGGTTCACCGGGCGGCCCCAGCATAGGTCACCTGCCATGGGGCGGGGCGGGGGGTTCCAGCCCGCCTGCCGTGCTGGACTTTCTTGTCCGATGGCTCCTCTAATGGGAGGACTTGTATATACAGACAGGGATGTCCCACCTGTGTTGGCCCCCATGCGGCCTCTGCCTGTCCCAGGCATAGAAGGATGCGGGGCAGAGGGGGGGGCAGACAGGGGGCTTGCAAGACTGCCGCAGATGGATCTAGTTCACCTAAGGGCTCCCTCCCCATTTGAGGTGGACATGTTGGGGCGTTGGCTCACATGGTATCTGAAGGGAGAGGATGCGGGTTATCTCCTTCAGGGTTTTAGGCAGGGGTTCCGGATCCTTTTCATGGGTAACGGGTCCCCTCAGGATGCCCCCAATCTTTTATCCCTTAAGGGGAGGGAGGAGGTGGCCGCTGCCAGCTTTGACAAAATGGTCTATGCGGGCAGGGTCGTGGCACTGTCCCTGCACCCCAGTCCCGGGGAGCATATTATTTCAATGATGCCATGCCTTTTGACTATCCCATTGGGGCTCGGTATTCGAGCGTTTCACCATTTTACTAGATTGCGCTTTTGTCCGCAGGTCAGGGTCCCGGTCTGTAGCCCATTCCCTGGATGGTTTTATTCGGGGCTGAACGGGGCTGGGACACGTACACACGTCTCCTCAACACATTTCAGACGCTAATGGAGGAACTTGGTGTCCCTTTAGCGCCCAAAAAGACCGAGGGCCCATCTCCACAGCTAGTATTCCTGGGGTGGAGAGCAACACGATGGCGCAGGATTCTAGGTTGCAGCGGGATAAGGTGTCAAGGCTAGTGGCCCTTGTCGCGGTCTAGCTGGCAGAGTGCATGGCATCACTGAGGGAACTTCTGGTGCTACATGGTCACCCCAGTTTCGCTGGCAGGGTCTTTGCACCGGGCAGGGCATTTGCTCTGCGCTGGTGCGACGCTATGGCGGGATTATCCAGGCCCCACCACAGGCTCAGATTTACCCGGGGTATCGGGGCAGACGGGCTTGTCTGGCCATAGATCCAGAGGCAGTTCCACGGGGTGTCATTTTGGGGTCTGATCTCCTGGCTCCCCCTTGCTTTTAGATGCAGTCCGATGCCTCAGGATTCCTGGGTTGCTGGGATGTACTTCAATTCGAAGTGGGCCTATGGTGGGTGGCCACCATCCTGGGTAGGCAAGGGTCGCCTGCAGGGTCTCACGTATCTGGAATGTTTCCCTATCCTGGGTGCTTTGATGCTATGGGGCAAGGGGTGGGCCAACTGGTTGTGCAACTTTGGCATGGCAACGCGGCTTTTTTCCGCATCGTCACTGCACAGAATTCCAAATCGCCCGGGGTTATGGAGCTAGTTAGTTGGTTTGTGTTATGCAACCTGTGCCTCAACGTTCCCTTCAGGGCCAGGCATGTCCCAAGGGTTGTTAATGATATTGCTGCTGCTTTATCCTGCCTGCAGATCTCCCGGTTCCGTGCCTCGGCCCCCGGATGCGGAGGAATTTCCCTCGCCACTCCCGGATGAGAGATGGACCGTTGGCAAGGAGAGGTGAACCGGGCGATTGGCCTGTCACTAGCGCCATGCATGAGTAAGGCGTATCACCACGCATTTAGTTCCTTAGAGTATTATGTACCCGATTCTGACTGCCAGGAACCTGGCCTTTTCCAGTAGCCCATGTTCTGCGGTTCACGATTTACCTGTATCCCCAGGGCCTTGCACCACGCACCATAGCATCTCAGCTGTCGGGTTGGCTTTTAGGGCCAAAGTGGGAGGTCGTGTGGACAGCACCAATGACTTCCGGGTGAGACATGTTGGGAGGGGTGGGTGCGCGTGCCCGGGCGTTTCCTGGGCGACCGCCACCCCATTTACCCAGGGGGTTTATGACCCAGTTGGCCCGGGGCTGGCCTGGCCTCTGTTTTGATAGATGAGGCAGCCCACTTCATGCGGCTACAACGGTGGCCTTTTTGGAGCCCTCCGCATCGGCGAGCTTGAGATGCTGAGTAAGGCGGATGCAAGAGTTTCCCAGGGTTTTTATCCAATTGGCCCGGGGCTGGCCTGGCCTCAGTTTTGATAAATGAGGCAGCCCACTTTATGCGGCTACAACGGTGGCCTTTTTGGAGCCCTCCGCATCGGCGAGCTTGAGATGCTGAGTAAGGCGGATGCAAGATTTTCCCAGGGTTTTTTACCCAATTGGCCCGGGGCTGGCCTGGCCTCTGTTTTGGAAATGAGGCAGCCCACTTCATGCGGCTACAACGGTGGCCTTTTTTGGAGCGCTCCGCACCGGCGAGCTTGAGATGCTGTATAAGGCGGATGCAAGTTGTAGGGCACTGGAACTCGAGGATGTCTATGTTGCCAAAGACTGGGCCCAGTTGAGGATACGCTCCTCTAAGACAGATCAGCATGGCGTAGGCAGTGGTGTAAGACTGCTACGGTGTTCTTTGGCAGACATCTGTCCGGTTGGTGCCCTACAGGAATTCCTGGCACTGCGTGGCAGGTACCACGGCCCGTTTTTCTGTCACCAAGATGGGTCTCCCCTTACTAAATTTCAGTTTTGGAAGGTGACAGCCAGAGCCCTCACCAGGGTGGGCCTACCAGGTGCCCGTTTTGGCACACATTCATTCCGTATTGGTGCAGCCGCTACAGCAGCTGCTTTTGGGTACTCTGGGGCTGACATACGCAGCATGGGGAGGTGGGGCTCGCAATGTTTTCAGTTTTATGTGCGCCCACTCCCGCCATGAGTACCAATCCAGTCACCTTACCGTCTTTTTCTCAATTTTTCTCAATTTTCTTACAGACCCTGGGTGTTGTATTACACCGGTGACAGTATGGCTGGTGGGCCACAGCTATGTGCACAGGGCAGCGCGTTACGCTGCGGCGACAGGGTGGGGACCCCGAATGGGACTGGGTGAACACGCCAGTCGCACATGGCATGGTAAGCCAGGGATGTTATGGCGGGAGCTGCCTTTTTTCTGGCCTGAGGGCTGACCCGCCTGACATTCTCATCATCCACTGGGGGGTACTGATTTGGGCCAGGTCACCGGCTTATCGCTCAAGCATGCGAATTGTGGGGACCTCGCCTACTTGCATTATGTCTGGCCTGCCACAACCCTGGTTTGGTTGGACATTATCCCGCGCCTTTCTTATAGAGGGGGCGTTCACCTCCTGGCCCTTGACCGCGCTAGGCGCACAGTCAACAGGGTGGTGGCGCGGTTTCTTGCCAACGGGGCTTGGGGACGGGTCAGTCATCACCCCGATATTAGCCTACAAAATTATGACTTGTATGCAAGGGATGGGGTCCACCTGTCGCGAGGAGGTATGGACCTCCTGTTGGGTGATTGGCGAGCAGGCCTGTTGACCGAGCTGACGGTCTGGGGGGGGGGCGTCAGGTCTTCTTTGAAGCCCCTCCGTGTGGCGGGTAGCACTGGTAAGGTAAACAGTATGACCCACAAGTATCCGGCAGGTTCGCAATTGACTGGACAACACTAGACAGGAATAAATTAGTTAAACGTTGTCCGGTCAACGACGAACCAGGCGATGGGGTGATGACGATTGCTAACCAGCATGCATCACCCCTGTGATTTCACGGATACGCGTCAGAGGGTGGGGTCATAAGTTAGTTATTGACTACGGTCAACAATTTGTTTGTTGTCAACAAACAAATTGATACAAATTGATACATTGTAACCAATTGCCGTTGGCAATTTTGGGGTGGTACCTTACCAGTGTTACTTCGGCCTGCTTGCCTTAGGAATTATGATTGGTCGTTTTACCAATACAAATTTATAATTCGGACTAGGGCATTGAATCAATAAATGTGGCCCTATGCTGTTATCCACTTTCAATGTTGTCTGTGTCCGTTATTGGGGGGGTGCGCCTGCAATGCAAGCGCGGCGCCAAAATGGCCGCCGCGCCCTTTGCGGGCCCCCCCCACAGGACAGAGAATCCGGGTAGTTAGGGGTGTGGCCAGCTCCCTTATAAAAGGGGTGGCCACGAGGCAGCCGAGCTGCCATTTTACCTCAGCGACGGAGCGGAGAAGTTTTTTCCCCTCCACCCCCTCCCTAGTTAACAGTGTGATATTATGGTCGCTTCGGGGCCGGGTGGGAATTTTTGGTTGGGACCCATATTGGCTCCGGGTCCTGGCTTTTTTGCCCACCCCACACTGTTGCTATGGTTTGATATAGGGGTCTTTCTGTTTCTGCTGTTGACTTTGGTCACATTGGCGGGTAGCACTGGTAAGGTAAACAGTATGACCCACAAGTATCCGGCAGGTTCGCAATTGACTGGACAACACTAGACAGGAATAAATTAGTTAAACGTTGTCCGGTCAATGACGAACCAGGCGATGGGGTGATGACGATTGCTAACCAGCATGCATCACCCCTGTGATTTCACGGATACGCGTCAGAGGGTGGGGTCATAAGTTAGTTATTGACTACGGTCAACAATTTGTTTGTTGTCAACAAACAAATTGATACAAATTGATACATTGTAACCAATTGCCGTTGGCAATTTTGGGGTGGTACCTTACCAGTGTTACTTCGGCCTGCTTGCCTTAGGAATTATGATTGGTCGTTTTACCAATACAAATTTATAATTCGGACTAGGGCATTGAATCAATAAATGTGGCCCTATGCTGTTATCCACTTTCAATGTTGTCTGTGTCCGTTATTGGGGGGGTGCGCCTGCAATGGGCACAGAGCTGGGAGGGCTGAGGGGGATGGTGGAGGACAGAGGCGCCTGGAGGAAAATGGTCCATGGGGTCGCAAAGGGTCGGAGTCGACTGTGCGACTGAACAACAACAAAACCCTCTGTTCTATGTCCATATCATTCTCTTCAGCAGCTCATCTTTTTAGATTAGAGGTAGAGGACTTATTCCTCCAGATGATGTTAGACTCCATTTCCCATCAGCTCTAGCCAGACTTTGGAACTGGCCAAGCAGAAATAAAAAAAGGTCCAAATAAGAGGAAATTTCAGCATTCTAGAACAAAGGACTGTTTAATGTCAAACTGTGGCTCCCATTGACTAATAATATATTTCATTGGGCAAAAAATATTTTTAACTTAACAAAGTACATCAGCTTTATTGCTCTAGCATCCATTACTAGTTGTTTGTAGCATCATCAGGTCACAGATATTTCAGTGGATATTTTCAAGCTGAAATAGCTTCACAGCTGTATTTACATTTAATTCAGTTGTGGAGTCTGAGTGGAACAAAGATTTGAGAACTGCTGTCCATTTAATTGCTTCCTCTCACTTCTCCCTCTCGTTTTTTAATCATAAGGTAAGAACTTGATTATGATTAGATGAAATGAGTTCAATTTGAAACCAGCGTCAAATACTATAAACACTCAATTAAAAGCATATCGGTGGAATAGACCCTATGATATATTGATTAATGCAACGTGCATATTGCATGAAGATATGTACTGACATATAGGTCATTCATAAGCATACATTCTTCTCAGTCTTTATAAATACATAAACTTTGCTACTACACTCTAGTTAGAAACACATTTCAAAACGATGTCTTGAAAGAGTGGGAAAAGAGCACAATTGAGATTAATAGTGTTCATTACCTAGTCAGACATCTGACCTACACAAATTTGAAAGTATTTATTTTTCTTGTATGTGAAAAAAGAGGTAAAAATATGAAGGTAGTGAAGAGAGCTGGTTTATGTCTAGATTTTGCTATAAAGGTATTATTTAGGTTACTCTAAGGTGCTTTTCTATTGGTTTTACAGTACATGCCACTGAGCAGACATACAGTAACTGAATTGTTTCAGCATACCCAAATAACATTGAAATAGACTTAATTGTTGAGCTGGAGGAAAACCCATGTGTCTCCTGAGACTATTAGTGTCATTTAAAAGGCTAAATGTATCATAAAACCTGTCTTTAACAGAATAAAATTGTACAGACCAACACAATTTTAGCTAATGTTTTCCACATTTCTTGGAGGTTGGGGGAAAAAAAAGGTTTTTTAAAAACTCAGCTGTAAAGTAGAATTGATGCCATTTCTGAAAAGTGCTTCAGGGCTGCAAGTCCTCTAAAGGCCTTGTCTTACTTTTCTTACTCCATTGCCTTGCTTTGTAAATAACCAGGTTACAAACAGTTGAACTTAGGGTTTCCAGGTGCTTAACAGGAGACGGTTTATATCCCTTTGAAACTTTGGGGTGCTCACAGCAAAATGCTTTGTGCAACACTACTGCTTAATGAATCTTCTGGTCAATGGTGTGTTCCCTTTCTCCCCTCTATCATCAAATAAAAACATTGTCCTATTCACTGAGTCAAGAACTGGCCAGATAGCTCAGTGGTTTGGGTATCTGGATGTGGAGTCAGGTTGAGGATTTATTTCCCCACTGTGCCTCCTGGGAGAAGAGCCATGGGCAAGCTGCACAGTCCCAGGATGCTCCTAGAAGTATGTAATGCCAATCACGTCTATGTATTCTGTTGTGTATTGAGGTACATTTGCAAGGAGCACAAGGAATGCTCTTGCAAGAGGAAATGGCGGTTTCCCGCCATTCTAATTAGCAGCCTAAAGTGGCGCAGAAACCCCTGCAACAGGGCACGCTTGTTATGCTAAAGCAAGCCCTGCAATTGGTTACAGTTTTGGACCCTGTTCTCCATTGGTTAATTACATATATTCCCTGTTATGATTGGTTAGTTACGTTTGTCCGGCGGGTCGCTACTTCGTATCCAGGATCTACCACCAGGGAGACACTATATAAGCCCCATGGGTAAACAAGGGTGGGGCCGGACCAGATCTATACTTCCTACACCTCACAGGTAGCCGGGTAGTGCTAAGCCTGGGTCCCTCCATTACACTACGCTTCTATGGTAGCTAGTTTATTGCCTATTGCTGGGGAAGAGTCCGGAGGGACAGAATCTGCTAGGATTGTATAGCCATCTCGGGATCTGGAACACCTTGTAAGCTCATCTCTAATTGACTGTTAAATAAAGCCTGTTGCTGTTTGTTCATCGTTGTCCTGGGCTGATGCTTATAAGGGCCGGATCTAATAATTCTCTACCTAGAAAATTCTGGGAAGGGTCGCACTAACTCAGAATGGAACTGATGGGATGCGATTCTCATTATTCACTGGGTTTGGTCAAGAGGGTGGTGAAGGGAAAGGAATAGAAGAGACAAGGAAACACCATGGCCATACAGCTGCTTACTGCTTTGGAAATCTGAATGACAGATTTGTTGCAATTTGGATTTTTGTTGGATTCAATTTCATTTAATATCTACATCTGTGTTGAGTGTCTAATTTTGTTGTTGTTCAGCCGACTGTGTCTAATACTCCCTGTGAATTTTATGTGAGATTCCTATGCTTAGCCCAATCACTCAGCAGAGTAAGGTTGTTTCAGACAGGAAATCTGAGGTGAGTAACATGTAGCCTAAAAGTACTTATCCCAGAACTCCTGCCCTTCAACACCTTCCAATTTGTATTTTTTAAATTTTTTTTATTTATAAAAAAACGTTGCCGCAAAAAGTCCTCTTGTGTGCTTTAAGGGCATGCAGATAGTTTGTGTGTCCTGAGACACTCCATCCTGAGCATTCTTAAAAGTCCCCTCATCCCTATTTTTTTTACTGTAACATCACTTTTTTGATAAAACAAATTTGGAAAGCATGGAGAAATAGATACCTGTACAGTATGTGAAGCTCTCAGACCTTTGGAGTTTACCCACTCCAGCAGTAAATTGTATGGGGGAAGGAGGAAGAGTGGCAGCAAGCCAGTGGCTGTTCTTTTTGGATAATCAACTTTGTGTGTCCCAGGCAGTCTGCTTTGTAGCTCGTAAACTAATTTGCTGTGCTCAAGTACAGTAGACAATGCAGTCTCATCAGCAGTGACATTTTCTACATGGAATAAGGGGTCTTCTTTTCCTTTGACCTTTCATGAGAAAATAAGGCTCAGTGGACAAAAATCCAAGGAAAAGGTGAGATGGATTGAATCGATAAAAGAGGCCACAGCCTTTAGTTTTCAAAATGACAGGACAGTCTGGTGGTCATTGATTTGTAGAGTTGTCATCAACTGGAAGCAAATTGATGGTGTGTAACAAAACCAACAATGGGTGAGAGGAAAGGCTCCTTACCTATTTGTCAGTTTCTTAGTTCCTTCACAGACAAAACTTAGTCCAAGTTTTAGAACTGTGTTTTGTTTTACAAACAAAGCTGTGAAATGTGAGTTGGGGTGGAAATAATCTGAAACGTATTAGTGGCAAATCACATGATCTAGGATGTGTGCACATCTCACTTACCACTAGATAGAAAGCAAACAATTTGCTTTCACTGGGCGCATAAATGTTAATTAACTTACATCAGGTATTTGTGGGACTTCTTTAAATGACTGACTTTCTTCTTTTTTAATGTTTTATGATGGTTGCGATTTATGATGTTATGATGCTGTGATTCATTTGTGATTTATACAATGTTGTGATTTATATGATGTTGTGATCTATTTATTATTATGGTATTGTATTTCATTGTATTGTGATATGTATATTTTCTGATATGATATGTATAACATGTATTGGATGCTCTACTGTTGTGTGAGCCACCTGGAGTCACGTTATCGAGTGGGCAGCATACAAATCCAAACAACAACAACAACAATGGCTACTTCTCATACAGTGCATGCTCAAAGCTGGTGTTCCTGGACCTGTTAGGACTTAAGATTTTTTCCCAGTTGAAGGTAGTAGGCACCAGGAAGCGAAGAAGTATTAATACAACATGAGTTAATTCAATAAAACAGGCCACCGCCTTAAGTTTACAAGATCTCAGCAGATCTTAGAAACCTCTGGAGATTATTAAATCACAGGGTTGCCATAGATGAGAAGCTATGTGTTGGCATATAACAGAAACAACAACTCCAATAAAAATCTTTGTAGTTGTCATGTGTGTAAATTTTCACATTAGAAAACTATTGCCATTCTACAACTGAGTCTTCATACATTGATCATTGATCTGTGAAAAGTACTATGAGTGATTCCTTCTGGACATGACCAGTAATTGTTAGTTATGTTTAGTCAGAGTTACACATTTCAATGGCTATTATACTAGGATACAGGGGATGTAATAACTTTATTTAAACCTGAACTTGAGATTCTTATCTTGGAGAAAAGATAGTTGATTTATCTAAATGTGAAAAAAAATGATATATTGCTTTAGTAGTGATTGATTGCTGAAAGTGATACTTTGGAGTTGGGGTATAATTTTTAGTTCAGATCATCTAGAGGACTCAAGCCAGGTTGCAGTTTAAGAATTAGACAACATTCTATTTTATGATGATTAGGCCAAAATGGGACTCCAGTGTAGTGTAATGGATAAAGTAATAAACTAGGATTCAGGAGACCTGGGTTCAATTCCCTAGTTCTGCTGTGGAAACTCTGGAGATGTGGAACTGTTAAAACCACTCCTTAAATACCTGCAGTGGTGGGATTAAAAAAATACTACCTACTCTGTGGGCATGGTATGGTGCGAATGGCCAGGGGAAAGCCGTACGTTGCACCTGAATTAGGACTACTTTATTTCAAAACTTGGATAGGTGGGGCCAGCTGGAATTTCTGCTACCAGTTCTGCCGAACTGGGGTGAACCTGCTGATTCCCACCACTGAATACCTCCATTACCTTGAAAACCCCTATTAGGGTTGCTATAAATAATTTGTAACTTGACAGCACATAGTAGGCAAGAAACAAATATATAATGTATATATAGTATAATTTCTTGCCAGTTAGATCTTAAACCTGGTGACCAAAACCCACCAATTTGAAAGACTTCATTCCAGTTGTTGTTTTCCCCCCTTTCAGTTAAGATGCTCTGCATTTTATGTGTTTTTACTATTTTTGGGTCCTTCTGGTTTATCCTGAATATGATAAATAATGGCATTGCTATTTCAGAGAGTTGGGAGAGGGGAGAGAGAGATATGCAAAAGTACTCCTTTTATACTGTCACACACACAAAAGGTTGTACCTGTTTTGAAAGAAGTTGAAAATAGAGTGGTAAACTATGAAGAACAGAGACAAACATTGGATCAAATCTCTTCAGAAGGAAAAAATCTTTCTTTTTACCTGTCTTAGGTTTTCACTAGAATTTTATATCACCTATCATAGAAGCTATTTTAAATAACTTCTGTTAACATAGTTGTTATTTTTACAAGTTTGGTTACTATGGAAATACATGATGTAATCCTTTATTTCCATTACAATTGTTACTATTTCTTCCACCTAACCAGCTATAATTCCCCCCCCCCCATCTCTGTTAGTCCAGTTAATTTTTTTAGAAACCTTCAAACTTCATGATATAATTACCCATTTGGATGGTGCTTTTCTTCAGCAAGTTACTTTTCCTTCTAACTATATCCCTTGTCATGACTTCCCCATTACAGTCACGTGTGAAAGGAAACAATTGTAATTTCCTCATGGCAGCCTATTAAAATGAAGTTGGAGCCTGTAAATCATTGGAAGTGAAGAGATTACTGAGACTGAAATTATTGTTTATGTCTAGCTTAAAAATTGGTATGTTTAGTTCTGGCTTGTAAAAGAAAAAGAGCACAAAGGTCTCGCATAGAATCTTATTTGGAACGAAATTGCCAAACAAATGCTGTCCTTGGTTTTGGGTGTACGTGTGTTTTAGATCCAATTTTGCAAAATGAATGACTCCTACATGTTCTAAATTTGGGTACAACATGAGCTTTTTTATTGTAGAGTTAACAAATGGAATACAGATGTTGTGCAGGGGTTCTGGCATAAGAACTGCCTCAGTCCATACAACAGAACAGGATGGTCTTTTGTATTTCTATGATTCTCTCTTATTTCTATGATACTCCCTCAACCACCATGCAAGCAAGGAATTTCCAGTACAACAGAGATTATTCGCTTATTATTCATTGTATTTGAGTTTGCCTTTAATAGCAAAATCCTACTTCACTCCATACCTGTATTTATTTGTGTGGATACAAATTGAATTCAGGAGTGAGTAGGCTATTTATTTACAGATCCTGATGATATAGAACAAGGATTTCTGACCTACCTTTCTAAAAGAAAAAAGGTCATGCAAGGTGGTTCATGAAAGTGTTGAATAAATAGTAGGACAACCTCTCTGTGTCATATCTCAACTTCCACAGAAATTATAACATGAAGAATAATTTCAGAAATAGGTTCCATTCTGTTTCTGAACTACATTTTTTACTAGAAGAGCCATAAATACATGGACATTTGTCAAAATACAATTTGTATTACTCTAGTAAGATCCTATGAGTCTCCCACAATAGTATTATGCTATGAGGGGTTGCACTGTCTTTCTTTGGATCACTATTTATCAGCCAGAATTGTATAGGGGTTTGTGTATAACTTGCCACAGGTAATTGTGGCTAATTGATTAGGTGCTTGGAGGTTATTTGGATTGCACAATTGAGTGTGTGACCCTATATAGAACTAAGGTATCCTGTTGCATCTCCCCAAAGCTTCAATTAGCTCCTAAACACAAGCCAGTAGGATTCTGGGCTTCTTGTGGTTAATAAAATATTTAAATCTCCTCCCATTTCCTGATGTACAAAATTTGCAATGGTTAAGCAAAGTTATTTCTCAAATACAGGAAATTCTAATATAAGCTTGAAATTTAGACACTGATATTTTTTGTTTGCACTGTTTATCTTGACTAAAGCAGCTGTCAGAAAAAGCTGCTCAGCTTCAGAAGGTTTATAAATTAACACACACACACAAGAATTATGTCAGGTATTTCTTGCAAACATATCTAATGTGGCTTAATTCTGAGCAGTTATTTTTCACAATGGGAAAAATGGATATAAACATAACATAGTATCTGTGAACTAATGGTTCTCAGGTTTTCTGAGCCAGAATGCATTCAAAGTATTAGTAAAGGTAAAGGTCACCCTTGCTCGAAAGCCAGTTGTATCCAACTCTAGGGTTCAGTGCTCATCTCTATTTATAAGCCAAAGAGCCAGTGCTGTCTGCATCTGCAGACATCTCCGTGGTCATGTGGCAGGCATGACTAGACACTGGAGTAACCCTATTTATTTACTTGCAATTTCTTGTTTTTGAACTGCTAGGTTGGCAGGAGCGGGGACAAAGATGGGAGCTCATTCTGTCCAGCAGTACTCGAGAATCGAACTGCTGACCTTCTGCCTCCCAGTCAGCATTTTAGCCACTTGAGCCACTGCAGTCCCCTATTCAACGTACTGTATTACATTGTTCAAATGAGGTACATTGGAAACAATTATAAATATTTTAAGAATGTATATATTTAGAAATTCATTTTAATATTGTTGTTTAATGCACACACTTAAAAATAGTATAGGTGAGTGCAATTAGTTGTTGGAATATTTTTTCTGTTTTCTACTATAACCAGGTACACAATTAATAAGATGTTAAAAAGGGGGGGATTACATTAACAAAAGACTTGTAATACAGAAAGCCAGATGAAATAGTCAGAAGCATTATAATACCAGGGTATGTGACCCTTGCCTTTTCTCATTATGCGGCAGACAGTTGCTAGGTGATATGGGCCTTAAAGATGCCCTGATGTTTTGATCTCTTATTGTAAGAGGTTTCAGATTAAATGTGCATACCATATTTGAAAGCAAACACTCCACTACTGACAGACTTTTCAAAAATATGTAAGGAAAAAAATTAATGATTCTCCAGTTGCAAAAAAAGCTGGATGCATTCCCACTCTCCCCCTAGGGGAGAGGAACAAGGTTCTGTTTTGTGGGCTTCAGCAACCAATAGTTTGTGAAGCTGTATTCCTTCAATCACAATTTAGGAATGGAGAAATTGTCCAAAAGTAACACTCTGAAAGTAACTTGGATTATGCAGTTGTCTAACCATATTGGGTGCCATGAGAGTTACTACCTTTCTGGTAAATTTGTATTGTATTGTTGCCTTAGTGATCGTGTTGGCCATGTGGTGTAAGATGACGAGTTCAAATTAGTAATAAAGGGAGGATAAAATATTAAACAGATGGCCTTGAAGAAGAAAAAAGAAAAGAAGTTAGTGATTTTGTTCATTGCAGTGAGTTTTTGATTTGCTTGATGTGAAGTGCTCGATGTCTATATTTCAGCTGAAATGGCTGAATGTGAGAAGTGCCCCATATTTAGAATGGTCTACATTTTTCTTGGCCCCCCTTGTGGCACTGGTTAAGACATTGAACTTGATGCCTGGAAGATTGGCAGGTCGGTAGTTTGAGACCCGAGTGCTGCATTTTGGATGGGGCTCTTGTTGTCTGTCCCCACTTCTGCCTATCTAGTAGTTTGAAAGCAAGAAATTGCAAGTAGATTAATAGGTAGCACTTCAGTGGGAAAGGTAATAACATTCTATGCTCTCCTGTGTCTAGTCATGACTTCCACATGACCATGGAAACATCTGCAGAAACAGACCGTGCTCACTCTTTGGCTGTAAACAGAGATAAGCACTGCCCTCTAGAGTAGGATATGACTGACTTTCGAACAAGCAAGACCTTGACCTTGACTTTGACATATTTCCGTGTCATTCTCTAAGACTATGTCCTACGATTGGAGTCTCACTTAAAACAGCAAGACCAACATCCAATTTTAACAGGATCAAATAAACACATAATTCAAAATGAAAAGCAACAATTACAATGGAAGAATCAATTAATTTTGTAACGAAAAAAGTATGGGAAATATATTTATCATACAACAACATTAAACAAACAGTATAATGTTTCTCTTGATCTATCAACTATATACAGTTTGGATTTAGGAGACATACCTCGAGTATTATACCCACCAATATTGTCTGGCTGGGCATCCCGCTACGGTAATGGAGTAGACCGTACAGCCGGTGACTCAACGCTGAGTGTCAGATGACAGTTAACTAACCTGATCCCCTAAAGGGGCCAATGGCTACAGGCGGATGAGCCCCTTTAGGTGGGGTGATGGTCACCCTCAGTGGAGGAAATGCTACTGAAAACCATCATAGTGGACCCAATGGCAAAATGAGCGGAGGAGGAACTCTGATTCACAATGGTCATGGAGGCGGAAGAGGCCACACCAGATGGACTAGCTGTGAAGGCGCACCTTGTCCATATCTTCAAGGCTGCAGTGGTCCAGTGCAGTCCCAGTGTTAAATCCTGCATGTTGCGCTTCATGTGTGCCATGGGTGATGGCTCCAAGATCATAGTGTGTGGGTCACTTCAGGGCAAGATGGGATCCACCTTAAGCAAATTTGCGCCAGTGACATTTTTCCTGCTTCAGGGGAAAAATGCATTCTTGGATACGAGTTGCAGTCAACGATTATCAACCTTGCTAGGTTTTAAGTCTTTTTGTAGGGGGAGGCCATACAGGAATGCTGCTGTGTTTTGTCTTTTTTTTTTGTGAGGGCGAGGCCATACATGAATGTTTGACACAGATGTTGAAAAGGGCTTTTTTGATGGTGGCTTCTAGGCTGTGGAATTCCCTCCCAGGGGAAACTGTGCAAAGTCTTTTCTTTTCAGACCAGCTTTTAATAGGTAAACTGTTACTCGGGAGGAATTTAACCATCTCTGTCAGTTTGGCTTAGTTATATTTGCCTTGCAATATCATAAGCATAAATGATTCATGTTGATGGTTCCCTTTCATAATTGCTTTAAATTAAAAATCAATTAGAACTGCACTAATTATAGGCTAGTAAATTTAAGGCAGGTTTGAGATAATTGTCTTGAACATGAATTGAATACTGGAATGTTGGGTTATCTGGGTTCCTGATCACCAATTCTTGCACATGCATTGAAGCACTAGACATAATTCCCTTTTTGCTTACTGCAGAAAGGTTGGGATTTTCCATAGTTTTCTAGATGTATAGTACTCAGAAGTGGTTTATCATTTCCTTCCTCTGAGGATACCCTGGGACTATGCACCTCACCCAGGCTAAATGTTTTCATACAAGGCTCAGTGGGAAATCAAACTCCCAACATCTGGTTCCACAACCAGATACTAGCTCACTGAGCTATCCTTTAGCACCTAGGCTCAAGTGGCTAAGACGCTGACTGGAAGTCAAGAGGTCAGCAGTTTGATTCCCGAGTACTGAAGGATGGAATGAGCTCTTGTCTTTGTCCCAGCTCCTGCCAACCTAGCAGTTCGAAAGTAAGAAATTGCAAGTAAATAAATAGGGACCACTTCGGTTGGAAGGTAAACAGCGTTGCATGCACTCCAGTGTCTAATCATGCCTGCCACATGACTATGGAAATGTCTGCAGAAGCAGACAGTGCTGGCTCTTTGGCTTTGAAACAGAGATGAGCACTGAACCCTAGAGTCAGATACGACTGGCTTTCAAGCAAGGGAAACCTTTACCTTTACCTTTTAAATGTCCAGTTAGCATAAGACGCTGACTGGGAAGCGGAAGGTCAGCAGTTCGATTCCCGAGTACTGCAGGACGGAAATGAGCTCCCGTCTTCATCCCAGCTCCTGCCAACCTAGCAGTTCGAAAGCAAGAAATTGCAAGTAGATAAATAGGGACCACTTCGGTGGGAAGGTAACAGCGTTCCGTGCGCTCCGGTGTCTAGTCATGCCTGCCACATGACCACGGAAACGTCTGCAGAAGCAGACAGCGCTGGCTCTTCGGCTTAGAAACAGAGATGAGCACTGCACCCTAGAGTCGGATACGACTGGCTTTCGAGCAAGGGAAACCTTTACCTTTACCTAATACTTAGTTAACCTTGCTGAAGCCTGTAGAAGACACAATGGAACTTTTTCCCCCTGAAAGGCCAGATATATAATAGAGCTTTTTGGATTATAGGTCCCATAATGCCTATGGCTCCATTGCATTCTGCACAATTTCCAACCAGCTCTGCACACAAATTTCAGCTGTTTGCCACCCAGCTAGGAATGGGCTTTCCTTCAATTGTCACATTTATTTTATACATTGTAGAAACAATTTGGTATCAGTTCTCCATGGACTTTTATAGCAGGGTGAAAGACAGTCTTTCTTCAACAGCTTTTAATGGAGGAAGTCCTCTACAAAGGGGGGTGGTTGAGAAGTGTCAGGTGGAACCTCAGGTGGAATATTTTAGGCAAGCCTAAAATCTGCTTAAAGGCTGACCAACTGGATAATATAGCAACCCTACATACCTGGCCTCATACACTTGTTCATGTTGCACAATCATCTTTAGAGTCTGTAGAGATGTAAATTCATTGTTTTCTTTTATGTCGTATAACTATTTCTTTTAGACGGAAATTCTCCAGAGACTAATGAAGGTTGTTAAAGACAATCATGGATGAATGACCTGCTTTCCAGGTCAGTATTGATAATTAAAACCATGTAATTAAATATTGATAATTTAAACCATCTGTGTTGCATTTTTGTCCTGATACCCTTGCTATCATACTCTCCCCTCTCCCCATTGATTCACAAAATAGTTGGATTGTGAAAAATCTGCTACATTGCATAACTCTGTTCTCAAAGGAAGACAATAAAAAAGAAAAATGAAAGGCTAGTCCAAAGTCAGATCTTCCACTGTTACAGCAATGCTAGGGATACAAAGGCAGGCAGCTAATGAGCAATCTAGGGAGTGGCTAAATTGTGAAGTAGGAAGAAAATAAAGCTGGGAAGTAGTCTATGAACAGATGAATCTGTCACTGAAAAAAATGAGATTCTCATAATGAAAAGTCAGCCCAGAATATGTACTGGTGGGTTCCCTTAGATTCCAACACATCACTTAATCTTGGCCCATGACCTCTACCGTGATAGTGTTGCTGTACAGCTAAAACCAAGCCAACAGTTCTCTTTGCTAGAAACTTAGGCTGTACTTCCAAAATGACATATTGAAGAATTCAAGAACACATTCTGGCCCCAGTGTTGATCCAGTCTTATCTTGCTGTCATTTTTTAAAATATATTTTTAGTAATTTTTATAAATGGACAATACATAAAACAATACAAAGAAATAAAACATATACAAACATACCTAAAATACAAAGTAATCAAAACATATCACGACCTATCATAATACATTGTTCCAACTATCTTTGTAAATTTGAATACTACTAACTCCTTTACGTTACCCCACTTAAACTGCATCCTTAATATTCTGGATAGGAAGCCACAACAAAAAGAAAACTTATAACACCCCGTGTTTATATACAATGCCC
The DNA here is from genome assembly GCA_035047345.1 of Bradypodion ventrale. Taxonomy (NCBI): domain Eukaryota; kingdom Metazoa; phylum Chordata; class Lepidosauria; order Squamata; family Chamaeleonidae; genus Bradypodion; species Bradypodion ventrale. The sequence goes on from JAWDJE010000004.1 coordinate 239,573,238, forward strand.
TGAGGACTCCGAGGGGCGCATTATATTATCTCCAAAAACTACTTTGATCTGGTACAAGTCTGTTTCTTTCACCTCCCATAGTAGAATGATCCAAAAATGGTTTCCATATCTTCCAAAATCTATTCTCTTTCAGATCACCCCTTTTTTCTTTTATTTCCCATGTTAATTTGTCATTCAATGCTAAAGTCCACATTTCTTTATACCACTCTTCAATCTGTATAATTAGATTACTTTTCCAATTTCTAGCAATACATTGCCTACCCATTGTAAGCATTATTTCTAATAATTCTCTTTCCTCTTTATTTTCCACAAATAGATTCCACATCCGTTAACATGGTGGTACTCGGCCCCAGTTTAATTCTTTTACCCATTATTTCACCCATCTCTTTTTCAATTTTCCCCCAAAAATCTTTTACCACATTACAACTCCACCACATATGTTCATATGTCCCTAATGTTTCTTTACATCTCCAACACATTCCATCTTTTGTATTATCCATTTGATGTAACCTCACTGGGGTCAAATACCATCTCCATAACATTTTGAAATTATGCTCCTTTATTCTAACAGACATAGTTCTCATTATTCTCTTTTTCCATTTATTTTTCCAAATATCTTTATCAATCTTTATTTTTAGTTCTTCTTCCCATATCAATTTCAAGTCCTCCTGCAGATCATCCTCCTTATTCATCAATGTATATAATTTACTAACCAAGCCTTTAATATTTTTAACTCCTTTCCTGATTTTTAGAACCAGCTCCTCAAATTCCGTCTTTTCTTTTTCCAGATCAAGTTCTCTCATATATTTACTATTCCAATTATTAAGTCTCATAATCTGTAACCAATTCAATTTCAATTGATCAAACAAGTTTGCCCTAGCTACATCATTCCTAGAAACACATATCCAATCTTTCAACAAAAAAATTTCCTTCTTAACCAAAGTTTCTTTTACCACTTTATCAATCTTAATCGGAAAACCCGCCATATCTGATAATTCTACAATCGGAGACAGGTTTGGGACCAAATCCTTCTTTACTTTCTTCCATACATTTATTAAACATTTCATCATGGCATTTTTGGTTGCTACCTTTCCAATATCAGCTACAAGAAAACCAATTTACCTATATGTCTAAATTCCTTCATCTCGATTTCCTCCCATATTACCTTTTCTCTAGCCAAGATCTTCACTACATTCTTTATTTGAAATGCTCTATAATAGGCCAACAAATTTGGCATACCCAATCCCCCTTTCTTCTGAGGCAAGTACCATAAATTTTTAGATATTCTAGGTCTCTTTCCAGCATTGCAAAAATTATTAATCAACTTTTGAAACTCTGATTTCCTTAATTTTCAAATAAATTGGCAATGCATCAAATAAAAAAATTGAATCTGGGTAGCAACATCATTTTAGTAAGCATAATTCTCCCAAACCATGACAACTTCAGTTTTTGAAAAGTTTGTATTCTGTTTTTTATTTCAAATTTCAAGCTGTCATAGTTCAAACTTTTGAGTTCAGCCAAACTATTAGATATTACTATTCCCAGATATTTCAATTTGTCTTTAATCTGAATATTAACCATTCCCTTTATTTTCTTCTGATCATCCTCTCCCATATTACAGAGCATCATTTCTGATTTATCCCAATTTATCTTCAGGCCCGTGATATCCTCAAAATCAATTAATTTCGCTCTAATTCTGTCCATTACCCTCTCTGGATGTTTAACAATTATCATAGTATCATCTGCATACATACTTATTTTGTTCTCCATAATCCCCTCTATTTTTCCATCTTCTTATAGCTTTTGCTAATAATTCCATAGCCATAATAAATAAAATTGGGGATAAGGGACAACCCTGTCTCGTACCTGCCTCTAGCTTTATCTCTTCAGTAACCTCATTATTAACTCTAATAGTCACTATTCCTTGCTGATATAATTGGTCTATTACTTTTCTAAATTTGTCCCCAAATCCATAGGCTTTAATTATTTCCTTAATTGAAATCCATTGTAAAGAGTCAAAAGCCTTAAATATATCCAAAGATATTAATCCCGCTTTTACCTTTGATTGACTCACAACATCTATTAAATCTACCACTCTTCTGGTTAAGTCCGCCATATGTCATCCTTTCAAAAACCCCACCTGGTCCGTATTTATATAATTACCCATAAAATTATTTAAACGATTAGCCAGTATTGCTGTAAAAATCTTGGCATCTTGATTTATCAACGAGATTGGTCTATATGATTCCACTTTTTCTAGATTTTCCACAGGTTTTGGCAACAATACAATTGTGGTCCTATACCATGAAGTTGGAATTTGTCCTCCATCTAATATATGATTGTATAACTTTACCAACTTAGGTACCACTGTATCTTTAAATTCCTTATAAAAATCGGCAGGTAATCCATCTTCACCAGGAGCTTTTCCCAACTTCAAACCTGTAATTACCTCTCTTACTTCCTTTTCAGACACTTGGTCCTCCATTCTATTTTTGTGTTCCTGTTCTATTCCCCCGGCGATTAATTTGTCTAATTGTTTTTTAAGCTTCTCCTCATCAATTTCTTTTCTCGTATATAGCAATTGATAAAATTCCTTCACAATCCTACATTTATCTTTAATCTTATTGCATCTTACCCCATGTTTATCAATCAAAACTCCAATTTCCCTTTTCCCCCTCTTATCTTTCGCTGCTTTTGCTAATAGTTTCGAGTTTTTATTACTATATTCAAAATATTCCCTTTTTAAATACACCAAATCTCTCTTAACCTTTTCTTTGTCTTTACCTATCATTTCAGTTTTAAAACTTTGTAATTTTGCAAAAACCTTATTATCTTTTGTCTTGGCGTGTTCCCCCTGTAAAATTTTATCTCCTCTTCAATTTTGCCCTGTGCCAACTTATACTTTTCGTGTCTATTACTTGCCATTTTTATACATTCCCCTCTAAAAACCGACTTCATGGCATCCCAGACCATATTAAATTTTACCTCCTCATTATCATTCAGTTGCCAAATTGCATTCCAATATTCTAGGATTTGAACCTTAATCTTTTGATCCTTGAATAAATTAGCATCATATTTCCAACTCCTTCTCCCTCCACTTTCACTCTGCATTCTTATGTCTAACACAACTTTAGCATGGTCGGACTCCTTAAAAATCCCAATTTCCATTTTGTCCATATTTTTGACCATGTTTTCAGTTAGGAATATATAGTCTATTCTGGAATATAAGTTGTAAACACTTGAAAAATAAGAATATGCCCTTTCTGAACCTTTAAGTTGTCTCCATGAATCTTTCAAACCTAATGCTAGCATCCAATCATCCAGAATCCTTCCTTTAATTCCTTTTCCTCCTCTTTGTATATTTGTACAGTCCAAGTTCAATCTTACTAAATTAAAATCACCAGCCACAATCATCCTTGTTGTTTGTTCTTTTTCTAAAATTTTAAGCATTTTCCCTAGAAATTCATATTGATATTCATTTGGGGCATATATATTCACCAAGGTTAACTCATCATCATCAATTTTACATTTTACAATCAAATATCTACCTTCTGAATCCACAATAGACTTTGTTATCTCAAACCCCAGTCTAGTTGAAATCAAGATTGTGACTCCTCTAGCTTTTGATGTACTGTATGACTTCTCATAGTGCTGCATCCATCCTAAAAAAAGATTGTTCATATCTTGAGATTTTTGGTGGGTTTCCTGTAAGAAAAGAATATGTTTGTTGTTTATTCAATTTTATATCCCACCCTACTCAACACATGGCTGACTCAGGGCGGCTAACAACATATAAATGACCCTGGGACACCCCACAGGGTTTACATAAAGATACAATATTCAAATTATAATAATAAATACAATGTTATAAGTAAATACAGTATAAGGCAGGACAGTCAACAATAATACAAATAATACAAATATCAGCACCACATCAAAATAATATATCAATAATTACAATAGAATCACAAAGGATGAAAACATCATGTAATATTACAAAATTACCAAAGTACCAGATGCGCCAAGAGCCAGGTGCGTGGCGGCAAAGTTCCTCCCGGCACCCCTCACCTTTTAAGTCCTAGGCGAGGGGGGAGGGCGGAGCCCCAGGACGCCGGCTGATGGAGTGGCCGGCAGGACCTCTTCTCCCTCGCCGGGGCCGAGCACGCGGTGGCGATGTTCCTCCCGGCACCCCTCGCCTTTTAAGTCCTAGATGAGGGGGGAGGGCAGAGCCCCAGGACACCGGCCAATGGAGTGGCCGGCAGGACCTCTTCACCCTCGCCGGGGCTGAGTGCGCAGTGGCGATGTTCCTCCCTGCACCCCTTGCCTTTTAAGTCCTAGGCTAGAGGGGAGGGCAGAGCAGAGCCCCAGGACGCCGGGCGATGGAGTGGCCGGCAGGACCTCTTTGCCCTCGCCGGGGCCGAGCGCGCAGCGGCAAAGTTCCTCCCGGCACTCCTTGCCTTTTAAGTCCAAGGTGAGGGGGAGGGCGGAGCCCCAGGATGCTGGCCGATGGAGTGGCCGGCAGGACCTCTTCGCCCTCGCCGGGGCCGGTCTATCTTTCCTCAGGGCTGATTCTAATCTCCTCCTCTTAATCAAAGAACCTGTACCCTTTACAGTCCAGGATAATACCTTAATTGCTCTCATAATTCCCTATCTTTCCTCCATTTCCACCACATCCAAGTCCTCCAAAGGGCATGCTACCTAATACCCAGCAATAATCAAAGTAAAAACTAAAAATAACAATACTACAAAAACAACAAAAAACATTCATTTTTTCCCTCCCCACTTTCATCACAAAAAGATCGCCTTTGTCCATCAAAGGGGGGAGGGGGGGAAGCATGGAAGATGCACGTGTTACTTACTGCTCTAGTGCACCTTAACCATTCTTAAATTGCCCAATTTATCTCAATGGAGTTTTCCCCCAATCTCGTCCAACACTGTCAGTGACAGCTCTTCTTCCCCTGTACCTGGTTGTTCTCCTCCTGCAGCACCACCCTCATCCATTCCGTTGAATTCCCTTCTTATTGCTCCAGAGTTCAACAAGTCTTTTCTTAACTCCAACCATTCATTTGAAGACACCTTAACCAAATCAATTAAAGTCAAAAGTTCCAATGCATCAGTATCTGCATCAATCACCTGCATTTTCTTATCATAAAAAAATTGTTGCGTAAAACACCAATTGTATCTTATTCCTTTCTTTACCAACAGTTTTGTAACCGGTTTCATCTTATATCTCCAACCACGCTCATTAATTGAGATATCATTATATACCTCCACATCACAACCATCAATTTTGAGAGCACCAGAACCAGCTTGTTTCAAAAAGGCCATTACCCTCAATTTATCCCCCCAATATGCAAATTTAACCAATACATTTCTTTGAACAGCTTTCCCCTTCCTTGACTCCACCCTATAAGCACTCACAATGTCCTCATTAACAAAATCTTTCCCCAATTTAAGACTATTTAGCCAATCAACTAATCTGTCCCTTAAACTGTCTGGCGTTCTCTCCAACAAATGGCGAATGACAATATTTTGTTTTCTCATCGACTCTTCCATAGCATCTATCCTTTTTTCATGCTCATCCATTGTCTTCTTATTCTCCCTCACTTCCTTCTTAACCTCTTTTATTTTTCCTTCCATTCCCTTCATTTCTCCTTGCATAATTTTAACATTTCCCTCCAACTTTTGAATACTCAAATCCACTTTTTTAGATAAGTCATGAAACATTGCAGCCAATTTATCTTGTCTTCCCAAAATCTCACTTCTGTCCTTCACCCTTGCCTCATCCATACTTTCGAACTTCTGAAACAATTTGCCAAATTCTGCCATTATTTGAGACTGGTCAAATGCCGTTGGTTCTGGAGATGATGATGTTGATGATGCCATTGATTGTGTCTCCACAGCTGCTGTTTTATCCTTCTTCTTAGCTTTCACAACCTGTTTCTCCTCCTTCTTACCCTTTGCAATCTTATCCATGGTTATATCACATAAACGTTTCAAAGCTGCCACTGTTTTAGTTCTTCTTGGCCTCTCCCCTTGCTATTGATCCAGGGCTTCAGCCCTCCTAAATCCTTTATCCAAAATTTATATCCAAAGGCCCGAAAGGCCTAAAAACTCCAGATGCAAAAACAAATTCCCCACGTTGCAGCCTTGCAAAATTTAAAAAAACCACTGTAAAGTCAAAATCCAAACTGAATTGTAGAATGATTTATATTTATAATCCAAATGTTGTTTATAATCCAAATGTAATCCATTTGTAATCCCAAAAATTAACCCAGGTAATCAAAAGAAAGAATCTTGACCTGAAACATCCACTTAATATTATATCCACTTGGTTCAATATCTTGCTTGTAAAAAAACAAAACACGGAAGAAGTAATATTGTATCCACACAGCATGCAGGTCTTATATTTGCCAAAACGAACGGGAGGAGAGAAGGGAAAATAGAAGAAGTACACTGTATTTGATTATTCAAAACAAGGTGCTCCAAGAGGATTAAATTTTCCAAGAAATAAAAAGTAAGAACGGAAGGAAGCTCCAGATTACAACTCCATCACAAACAAAAAAAATGTATATAAGCTCCTCATGCAAAAATTGTATCCAGCAACCAAGTTCCTGATGTTTTCAAGCCTGTTCCAAGTTTATATAATCCCAACAGAGTATCTGTAAATTCTAGCTGCAGCAGTCTGTGTCTCAAGGTCATTTAGGCTTCCCACGGAAAGAACAAGAGCAAGATAGTGCCGCCATTATACACCATTCGGGGCTCACGCTTATGGGGGAACTAACCTCCTTTCTTCTCTAAAGACACCGGCCAAAAAAGTCCTTTTTAGTACCTCTTCCCCCCCCTTTCCTCTTTAGATCTCCTCTTTGTTTCCAAAAAACAATCCAAGAGCTATTCTCCGTTGCTTTTTTCCAGAGTTCCCCCACTGCTTAAGTTTCGTTTTCAAGCCCCCACCATTGCCCCCCTTCTCTCAATCTTTCAAGCTCTTTTCTTCCCTTACTTTCACACACCAGCTCAATCGCCAATCTCTGTGATCTGCTCACCCCAGTAACAGCCTGTCAAGGCACCGGAGTCGTTGTTAACTTACAAAACATTGTTTAGTCATCATCCCATTTGGTCCCGTCCGCATGCTCCTTTCCAACCGATTTCTGTGCTACGAACTCCGACCACAGGAACAAAAAGTTGCAAACTTTCTTCAGAAAAGAATTAGAGAACTTTTATACCTCTTTTGATATTATTTCGCAATGAATAACTCATTTAATAACTCATTTTGGTGCACGAGCTCCTAGGTTGGTATGCTAACCCCTGGCATCCTAGCCATGCCTCCCCCCATCTTGCTGTCATGGTCATATTCATAATTATTTGCCATTTCTCAAAAACTTCAGAAAATTGGAAATGGTTGTTTCATTTTAGTATTTTTAGTGAGCTTATGTATTCATTTCTGGTATTTTTCTTGTGATCTCACAATATTTTAATCTTAAAAATACCAAAGAATGCTTCACCATTAAAAAATGCATTCAAATTTTTTTAGGCTTGGTCTTTGCTTCTTGAAACTCATGGTCAAGCTAATCATAGTACTTGGATATCCTTTAGAAAAGGAACTGTGTGTCTGCTTTAAAATAATAGTGAAACACAACACAATAGATTCTTTTTCTATTATTGACATTTAGGAATTTTCCAGCATTCATTATGCATCTCAAAAATAGATGTAAAAAAAATCCCAGTCTTCTTTTGCCCTATTGTATTTCCCTTGCAATACCACAAGTATAAATGATGCATAGTGATGTCCCCTTTTGTAATTGCTTTACATTTAAAATCAATTAGAAGCTTGCTAATTACAGGCTAGCTACTTTGGGTCAGGATTGAGATCACAAGCTGAACAGATAAAGGACATATATTATACATCTTGAGTTCCACAGGGGCCACGTTTATACTGTAGGTGGGGCGGCAATTAATACTACTAGTGACAAGGTTTTTTTTAAAGTGCGCAAACAGAATATTTATTTATCCTTACAGAGCCCAAATGCCAGGTGTAGATGGTTCCAGCGGGTGACTACATGACTGTGAGATACAGTTTTGGTTGTTTTTTTCTCTCTATTTAATCTGAGTGGCCAACTTCAGTTCTTTCTTCCATTGTAGGCAAGTACCCAAATTGTCAGGCAGAGAGAGAGAGAGAGATCCAACCTTGTTGGTTGTTGAGCATCCATGATAGCTCTCTTTCAAGAAGAAAAGTTGATGCATATAAAATTGCCTAAATGTTTATACACTACTAATTATTGCCAGCATGTGTAGACACTCATCTTTGTCAGGGTCAGGAAGGAATCTTTCAAGGATGCTTTATAGTAAGGATGTGTAATGATTTGCAAGCAAGAACCCCCTGTTGTAGCTGGTCTGGCCAATGGTGAAGGATTATGGGAGTTCCAATCTGGAAACAGTACTTATCCTTATTTTATGATGAAAATTAATAGTTATACTCTGTTTCTTCATTTGTAACTTATTCCAAATCTATGCTTCTATCCTGAGAGAAACAATTTTTTAAAATGAAAGCTGAGATTCTCCAGAAGGAAATGTTACTGCTCAAATACCAGTTGTTGTTGATTGTACCCAGCTTGCCATCTGTGGCTTGGCATTAAGAGTAACCATGAAAATAATGCCATATTATTAATTTGGTGTAAAATATTTACACAGTGTTGTCTACCTTTTAACAATATTATGACATGCTTCTAATATGGTCCTTGGTGCTATTTCAGTATGTTGTCACCCATAACTTGAAATAATGCTGTTTGAGCCTTTGTGGCATTGTGTGAGAACCTGGTTTTTCTTGGCATGGATTCTGGCATTTATTATTTTTCAGAATGCTAAATACTTTTCCTAGAATGTTCCTCTCCATCTGTGGAGTAAACAGAGAGACTAGGCATTGGGCTGTCATGTTGAGTTTGCTCAACATACTTGCATGTCATTTTACTGGTTGGTCTGTAACAAAGTGGAACTGCTGCCACTAGCTCTGTTGCATGTTGGAGCCAGGAATTTTATTTCATTGTGGGGTGGTGGTGGTGTTTTTGTTAAGTCAGAAGCCATCTAGTTAAACATCTGTTAATGCTTCCTTCTGGCCCCTCCCCATCCATACCCACGGTACAAGCAGGTTCAGGAGGATATTTGCTTCTCTCTCCTGCTTTCCTTCTTCTCTACATCAAAGATAGTAAAATCTCTTTTCTTTAACTTAGCAGTTTCTGCTCCCGTGGGAGAGGTTCATTGTGTGGCTAACAAACATTTTTAAATTGTGACTCCTGCAAACTCACATTTTTACATGAATTTGTAAATGGATATGCTACTTTCTGAAATAAATTATAGTACTAGGATCAAATAACACATTTGATTTTACCTATGCCCGCATTTCTTTATAAACATGGGCAGACCATCCCCATCATAGCTAGGTGTGTAGTTAGCTTTTGTCCCTTTTCAATCTGGGAACTATACCTGTCAGCTGGACTGAAAGATTGTATCTCCACACCCAGATGTATGTGTATTGCCATAAACCATGTCAGTTAAAGAACAGTGATGAACCTACCTATGATTTCTGCACAAAATGAAGGACACCCAGTTCATTACAGGCAAGCCTATAACTGAGTGAATATGGTACAGCTGGCCATGCAGTCAGAGTTCTTGTAAAATGCCCCAGATATGTCACCTACTAGCCTAATCAGATATTTTTGCAAGCTGATCTGATACAGACACAAAGGAACAACAATTGTATATCTCAAGTCATACTTGGGGACAATGAGAAATGGCAAGAAACACTGGCTAGGTGGCTAACATAGCTAAATTCTATGTGAGCTGGACAGCGCACCTCATGTTGGTTGCTGATGCCAATTTGGCTTCTACATGTTCTTCCTTCTTTTGTCAACACAAGAAAGAAGGCTTACTAGGAGAGGTAGGATGGGATATTTAGTAGCATAGCAGCTGGAGTGGTGGCAGTGGTGGTTTCTTCTTGGTTAGGATAGACCTCCTTGGCTTCTCTCACCTTCCCTGTGCATAAAATTGAAGGAGATGCTTTCACTGCACAGTTACTAAATCTTCTACTTGGCCCCATGAACTATAGTTTCCGATCACCTGACTGAAAAAGATCAGTTGCCAGGGGTGAAGTGAGCTGTAGTTCAACCCCCATGAACTTAGGCAGAAGAAGACTGTTAGCTAAGGATAAATCTGTCAGTTTCATTTTCTCTCATTTGGTTTTCCTGTTGCACCTTGCTCTTGAAAATTGTTTTTAGAATTCTGGATGAAAATGTGCATGTGCTGTTGGATGAACACATTGTTTGACTGAAGAACTCAGTTCCAAAATTTGGAAAAATAGTAGTCTAAATCGTTAACAAAATATTAGTTTGTGCATGAATTCCAAGGTATAAGGTTAGGTACAAATTATATAAAGGTACAATCCACCAGCTCTATTATTTCCTTTGCTTGTGAAGAAGCGTGTGGGGAAAGAAGTTGGGTGAGCCTGTGCATACATCAGATAATCATCCCAGTTTGAGCAGTCCAACTGAATAATGAAACTTCTTTCAAGCAATGTCAGTGCTCAGCTCAGCTCTCCCAACAGGTTATTTATTTATTTATTTATTTATTTATTTATTTATTTATTTATTTATTTATTTATTGGATTTGTATGGCTGCCTTTCTTGCCTTGGTGACCCAAGGCGGCTCAAAATTAGTTAAAAGCCCTTCCCCATACAATAAAACCAAATAAAGCTATAAAGCATTTAAAACATCCATAAAAACATCCCTGACCCCTTATAAAAACCTCAATGGGGCTAAATAAGCCAGCAGGACTGGGTTGTGCTTCCTGGTACACCTCACACCTGCTGGCAAAGCCATGTTGTTAAAGCCTTTCTGAAGGGGGGCAACTCCGCCTGGAGGCTCAGTTCTGGTGGCAGGAGATTCCATAGGGCCAGGGTGAATACCAAGAAGGCTCTCCTCCTGGTCCCAGTGAAACATGCCTCCCTAGCTGATGGGACCACCTGGGAACCCCTATGGTCTGCCCTCGTAGGGCACAAAAGATTAAAAGACCTCTATTTCCACATGTGACTGATAGTATGTGTATGCTTTTGTCAACTAAAGGCACCAAGACCACATCTCCCTTTATGAGCATGCTCAGGTGTTAAGATCTTCAGAGGAGGCCTTTCTCTCTGCTCTGTCACCCTCACAGGAACGTTTGGTAGGGACACAGGAGAAGACCTTCTCTGTTGCTGCCCCCAAACTCTGGAACTCTCTTCCATGGAAAGCTAGGCTGCCCCCTACTTTACTCCACATGAAAGCTTTTCTCTTTTGCCAGACTTACCCCCATTGACTTAATGGGAATCCTGGTCTCCTTCTGGCATCACTTTTACATATTATTTTAATATATAACTTGCTTGAAAAGAGACTGGATGCAGTAGTCTCTCTCTCTCTCTCTCTAGAATTTACTATTCAATGAGATAAAAGAAGGGATGTTGCAGGTGCTCCCCTTGATACATATGGAGTCCACATGGTTCTTATTGACTAAATACAGTAAGACTGATTTCCCTTTCTACTCCAGAGATGCCTGCTCTGTGCGATAGGAATTCCCTTAGAATAGCTCATATCCTAATATATTTCCTTATCTCAGTGGGGGTTTCAGCCAGACTAGGCCATGCTTAAGTGCATTCATTCTCTCTCCCATGTAGTGGTTGTGACTATCTGATCCTTTCACTCTTCTTTATTTATTCGAATCAGATGCACCACCAGCATATAACAACAGACAAAGCTAACATTAACACATCTAAGAACAAAATATAATTTAAGAGGGCTAGATGACATCTGCCCAATACTGGACCACCTCAACAGCATTTCCTCTTGTCAACATAAGGTCCTCCTCAGTGCACGTTGAGGGGCATCATGTGCATTGTATCATTTGGGAGATAGTTTGTACTTCTCCGCATACACACAGGCTGTAATTTACAGGGTAATCCCACTTTCTCAGATTAGCTCTTGATCTTCCTGCCCCTGCACGCAGTCTATTTAAAGCTTTCCACACAGGCCATGGTTGTTCTTAGCCAGGCAGTAGAGAGTCGTGTGGTTCTGCCCAGTTATCTGGTAGCTCCTTGCTCGCCTTCCATAGTTCTATGGCGGTCTGTGGGGGCTGGCTGTTCAGAGGGGCAGAAATTGTGAGGAAGCTATGCCCTGATTTCAGTCTCTGCTTTGGTAGTTGGTGATTAAATAGCAGGTGTGTTTCTGAGGAATTTGCTTTGACCCACTCTTTCTGAGCAGCACTTTCTCAACAGAATTTTGGTGGAGGGATGCCAGCTAAGTAATGCACTTTTATTCTTAATGCCTATTATTGTACCTGGGACCCCCTGCATACCATTGAGGAGTGGTTTCTCTCCATATCAAGGTGATTATAATTTATTTCATAATGAGAACTGGCAAAGGAGCTGTTCCACATCTTCTCCATTGGGACATTGCATCAGCAGCTGGAACTGCTGAGTCAGGGATCCCATTACTCCCAGATTTCTCTTCCTGACATTTAATATGCATAAAATACTGCCAATAAATTCTGGAGCACATGATTGCTCTGTTTCATTTTTAATCAAATGTGGAAGTACAATTCTATTGCAGGGGTGGAAGGATCTTTTTTTCAAAAACACTCTACACTTTATTCTTATTCAAAGGCACTATAAAGCTCTTGTAAAAGTCTGCCCACAGCTGTCTCTTTAGCTTCAACAAGAGAACTCCCCAAACCACATTAAAACATTAGTTCTCTCATTCTAAATCAATGATGAACATTTTCAAGTTCTAGCAGTACTTGGTTGAGTTCAGATAAATAAGCTCAGAACACATTTTTCCTCAGTCTCTATTGCCCAAACATCTTGTGAGTATAGATTATTTGCCTGAAAATACTACTTAGGCTTGGAACATAAAAAGCTATGTGTGTATGTTCTGATTATACAGCTGCATGGACTATTTTAATAATACTATACATTGAAGCTAATTGATACTTTGGGTATGTACCTTCTAGTGCTGTATCTCAAAGGTTAGAGAGCTGGTCTCTGAATCCTTAGTGAGAAACTGATGGCCAGAAATGCACTTTTAAATTTATTTAATCTTCTTCTTTCATGTTTAGGTCAGACATTAAACTGCCAAAAATGAAGCCACAAAAATGAAGTTGAATTCATTCTATATTTTCTTTTGCCTGACCTAGTGTGAGAAAGATAAGCTGGCACATCAAGGTGGCTATTGCCCTGGGTATACCCAACTGTGGCTCAAAAATACTACAATATTCAAGGAGATGCTTTCTGTGTAACCTGGGCAATGACATTTCATTTTTTTAAAGAAAATGTTTTTGTTATGCCCTTCACCATCTCAGACTGCAAGGTGGAATTCAATGTGGATAATAACTTGTGTAAAAAATGCAAACAAAAACTAACAGCAAATTACTAAAATAAAAGGCACCCTATTAAAAAATAAAAACGCCAGGAAGTCCAAGGATTAATAAAAATTAGAATATCTGGGTAAATACAAACTTATTCCCTGATGGCAAAGGGGAATAATTTTAGGTCTGCTGATACTCAATTGCCAATCCAGTGCCGTACCAAGCTAAGAAGCATGTGTCCAAGTCTGAGATATTTTGTAGTTTTCTCCCAGATCATCTTCTCATTTTAAGGATATGGTTCGATCCCACACCTGCTTTTAGATAGGCCAGCCCAGATACAGGAGTCTCATTAAACAATAATGAATAATGGAAAAAATGTTAAAACATTTTTTTAAAACAATTCATGTGCATAAGTAAATAAATAGTTGATTCTTTTCTCTAACAAATTGCAGTTTTACCATGTGTTGTTTTTATTTGGAACAACAGAAGGCAAATTTCAGACAGAAGGTCTTTCTTTTCCCTTTTTAAGATTGATAGGTCCTTATATGCAACAACATACCTAGGCACATTTTATAGCATATGAGGGAAAACACATTTTAAAGAATTAAGTAAGAAATACTTTTATAATGCTGTATTGTTTTTGTGAACATTTTTTAAATTCCTGAGCATTTTAAAAACTTCCTTCTCACCAACTAAAAACCTCACAATTCCTTGAAATTGGCTTTAACCTTGTATACCTGAAACTGGAAATAATCTGCTTCCCACTTAGAGGAATAGAAGCCCTTATCCCTAAACTAGATAAACATGAAATAGTAGGATGATACAACCACAAAAAGCTAAAGCCATCTTACACAGCAGTAAGAAAAGTGTGACGGCCGGATCACAAATGATGTTTCTTCTTTCTACTGACAGGGCAAAAGAGAATGTACAGGTAAGTCACTTTCCCTGTCTCTGTCTTGTCACCTCCTAGGTATGCTTAAGATAGAGAAACAGATGCTAGGGTTTGAAGGGGGTGATATCTTTTAAATAAGACAATGGCTTCAGTGTTTTCTGGCTAGCTACATCCTGAATAGTTATTTAAAATCCACAAATAATCTAAATTCATAGAATAGGTCAAGGCCAATAATGAATTTTCCTAAAGATTTTCCTAAATATATTTTAGACTGAAGGTTTAATGAAGTTTATCAGACTTTTTCCTTTTTTTATCCTGATAAAACCCTGGACTGCCAAAATGAAGTAACTTTCTTTGCTTTGTTGTTGCCCAAACTTAAGACCTCATTGTTGCATTTCTCTGGCAGTAATCGGCAAACTAATAAATGAGTCGGATTCTGTATCTCTCCACATTCACACAGCATGTTGTTGTCTGCCAGCAGCTCCCACTTGAGCATGTTGGTCTTGCATTTAGGGACTCCAATCCTCAGTCTATTCAGGGGCTCCAAGTGATGTAGGGGAGGTTGAGTTCCTCAGCTATATCCTCCTTTAATGTTGTTCCTTGTCCAGTGAGCTCCATCTTCTAATTTGGTTTTGCCCTTGTGTACCCTCAAGAATGTTTGTTCTGCCATAAAGATCTTCCTGGATCTGAGCTGGTGGGTTTGAGGCTTGAAGCTTCAATAGCAGGTGTATTAGACTTAGTTCAAAAATAACTTAATTAGACTTCAGTAAATAGCTTGTAGTTAGCAGCCACAAGTCAAAGCAATGTATTGATAGGATCAAGGATGTATTTGAATTCAGTCAGGTCAATATTTCCTCCTGGTTTAATCCTTGAATAAATGGAATAAATGACAGCTAATCTTGCATTTACGAATTACTTATTGTCAGCCTATCAGTCTCCTGTCCAAAACTTTACCTAAAATGCATTAATAAATTTTTTTTCTTCATTCCAAATGTTTTGTGATAGACATGATATTGCAAGCAGTCTCTGGAATAAGAATGATGGGATGCTGCAGGCATTGTAGCTAGTTTCTATGTTTAATTTGTTTAAAAACAAATAGTTTACTTACTCTCAACAGAGACACAAATGAAGGAAAGAAGCTCTGCAAGAAACAGATGTTCCCTGTCTCTTTATTTTCTTGCCTTCTTCCTGACTCTGATCACAACCTTCATGGTCTCATCCAGGTATGCTAAAGTTGGTGTACACTGGGTTTATATATATATATATCTTCAAATGACAACAACCACAGTAAAATGAATGCTACAAAATACAAGCTCCTGATTTCCATTCAGCAATACTGTATCAGAGCATGAGTAACTGGGGGAGGGGAGGGAGAAGAAGTATGCAAATTTATCTTTTGCGCAAATAGCTCAGAAACAAAGTCCCAGATACCTTTTTTACCCAAACTAGGAGAGGGTCCACAACACAAAGGAAGCAGCTCCAGACATACAGTGTTTAAAGCCCTAAAATGGAATATTATTCTGATACAAGTATATACCATATTTTTTGGACCATAAGACGCACCGGACCATAAGATGCACCTGATTCCCGGCTTGGTTTGGGGAACGCGCATGAGTGCGCCTGCACAGTTTTCCCCAAACCAAGCCGGAGATCACAGCATCTGATCTCTGGCTTGGTTTGGGAAAATGTCCACAGGCCTTGCTGAACAGCATTTGGACTATAAGATGCACCCTCATTTCCACCGCACTTTGGGGGGGGGGGAGTGCATCTTATGGTCCGAAAAATACAGTAATACAACCACATAGATTTACTTTCCCAGTGCTCCCTCCTGTCAATTATAATGACACTCTAATTTCTATACCTAAGTGACAAGGGCTTATATCATCTTCCAGGGGAAGAGCAACTCCTTGCCCTCTATAACAATCCCCCCATCCCCTCTCTCCCAACAACAAAAAACAAAATCAAGGCTCAGACACTTCCTAAGATTTCTGTACCTACTGGGCTGAACCAAACAGTCCATAGGGATTACACTGACATCCAAAGGCATGATCCCCATGATTTTGTGGAACCATTTCTATATCTGGAGCATGACATTTGGGTAAATTCCTTGATCTCCCCAGATATAATGGACACTGGTCAGAGATTGTAAGAATTCTACTCCAGAAATTAATGTTCCCTGCTTGCTCTTGAGGTCATATGACTGTGATGGTGAACCTTGGCACTCCAGATGTTCTTGGACTTCAAGTCCCAGAAGGCCAAGCCCCCTGTGAATCCACATGAATGGGCTTACTGTGATTCATCCGGCCCGAGCTGCCCTCATCGCTCCCGGAAGCGGAAATAAAATGCTCCCGTGTTACTCAAGTGGCTAAGATGCTAAAATATATTATTTAAAAACATGTCCGTTCAAAGTTAAAAGAAATAGAATAAAATCACTTTTTAAATTAGTGCTACGGTAACTGCTACTGCAATATAGCATTCATGTTTTGTGCTACTGAGGGGCCTCCCAGAATTGTTCTTTTAATATTCATCGCTGAAGCACAAAACTTGGCAGTATTATGGGTAAAAGCTGGACTTTTGTCTGATAGTAGCCAGTGAGTGTAAGTGCTGTTCGATTGACCAGGAGATTTGCTAACAAGCTAACCACCACTGTCAAAAAGAATTTACAACATGGCCTGACTGGTGTTGCAAAGATTGTTCGATCCTTGACATCTAAGAGAGCAAGTTTTTTAAAAAAACTGAAAGCAGAAGCAGACAGTTCCCTTTTCTAGAGCTGCACAATGGTATTAGTTTGTTGCAGTAAAAATAAGGAGTCTTGTGTCACCTTAAAGTTAATGCTGACAAGTTTCATTGGGCCATAAGCCACTATGGAGTGCAGGACACTTCTTCCAATGCAAGATAATGCATAGTGCCTTGCTCTGATGTCATCATTCAAGTACCCGTGTGTCGGCGAGGGGGCGGTTAAATAAGTTGAAATAATAAATAAATAAATAAATCTGCCTTGTGGTTATGAAGGTTAGTCAATAGTTATTTAAAAATGGGTAAAGGTAAAGGTAAAGGTTTCCCTTGCTCAAAAGCCAGTCGTATCTGACTTTAGGGCTCAGTGCTCATCTCTGTTTCAAAGCCGAAGAGCCAGCACTGTCTGCTTCTGCAGAAGTTTCTGTGGTCATGTGGCAGGCATGACTAGACACCAGAGTGCACGGAACACTGTTACCTTCCAACCGAAGTGGTCCCTATTTGTCTACTTGCAATTTCTTGCTTTCAAACTGCTAGGTTGGCAGGAGCTGGGACAAAGACAGGAACTCATTCTATCCTGCAGTACTCGGAAATCGAACTGCTGACCTTCCGCCTCCCAGTCAGCATCTTAGCCACTCGAGCCACTGCAGTCAGGACAAGGACCTTATTTAGACAAGCTGCTTACTTGGTGGTCATGATGCTAACAGCTTAACCTGTATGGCGTTTTTTGCAATCCAGAAGCATCTTGTGCGTACAAGTTGGCTATTTGGAATGCAGACCCACCAATTCAGTAAGGACAACATCCAGAAAAGTCTGTGCTATTATACTGGTGAAACTCTATGCTCTTTCAGTGCTGAACAGAATCCAAATGCTGGCATTTTTGGATGAGAGCTTTGCACATCACTAATAGGGACTCTCTGTAGAAAGAGAAGATGTGACCTCCTCAAAGAAGAAAAAACTGTAATGTCTCCTCCTTCTTTGCCTGCTTCCTGTTCTGGGTTGGAGGCACCCTAGTTACAGTGAATGTGTGAAGTATGAAATTAGCTGATTACAAACCACCCCTTTTTTGAGTGCTATTGAGTAGACATCCAGTTTTTATATAGAGGTTTCATTTCCTCATTAGATCACAGCCCATGCTTCATTGCCTAAGTGCTACTCCAGCATCAATTGGAAGTGCATAAATAGTAAGTATGGCTATATATTTGTTTGTCTAAGTCCTGAAAAGCAATAAATCAGAAACCTTTCTTGGGCTAACATCAGTTCCCAGAACGAGAGCAATACATCTGAGCTATTGTAGATTATTTGGATGTTCCTTGTCAAGAGAGTTGTTTAAATTGGGAACCAGTTTCCTCTGCCACCCAGCCTACCACAATTTTTAACTACAGCAATACATTTCTAAACCTCTTATCAGTAATTGTGGGAATTCCATTGTCTGAAAATGCAGGTCTTTGGTGAATTCATGCATGAGAGGCAACATCTAGATGAATGATAATTTGCTTTTACTCTTGAGCAAATTTTATGGGCTAAGCCTAAATCCAATGTTAGTCTCCCCCCGCAAAAAACGAGTAGACCCACTGTAACAAAGATATTTACATAAATATATTTAACAAATTTAACAATTGGATTTGGTAAAGAAAACATTGGGACAGATTTTCACTTATGGTGGGATTGTAAGGTTGTAAATAAGATAGGGGTAAAAGTGTTGGAAGAAATAAATCAAATATTGTCATTAAAGTTAGAAACGAGTCCTAGAACAGCTTTGTTAATGGATTTTGGAAATGTAAAAGTAAGGTAAAGGTAAAGGTCCCCCTTGCTCGAAAGCCATTTGCATCCGACTCTAGGGTTCAGTGCTTATCTCTGTGTATAGTCAAAGAGCCAGCGCTGTCTGCATTTGCAGATATTTCTGTGGACATGTGGCAGGCATGACTAGGTACCAGAGTGCATGGAATACTGCTTACCTTCCCACCAAAGTGGTACCTATTTATCTACTTGTAATATCTTGCTTTTGAACTGCTAGGTTGGCAGGAACTGGGACAGAGACAGGAGCTCATTCTGTTCTGCAGCACTCAGGTCTTGAACTGCTGAACTACCGACCTTCCAGTCATCAAGTTTAGCATCTTAACCACTAAGCCACCAAAGTCCCCTTATAAAAGTAGATAAATATTTTAAAAATTATCATTATTATGGTTACAGCTATTGATCGTTATTAAATGATCAGCTATTGATCGTTATTAAATAATCGTTATTATGGTTACAAATGGCTGAAAATTGGAAAATGTATCTGGGAAATGCTTTATGGAATATTGCTATAAATGATACATTGACATGTGAATTAAAACTAAAGAAAGGTTTGATAAAGAAAAATGATTTTATAAATATTTGGGGTGAATTTATTGATTATGTATTTGTGAAAACCAAAGGGATAAAACCAGGACAAGAATATTTAACTTTTTGGAAATACAGGATTTGAATAAGAATGGGAAAATGTGTTTGGATTATATTAATAGGATAATAATGTCCCAATAATGTCCCAATGGTGTGGGAGCCCTTGTATTAGTGTTTTTTATTATTATATTATTAAGCTTAGGGTTGTTGTTTATTATTTGTATGTGTTTTTCAAATTTTTATTTTATTTTATGTTGTTTACTAATTACAAAATTTAAATACCAATTCCACTTCATCAGACATAATAGTGGATTTTCATTGTATGTATTTATACATTTCATATAGAGGCCCAGAGCAGTTGTACAAATTTGGTTGTTTCAGAAGACGGACATGTAAATTACATGTTATTACTGATTGTAAATACCTAATTGATTTGCATACCCATCTGATGAACCAGCCAAGTGTGTGCCCAGCCACTCTGGGCTTCTATACCAGATACGTATAAATGTATACCATGAAAATCCACTCTTATGTCCGATGAACTGGACTTGATCCATGAAAGGAAACATTCAAATACAGGAGTTAGTCTTTAAGGTGCCACAATGTTTTTTGTCTTTTTTGTTTTGTTTTGTTTTCTCTCTAATAGAAAAAGAGGATGAGTTTGTCTTTAAATTACAAATATTCATTCAGCCCTGTTTATGGTGCTGAACTAAGTTTGCCTTATGTTAAATCAACTTGATGGCACATTTTTAGTGTTATATTTCTTTCCCCTTTTTAACAGTATCTCATTTTTAACAGCAACATGACAAGTAAGAACAACATGACCCTCTTTGTTCTGAGTTTAATTACTAAATATGCACATGCAACTGGATAACAATTTCATCAGGATCTGTTTGGATAAGAGTTTTCTGAAATTCATCAGTATCTTCATAACCAGCATAGAAAAAACTTCAAATTTTGAATAAATCAAATGTAGAAGAAAGCAGAACTAGCACTTTGTCCATCTCTATTCTAAACCGGAGGAATTTAGTTAGTGGTGGAGCTAAACAGCCATTGGTTGTAGCCAGTGGACTAACAGATTAGGACTCAGGAGATCTAGTTAAAATTCTTTCTATTGCCAGGGGTGCCCAAACTATGACCTGTGGTGCCAAATAATCTGGCCCTCACTGCCCTTGCTGCTCCTGGAAGTGGAAGTCAAATGTGCCTGAACATGCACAAAACACTGCCGTAAATGTATCATGGCTGTTGAGAGCCACGGGTGTATTTATGGTAGCATTATGTGCATGCATGGATGCATTATGCACATGTATGCTCATTTTACTTCCGCTTCTGGTGGGAGGAACCACGTAACTGACCCACTGAACCATGCAACTGGCCCATGGCGGAAAAAAAAGTTTGAGCAGCCCTGTTCTATGCCATAGGAAGTCACTGAGGTGGTGGCAGCAGTAGAACAACTCCTTAAATATCCCACATACCCTGAAAAATCTATTTGGAATAATTATAAATTGGATGCAATTTAGCAGCATAGAACAACAATCACTCACCTGGTGCTATTAAGAAGTTTAATTTTAGTAGTTAAGAACTCGAATAATTTGGCTTCTGATTGTTAAATTGTCTTGTTTCAGAAATACTCAAAATATTTTCAATTTTCTTTTTTCCTTGTATCATGTATTTTTCAGCCAATAGAAGAGAAGAAAGGGTTACAGTACCTCCATCCACTCTTTATAATACTTTGCTTTGTTTTTCCTTGTTTACTCTTGCTAAAGGTGTTTAATTCTTTTCAAAACTTTCTAGCTGATATGTGCTAAAAGCCATTCATTCAAAGCCAGCTGAAATCTTAAGAAAATATGTCGATAAATTTCAGACCTCAGACATGTAATTAATCTTCATATATTTTCAGTAATGCAAATGCACCTGTGGGATGTTTTCCATTGAAAACATGAAAAGGAAACCTGAAATGTATCTCAGAGTGATAACTTTATCATGACTGACAGAGCTGCTGGAGGCCTCTCCTTTAGGAGCATAATTTGGGATTGTACAAAGGAGAGATTGATTTCCACAGAATGTATTCTTTTCTTTCTAACATTTATCCCTAGTGTGTAAAATCCTATGTTTAAAGTCCAAGAAGGATTTTTCTGATATTTAATTTATATATACATATTTGGAATAAAGCAGCATGAGTGCATGGCATAATCAGTACATTGTAGATTGGCAAAGTCTAAATTCAAGTAGAGGGTACAATTTGCCAGTATGATGCTGTTTCTGTCTGATGCCTTCTTGTCAAAACTTGTTCTTATTCTGGACAACTGGAAGGGAGGGCGGGGGGAGATTTTTAATATAATTCATTAGAGGTAGATTATTCACATGTCATTGACCTCAGTTCCTCTGTCATGTCACCATGTCAGTGTCTTTGCTGAACGTCAGATGGGTCCCTAATATCAACTGATGGACTCATGTGGGGGTGCCCCTTTTCTTTCCATAAACTGCCCCTTGAAAGAGTTCCGTCTGCTCATACAGCATTATGTATTGTATATAGAAGTCAATTCACTTTCAGAGGTCAAATCAATTTCACTCTCCAGATATCTCCAAACCACCCTACCACAAACTACCACATTATTCTATCCCACTTTCTTGACAAGAAAGGTAAAGAGACATTTGTGTCATGTATTTCTGAAACTTGGATGAACTTCTCTCGGCAGTGTCCACCAACATATGCCATTCAGTAATAACAAGTGGTCTGGAGGCTGAGAGATGCTTAGGAACCCTCAAGGGTCTGCTGCAACACAATTGGACATCTCATACCTGCTGGGATTGGGAAGTGGCAACTGAAACAGGATAGTCTATATCAGTGGTAGCGAACCTATGGCACATGTGCTAGAGGTGGCACTCAGAGCTCTCTCTGTGGGCACCTGTGCAGTCACCCAAGCACAGAGTTTGCCCTGCCCCTCTGCCTAGCAACCGAATGGGAGCATTTTCTCCCTCCCCCCCCCAACACAGAGTTCACCCCACCCCTCTGCCTAGCAGCTAAATGGGAGCGCTTCCTCCCTTTTCCCCAGCACAGAGCTCACCCTGTCCCTCTGCCCAGCAGCCCAATGGGAGCATTTCCTTCCTCCTCTGTTACTATGTTGGCACTTTGTGATAAATAAGTGGGTTTGGGGTTGCAGTTTGGGCACTTGGTCTCTAAAACGTTCGCCTTCACTAGTCTATATTCAAACTTGATACGATCCTTCATTTTCAATGGCTTTTCATTGTGGAAAGCTGAAGTCATAGACAAGCACTTGGACAAGTGGAGTCTCATGGGATCTAGACAACATCTAGAAGTAGCTTACCTTGGTCTTCCTGTGTGAAGAGGTTAGCCCCTTACCTTCTGCTAGAATCATCATACTTGCTGGCTGCACCATGGAGGTGGGTGCCTGTCCCAGCTAGAACAATTTTATGTACTTATTCCTACTCAACACAATTTTACCATCCTTTATTGTTTTGTCTGGCAGATTCAAGATGGTATACATCTGACTCTTCCATGTTACAGCTGTAGGGAGAAGCAACCAGGTAATTACAATACCCCACATTCAAAAGAGTACCAAATAAGTACAAGGCAAGCTGTAAATAAAATCCATTGATTCACCCCAAAATAGGAAAACAGTTTGCACACAACCACAGATAAATTGCTGTCTCTCTCACTATGGATCCCCTTATGAATGACTCTTCCTTCTGCCCCTGAGGGTTCCGAATGACCCAGTGGTTTCAATTTTGGCACAACACAGCAAAATGATTTATTTAGTCTATATCCAAACATATTTATAATGTCATTATTCAACTTGTGTGTAGCAAGGACTTCACCCCACCCCCCACTTTTAGTCTCATCGAGAGATACTTTGCAAAAATACAGGTACAGCTGCCAAGGAGATGATTCTTATGAACATGGAAGCTAAGAAATGTTTATTATTGATCAGGAGACTCAGACAATAATGGAAATAGCTAAATTGGAAAAGATCTCCTTTATACACAATGGCAAATTGTATTTATTTGATCAGGTAGGGCAACCTTTTATTGAACGGTGTAGAGGTTTTGCTGTTGAAATGGCTTGTTTTCTTTCTCACAATGCTTCAAATAGTTCTATATGTATTGAAAGGTTTCCTTTTGGTTTTTTCTTCTCACTTGCTTGCATTGCTGGTTTCTGGAAGATTTTGTTTCTTTATTGGAATAATCTTAGAAGTTAGTGATGTATGTATGGGTGAGTTATAGTGTATAATTCTTCGTGGTGAACTGCTGCTAACTTACAAGACACTGGTTGTATTATAAGGCACATACCAATTGTGCAACAAATTCACATAATAATGCAAAGGGCACTTCATTGGTTATGACAGTTTTCTGTGATAAGTTATGCAATTTTGGTTACGCACACTTAAAGAACCAACAGAACTTTAAAACATTCTCTTAAAGCCTTTTCACTGATCATGAGATATCATTGCTTTCCCCTTAACTGGGAAATGTTTCTATACATTTTTCCCCGTAAGGTTCATGAGGGAGAAGAAATCTGAAGGGAACGCTGATTTGCCCTGAGGCCATGTTTTAAGAGTTGTGAGCTGGTTTGTTCACAATCATATTGTGGTGTCCTTAGGCATTTTAATGTTCATTAATAATAAGCTGTATACATTTTTATAGTAATTTCAAAGAAAGTCTCCTTTAAAAGGTCAAAAATAGATGGAAGCCTGGTTGCTTGGCCCAATTACCATGGGACCTACTTTTCAATCTGGCGAATCCTGGAGTATGATAATAACTCATGTCCCCTTACAACCCCATGTGGGCAGTAATCTATTGTGAGGAGGGGGAACAACTCATGTCACCCTTATGCCACAAAGCACCCTTCCTTCTTGTACCACATCCAGCCTTAAGCAGCCTAAGGCTATGTATTTTTATTTTATGTGACTGTGTATTTTTATTTTATGTGACTTTGTGGAATTCAAGCTAGCTGCTTAACTTTACAATGGTCACTGGGAGGAATGAATGCTAACTTGTCTTGATGGTCCCCAGGTATGTTTATAGAGGAAGAAAAGAAGGTGGTCTCATGAAAATCCATTGAGAAGTTACTTTTTGTGTAAGTTACTTTGTATTCATTTAGAGGCACACTGTAGTTTTTCTGATTCTCTTTAGTTTGAGTAGCCTAACTCAGAGAGAGAAGCGGCTGTAACACTATTTGCATTTCAACACCTACGCACACTCCACATTAGCACGTCAATAGACAAAGACTGCAAAGTAGTCAAGGTCAGTCTCTGGATGCCAATTAGAATAGGGACATCTTAGAGATGGGACATTGAAATAAGGAACACCTGCAAGCGTTCGCAAACATGATAAGAGTCAAAATAATTGTCTTTTGGGACATTTTCCACATTCTAAAGGTGGGAATGGGACCCAAAAAGGGTATAAAAGCTCACTGATTTTGGAGGTCTGTGGCAGCCTTTTTAAATGCAGCAAAAGTCTTGTCATTTTGAACAATGACTTAATCCATGTCTCGCATGAGGGCGAGCAAGCCCACCAGAAGTTAGTTATCTTTATCATACCTGTCAAGTTTTGGATTTGAAAATAAGGGAAATTTTGGTCACACCCCTCTGTGGGTGTGGCCAAATCTGTGGGCGTGGCCAAATATAGCCATGTGACTTGCTGGGCTCTAGTCATGCCTGCCACATGGCCATGAAAATGTCTGCAAACACAGACAGCACTGGCTCTTTGGCTGTAAATGGAGATGAGCACTGCACCCTAGAGTTGGATATGACTGGCAGATTTTACTTTCTTAGGATCAAAGATAGCTGCAGATGGTGATTGCAGCCGTGAAATAGAAAGGCGACTGGTGCTTGGGAAACAAGCTATGAGAAACCTGGGGAACATAGTTAAAAGTAGAGGCATCACCTTGCAAACAAAAAATTGCATAGTCAAAGCAATGGTATTCCCGGTGGTAATGTATGGGTGTGAGAGCTGGACCATTAGGAAAGCTGAGCGCAGAAAAATAGATCCCTTTGAAATGTGGTGTTAGAAATAGGTCCATCCTAGAAGAAATCAACCCTGACTGCTCATTTAAGATCAAATAGTAAAGATGACGCTAAAGTACTTTGGACAGCAAATGAGAAGGGAGGACTCACCTGAGAAGGCCTCGATGCTGGGAAAGGTGGAGGACAAAAGAAGGGGGTGGCCAAAAATAAGATGGCTAGATGGTATTATAGATGCAATGGGCACAAAGCTGTGTGGGCCAAAGAACCCTTTCCCCATCTTCTTGGGAGACTTTTGTTTTGTTTTCTTTCTTGTTTACTCATTTTTAATTCCCCCCCCCTCCGGGAAGCAAAGTGCAGAATAGTAAACCAGCCCCCTATGGTTACCAACTGCTTGTAAGCAGCTTGGCTTTAATGAACTAGCCCTGCACATGGCTAGACAACCCCCCCCCCCCATTAGGGTGGACGAGCAAGGGATTAATTTCCCCAAATTAACCAATCTATTTGTTCCTCACTGCAAACAATTGAAGCACCAACACCTGAGAATGTCAGATCCAGCTTAAGGAAGGGGATTAGTAAAGTAAAAAGCAACCTCTGTAGTTTCCAAGCCTCCCAGCAGCTGAGGAATTAATCTCCCTCCAGATGGTTTGTTAGAAAGTGGGTGCTCTCTCTCTCTCTCATATAGTGATCAAGCAACATCCCCCTCCCAAGTTAACTCTAGAACAGAAATGAGAGCCTCTTTCTCTCTCTCTCTCTCTCTCTCTCTCTCTCTCATATAGTGATCAAGCAACATCCCCCTCCCAAGTTAACTCTAGAACAGAAATGAGAGCCTCTCTCTCATATAGTGATCAAGCAATATCCCCCCTCCCAAGTTAACTCTAGAACAGAAATGAAAGCCTCTCTGTCTCTCTCTCTCTCTCATATAGTGATCAAGCAACATCCCCCTCCCAAGTTAACTGTAGAACAGAAACGAAAGCCTCTCTCTCTCTTTCTCTCATATAGTGATCAAGCAACACCCCCCTCCCAAGTTAACTCTAGAAAAGAAACGAAAGCCTCCAGCCAGGAGGCAGGGCAGAAACAGCTCAATAAACCATGAGAGTGAGAGACCAAGAGCTGATTTGCCCCTGCATATATGAAATATCACTCACCTAGAGTAGACTCCCGTCCCATGGTTGCTCCGACCAGCAGCAGCAAAAACGAAGCCTCCATGGCCATGTGGCAGGGAAATGAAAGAGAAACTACAGGGAGGCCCCCCATCACCTTCTCTCTCCCCTTCCACAAGCGAAAAGCCACAGACCACGGCCTCTGGTGGCAGGAAAAACATACTGCAGCTTCGCCTGTGAGGGCTCTGGGCAGGATTTTTTTCCAGAAAATTAAGGGATATTACAGGGAAATTAATAAAACGGGAGGGGGTAGGAAGAGGGGTAGAAATAAGGGGTTTCCCCGGGAAAAACGGGATACTTGGCAGGTATAATCTTTATACTTTGTTATTTTACTGAATGTGTTATCCAGTGTAGCTTAGATGAGTTTTTAGATCAATTATCCTTTATATTTTGGATAATGCACTTTACTACAATAAAGCTGTTAAACTGAAGTTTTTAGTAGCATTTTTACTCCAAGGGGGGGAGAACTTGTGGAGAAAAGATAACACCCGAATGGCCAACACTAAGACCATTTTTCTTTGACCTTGGGGGTTGCATGGAGGGACAAAGGAGGAGGTTTGGAGACTTTCGTTTCTCAGAGACTGGGAACGCTATCAGCTTGTCCAGTTTCGCTTTGAAGGTAAAAACTTATCTTACCACCCCCGAAGTTTCCCAAAGCAACCCTTCTCTGCAAAATTGGTGTGGTTATGTGGGATGAGGCATTTTTAAGGGACTCTTAATTTGCCACATAATATTGCTACCAGACACCTGCGACATCACAAAATCGCCATTTCCCACATATGAGCCAGTATAACTGGACAAAGCACTGCGCTGCCGGCAAAATGCCCGGAGCAGTTGGAAATCTCTTTGCCACGCCACACTGAAAGTAACTGGGAACTGAGTGGCCTGAGGGGCTTAAAGGCTGTGCCGGTTCGCGACAGGTGGTAGTTGTTACAATATATGTATGATACTGCCCCCTCCCCCAGTCTACTATACTGTTTGGAAAGATTATTCTCCGTGTATTGTATGGGATGACATGGAGAGAAAGACCAGGAAGATCACCTATAGCAAGCCTGTGATACTTGTTCAGTTGGGGCATTTGGTTAAAATAAGCTGTGTTTTAAATAAAGAATGCTTCTAGAAGTGAGTGAGAAAGAAAGGGTTATTTACAATGAAATGAATAGATACAGATATGGTTACTATCCTCAGTTACTGCTAGCAGTAGAAGAAGGAGTAAGTACACAGCTTCTTGTAATGATAAATATATTGTCAAACAGAGTGTGGCAGAGACTGCATTGTTAGATGCAGCAAGCATCATCTTGTGCTTCAGGACAGATGCTTTATGAAGCAGTGACCCACATCATATTTTCATTAGTGGCTGTGGTCCATTTTTAATGAGGTGATGATATGTGCATGATGATAGTTTAATAAGGGGGGGGGCGACAGTGATGATTGTATAGCTGCTTCTGGAAGTCCTCCTCAAATATTATGCTTACAATGTTCTTTACATGATGCCCTGGGCTTTTCTGGGTCACCTCCATTTCAAGTGGAAAAGTGAATAAGAATGTCAAAGTTCATTGAAATGGAGATCATTTCATCCAGAGCACTCCAAGGATTGTTGTATAGTGTATCAGCCTTCTTCCCCCACTTTCATTTTTTGACAGTTGGATACCCAAATTTCTCCCTGTAATTAACTGTATTCTAAGGGCCCATTAAGATGGCATGTGATAGCCCTAGGCTGAATATTGCTGGCATATTCATGGCCTTGAAAAGATTAGAATGTCAGCAACATAATGTTGGTGTGAATGTGATAAGACTTTCTGTAGCTGAAAGAAGAGACAAGGGAAAAGTAATTGCAAATAAGATAGAAGATTTGATCTCTTTAAGAAAGACAGATTTTTAAAAAAAGGAAATTTCGTGTCAGAAATTATTCCCGGTTGAAAGGATTTTTGCTGGAAAAACTCTGCTCAGGGGACACCAGAATGAGGCTTCTTTCATATCCCCAAGATCCTTTCCCACCAAAGTGGTACCCATTTATCTACTTGCAATTTCTTGCTTTTGATCTGCTAGGTTGGCAGGAGCTGGGACAGAGACAGGCGCTCAAACTGTCGTGCAGTACCCGGGTCTCATACTGCAGATTTGCCAGCCTTCCAGCTAACAAAGTGAGCTTCTTAACCACTGAGTCACCGCAGCCCAATAAAACTCATGCATGAATGACAAGGAAAACAATCACCAAGCTAGTAACCCTTGGAAGTATTTTGTATAAAAAAACGATCAACAGAAATTTCTAGAGGTGTACCCTTGTTAGTCTGTGCTCTTGTTGCAGCAAAAATAAGTCTCAAGGCACCCTAAACAACTTTTATTTGGTACAAGCTTATGTAGACTGTAAGGGTATAGCAAGATATGTTTGTCAGTATAATCAGATTTATTTGGCATAAGCTTTTGTTAACAGATACATCTGAAGCAGTGCCTACAATCTATGAAGACTTATGCCTGATAAAGCTTGGTAGGCTTAAGGCAGGGATCCTCAACCTGCGGCCCATGGGCCAGATTCAACTCATGGCGCCATTTCATGTGGCCCCACACTGCCTCCACCACACCAAGAAGTGCCTTGTGGTGGAGGAAAGGCAAAATGGCCGTCTGGCCCCATAAGCTGTCTGAGGGAGTGTGACCTGGCCCCTGACTTTAAAAGGTTGAGAACTCCTGAATTAATGTGATACAGAATGATTTCTTGTCTGCTATGAGTCACATAGAAATAACCATACAAGCACAGCACAATAGTCAAATTGGTATTAGCGGTGAGATAAATAGACAATGTCCTGTGCAATCTTCTGTATGTCTATTCACAAATGAGTTCTACAGAGGTTGATAGGAATTTATCCCAGTCCTACTATCAGACAGTGTGTGACAAAGCCATCAGGCAGGTGTAGCTGGGGAAAGCAACTGCTATCCCTTGGCTTTTCCTCCTTTGCTCACTGGCCACTCTATTCAACTGAACTACAGCCCAGTGAGTGCCACATGGACTGCCTTGTTCTCTTGTTTTCTGCTTTCAAGAATGGTTGAATATGCTATTATATTGTCAGTATTCAGCTTCACTTCAGCACAATGTTCACTCTTTACAGACTCTTTGGCTCAGATAAATATATATGGCTAAGGAAAGCAATTCAGACAAGTAAGCCATATTAGATGCCTTAGAGAGAGTGTGTCTACCTATACAATTATAGCAGTTTGATTCCACTTGTAATGACTTTGTTTTTCTATAGTTTCGGAGGTCCCTAGTCCTCTCTCCTGTATTTCAGGAGAGTGCAATATTCATCTGGCACAGAATTCCAAGTACTTCATCAAATGAGTTGTCCCAGGATTCCATAGGACAGTTGAATTGGAATCAAGCAGATGTAATTAGGTAGTGTAATGCACCCAAAGCAAATAATAATACAGTAATACGTCATACAAAGTCCGCTTGGTACAACATCGAATTCATACAACATCTCCTAATTCCTTAAAAAAAGTTGCCTCATACATTGTATGAGGCATTGGGGTTTTTCCCAGGTTGCATTGTGCCTGGACAGTACAAATGGCAGGACACATGCGTGCATTGCTCTTGTGGATTTTGCACAAGGTGAAGAGTGTTTAGGAGTGGTTTTGAGCACGATTTTGGATTTTTTTGAATTTTTTCATCAGAATTTTTGGAAGCATTTTTGGGATTTTTGCAGCATTCTCCAGGTTCCTGGACCATTCTTTGGTGCAGAGGAAAGGTAGGTAAATGAGGTTTTCTGTTTCTGATTGGATTGGGGTGGGAAGGTGGATGGGGGAGGGCAATTTTTTTAGTGGGGTGGGCAACTGTTTGGTGTTTGCTGCTGTGGTTTTTTAAAAACAGATTGCATGCTCCATAATTTTTCTTATGTTGGTCTTTTTTGGGGGAAGCACTGTTTGGTGGGGTGGGCAATTGTTTGCTTGTTTGCTGCTGTTTGGATGATTAACACTCTGCTGCATGATGGGACATGTTGGCATCCATTTTGTCCTTGCTTCCATCTAGTAATTGTTTACAGTAGCTTGTACAAAATGGATGATCGGCCGCATGGCTGCAGATTAACACTGTGCTGCATGATGGGAAATGTTAACTTTTAAACCTGCACTGCATAAAGTTTTCAAAAGTTAAAAACTTGTTTGTATGGGTGTCCCCTAAAATCAGGGTTGTTTGAAATGTTTTTGTAATGTATTTAGCCTTTAGACAATGATTTCCTAAAGTTCTGTCAGTTTCCTGTCTGTTTCCTTGACTTTGCCCTGAAGTCTGTGCTGTTACAGTACAATGTATCTCTATGGAAACGATGTTGTACGAGGCATCGCGGCAAGGATTTGGACGTTGTTGTTGTGTATGCATGTCTTGTACGTCAGAATGTAACCACCCCAATTACAATGTATTGCAGCTGTAAAGGAACGCGAGCAAGCAGCCCATAGAGGGCAGCTGCGAGCGTTCAATCTCACATGGTTCACATTGCTCAATCACGGACAGCCGCGGGAAAAACCTTCCCCGCATTCAGCAGCAGGAAAGAAGAACTACTGAAGAGAGGCGTGCCTGGGCGAGGCCTCGCAGGTAGCGGCCAATGAGCTACCGTGCTACAAGATTCAAATGTATAACCCCACTGTATATAAAGAGATGTATCACCGCCATTACCTCATGCTCCACCAGATCCCTATGCAATAAACCTGCGTTAAGCCAACCCTTCGGCTGTTCTGTTGTCTTTGGTCCCATACAGTAAACTGGCGACGAGGATGGGATAATGGCTGCCCACGGGACCAAGACATGCGCCGGCTACGAGATCAGGAAGCCGGGAGACTTGGAGCTGTTTGAGATAGACTTCAACGGAGCGCTGGTGGAGCTCGAAGTCTCAGATGAAGACAAGAAGAGGGCCATCTTCGTCCGCATGCTCGGACACGAGACAAAAAGGACTCTGGTGGACCTGATCGCGCTGAGGAGGGTGAGCGACTACAAAGCCAAAGAGCTTCTGGCTGTGTTGCGCGCCCACCTCCGGCCCGCGATAGCGATGTTCCCCGCTCGGAGCGCGTTCTGGAGGCGAGTCCAAGCGCCCGGGGAATCGGTCGCCGAGTTCGCCGCGGCCCTGCGGCTGGCCGCCGGCCCCTGCAAGTGGGAGACCCCAGAAGTCACCCTCCGCGACTGCCTGCTCTGCGGCCTGAGGGACACCGAGACCCAGCGCGCGCTGATGAAACAGGAGCCGCCTCCCACGTGGCAACAGGTCCTCGGCACGGCGCAGGCCGCGGAAGCCACGACGGCCGGCGTGCAAGAGCTCCAGGACTGGCGACCAAAAACCGCCAAGGCAGAGAGCTCGGTGCGCGCGGCCCGGCGGGTTTCGAACTCGTCCACGGAGAGCGGCGACGACGAGGACGTCCGGCGGGTCCAGAAGGATGTCCGACGCTGCGACGGCTGCGGCGCCGCCCACGCCCGCGCCAAATGCCCGTTCCGCAAGGCCGAGTGCCACAACTGCGGCCGGCGCGGGCACATCGCCAAGGTCTGCCGGAAGCGGCGCGAGGCCAAGAGGAGTTCCCCAGACCGCTCGGCGAGGCAGGACCGCACCACGAGGCCCAAGGACCACGGCACCCGGACCACGAGGAAGCGGGACGGCGTCGGACGCATCTCCGACGACAGCGAGGACGACGCTCCGGTTTTCAGCGTTTCCACGGAGCATCCCCGATACTTCGTCGAGGTAGTAATACAAGGGGCCCCTGTTAGGATGGAGGTGGACTCGGGTTCTTCTTACTCTATTATCTCTCAGGGAGAATTCCTAAAGATACCCCCCCACGTGCGGCCCAAGCTCAAGGCATTGAGGGCCACACTAAAGGACGTGCAAGGGAACCGCATCCCGGTACTGGGGGTTGGGAAGTTCCAGGTCCAGTTCAAAAAGCGCGCTGCAACGCTTCCCCTAGTCGTCCTCAAAGGAGGTAAATGCAGCCTCCTCGGGACTCAATGGTTTCAGCCCCTGGGGTTGTTCATCGGGGGGGTGCATGCCGTGGGAGTACACGCCGCCGGGACTGATCCAATACAGAACGTGTGTGAGGCGCACTCCGAAGTTTTTAAAAAAGGACTCGGAAAGTTCAAGGGCCCCCCAGTGACTTTCGACCTGGACCCTGGAGTACGTCCAATCAGACTTAAACCGCGCAGGGTGCCTTTCGCCCTAAAAGACAAAATAGAGGCGGAGTTGGACAAATTGGTGGGCCAGGGGATTCTTGTTCCTGTTGATTCTGCGGAGTGGGAAACTCCAATTGTAACAGCACTCAAGGCCAACGGGGAGGTCCGCATATGCGCTGATTACAAGTGCACCATCAATAAGGCGATCCGCCCTAATGCGTATCCGGTGCCGGTAGTCAGCCACTTGTTGGCCAGGTTGCACGGGGGGAGGTGTTTTGCTAAGCTCGACCTGGCCCAAGCCTACCAGCAGCTCCCGGTCACCCCCGCCGCAGCTGCTGCGCAGACCATAGTCACACACAAAGGGACGTTCCAAGTATCGCGCCTCCAATTCGGCGTGAATTCGGCGCCCGGGATTTTCCAATCACTCGTGGAACGCCTCCTAAAGGGACTAGAGGGGGTGTTACCCTACTTTGATGACGTATTGATTACAGGGGGAAGCCGGGCAGAATTGGCAGAAAGGTTGGGAAGGGTCCTAGAAAAATTCGAAAAGGCGGGGTTGCGGTTGCGAAAGGACAAATGCGTCTTCTTCGCAACCGAGGTCGAGTTTCTAGGGTTCCGCATTACTCCCGAGGGAATAAGGCCATCCCAATCCAAAGTGGCCGCCATCAAAAAGGCCCCTCGCCCCACCTCCAAGCCCGAGCTGCAGTCGTTCCTTGGGCTGCTCAACTTCTACCACTCCTTCCTTCCTCGGAAGGCAGCCGTGGCGGAACCGCTACACAAATTGTTAAAAAAGGACGAGGCATGGAAGTGGGGCGACGACCACGAGAAGGCTTTCAATGACCTGAAGCGACTCCTGGCATCAGATGCTGTACTGACCCACTTCAATCCCAAACGCCCAGTGGTCCTGATTTGCGATGCATCCCCGGTGGGGGTGGGGGCGGTGTTATGCCACGTGCTGGAGAACGGGAGGGAGGCCCCGATAGCGTTTTACTCTAGGTCCTTGTCCCAAGCGGAGAGAAACTACGCCCAGACAGACAGGGAAGCACTAGCGATAATTGCGGGGACCAAGAAATTTCATGATTTCGTGTATGGCCGCCCCTTCACCATAGTGACTGACCACAAGCCCTTGCTAGGCATTTTCACCGCAGATAAGCCCACACCCCAAATCCTGTCCCCGAGAATGCTCAGGTGGGCCATTTTTCTCAACGCGTATCAGCACGCGTTGGTATACCGGCCCGGAAAGGAGATCAGCCACGCGGATGCCCTGTCGAGGTCCCCCATTCCCCGGGATTGCTGCCACGTGGGCGAGGAAGAGAGAGACCACCAGGTTTTAATGATAGAGGTCCTAGACTCCCCTCCAGTAGTACCGGCCGACATCGCCAAAGCGACCGGCAAGGACAAAACGTTAGCCACAGTCTGCTCCTGGGTACAGAAAGGGTGGCCCGTGTCTTCCCCAGCAGCGGAATTCGACACATTTTTCAAAAAGAAACTAGAGTTGTCCCTAGAGAGGGGTTGCCTGTTGTGGGGGCAGCGGGTAGTGATTCCCACGTCCCTCCGGCCGAGGGTGCTTAAGCTGCTGCACGTCAGCCACCCGGGGATCGTCCGCTCGAAGGCTCTAGCCCGTAGTTACTTTTGGTGGCCGCAGCTAGACGCCGACATTGAGCACATGGTCGGCACTTGCGAAGCGTGCCAAAGCTCCAGGCCAGAAGAGGCTCGTCTGCCACATAGAGAGTGGGACGCAGCGAGGGGGCCTTGGTCCCGGGTACACGTAGATTTTGCAGGGCCGTTCAGGGGAACGCTCTTCCTCCTAGTGGTGGATGCGTTCTCAAAGTGGTTGGAGGTCATCCCAGTCTCGAGCACCTCCTCGGCCACCACAGTTAAACAGTTACGGAGGGTCTTTTCTACGTTCGGTTTACCCGACACCCTCGTCAGCGATAACGCTAGCTGTTTTACGTCCGCCGAGTTCAAGGAATTCGTGGATCTTAATGCCATTCGGCACATCACCTCCGCCCCTTTCCACCCGGCCACCAACGGCCAAGTAGAGCGCCTCGTGCGCACCACTAAAGACGCGCTACGGCGCATGGGCTCCGGAGATCTAGACCGACAACTATGCCAATTCCTGCTACGGTACAGGGTCACCCCTTTAGCGTCAGGGTACTCCCCCGCGGAATTGCTAATGCGCAGGAAGCTGGCTACGGTAATCTCCAGGCTAGACCCCACCAGAGTAGAAGACAAAGGGCGAAATGTAGAGATGGAATCCTCAAAGAGTTTTAGCGTAGGCGCCCCCGTGCATTGCAGGAACTACGCCAGCGGGGGACCAGCCTGGGTGCCCGGCATTGTAATAGAACAAACCGGCCCCGTCTCATACCGCGTGGAGACCAATACAGGCCTCCTGTGGAGGCGGCACGCAGATCAACTCAGGCGGAGGGTCCCCGGAAAGCAGGACGAAGACGAGAGTAGCAACGAATCAGCGTTAGGGTACTCCCCCACCCGCTTAACCCAAGGGGGAGGGAAAGGGGAACATGGGTCCCCACCAAGGGGGGAGGAAAGGGAATCGATCCTCAGAAATCTTTTGCGGGAGTTTGCGGCGGAAAGGAAGAGCCCCGATCCCACACACATCCCCCGGGAGCGTCCCAGAAATACAGATTCCCCAAGAAGTTTAGACCTTGATTTACAGTGCCAGGGGGAGTTAGCGGAGTGGTCCCCCACCCGTCCTAGCGAAAAGAGGGGTTTCAGTTCAGCCCCTGGTACTTCCAGTCCCAGTAGCCCCTGTGAATTAGAGTGCAACATAGCACCAATGTCCCGGAGACTGACACCCCCAAGGCAGGAGGCAACGGCGAGGCCGTCTGCCACAGTCTCAAGGTCCCCCGAGCGGGGGACAGAAGGGAGCAGAACCACAAGGGCATCCTCATCGGTCCCGCGGTTCACGATCGGAGGGTCCCCGGGGTCCGAGGGAAACAGACAGGGGTTCACTTCCCAGTTGTTCATCCCATTCCCTTCCCCCAGCGCAAGGCAGGCACAGACGCCCCACAGAGCCACTAATGAATCCCCGTTTCCCGTTGCAGGACAAGCACCCACGGAGTCAGGGATCACAGGCTCTCCGGTACTAGGGCAGGCGCAAGCGCGCCCCAAGCGAATGTGCGGCAAGCCACATTGGTTGCGGGACTTCGTCCCATCCTAGGGGGGAGGGATGTTGTGTATGCATGTCTTGTACGTCAGAATGTAACCACCCCAATTACAATGTATTGCAGCTGTAAAGGAACGCGAGCAAGCAGCCCATAGAGGGCAGCTGCGAGCGTTCAATCTCACATGGTTCACATTGCTCAATCACGGACAGCCGCGGGAAAAACCTTCCCCGCATTCAGCAGCAGGAAAGAAGAACTACTGAAGAGAGGCGTGCCTGGGCGAGGCCTCGCAGGTAGCGGCCAATGAGCTACCGTGCTACAAGATTCAAATGTATAACCCCACTGTATATAAAGAGATGTATCACCGCCATTACCTCATGCTCCACCAGATCCCTATGCAATAAACCTGCGTTAAGCCAACCCTTCGGCTGTTCTGTTGTCTTTGGTCCCATACAGTAAAGTTGTATGAGGCATCACAGCTAGGATTTTGCATGCCTCATACAAAGTCCAAATCTGTATAAAGTTCAAACTTGTGGAACCAAGTTTGGACATTGTATGAAGTACCACTGTACGCTTCTTCCTCTGTCTCCATCATAGCATCCAATATTAGAGGATTCGTATATGACAGGTTGGTAATGAAAAAATCCATATTGTGGCATCAGAAAATAAATATTTTTTAAAAAATACTGGAAGCAGCAAAGGACAGAACATATAATATGGCTAAAGAACTAAGAATACAGAACTGATTAATCTGTTCCCCTCTTCCATCCCAATAAATCCACTTCAATTTACAAATCATAGGTAAAGGTAAAGATCACCCATGCTCAAAAGCCAGTTAGATTCAACCCAAGGATACGGTGCTTATCTCTATTTACAGCCAAAGAGTCTGCATTTGCAGATATTTCCATGGGCATGTGGCTGGCATGACTAGATGCTGGAGCTCACAGAACACTGTTACCTTCCCACTGAAGTGGTATCTATTTATCTACTTGAGATTTCTTGCTTTTGAACTGCTAGTTTGGCAGGATCTGGGACAGAGATGGGAGCTTCTCCGCTCTTTTAGTCATTTTTTTAACCATAATGTTTAAATAATTGATGGGGAGGGGGAGGGGGATTTTTAAGGTCTATTGAGGGTTTTTAAGGGTTTTAATGTTTTATGATTGTAATGGTTTTACTGTTGTTATGCCGCCCAGAGTCGCTCGTTCGATTTGGGTGGCAATATTTAAATTTGAATAAATAAATAATAAATAAATAAGCTTACTCTGTTGTGCAGCCCCTTCTCCTTTATATGGCCTTTCTCCAAAAGGAATAAAGAGTGGAAATAATAGCTTCATGGCAACAAGTAACAAGATTTCTTTGTTTCTCCATTAATATATAATTCACTATTTTAATGTTATCCTTTTCTTAATTAAAGAGCTATCATTTACGGGTAAGTCTCTATGCCCCTTTTCTTGTTCCACAACACGCCGCCGCCACATGAGGACGTCCCTTCCTTGGCCCCACCGTGGTCGTGGACATTGCAAGCGCGGCGCCAAAATGGCCGCCGCGCTCTTTGCGGGCCCCCCCCCACCGGACTTGGACATCCGGGTAGTTAGGGGGCGTGGCCAGCACCCTTTAAAAGAGGTGGCCACGAGGCAGCCGAGCTGCCATTTTGCGAAAGCGACGGAGAGGAGAAGTTTTTGCTCCATCGCTCTTCGCGTTCCAGGGAAGCCTCCATTGGCAGCAGTCAGCTTTTCTTTGCCTGCTTCTTAGGCTTCCCCCCTTGGATCAGCGATGCCTTCTAGGAAGAAGGCTATGGCGAATTCGATTCGCCCAACAAGGAGGCGGCAGCCGGGTCGGAGGACCACGACTGCGCCGCCTCAGGTAGCCCCCTTTGCGGGGGCATCCACCGGGACCGGTGGAATGGGGCAGATTACTCCGTGGCCCAAGGCTGCGCGGCCCCAGGCCGGCCCCTCGGGGGCTCCGCCCCCCGGCCCGCAATTACCGGCCATGGGTTCGGGCCAGGGGGGTGGGCATAGCGCCGCTGGGCCGCCGGCCCCTGACCCGCATCCCCCGGCCGTAATTTTTACCCAGGAGGGTGGGCTGGGGTCGCTCCCTTGGCCAGGTATGCCCCTGGCCCCCCAAGGGCCAGAGCTTCGGGCATGGCCTTATTCGGGCCCAAGTGCCTCGGCACCGGGCCCAGGCCTTGCGGCCAGTGGGCCGCATGTTCCACTTGGCCCCCTTTGTGTAGGGGGCTCTGTCAACGTGGATGCCCTGCTGGCCCGCGTTGCGGCCTTGGAGGCATCCCTGGGGATATCAAACCCATCTGGGTCACCGTTTGGCTTACAGTCCGCCGCGACGGCGGCCAATATACAGCAGGCTGCCGGCCGGGTTGAGCAGCTTGAGGCCCACAGGCCAGCGCCTGCCGTGACCTCACAGCTCCCCACGCAGCAGATGCCACCAGCTAGTAGTGGTCCGGTGGGTCCGCCGAGCTCGATTGCGGTCGCGAGCTCCGATGTCCGCCGTGGGCCGGAACCCCCAGTGGGGGCGGCCCATGGGGGTGCAACCTGTGAATATCCGGTTCAAACTAATGCACCAACACCACCTTCCACTACGGGGGAGGGTCTACAGTGGCCCTGGCCATGTCAGGTTGTGACCGGGGGACAGCAACTCCCGGCGTTCCCAGGTGCGGCTTTGCCGCTTGCGGGCCCCACATGGGGTGGGGGGCCTCACGCCACAGGGAATCCAGCCGGGGCTACAGGGCAGGTTACGGTTCCGTTTTTGATGCCCCGTACTGCCAACGTGCCGGTGTCGGCACTCCCGACTGCCGGGTACTCATTGCCCCTCGGGGATCATTTGGCACAAGCCACTAAAGAAAAAATTTGGCGGGGAGAGTACGTGGACATTTTCTCCCTATTGAACAGGGAACCCACCAAGGAGGAGAGGGAGGGGCAGGACGAGAAGGACAAGGAGCAGTCCCGTCGTCGTAAGCCACCACGTATGTGGGCCAACTGGTTGCCCGCATATCTCATATACATGGCGGTGTACCTCAGGGCCCGGCCTGATCTGGCCATTCCGATGGTCCAGTATTTGGACAACATTTACAGGGCAATGGTGGATTTCCCTGGCCCGTCATGGTTGGCTTACGACGAGGAATTTCGAATGAGAGTGCCCCTACACCCAGAGATGAGGTGGGATGAGCCCTGTCAGAAGCTGTGGCTTCTGTATATGACCCCCACGCGCCCCGCGCCTGGCGAGAGGTATCATTGTGGACATGCAGTCCAGCGAGCTGCTCCAACTCAGGGACCCCGCCAGGTGGCGGGGCAGGGGGTTCCAGCCCGCCTGCTGTGTTGGAGCTTCTCGGCCAATGGTGCGTGCAATAGAAAACTGTGCCGATACAAGCACGAGTGTCCCTCTTGCGCTGGTCCCCACACCGCCGCTGAGTGCCCGCGAGCAGGCGGGTTTCGGGGCAGGGGTAGAGGTGGACAGGGAGCGGGCAGACCTGCCACTGAGGGAGCTGGTCACTCAAAAGGCCCCCTCCCCAGTTAATGTGGTCATGTTGGAGTGCTGGCTCGCAACATACCCGAGGAGGGACGACGCAGATTACCTGCTTGACGGTTTCCAGCGGGGGTTTCGCATTCCGTTTACAGGGGATAGGTGCCCCCAAGATGC
Source organism: Bradypodion ventrale (assembly GCA_035047345.1). Taxonomy (NCBI): domain Eukaryota; kingdom Metazoa; phylum Chordata; class Lepidosauria; order Squamata; family Chamaeleonidae; genus Bradypodion; species Bradypodion ventrale. The sequence goes on from JAWDJE010000004.1 coordinate 239,612,676, forward strand.
GCCCAACTTATTTTCTCTTAAGGGCAAGGAGGAGGTGGCCGCCCTCAGTATTGCTAAAGAGGTTAATGCAGGTAGGGTCGCTGGCCCCTTTCACGCCCCGCCCTTTCCCAATCTGAAGGTTTCCCCTTTGGGGTTGGTGCCCAAAAAGTCACAGGGGGAATTTCGTTTGATCCACCACCTGTCGTACCCGGCTGGCCATTCGGTCAATGATGCCATCCCTGATGACCTTTTTTCGGTCAGGTATACATCATTTGACCAGACCCTGCGCATGGTGCGCTCTTGTGGCCCGGGTGCACTATTGGCCAAGTGTGACATTAAGTCTGCGTTCCGTCTGCTGCCTGTGCACCCGGGCGACTTTGAGTTGTTAGGTTTCAAATTCCAGGGCAAATTTTATTTTGATAAAGCCATGCGTTTTGGCTGCTCCATATCATGCTCGGCATTTGAGCGCTTTAGCACCTTCCTCCAGTGGGCCTTTGTTTGCAGGTCGGGATCTCGGTCTGTAGCCCATTACCTCGATGATTTCTTGTTCGGGGGTGAACGGGGCTGGGACACGTGCACGCGTCTCCTCAACACATTTCAGACGCTAATGCAGGAACTTGGTGTCCCTTTAGCGCCCGAAAAGACCGAGGGCCCATCCACCAAGCTCATGTTCCTGGGTGTTGAAATTGACACGGTTGTGCAGGCATCCAGGTTACCCAGTGACAAGGTTTCCTGGATCACTGCATTGATCTTGGCCTTGCTGGCCAAACGCAAGGTGTCACTCCGTGAGCTCCAGGTACTACATGGTCACCTTAACTTCGCTTGCAGGGTGGTCGCACCTGGCAGAGCTTTTGCTCGACGCTTGTGCGACGCCATGGCTGGCTTGTCCAGGCCCTATCATAGGGTCCGACTGAACAAGGGCATGAGGGCTGATATGCTGATATGGCTTCAATTCCTTAAAGAGTTCAATGGGGTGTCATTTTGGAGATCTGACCTTCTGGTGTCCCCTCGATTCCAGGTTCAGTCGGATGCATCTGGGTCCCTGGGTTATGGGATTTACTTCGAGGGGAAGTGGGCGTATGGTCAATGGCCACCAGCTTGGAAGAGCACGGACCGTTTACGCGATCTTACATTCCTTGAGTTCTTTCCCATTCTGGGAGCTTTGATGCTATGGGGTGCGGAGTGGGCCAATTCGGTCGTTCATTTCTGGTGTGACAATGCTGCGGTTGTGCACATTGTCAACTCTCAGACATCTAAATCACCTAGGGTTATGGAATTGGTGCGCCAGTTTGTCTTGCGCAGCCTACGCCTCAATGTGCTATTTCGGGCTAGGCATGTACCAGGTATTAATAACGACATTGCTGATGCTTTGTCCTGCCTGCAGATCTCCCGGTTCCGTGCCTTGGCTCCGGACGCAGAGGAATTTCCCTCGCCGCTCCCAGACGAGATATGGACGTTTGGCAAGGAGAGGTGAACCGGGCGATCGGCATGTCGCTGGCGCCCCGCACGCGTAAGGCGTATCTCCATGCATTCAGTACATTCCAGGCTTTTTGTTCCCGATTTCAATTGCCCTAAATCTGGCCTATCCCAGTGGCACAGATTCTTCAATTCATGGTTTACCTTCACAGTCAGGGCCTAGCTCCCCGCACCATAGCATCCAGGCTGTTAGCACTGGCATTCATGGCCAAGGTGGGGGGTTATGCTGACAGCACTACTGACTTCCGTATACGACCCGTATTCCGGGTGGGCACGGGAACGTTGACGCTGCCCGGACAACCGCCACCCAATTTCTCCAGGGGTACTTACCCACCTTGCACGAGGCTGGCATGACCTGTGTTTTGACAGGTATGAGGCAGCCCTGTTCCATGCAGCTACCACGGTGGCCTTTTTTGGAGCGCTCCGCATCAGTGAGCTTGTGCTACTGTCTAAGGCGGATGCGACGCGTAGGGCACTGGAACTCGAAGATGTCTATGTTTCTGATGAGTGGGCTCAGTTGAGGATACGGTCCTCAAAAGTTGATCAGCACGGCGTAGGCAGTGGTGTAAGACTGCTACGATGTTCCATGGCAGACATCTGTCCGGTTGGTGCCCTACAAGAGTTCCTTGCACTGCGTGGTACACACCCTGGCCCGTTTTTCTGCCACCAAGATGGGTCTCCCCTTACTAAATTTCAATTTTGGAAGGTGACCGGTAAGGCACTGTCCAGTGTTGGCCTTCCCGGGGCTCGTTACGGCACCCATTCTTTTAGAAAAGGAGCTGCTTCTACTGCAGCTGCATTCGGGTACTCTGGGGCTGAGATACGCCAGATGGGAAGATGGGGATCACAGTGTTTTCAGTTATATGTTCGCCCCCTTCAATTGTGAGTACCAGTTATGTCACTGTCCTGTTTCCTTTTCTTTGACAGACCCTGGGTGTCAATTTACACCGGTGGCAGTATGGCTGGTGGGCCATAGCTATGTGCACAGGGCAGCGCAGTACGCTGCGGCGACAGAGTGGGGACCCCAGCTGGGACTACGTGCGTCCGCATGTCTAAGGTGGTACGGTAAGCGCGGGATGTTATGGTGGGAACTGTTGCCATTCCTTTTCTCCATCAGGGATGCTGACCCGCCTGATGTCCTGGTTATACACCTCAGGGGCAATGATTTAGGCCAGGTCACCGGACTGTCGTTGAAACATGCGATCTGCGGTGACCTGGCTTACTTACATTATGTGTGGCCTGCCACAACCCTGATTTGGTCGGACATCATACCGCATCACGCTTACAGGGGGGCATTAACCTCCAGGCCCTTGACCGCGCACGTCGCTCGGTGAACAGGGCAGTAGCCCGGTTCGTGGTAGACAAGGGTTGGGGGCGCGTCATCCGACACCCCGATATTAGTCTTCAAAATTGTGACCTTTATGCAGGGGATGGGGTCCATCTGTCGCCAGGAGGTATGAACCTCTTTTTGGTAGATCTGCAAGCAGGCCTGTTGACCGAGCTGACGGTCTGGGGGGGGGGGGGCGGTGAGCCTTTATTGAAGCCTCCCCGTGTGGCGGGTAGCACTGGTAAGGTAAATATTTATGACCCACAGGTATCCGGCAGGTTCGCAATTGACTGGCCAACACTAGATAGGCACAAGTTGGTTAACGTTGTCCGGTCAACGACGAACCAGGCAATGGGGTGATGGCACGAGCTAGGCAGCATGCATCACCCCGTTATTTTACGGATACGCGTCAGAGGGTGGGGTCAGTAGTTAGTTTATTGACTACGGTCAACAATTTGTTTGTTGCCAACAAACAAATTGATACAAATGGATACATTGTAACCAATTGCCATTGGCAATTTTGGGAGGTACCTTACCAGTGTTACTGCGGCCTGCTTGCCTTAAGAATTATAATTGGTTGAGTACCAATCGAAATTTATAATTCGGACTAGGGCATGAATCAATAAATGTGGCCTAATGCCATTATCCACTTTTACCAGTGTCTGAGTCTTTTCTTGGGGGGTGCACCTGCAATGGAAGCGCGGCGCCAAAATGGCCGCCGCGCTCTTTGCGGCCCCCCCCACCGGACGAAACCATCCGGGTAGTTAGGGGGGTGGCCAGCACCCTAATAAAAGGGGCTGGCCACGAGGCAGCCGTGCTGCCATTTTGGCGAACCGACGGAGCGGAGAAGTTTTTCCTCCTTACCTCCGTCGCTCGTGTCCTCTTGGGGGAAGCCTTTTCGGGCAGCTTTCTCTTGTTTTAGGCTTCCTAGCTACCTTAGCCATGCCCTCGAAGAAGAAGGCAGTCGCGAACGTGGCTCGATCGGCGCGGAGGCGTCAGCCGGGTCGGAGGACCGCGACTGCGCCCGTTCCGCAGCCACCTTTAGCAGACCCCACCGGGAACGGTGGGATGGGATCGGTAGCTCCTTGGCCTGATGCGCGGAGCATACCTGCTGCCCCCCTCGGCCCTTGGCCCCTGCCATGGTCTGTGCAGTGGGGCCCTCTTGCCCGGGTGCGCAATTCCCTATGGGGGGGGCGAGCCACGGAGGGTGGTTGGGTTCCCTGCCTTTGCAGGGCGTTCCCACGGCTCCCCAGGGGCTGAGCATGGGCTCTTGGCCTTATCTGGCCCCCGGGGCTCAGGGACCTGGACAGGTACCCGTGAATTATGGGCCGGTTGCCCAATTGCCCCCTGTTGGGGCCGGGGCCTATGTCGATGTGGAGGCCCTCCTGGCCCGGGTGGCGGCCCTTGAAGCGTTCTTGGCAAGGGCCAACCAAACAGGGGTATCTCTAGGTTTTCAGGTGCCCCCTTTGGCCGCCGAACAGCGGCCGGCGATGGGTCGGGTTGAGCAGCCTGAGGCGCGCGGGCCGGTGGTGGCCACTGCCTCGCAGCTCCCCACCCCACAGGTGCAGCAGTCTGGTGCTGGTCTGGCCCCGTCGACGAGCTCAGGTTCGGTCGTGAGCTCCGACGCCCCCAGCGGGCCGGAACCCCCGGTGGGGGCGGCCCGCGGGGGTGCAGCGGGTGAGTATGCAGTCCAAGCTAATGCACCCACACAACTGACTTCCTTGGGGGGGCTGTTCAATGGCCTTGGCCTCGCTCGGGTGGCCCGGCGGCCCAATGGCCCCCGGCCCATCCAGCGACTTTGCCCGTGACACAGGGCCTGGGTGGGGGTGGTGCCCCCAATGTGCTGGAAATGTGTTGGGGATCCCCGGGCTGACTCAGGCTCATTTTCCTTTGCCCGTAGTTCCCTCAGTGCCGGTGTCGGCTTTGCCAACAGCAGGGTATTCCTTACCCTTGGGGGACCATTTGGCCCAGTCTACCAAGGAAAAGATTTGGAGGGGCGAGTATGTAGATATCTTCTCCCTTCTAAATAGGGAGCCGACCAAGGAAGAGAGGGAAGGGCTGGACGAGAAGGATAAGGAGCAGGCACGTCGTCGTAAGCCGCCACGCACGTGGGCAAATTGGTTGCCAGCGTACCTGATTTACATGGCCGTTTACCTCAGGGCTAGGCCGGATTTGGCTATCCCTATGGTCCAGTATCTGGACAATATTTACCGGGCTATGGTTGACTTCCCGGGTCCGTCATGGCTGGCTTACGACGAAGAATTCAGCATGAGGACTCCACTGCACCCAGAGATGAGGTGGGATGAGCCCTGCCAGAAGCTGTGGCTTCTGTATATGACCCCCACGCGCCCGGCGCCTGGGGAGAGATACCATTGTGGACATGCGGTCCAACGAGCGGCCCCGGTACAGGTACCCCGCCAAGTGGCGGGGCAGGGGGTTCCAGCCCGCCTGCTGTGCCGGACCTTCTCGTCCAATGGTTCTTGCAACATGAAAAATTGCAAGTACAAGCATGAGTGCCCCTCTTGTTCTGGCCCCCATGCTGCCTCCGCCTGTCCCGGGCCGGGAGGATACGGGGGCAGGGGTAGGGGCGGACAAGGGGCAGGTAAGACTGCCATGGAGGGAGCGGGTTCACCAAAAGGCCCCCTCCCCGATTAATGTCGACATGCTGGAGAGTTGGCTCGCATTGTACCCGAGGAGAGCAGACGCTGTGTACCTCCTTCAGGGTTTTCAACTGGGTTTTCGTATTCCTTTCACGGGGGATAGGTCACCGCAGGATGCACCTAACCTTTTGTCACTTAGGGGAAGGGAGGAGGTGGCTGCCGCCAGCATTAATAAGGAGATTGCTGCGGGCAGGGTCGCTGGCCCTTTCCCCGCACCCCCGTTCCACAACCTTAAAGTGTCTCCACTAGGACTAGTGCCCATGAAGTCTCCGGGCGAGTTCCGCCTGATTCACCATTGTCCTACCCAGCCGGCCACTCGGTCAATGATGCTATCCCTGATGACCTTTGTTCTGTCGGGTATACATCCTTTGACCAGGCATTGCGCATGGTGCGCTCATGTGGCCCGGGTGCACTGTTGGCTAAGTGTGACATTAAGTCGGCGTTTCGCCTCTTGCCCGTGCACCCGGGTGACTTCGAGTTGCTGGGTTTCAAATTCCGGGGTGAATATTATTTTGGCAAAGCCATGCCATTCGGCTGTTCCATATCCTGCTCGGCTTTCGAGCGTTTCAGTACCTTCCTGCAGTGGGCATTTGTCCGTAGGTCAGGGTCTCGGTCTGTAGCCCATTACCTGGATGACTTTTTATTCGGGGGTGAACGGGGCTGGGACACGTGCACACGTCTCCTCAACACATTTCAGACGCTAATGGAGGAACTCGGTGTCCCTTTAGCGCCCGAAAAGACCGAAGGCCCGTCTAATAAGTTAATATTCCTGGGGGTGGAAATTGACACGGTAGCGCAGGCGTCTAGGTTGCCCGCAGACAAGGTGTCAAGGATAGTGGCCCTTATATCGGACTTGCTGGCTAAGCGCAAGGCATCCCTTCGGGGATTGTAGGTGCTACATGGACATCCCAATTTCGCTTGCAGGGTGGTCGCACCTGGCAGGGCATTTGCTCGGCGCTTGTGCGACGCCATGGCAGGCTTATCCAGGCCCCATCATAGGGCGAGATTGACACGGGGCATCAGGGCAGATCTGCACGTATGGCTCCAGTTCCTGAGGGAGTTCAATGGGGTCTCATTTTGGAGGTCTGACCTCCTGGCTTCGCCCCAATGTCAAATTCAGTCTGATGCCTCGGGATCCCTTGGTTATGGGATGTACTTCAATGGGAAGTGGGCATATGGTGGATGGCCACCAGCCTGGTCAGGCACGGGTCGCCTGAGGGATCTCACATATTTGGAATTTTTTCCCATACTGGGGGCCTTGATGCTATGGGGTGAGGGGTGGGCCAACTCTGTGGTGCATTTCTGGTGTGACAATGCGGCTGTTGTCCACATTGTCAACTCACAGACCTTTAAATCTCCCAGGGTCATGGATCTTGTGCGCCAGTTTGTATTGCGCAGCCTGCGCCTCAATGTACTGTTCAGAGCCAGGCATGTCCCGGGGGTGAATAATGATATTGCTGACGCTTTGTCCCGCCTGCAGATCTCCCGGTTCCGTGCCTTGGCTCCGGATGCGGAGGAATTTCCCTCGCCACTACCGCAGGAGATATGGACCATTGGCAAGGAGAGGTGAACCGGGCGATAGGCATGTCACTGGCGCCACGCACGCGTAAGGCGTATCACCACGCGTTGGTTGCATTTCGGACCTTTTGTTCCCAATCTCGCCTGCCAGATACCTGGCCGATCCCAGTGGCCCACATCCTCCGTTTCATGGTTTACCTGCACGCCCAGGGCCTGGCACCCCGCACCATAGCATCTAGGCTATCAGCGCTGGCTTTTATGGCCAAGGTGGGAGGTCACGCGGACAGTACCGCTGATTTCCGTGTGAGACATGTTTTGGAGGGGTGGGTGCGGGAACGTGGGCGTTGCCTGGACGACCGTCACTCAATTTCCCCTGGGGTACTTACCCAACTGGCACGAGGCTGGCATGACCTATGTTTCGATAGGTATGAGGCAGCCCTCTTTCGTGCGGCTACAACGGTGGCCTTTTTTGGAGCGCTCCGCATCAGCGGGCTTATGATGCTGTCTAAGGCGGATGCAAGTCGTAGGGCACTGGAACTCGAAGATGTCTATGTTGCTATGATTGGGCTCAGTTGAGGATACGCTCCTCTAAAACAGATCAGCACGGCGTAGGCAGTTGAGTAATACTGCTACGATGTTTCTTGGAAGACATCTGTCCGGTTGGTGACCTACAGGAGTTTCTTGCACTGTGTGGCACGCACCATGCCCCGTTTTTCTGTCACCAGGGTGGGTCTCCCCTCACTCAGCCATTCTTGCAGGATGGGGGCGGTTTCTACTGCAGCTACTTTTGGGTACTCTGGGGCTGAAATACGCCGCATGGGAAGGTGGGGATCACATTGTTTTCAGTTTTGTGTTCACCCTCTTCAACCGTGAGTGCCAGTTTAGTCACTGCAATGTTTCTCACCCCCCCTTTTTTCCTTGACAGACCCTGGGTGTCGTTTTACACCGGTGACAGTAGGGCTGGTGGGCCATTGCCACGTGCACACGGCAGCGCGTTACGCTGCACAGGGCAGCGCGTTACGCTGCACAGGGCAGCGCGTTACGCTGCACAGGGCAGCGCGTTACGCTGCGGCGACAGAGTGGGACCCCGACTGGGACTGGGTGCATCCGCACATCTCAGGTGGTGTGGTAAGCGCGGCATGTTATGGCGGGAACTGTTGCCATTCCTTTTCTACATCAGGGATGCTGACTCGCCTGATGTCCTGGTTATTCACCTTGGGGGCAATGGTTTCGGACAGGTCACTGGCCTATCGCGGAAGCTTGCGATTTGCAGTCACCTGGCCTACTCACATTATGTGTGGCCTGCCACACCCCTCATTTGGTCAGACATGATACCGCAGTACGCTTACAGGGGAGCGTTTGGCCTCCAGGCGCTTGACCGGGCTCGTCGCTCCAGGGCTATTGCCCGGTTCCTTTTTGATATGGGTTGGGGGACGCGTCATTCGCCTCCCCATCATCAGTCTGCAAAATTATTAGCTTTATTCAGGGGAAGGGGCCCATCTGTCGCGAGGAGGTATGGACCTCCTGCTGAGTGATTGGCGAGCAGGCCTGTCGACCGAGCTGACGGTCTTGGGGGGGGCGTCGAGCCTTTATTGAAGCCTCTCCGGGTGGCGGGTAGCACTGGTAAGGTAAACATTTATGACCCACAGGTATCCGGCAGGTTCGCAATTGACTGGACAACACTAGATAGGCATAAGTTGTTTAAACGTTGTCCGGTCAACGACGAACCAGGCGAGGGGGTGATGGTTACCACTAGACAGCCGGAATCACCCCCTGATTTTACGGATACACGTCAGAGGGTGGGGTCATTAGTTAGATATTGACTACGGTCAACAATTTGTTTGTTGTCAACAAACAAATTGATACAAATAGATACATTGTAACAATTGCCGTTGGCAATTTTGGGTGGTACCTTACCAGTGTTACTTCGGCCTGCTTGCCTTAAGAATTATGATTGGTCGTTTTACCAATAGAAATTTATAATTCGGACTAGGGCTTGAATCAATAAATGTGGCCCATGCCGTTATCCACTTTCATTTGTGTCTGAGTCCATCATTGGGGGGGTGCGCCTGCAATGAGCTATGGACTCTGTTGTGGATTTGGCTGCTGAGGACATTGCGGTAGTTGTCTTGTCTCTTCTTTATTTTGTAGAGTGTATTATTGCTTATTATTACTGAGTTGTGCTCCGATGTAGCCATTGAGCCCGGCTCTCATTAAGATTTGTGTAAGGTCGTTGAGCCTTGGGCTCCGACCTCCCCCCCCCCTTTGGATTATTGTTTTTCCTGATTATATCTTGTAAACTTGTAAACTGTTATTATATTTTTGTATATTTTTATTGTATTTAATTGTTATATTGTGTCTATACTTGATATGTTGTTATTGTACTGTATTGCATAGTGAATTGTATTGTGTTGTATTTCCCCCTTTCCCTCCCCTTTCCCTTCCCCCCTACTTATTGGATTGCTTTGTAAACCGCTTTGAGTTGTCAGTAGACAAGTAAAGCGGTATATAAGCACACTAAATAAATAAAATAAATAAATAAGTATCATCAGTGGGAAAAGATGTTAGGGTAGCTATCTTGCATTTCTAATAAAACTACTTTTTTACTGCAGCACTATAGGCAAAGTGCAATATTTATTTACTTATATTTGTATGCTGCCTTTAAGGTTACACAGTCCTCTCATGGTAGCTTATTCAACAACACAGTTCCAATAACATCTTAGAAGTTAACATACTACACAAAACAAGTATAAACCCCACAGAAACTTGCCAAACAGTAAGCAGCACCAACAATTCAAAAATTAACAATATAAATGCCTGAGTCACCTTGAAATTAATCAGAAGAGTCATAAATCCATTTGTTATACCCAGATAGACCCACTGAATCAATGGGACTTTGTTAAGTCATTAGTTGTGGAACTACCAGTGATTCAGTGGGCCTGCTCTAGTTAAGACTAAGAATTAGTCTTAATCAGGCCAGAACCCATCATAAAAGTGACTACCAAATTGTTAATCCCTTATTCTTCTAAATGCCATGTACAATTAATAGCTAGACAAAATGTCCTTTTTCTGCTTTGCCAGTCATAATATGTGTTCCATTAAATTTTTACAGGAGTTGCGTCTTCTAGGAAAGACCTAAGTGACCTGTTTGCTCCTCACATAATCATCTTTCATCTATAGATTGAATAGACACTTTCCAAAACCTGAGGTATGCTTCCCATAGAGGAAAATGTAGACCCATGCCTATGATGGGCATATTTAGTGAAGAGGACAGGCTCCTGGTGACCTGCTCTTAAAACTCCAAAATGGGTTCAGTGTGCCCTCCTGGGTGCCTAATCATAAGACAGTGCTCCTGTTCCATTAACTGCCGTGTCTGTGCAGTCATCAGGCAGACTGCCGGCTAAGCACTTTACTGCCCATCTACATCTAAGTCAGTGCTACTTAAAACTAATCACATACTAACTACATATCCCAGTGACAAAGCGGCATTCCACTCTGTCTGTATTGATCTCCCATCAGTCATTTGTAAGTGACCGCGCAAGACGCAGCCCTCGGGCATTTTTCCAATACAGAAGCCACTTAACATTAAAATTGCAGGAACTTTCTTGGCTGTTTTACAAGCCTTTATCAAAACCATTTAAAAACTTACCTTTAATCATAACGACTATGAATTCTTTTCACCTTTGAGCCCTGACCCCTTTAACAGGACAGCAACATTTTTGTCCCAGTTGCTTCTTCTCTGGTTTTATCCATCATCACAACCAAGACTTGTGTCTTAAAGAATGCTATGTTCCTACGCTATAGCAAAATCCTTTTCATATTGTCCCATTTTATATATGGATCAAATAGGACAGTTTCTATCTTCAGTTTTTGAAAGTGAATAGATTTATTTATTTTATTTTTTACTTATAACCTGCCAATAAGCCAATCAGGACAGCAGACAAACTTAATTAAAAATAGACATTACAATACAATCATAATATCAAGATAAAATAAATCATAAAAATAACAGCAAGTTGATATATAAAAATATAAGACAGACTAAATGCAAATTGACAGGACAAAATAAAATGAGCAACAAGAAAGGGGTTGACAACTGTTATGAAACACTTCTCAAAACTTACCAAATTAGAATTGGAGGATTGGGGAGTTTGATGTTCTAGTAGAAATGCGAAGCAGCCAGCATACAGGGCCAAACAACTTTATTAGGCAGTCAGAACATGATGAGCAATGGCGCAGCACTGCTCAATATATACACTCAGAAATGGATACATTTGGGCAAGAAACAATAGGAAGGGGAGTGGGGTGACTGGGAGGTCAACGGACCGGAGGGAAGACTGTACAGACTACATAGTTTAGGTGGGAACACAGTCCCGCAATATTTCAAGACCAAGAAGAAGGATCCCAATTATTTCACAAAATGTTACAGCAATACAACAGGGAGAGAGCTCTTCCTCCTACTTTGATGGCAGGCAGACACTCCAGGCAACCATAAAGGAAATTGAAGGAAATCCCTCAAAAATCAATAAAATAAAAGGGAATCCAAGTTACACAGAAAGTTACAAAAAAAAAATCAGAGGAACAGCATCAAGATGATAATAATTTTAAAATGTAATCCTCAATGGAAGAACAACAGTACTAACAAGTCAACAAGGAACAAATCCAACTTCAAAATGGAAGTCAGAGGAGCTCTCTCAGCATCAGTGAACCAGTTACCAAGCATCTAAAGAGCAGCCACAGTAGTTTTAAAGCACTTTCACAGATTCAGTGTCCACCCTCCACAATGATACTTCCAGGATGTTCTCTGAAGACTAATTGGCAGTTGACAGCCCTCTTGTGAGACTCACAATCTTTTTAATGGAATATCAATGAAGGAGCTTTGCATTCCAGGATTGAACACAGGTATCCCAAAAGAGAAAATATTAAAGAAATTGTTTCATTAGAGACTAACTCGCTTAAAGAGCAGAATTTTCTCTGAATGGTCACCTTGCTTAACAATTAAAACCTACCAGAAACTCACTTAACAACTAAATCGGGGTTTGCAATCCCCACCACCAGAAGTCACAATTGGTCACTCACAAGGGTGTTTCATTTAAAGAGCAAACTCGTGTAAAGAGCAATCCCGTGGAACGCATTATGCTCTTTAAGTGAGGTACCACTGTAATTTAGTGTGCTGTGGTGTCATGGATATGTATACATATTTTTATACAAAACATTCTCTCCCACTTTTCCCCTTTGCAGGAGGGCTGAAAAAGCCAAGAAAGCTAACCAAGAATAAAACCAAACACAACAACAAAATGAACAATAACCCTATCGTTAAAACAACTAGACAAATAAATGCAAAGGGAAAAAAGATATTTAAAAAACCAGTATAAAAGGTGGATCAAAAGAGCCAAAGCCAATAAAAAGACAAGTATTCTGGCAATGGTAGAGTGAAGATGAAGAGAAATGATATCTAGCTTCTTCAGCCAAGAGGTTCCACATGTATTGTGACCAGCTGTACTTCACAAGGCAGTGGCACATATACAAGAGCTGTATAAGCTAATTGCAAATAATGTAGACAGATGAGATCAGAAGCATCTCATTCCCTGTATTTCAGGATTAAACCTAAAACCAAAAATTAATCATGGTGATGTCACAGGAGTCACTCCTTGTGATGTCACATTGGCAAGGCAAACAAAGGCAGTGAGAACAGCGAGCACAATCTGTAGCTGTCAAGCCAGTGAAATCTGGAGGCAGCTGGGAAAGGGTGGTGACAGATGCCCAGCTTTCAATGCCATTTGAAGCTACAAGTCAACCTTTTCCTTCCTTCAGTACTTCTGGCCCTGAGCTTAAACCAAAATAAACTTGTTTCTCTTACACATGTCACATTGGTTTTGAGGTACTACATGGAATAATGTAAAAATGATTAAACAGACGGAAGAACATAAAACACCATTAAATAAATGCAGCATAGGACACAGTCTCTAACTCCATTGTCTTAAGGTGAACATCAATGAATAGATGTTATCCAAATGAGGAAGGGTAAATGAAGTATTGTTATTTGTCATTAACTCTCCTCCAACTTATGGCAACCCTACGAATGAGATATTTTCAAAATGTCCTGAGCTCAACAGCCTTGCTCAACTTGTAAACTCAAGTATATAAACTGATGGGGTCTGAACTCTCCGTGACAAACCAGGAAAGGGACCTTGGTGTCCTGGTGGACAGCTCAATGAAGGTTTCAACCCAGTGTGCCTCAGCAGTGAAAAAAGCAAACTCAATGCTAGGGATCATTAGGAAGGGTATAGAAAATAAGTCAGCAAGTGTCATTTTGCCTCTTTATAAATCTATGGTGAGGCTCCATCTGGAATACTGTGTACAGTTCTGGTCGCCATACCACCAGAAGGATATTATGGAGCTAGAAAAAGTGCAGAGGAGGGCAACGATAATTATTAGGGGACTGGAACACCTTCCTTACCATCTGAGGCTGCAACGGTTGGGCCTTTTCACTCTTGAACGACGGCGTCTAAGAGGTGATCTGATTGAAGTTTATAAAATCATGCACAGTGTGGACAAAGTAGATAAGGAAACACTGTTTTCCCTATCGCACAACACTAGAACTAGGGGAAACTCCATGAAACTTTTGGGTACTAGTTCTCAAACAAATAAGAGAAAGTACTTTTTCACCCAGAGGATTACTGGTCTATGGAACTCCCTGCCAGAAGAAGTGGTGACAGCTGTCAGTCTTGACAGCTTTAAGAAAGGATTAGACAAGTTCACGGAGGACAAGGGTATAAATGGGTATAATTATGTATACCTAAGGACAACCTCCGTGTTGGAGAGATAGGCAGGATATCTCTCAATGCCATTTCCAGGGAATCCTAAGCAGGTGAAGGCATCTGCTTGGGAATACCCTGAAGCAAATGGTGAGCCACTGTGTGAGACAGAATGCTGAATTGGATGGGCTGTGGCCTGTTCCAGCAAGGCTGTTCTTATGTCTGTGATTCCTTTTATGGAATCAATCCACCTCAAATTTGGTATTCCTCTTTTACTTCTGCCTTCACCCCCCCCCCCCATTATCTTTTCCAGAGAATCTTTCCATCTCATAATGTGCCCAAGTAAGAAAGCTTCAGCTTCATCATTTTGGCCTCCAGAAATACTCAGGCTTGATTTGCCCTGGGACCCACTTGTTAATTTTTCTGATAGCCCGAGGTATCTACAAAGCTCTCATCCAGCACTAAATTTCAAATATATTTTTTCACTGCCAGCTTTCTTTACTGTCCACCTTTGCCTGTGCACAATTATTGGGAATACAAGACTGTGAATGAACCTTTGTCTTGATCTCCACTGATGCATCCTTATACTTGATGACCTTTTCTAATTCCTTCATTGCTGCTGTGTCCACCCTTGCTTCCTCTGCCAATGTCATCTTCAGCTACAGATGCTGTCCAGTAGCTGCCTTGAAGAGAATGGATGCATTTTAGGTCTAGCGTCTAAGCTGTGACCATTCCACCTTGGGTACTCTGTGTTGGGGGAGGAAGGAAGTGCTCCCATTGGACTGCTGGGCAGAGGGGTGGGGTGAACTCTTTGCTGGAGTGATGGCACACATGCCCTCAGAGAGGGCTCTGACTGCTCTCCCTGGCACACATGCCATAGGTTTGCCATCACTGTTATGGGGGAAACCAAAATGGCAAAGAATGTAACAATGCAGTAAAGAGCCTAGTATAAAAGTTTTGCTTTCTAATATAAAATTATAGCCAAAAATCCTTTTAAAGTTTTGTCTTTTTAATGTAAGTGATATTGGTTGTCAAGTTAGGTAACTTGTAGCACAGAATGGTGGCTTTATTTGCATTTAACTTTTAATTGTCTAGCATCTACATGTCCATTTCATGAGATAGACAGGTCTAGGGTGTAGGTCCACCACTCTACTACTGATAACTGTTCAGGTGTCTACTATCCTTCTGCAAGGTGGTGATGAACTTGAAAATAATAACAAATTTTACAGTGTTGCCTTTAAGGGCCACTATTTCTCATCATTTTGTGCTTGAGGTTACATGGAAAAGGCTTAACATGACATGTTAAACTAGAAAGATTTTTTTAAAAAATTGGATCATATCATGTGTATAGTTCTTTTTATCCATAAGCAAAGAGTATTAGTATAGCTGAAGGCAATATGTAGAACTGACATTATCAACTATGAGCAACATGTCAAAAAATAAAATACTCAGACCGACAAGTCATCTGTATTTGTACGGGTTCTACTTTTCAGACTGTTTTGATTTATGTCTTATGACATGCATCTGTTACATAAATGCTTAAGATTTTCAGCAGAAGGAAACAGTACACAGAGTAACAATGGACAAATAAAGGTCAAAAGTGCTATGGCTCTTCTTTAAGAAAAAGACATCTGGGAGAAAGCTACACATAAAAAGTCTTTCTCAAAATGGAAAGATAAAAACATAAATGTCATGGGATTTGGTGAGATAATAGCAATCTTGCATGTATTTTACACTGGATGTAAGTGGGAATAAGCTTTGCATCCTATTATGATTGTCATTTCGCACTAGCTTGACTGCTAAAGTTCATTCCTCATCTCTGGCATTTGAGGCAAGCCCTTAGTCTTCTTCCTGTTTTTACTTCTTCCATTATTTTGTTGATCAACAAGCATGGAAGTTCTCTCCATGTGCTGGATACTCCATTTTCCTATTTTTCCCCTTTTGACTATAACTATAGATGGACATACTTTTTTCCTACTTTAAATGTTTCTAGAGTATTTTTCTCTTCTAATTAGTAGAGTGGAGAAAGAAGGGGAAAGGGTTAATGAAACTGTGTTGAACTCTCCATGTTTTCTCTGCTGCCCACCCCTAATTATACTTTGCTACCAGTCTGGCCAGGTTATCCTGCTATGGTAATAGAGTACACCAGTGATGGTCAACCTATGGCACATGTGCCAGAGGTGGCACTCAAAGCCCTCTCTGTGGGCACCTGTGCAGTCACCCCAGAAGAGTTTGCCCTCCCCCTCTGCCCAGCAGCTCAATGGGAGCGCTTCCTCCCTCCCCCAGCACAGAGTTCACCCTATCCCTCTGCCCAGCAGCCCAATGAGAGCACTTCCTTCCTCCCCCCCAGCACAGAGTTCACCCCGCGCCTCTGCTGGCCCACAGCCCAATGGGAGTGTTTCCTTCCTCCCCTGTTGCTGTGTTGGCACTTTGTGATAAATAAGTGGGTTTTGGGTTGCAGTTTGGGCACTCAGTCTCTAAAAGGTTTGCCATCACTGAAGTAGACCATACTGCCAGCAACTCAACACCAAGTGCTAGGCAGCAGTTAACTAACCTGACAACCGTGTGGACCAACAGCCTTGGGTGCCGAAGTCCACAGGGAAGGGTGATGGTTCCCAAGTGGATTAAATCCTGCTTGAATCCACCCTGATGGAGGGCAGCAGCTTCAACAAAATTGGCCTGGGGCTGATGAGGAATTTGCACGCCAATAGGGCTCAGGACCAGAAAGTGACTCGCTGTTGTGTATTGGAATAAAATCTAGTATTATTATTATTGCTTAACATTGCAAGATAAAATGACGAGTCACAAATTTAGCATGTCATTCCCTGGGTTCAAGGTGCACTCTTTGCAGGCGCACCCCCCCAATAACGGACACAGACAACATTGAAAGTGGATAACAGCAAAGGGCCACATTTATTGATTCAATGCCCTAGTCCGAATTATAAATTTGTATTGGTAAAACGACCAATCATAATTCCTAAGGCAAGCAGGCCGAAGTAACACTGGTAAGGTACCACCCCAAAATTGCCAACGGCAATTGGTTACAATGTATCAATTTGTATCAATTTGTTTGTCAACAACAAACAAATTGTTGACCGTAGTCAATAACTAACTCATGACCCCACCCTCTGACGCGTATCCGTGAAATCACAGGGGTGATGCATGCTGGTTAGCAATCACCATCACCCCATCGCCTGGTTCGTCGTTGACCGGACAACGTTTAACTAATTTATTCCTGTCTAGTGTTGTCCAGTCAATTGCGAACCTGCCGGATACTTGTGGGTCATACTGTTTACCTTACCAGTGCTACCCGCCCATGTGACCAAAGTCAACAGTAGAAATGCAGAAAGACCCCTATATCAAACCATAGCAACAGTGTGGGATGGGCAAAAAAGCCAGGACCCGAAGCCAATATGGGTCCCAACCAAAAATTCCCACCCGGCCCCGAAGCGACAAAAATATCACACTGTTAACTAGGGAGGGGGTGGAGGGGAAAAAACTTCTCCGCTCCGTCGCTGAGGCAAAATGGCAGCACGGCTGCCTCGTGGCCACCCCTTTTATAAGGGAGGTGGCCACGCCCCTAACTACCCGGATTCTCTGTCCTGTGGGGGGGGCCCGCAAAGGGCGCGGCGGCCATTTTGGCGCCGCGCTTGCATTGCAGGCGCACCCCCCCAATAACGGACACAGACAACATTGAAAGTGGATAACAGCAAAGGGCCACATTTATTGATTCAATGCCCTAGTCCGAATTATAAATTTGTATTGGTAAAACGACCAATCATAATTCCTAAGGCAAGCAGGCCGAAGTAACACTGGTAAGGTACCACCCCAAAATTGCCAACGGCAATTGGTTACAATGTATCAATTTGTATCAATTTGTTTGTCAACAACAAACAAATTGTTGACCGTAGTCAATAACTAACTCATGACCCCACCCTCTGACGCGTATCCGTGAAATCACAGGGGTGATGCATGCTGGTTAGCAATCACCATCACCCCATCGCCTGGTTCGTCGTTGACCGGACAACGTTTAACTAATTTATTCCTGTCTAGTGTTGTCCAGTCAATTGCGAACCTGCCGGATACTTGTGGGTCATACTGTTTACCTTACCAGTGCTACCCGCCACACGGAGGGGCTTCACAGAAGACCTGACGCCCCCCCCCAGACCGTCAGCTCGGTCAACAGGCCTGCTCGCCAATCACCTAACAGGAGGTCCATACCTCCTCGCGACAGATGGACCCCATCCCCTGCGTACAGGTCATAATTTTGCAAACTAATATCGGGGTGATGACTAACCCGTCCCCAAGCCCTGGTGGCAAGAAACCGCGCCACTGCCTTATTGACCGCGCGCCTAGCGCGGTCAAGAGCCAGGAGGTTAACGCCCCCTCTGTAAGAATGGCGCGGAACAATGTCCGACCAAACCAGGGTTGTGGCAGGCCAGACATAATGCAAGTAGGCGAGTTCCTCGCAAATCGCATGCTTGAGCGATAAGCCGGTGACCTGGCCCAAATCATTGCCCCCCAGGTGGATGATTAGAATGTCAGGCGGGTCAGCCCCCAGGCCAGAAAAAAGGAAAGGCCGCAGCTCCTGCCATAACATCCCAGGCTTACCATGCCATGCGAGACTGGCGTGGTCACCCAGTCCCAGTCGGGGTCCCCACTCTGTCGCCGCAGCGTAACGCGCTGCCCTGTGCACATAGCTGTGGCCCACCAGCCATACTGTCACCGGTGTAATACGACACCCAGGGTCTGTAAGAAAATTGAGAAAAAGGGAAGGTAAGGTGACTGAATTGGTACTCATGGCGGGAGTGGGCGCACATAAAACTGAAAACATTGTGAGCCCCACCTCCCCATGCTGCGTATGTCAGCCCCAGAGTACCCAAAAGCAGCTGCTGTAGAGGCTGCACCAATACGAAACGAATGCGTGCCATAACGGGCACCTGGTAGGCCCACCCTGGTGAGGGCTCTGGCTGTCACCTTCCAAAACTGAAATTTAGTAAGGGGAGACCCATCTTGGTGACAGAAAAAACGGGCCGTGGTGCGTGCCACGCAGTGCCAGGTATTCCTGTAGGGCACCAACCGGACAGATGTCGGCCAAAGAACACCGTAGCAGTCTTACTCCACTGCCTACGCCATGCTGATCTGTTTTAGAGGAGCGAATCCTCAACTGGGCCCAGTCTTTGGCAACATAGACATCTCCGAGTTCCAGTGCCCTACCACTTGCATCCGCCTTAGACAGCATCACGAGTTCGCTGACGCGGAGCGCTCCAAAAAATGCCACCGTTGTGGCTGCATGAAAAAGGGCTGCCTCATAATGATCAAAACAGAGGCCTGGCCAGCCCCGGGCCAACTGGGTAAGGACCCCTGGGGAAATAGGGTGCCGGTCGTCCGGGCAACGCCCGCGCTCGCGCACCCACCCCTCCAAAACGTGTCTCACGCGGAAGTCAGAGGTGGTATCCACATGACCCCCTACTTTGGCCATAAAAGCCAACGCCGAGAGCTTGGATGCTATGGTGCGAGGTGCAAGGCCCTGTGCATGGAGGTGGACCATGAACCGCAGAACATGGTCCACCGGGATAGGCCAGGTCTCTGGCAAGTGAAATTGAGTAGCAAAAACCCTAAATGAATTGAGTGCTTGTTGATACGCCTTACGCGTGCGTGGCGCTAGTGACAGGCCAATCGCCCGGTTCACCTCTCCTTGCCAATAGTCCACATCTCGTCCGGGAGTGGCGAGGGAAATTCCTCCGCATCCGGGGCCAAGGCGCGGAACCGGGAGATCTGCAGGCGGGACAAAGCGTCAGCAATATCATTATTAACCCCTGGGACATGCCTGGCCCTGAACAAGACGTTGAGGCGCAGGCAGCGCAGCACAAAATGGCGCACTAGATCCATGACCCTGGGCGATTTGGAAGTCTGTGCATTGACAATGTGTACCACGGCAGCATTGTCGCACCAAAAATGCACTACCGAATTAGCCCACTGTTCGCCCCATAGCATCAAAGCCCCTAGAATGGGAAAAAATTCCAGGTATGTGAGATCCCGCAGGCGACCTGTGCCTGCCCATGCCGGTGGCCACCCACCATAGGCCCACTTCCCATTGAAGTACATCCCATAACCCAGGGATCCTGAGGCATCAGACTGGATCTGGAAATTGGGGGATGCCAGGAGGTCCGACCTCCAAAATGAGACCCCATTAAACTCCCTCAGGAATTGCAACCAGACGAACATGTCTGCCCTGATACCCCGGGTAAGCCTGACTCTGTGGTGGGGCCTGGATAACCCTGCCATGGCGTCGCATAAGCGCCGGGCAAATGCCCTGCCCGGTGCGACCACCCTGCAGGCAAAATTAAGGTGCCCATGTAGCACCTGCAGTTCCCTCAGGGATGCCTTACGCTTGGCCAGCAATTCCGAGATAAGGGTCACTATCCTGGACACCTTATCACCCGGCAACCTAGAAGCCTGCTCTACCGTGTCAATCTCAACCCCCAGGAATACTAACTTGGTCGATGGGCCCTCGGTCTTTTCGGGCGCTAAAGGGACACCAAGTTCCTGCATTAGCGTCTGAAATGTATTGAGGAGACGTGCACACGTGTCCCAGCCCCGTTCACCCCCGAATAAAAAGTCATCCAGGTAATGGGCTACAGACCGGGACCCTGACCTGCAGACAAAAGCCCACTCTAGGAAAGTACTAAAACGCTCGAAAGCCGAGCATGATATGGAGCAGCCAAAAGGCATGGCCTTATCAAAATAATATTCCCCTTTAAATTTAAAACCCAGCAATTCAAAGTCACCCGGGTGCACTGGCAAGAGGCGAAAAGCTGACTTAATGTCGCACTTGGCCAGCAAGGCACCCGGGCCACACGAGCGCACCATGCGCAGCGCATGGTCGAACGATGTATACCTGACCGAACAAAGGTCATCAGGTATAGCATCGTTGACCGATCTGCCGGCTGGGTAGGACAAATGATGAATAAGGCGAAACTCCCCTAGGGACTTTTTGGGAACCAAACCCAATGGTGAAACCTTAAGGTTGGGAAAAGGGGGTGAGGGAAAAGGTCCAGCGACCCTGCCCGCGTCTAATTCCTTTTTAATGCTGGCCGCAGCCACCTCCTCCCTTCCTCTGAGGGATAACAGGTTGGGAGCATCCTGAGGGGATCTATCACCCATAAAAGGGATACGAAATCCCTGCTTAAAACCTTGAATGAGATACTCTCTGTCCTCCCCCTTCGGGTACGATGCGAGCCAGCGCTCCAGCATGTCCACCTTAATTGGGGAGGGGGCCTTTTGGAGAACTAGCTCCCTCCGTGGCAGCCTTGCCAGCCCACTGTCCACCCCTCCCTCTGCCTCGCGCCCCCCCAGGCTTGGGACAAGCCGAGGCTGCATGGGGACCAGAACATGTGGGACACTCATGCCTGTACCTGCAGTTCTTTCGATTGCAGGAACCATTTGACGAGAAAGTCCAGCACAGCAGGCGGGCTGGAACCCCCTGCCCCGCCGATTGGCGGGTAACCTGTGCTGGAGCTGCCCGCTGGACCGCATGTCCACAATGGTATCTATCCCCCGGGGCAGGGCGTGTGGGTGTCATATACAAGAGCCACAGTCTCTGGCAGGGCTCATCCCATCTCATCTCAGGATGGAGGGGAATCCTCATACGGAATTCCTCATCATATGCTAGCCATGAGGGGCCCAGGAAATCTACCATCGCCCTATATATGTTGTCCAAATATTGGACCATGGGAATAGCTAGATCCGGCCGCGCCCTCAAATATACCGCCATATATATCAAATAAGCGGGGAGCCAGTTAGCCCAGGTACGCGGCGGCTTACGGCGGCGTGCCTGCTCCTTGTCCTTCTCATCCTGACCCTCCCTTTCTTCCTTAGTGGGCTCTCTGTTCAGGAGTGAGAAGATATCTACATACTCCCCTCGCCATATCTTTTCTCTGGTGGCCTGTGCCAAGTGATCACCCAGTGGCAAGGAATACCCAGCCGTCGGCAAAGCCGAAAAGGGGACAGCCGGCCTATTAAAAGGGGCCTGAGCTAACCCTGCCACCCCCAAGACGTTCCCAGCAGTGTAAGAACCTAGGCCCACCCCAGTGGGCATGGTGGCAGTCGTTGTCGCCGGGTGGGTCGCCAGTGGGGTAGCCCCCGCACCACCCGCGCGAGGCCAAGGCCACTGAAAGGCCCCCCCTATATTGGGAATATGTGTAGATGTACTCGTTTGCACCATATACTCACATGCTGCACCCCCGCGGGCCGCCCCCACCGGGGGTTCTGGCCCACTGGGGGCGTCGGAGCTCACGACCGATGTAGAGCTCATCGTCGGGGCTTGACCCGCACCAGGTTGCTGGCTGGGGAGCTGCGAGGCAGTGGCCGGAGCCGCGCCACCCGCCTGCCGCAGCTCAACCCTCGCCGCCGGCTGTTGTCCTGCTGCCGATAGCGCCTCAAAAGGTACCCCGAAAGGGGCGCCTGCCTGACTGGCCCGGGCCAAAGACGCCTCCAGGGCCGCAATACGGGCCAGTAAGGTGTCCACATTAACCATGGGGAAAGAGCCGGCCGGCCCACCTGATCCTTGGATGGGGACAGGTCCCTGTACCCCAGGGCCCGTATATGGCCATTGGCCAACGCCAAAGCCCGGTAGGGCTGGTGAAGAAACCTGCCAAGGCAGGGAGCCGGGCCACCCCCCAAGGCTAGAGGGCCCCGGGAGAGGCGGCGGCCCGAAAGGAATAGGCCCAACGGATTGAGCAGAAGGAGGAGCGGTGTCCACCGCTCGCGGGCCACGGGCCGGAGCACCCTCCGCGCCCGCACCCTGATCGGGCCAAGGGGCGATAGACCCCATGCCACCAGCCCCGGCCGGGGATGGTAAAGGTGGCTGCTGAGGAGGCGGCACCGCGGTCCTCCGACCCGGATTGCGCCTCCTAACAGCCCGAGCTGAATTCGCAGCA
This sequence comes from Bradypodion ventrale, assembly GCA_035047345.1. NCBI lineage: Eukaryota > Metazoa > Chordata > Lepidosauria > Squamata > Chamaeleonidae > Bradypodion > Bradypodion ventrale. The sequence goes on from JAWDJE010000004.1 coordinate 239,635,336, forward strand.
GCCTTCTTTTTGGAAGGCATCTCACCGCAGCAGAAAGGGAAGCTAACTAGGCAAAATGACACAAAAGGCTTCCCGTTGATACCAACGAGCGACGGAGACGCAGGAAAAAACTTCTCCGCTCCATCGCTGAGGCAAAATGGCAGCACGGCTGCCTCGTGGCCACCCCTTTTATAAGGGAGGTGGCCACGCCCCTAACTACCCGGATTCTCTGTCCTGTGGGGGGGGGGCCCGCAAAGGGCGCGGCGGCCATTTTGGCGCCGCGCTTGCATTATGTAAATGTGTAGTATCTGATTGGTTATTATTTGGATCCTTTCGGGAATTCACCAATACTTGAATATTGCATTTCTCATTAGTTAGTTAAGGTTATCTGAAAAGGTTGCTAGATTGTATCATTGGGTAACTGCCACTTAAACGCTATATAAAGCGCCATTTGCAAAAAGGGGGTTGGCTCTTGGTTCACACGCATGTACAACACACGCACACATGTGGGCTACTTCCAGAATGGTGCAAGTGTGGAAATGATCCCGGGCAGCAGAATAGCGGGAACGGGCGCAGCCAACACATGTCTGGTTAAGCTGTACTATTTTTCTTCCAAGATTAGTGAATAAATGGTAGTTTCATTGTTTGATTCACCGCTTGTTGGTCTCTTCATTGCAAGCTGCGGACACAACACTTGTGGAACTGGATCAGTGGTATGAGTGTCATGCTCCAATGTGGAAGGCAGATGAAAGGCCACTGCATTATATTCTCAGGACAGTCTTCATGGCTTATTGCCATGATGATCGCCTATAGTCAGATTTGGTTATGACAGAACAAGAAGAAGAATACTCTGTTAACTAAGAGAAATACCCAAAATTTCCCAAAAGGAAGCTCCATAAAATCCACATTAGGACTATCTAATGCAGTGGTGCCCAAACTTTTTATTTTTGCGGGCTGGTCTCACCTATGACACACAGCTGCGGGGGCCAGAGGTGGGTGCTCCTGCTGCTGACAGTTTTGATGTCAAAATTTGCGGCACTGGAAGGGTAAACCTGGTGTGCTGTGGCGACATCATCCCAGGTGCACCAGGGGGCCCTCTTAGTGCCACAAATTTTGAAACAAAGGAGCCTCCAAAAAGTTCCCTGACATAGCGATCAGCTTTAGCAAAGGCTGCAGAGGGGATGGGACCAAGCAAGAGGCTCCTTGGAGCAGCCTGGACAAAGTGCGATCACTGCCGCCACCGCCACCACTGCTGACGTCAGCAGTGGGTGGGGTGGTCCGCGGTGAGCCCAGGTGCTCACCGTGGGCCACATTAATGATATGCAGGGGCCTAATTGGGCCTGCAGGCCATAGTTTAGGCACCCCTGATCTAATGGAACACCTCTAATGATTTGTCTTGTGTGTATCATTTCTAAAGGTGGAAACCAATTTAAGGAACACCCACAACTCACAGGCAAATTGCATACATATTTTGTGGATTTTATGGAGCTTTGTTAAGGTAAGGATTTATGGACTCAGACATTTTTTTTCTTTTTTTTTGATAGCATGAATAACCCACCTTTCCCATGGCAGTCACAAATCTTACAACATGATTTGGAACAATGAAAAAGATATGCACCAAAAATTGCTACCCTAAAACCTCTGTGACCAAAAACAGAATCAGAAGGCTGAAGCCTAAAATATAGGATGTCATTGTATTACAAGTACTCAACCTAACAGCTCAGATGCCCAGATCTACGGTCATATCCCATATTCTAATCGCAGGCATTAAACTTGTCAGGTCCTCAAGTGTATACAGAATGTAACTCTACCTTTTTTTCTCTTTCAAAAATAGGGTATGAAGCAACTATTTCAGCTATGGAGAGAATGCAAGCGCGGCGCCAAAATGGCAGCCGCACTCTTTGCGGGGGCCCCCCACCGGACGAAAACATCCGGGTAGTCAGGGGGCGTGGCCAGCACCCTTATAAAAGGGGCGGCCACGAGGCAGCCGAGCTGCCATTTTGCGAAGCAACGGAGAGGAGAAGTTTTTCCCCAATTGCTCCGTCGCTCTTACCTTGCTGGGAAGCATATTTCGGGCACCATTCCTTTTTGTTCCTTTTCTTCGGCTTCCCAGCACTTGCACGAATGCCTTCCAAAAAGAAGGCATTGGCGAACGCGGTTCGCACTTTGCGGAGGCGCCAGCCGGGTCGGAGGACTGCGACTGCGCCCCCCCCAACAGCCCCCTTTGCCGGCAGCACCCACCGGGACCGGTGGGATGGGGTCGGTTGCCCCATGGCCCGAGATCGGGCGTCCTCAGACGGGCCCTGCGGGGGCCGCGGCCTCTGGTCCGCGATCGACGGCCCCCGGCCCTGGCCCGGTTCACTCCTTGGGGCCTTCAGCCCTTGGCCCGCAGCTTCCTGCGGTGGGCTTTAACCACGGGGGGTGGTTGGGTTCCCTTTCCATGGCAGGGTATGCCTCCAGCCCCTCAAGGGCCATGGCCATATTCGGGCCCCGGGGTCCAGGGAACTGGCCCGGCGCCCGCTACCGGTGGGCCGGCCGGCCCTATGCCCCCCATCAGCGTTGGGGGTTATGTTAACGTCGATGCCCTTCTGGCCCGCGTTGCGGCCCTTGAGGCGTCCTTGAGGATGGTTAGCCCACCCGAGGCGCCTTTGGGATCACAGGTCGACGCATCGGCTGCCGATCATCGCCTGGTGGCCGGACGGGTCGAGCTGCTCGAGGCCCGCGGGTCGGCGTCAGCCGCTGCCTCACAGCTCCCCATGCGACAGATGCTGCCGTCAGGTACTGAACAGGCCTCGTCCATGAGCTCGGTTGCGGTCGCGAGCTCCGACGCCCGCAGTGGGCCGGAACCCCCGGTGGGGGCGGCCCATGGGGGTGCAGCGTGTGAGTATACGGTTCAAACTAGTGCACCCACACCATTGCCTACGTTGGGGGGAGGCTTCCAGTGGCCGTGGCCTCGTATGGTTGGCGCGGTGACCCAGCCACCGCCTGCCCGGCCGGGGATGGCACCTTTGACCCAGGGCCCCACTTGGGGTGGCGCCCCATATCCAGTTGGGAACTTACTTGGGGTGGCGGGCTTGGTCCAGGCCCCTTTCACCGCCCCCACTGCTGCCACTGCGCCGGTATCGGCGTTGCCTACGGCGGGGTATTCCTTACCCCTTGGGGATCATCTGGCACAGGCTACCAAGTTAAAAAATCTGGCGGGGGGAGTATGTGGACATCTTCTCCCTTCTGAATAGAGAACCCACCAAGGAGGAGAGGGAGGGGCAGGATGAGAAGGATAAGGAGCAAGCGCGTCGTCGTAAGCCGCCACGCACGTGGGCCAACTGGCTGCCAGCGTACCTCATATACATGGCTGTGTACCTCAGGGCCCAGCCGGATCTGGCCATTCCGATGGTCCAGTATTTGGATAACATATATCGGGCGATGGTTGACTTCCCCGGCCCGTCGTGGTTGGCTTACGACGAAGAATTCCGCATGAGAGTGCCCCTACACCCGGAGATGAGGTGGGATGAGCCCTGCCAGAAGCTGTGGCTTCTGTACATGACCCCAACGCGCCCTGCGCCTGGGGAGAGGTACCATAGTGGACATGCGGTCCAGCGAGCTGCTCCGGCGCAGGCACCCCACCAGGTGGCGGGGCAGGGGGTTCCAGCCCGCCTGCTGTGTTGGACCTTCTCGGCCAATGGTACCTGTAGTAGGAGAAATTGCCGATATAGGCATGAGTGTCCCTCTTGTGCTGGCCCCCATGCTGCCTCCGCCTGTCCCAGGCCAGGAGGAGCGCGGGGCAGGGGTAGAGGTGGATAGGGGGCGGGCAAGACTGCCGCAGAGGGAGCTGGTCAGGCTAAAGGCCCCCTCACCATTTAACGTGGACATGTTGGAGCGTTGGCTCACGATGTACCCAAGGAGGGCAGACGCAGCTTACCTGCTTGAGGGTTTCCAGCAAGGGTTTCGCATTCCTTTCACGGGGGACAGGGCTCCACAAGATGCACCCAACCTCTTGTCACTCAGGGGAAGGGAGGAGGTGGCTGCCTTGAGCATTACTAAGGAGGTCGATGCCGGCAGGGTCGCAGGCCCTTTCCCGGCGCCCCCGTTTCCCAATCTCAAAGTTTCCCCCTTGGGGTTAGTGCCCAAAAAGTCACCGGGTGAGTTCCGCTTAATACATCACTTGTCTTGCCCAGCCGGCCGATCGGTCAATGATGATATCTCTGATGACCTTTGTTCGGTCAGGTATACATCTTTTGACCAGGCACTGCGCATGGTGCGCTCATGCGGCCCGGGTGCACTGCTGGCTAAGTGCGACATCAAGTCGGCCTTCCGTCTCTTACCGGTGCACCCGGGTGACTTTGAGCTGCTGGGTTTCAAGTTCCGGGGTGAATATTATTTCGATAAGGCCATGCCTTTTGGTTGTTCCATTTCATGCTCGGCATTCGAGCGCTTCAGCACCTTCCTACAGTGGGATTTCGTTTGCAGGTCGGGCTCTCGGTCTCTAGCCCATTACCTGGATGATTTCTTATTCGGGGGTGAACGGGGCTGGGACACGTGCTCGCGTCTCCTCAACACATTTCAGACGCTAATGAAGGAACTTGGTGTCCCTTTAGCGCCAGAAAAGACCGAGGGCCCATCTACCAAGCTCACATTCCTGGGGGTGGAAATTGACACGGTAGTGCAAGCATCCAGGTTACCGGCTGATAAGGTGTCATGGATCGTTGCACTCATATCCGACTTGCTGGCTAAACGCAGGTCATCCCTTTGTGAGCTACAGTGGCTGCATGGTCACCTCAATTTTGCTTGCAGGGTGATCGCACCTGGCAGAGCCTTTGCTCGGCGCTTGTGCGACGCCATGACAGGCTTAACCAAGCCCCACCACAGGGTACGTCTTAGCAGGGGCCTTAAGGAGGATATGCTCATCTGGCTCCAGTTCCTGAGGGAGTTCAATGGGGTGTCATTTTGGAGGTCCGACCTTCTAGCTTCCCCTCGTTTTCAGGTCCAATCCGATGCATCGGGGTCCCTGGGTTATGGGATGTACTTCAACGGGAAGTGGGCCTACGGCAGGTGGCCACCAGCCTGGTCGGGCACGGGTCGCTTGCGCGATCTCACGTATCTTGAATTTTTTCCTATTCTGGGAGCCTTGATGCTATGGGGTGAGGAGTGGGCCAACTCGGTGGTTCATTTCTGGTGGGACAATGCAGCAGTGGTCCACATTGTCAACTCGCAGACGTCTAAATCTCCCAAGGTCATGGAGCTGGTGTGCCAGTTTGTATTGCGCAGCCTGCGCCTCAATGTGCTATTCAGGGCTAGGCATGTGCCTGGTGTTAATAACGATATCGCTGACGCTTTGTCCCGCCTGCAGATCTCCCGGTTCCGTGCCTTGGCCCCGGATGCAGAGGAATTTCCCTCGCCGCTCCCGGATGAGATATGGACACTTGGCAAGGAGAGGTGAACCGGGCAATCGGCATGTCGCTAGCGCCCCGCACGCGTAAGGCGTATCACCATGCATTCACCACTTTCCAGGCCTTTTGTGCCCAGTTTCGACTAATCGAGGCTTGGCCTATCTCAGTTGCCCACATTCTCCAATTCATGGTTTACCTACATGCCCAGGGCCTAGCCCCCCGCACCATAGCATCCAGGCTGTCAGCGTTGGCATTCATGGCCAAAGTGGGGGGTTATGCTGAAAGCACCACTGATTTCCGTATACGACATGTTTTGGAGGGGTGGGTGCGGGAGCGTGGGCGTAGCCCGGATGACCGCCACCCAATTTCCCCAGGGGTACTTACCCACCTAGCACGGGGCTGGCATGACCTCTGTTTTGACAGGTATGAGGCAGCCCTGTTTCATGCGGCTACTACGGTGGCCTTTTTTTTTTGGAGCGCTCCGCATCAGAGAGCTGGTGATGCTGTCTAAGGCGGATGCAAGTCGTAGGGCACTGGAACTCAACGATGTCTATGTTTGCAATGATTGGGCTCAGTTGAGGATACGCTCCTCTAAAGTTGATCAGCACGGCGTAGGCAGTGGTGTAAGACTGCTACGATGTTCATTGGCAGACATCTGTCCGGTTGGTGCCCTACAGGAGTTTCTTGCACTGCGTGGCACGCACCATGGCCCGTTTTTCTGTCACCAAGATGGGTCTCCCCTTACTAAATTTCAATTTTGGAAGGTGACCGGTAAGGCACTAGCCAGTGTTGGCCTCCCTGGGGCTCGTTACGGCACCCATTCCTTCAGGATAGGGGCGGCTTCTAATTCAGCTGCTTTTGGGTACTCCGGGGCGAAAATACGCCGCATGGGAAGGTGGGGATCACAATGTTTTTAGTTTTATGTTCGCCCTCTTCAACCGTGAGTACCAGTTTAGTCACTGCACTGTTTCTTCCCCCCTTTTTTCCTTGACAGACCCTGGGTGTCGTATTACACCGGTGACAGTATGGCTGGTGGGCCACAGCTACGTGCATAGGGCAGCGTCGTACACTGCGGCGACAGAGTGGGGACAATATGAGGAGAATAATGAAGAGAGCATGAGAATAATGCTCTCCCCTCCTCAGCCATTCAGATTAACCCTTTTTAAAATGCTTGACTAGGGCCTGTAAATTACTTTAACTCAACTTTTGATTTATATTTTGTGGTCTTCTTTCATTTGCTGTTTACTATGGTTTTGCTTCTCCTCTTTATTTTAAAAAGGACCAGAATATCCTTTTAAAAAGGAGAGCAAACAGGAAGAACCCTTCCAAAAGCTACATGGTGACACAGGAGGGCAAGGGTATTAGATCAAGGCAAGAGTGCTTATGTGACTATTATAGCAAAATTCTTTTAAAAGGGTTTTTCTTAGCAGGGTTCAGGATATCATTATTGGACCACTTTAGGATCCAGAAGGACTTGGATCCATCCAGATCAGGAGATAATTTGAGTATGAGCCAAGTAATAATGGAAATATGAAAACTTTGTTTTCATTCCTAGCAGAGCCCAAATATTTCCTATTGAACCTTTTACAACATACTATATTTTGTTGTGTTTTTTTAAAGAAACAGTTACATAATTCTCCATTGCTCAGAATAAGTGGACAACCATCCATCCATCCATCTATCTATCTATCTATCTAAAAATAGATGAGACCTAAACAGTAATTCAGTCAATCACTTTTTAGTGAATTTTGTGTCATTACTTCTGTCACTCCTTCCATAATGTCGATGGGTAATTATTTCTAAATGAAATGCCCCTTTTTACCTTCTTATTGAGCAGAGATCAGTATAAAAGTAAAGATTTGGAAAATCAGAAATATCTCTCCCTCCCTCCCTCCCTCCCTCCCTCTCATCTACCTGCCTGCTTGCCTGTCTATCTATTTTAAAATCATTTTGGTAAAGGTAAAGGTTTCCCTTGCTCGAAAGCCAGTCGTATCTGGCTCTAGGGTTCAGTGCTCATCTCTGTTTTAAAGCCGAAGAGCCAGTGCTGTCTGCTTCTGCAGACGCTTCTGTGGTCATGTGGCAGGCATGACTACTTGCCGGAGTGCATGGAATGCTGTTACCTTCCCAATGAAGTGGTCCCTATTAATCTACTTGCAATTTCTTGCTTTTGAACTGCTAGGGTGGCAGGAGCTGAGACAAAGACGGAAGCTCATTCTGTCCTGCAGTACTCAGGAATCAAACTTTTACTATATGTTTTTTCAGTGTGTGCATGTGTTGCTGCAGTGGAGATACCCTGCATAGATTCCCAGACATAAGCTTTTAAGAGTGCTAATCTGAAGGAAAAGAAAATCAACATTCAAATGGTAATTATTTAGAAGTAAATTGATCAATTTGTTCTGAACTCTATGAAAATGAACTAAGGTCAATCCACTTTGCCTATAAGATTGTGAAGATATCTGGTTGGATTATTTTCACAAGAAAAGCATGGTTCCCAGTGGGGTTTCTCAAGAAAACAGAACACCAAACTCTAGGAAATAAAAGTTTTTAATCATATTGCAAATTATTCAGCCTGTCTTCAGTAAACTGCCCATGTAAATAACTTCTCAGTTATTAGTTTCTAATACAGTAGCTCCCCCCGAGGTCTGTGAAACTAGTTATACTGGCTTCCCTTTTTATCATTTAAATAAATTATCTTTGCTTAGGGGTATGAAAATTATGTCTGCTACACTGCATGAATAGTTAGGACTGGTTTGCGCCTTCATTTTTGTATAGTAGGCAAAATCCTGGCCATAGCAAATGGAGGCTTATGCCCTAACTAGACGTGATGCTTAGCATGTCATTAGAAGCAGTGCTTGTTTGAGTGTTAGAGGACATCTATTTGTTATATCACATAATCTTGCACACAATATCTAGCATTCCAGCATGCTTTGTTTCGTGATTCATCATTGGGATGTTAATTTGTGGCTATTGAGGCAGATGTCTCCTATTTTACCTCTGCATTTTGTGGGAAATAAAATATCTAATTCCCAGGAATGCACATTTTCTCAATGCCTAACCTTTGAATCCCCATATAGCCATAAAGCATATAAGGCTAATCAATAACTATAAGAAGAACATATTTCATAGACCTGTTAAGGATAGAGTAGGAGTATATATTGCTTTGAGTACTGTATATTTAAGGAACTTGAGTTGGAATAACTGTTGATAAATAATAAATTTTGATGGAATGTAGCACTTGGAAGTGGAGGCTAAAACCATAAATTGGTATACTGAGGTGGCTTCTAGCTTCCATTTTCCAAGACCTTCTTGCTCACATTGTCCAATTTGCCCAACAAACTTTCTTTAAAGCCCTCCTCTTCCTGAAACAAAAATAATTAACAATGTCATTATTGTGTTACCCTGGTTAAATGCATCCTTCTTCCCTTGCAAGAGAAAGCCTTATTTGATCATGGAAACAAGAAGACAACACATTATTTTCACCAGCAGATATTTCTGTGGGCATAACTAGAGCCTCTGGCACATTCCTAGCTCCTTTTGCTACAGAGGAGGACCTCCATGTCTTCTTAAATATGACCAACTAGCATGAGCATTGTGAATTTGTTAAACATCAGGCACAATAATTGGATCAGCTTATACCTTCAGATATAAAGGCATAAGACATCTTATGGAGGCCTGGGAGGTTGTAGAATACCTTTAAGAAGACCTGAGAACCAGTAGAAGTTCCCCACCCACCTACCGCATCCTGATGAGCAGGAATCCCTAGGGGAAACATTAATACCTGAAGAGGCATCACTTTGGATATGAATTATCATGGCATATTGTAAATTACAAAATTAGATGTTTTACATGTATATACTATATTTGCTGAAAGTAAAGCGTGGTTATAAGGATATTCAGGCAAAAACAAGTATGGCTAGAGTGGTAGAAATACAGGGGAAAAAACTGGAGACCACTCAAAGGAAAAATTGAAGTCAAGTATTTTATAAAAAATATTCAAGGCACAATGAAGTTGCATTCATTCAAAATGTGACAAAGATGTCAAAATATCCGAAGGAGAGCAAAATAATATCTTCAATACTTCACAATGTAGCCCAAGATAGTTACAAAAATAAGTAGGTCAACTTATGTCCAAAGCGTGTCAAGACTGTTCCAGTAAACTTATTCTTTCCCTTAAAGCTTCATCAGGACATTGGTTCTAAACACAAAAATAATAATAACAATAATTCATATAGTAGAAGCATTATTGAATATAGATACAAGCTCTGGATAACAAGAAAAACATAGTGCAATCACCAATATTACCTGTATTGTGTGTCAGAAGAGCCACAAGCATTTACAATTCTTGTATTGTACAATTCTTGTATTCTTATTCTCAAACACTAAATCCAAAAGGTCAAGTAAAAAAAGTACAGGAGGAGAGTCAATGTTCCTAGCATATAAGGATTCTTCTATAATGGAGTGAACCTCTTCCAAAGGGATATTGGTATAGAGGGAGGAAACATCACACGTGACTAAACAGCAAAGATCAGGCACCTGAAACCCTTCAACCTGATTAATAAAGTCCGCTGAATCACGGACAAAGGAGGGAGTATCTTGTGCTATAGGATTAAGGAAAGAATCCAAAAACTTAGAAATAGGTTCCAAAGGGGCGTTAGTGGCAGCTATAATGGGAAGTCCTGGGACCAAAATAGTAGAAGGAGTAACTTTGTGCACTTTAGGCAGTAAATGAAAAATAGGAGTTCTAGGAAATGAATTAAGGAGAAAATCAACTCTTCCAGAAATGTATCCCAAAGAAAAGCCTTCCAAAAAAAAAAGTACAAATGGTGGTCATTAAATGATTAGTAGGATCATGTTGATTTTTTTTGCAAAATGTCTCATCAGAAAGCTGCCTATGTGCCTCTGCTATGTAATCACATTTATTTAATATCACAATACCTCCCCCTTTGTCTTAATCACAATAGTGTGGTCACGTGATAAGTCACCTAACAATTTCCACTCATAAGGCTTAATATTTTTATAAGGTCTACTCGAATGTTGCTCAAGACATGAAATATTCCTCAATACCAACTGCTGAAATACCTCAATGTTGGGGTTGTCAATATGTGGTACAAAGGTTGATTTAGGTCTAAATAATCCAGTATCAGAGGACTCCATATTTCTATAAAATGCTTTAAGCTTTAGCTGGTGTATTAACCTAAAAATATCAACTCTAGTCCAAAAGGAATCATATTCAGGAGTAGAAACAAAACTTAAACCAAGGGACAACAAAAATAGTTCCCTGGGACTCAAAACCTTATCAGAAAAATTAAAAACTAATTTTTCTTCCTCCCCCGGCTCCCCCTCCCTTTGGCCAAAAAAGAAGAAGTATTAGAACTAGTAGGTAGACCAGAAAATCTAGTTTGTTGAGTATTATAAGTTCTAACATCAGTTAAAGAGGAGGTGGTATCAGAATCCAAGGTATCAACTTCAGAGCTCAAGACTTGGTCCTTCCATGTAACTTGCTTTTGTCATGGTGTTCTGGAACCAGATTGCCAGTGATAGACTTTGGTATTAGTATAGTCCTGTAGGTTCCGTTGAAACTTTTTATTTTTAAATTGTATAAGGGCTTGATGGAAACCATCCAGTTTTTCCTGTAAGGAGTTAAACTTGGAGTCAAAAGTAGATGCAGAGTGCTGTTGCTTTAAGGATTCCTTAAGAGTCAGTATTTCAGCATTGATATTGTCCATTTCAATAAGAAGCAAAATTAGGTCATAAGAACATTTATCCAAAATCAATGTCCATTTATCCAAAAATTCCTTGTTGTCCAGGAACAAAGTTGGACCCTTTTGAATTTGTATTGCCCTAGGGATTCTAGAGACTTTATAATAGTCAGATAAAAAGGCTGCATGGAGTTTAAATCTAATAGACTGTTTTTTCAAGACTTCCAATTTATCAAAGTCAGAGGAGTCCATATCCGTTCTATATGATGCATTATGATTGAGAATTCTATCCTTCTCTTCAGCCAAAAAAATAAACCCTTTCTCTAGGGTAGCCATAATGTTCTCCCTGTAATTTTTTATGTAATAGAGAATATATGTTGACTTTGATATTCATAGTATCTAATACGTGCTACACAGCATTGAACTTTTCTGATCACATCTCAATACTGATGATGACATTTGAGGATTATTATTTTTCTTTTGCAAGCAAAGGAAAAAATGAGCTAATATTGAAGAAAAAGGAAGTTTCAGGTATAAATTTATCCACACACTGTGACAATTTCAGTATTCACACCTGTAGATGGGAAGAATATGGTGCTCTATTTGAACCTTCATTTTTAAAATTACAAAGAAATACTTTCTCCTTAAATGAAGGTGTTTCAGCCCACTTTAAACAAATAATATATAACCATGAATTTATCTTCTTTTTACAAGGCTTCCAGGCATAAGATGGCTACACAAGTCCCACCATAGGAAGGCAATGCTGCAACACATCAGGTGGCAACAACTTCGAAATAATGTTGAGAGTCTCTAACCCGCAGTGGGCCAAAAAAGTTGTCTTCCACAATGACGGGTCAAGTTTTCTTACGGTGAAGTAGCTCTCCAGCTGCACTTCATAGTAAGACCATAGTTATGGCTTACATGTGTCGAACAGTTGCAACCACAATGGGATCTGGTCAGCCATCTCGTCTTTTTCCAATCCCATCCTCATTGCCAATTGTCGTGTCTGGCCCTTAGCAAGAATAGTCCAGGCAACAATGAACGGAAGAACAACAAGGGTTTATTGTAAAGACCTTCTGGTTACTTCTTACAAGGCTTTCGGACATAAGATGGCTACACAAGTTGCATGTAATAGGTCCCTCTGGATTCCGCCATAGGGAGGCAATTCACTAAGATACACCCAGTGGATGTGCTTATAGAGGAGACCGCAGGCTAGCCATCCATGGCTTAACCTGCCTTGGTTATGGGAAGTAAAGATCTGGCCCGGCCCCACCCTTGTTTGCCTGTGGGGCTTATATAGTGTCTCCCCGGTGGTAACTCCTTGCTACAATGCAGTAACCCACCGGACAATCATAACTAACCAATCATAACATGCTATATTAGTATTAACCAATAAAGAACAGGATCCAAAGTTGTAACCAATCACGGAAATCTAATTATCATAATGAGCACGCCCTGAAGGGGAGATTGCATGCCAAATCTAGCTCCTAATTCTGATGGCAGGAAAATGCCATTTTGTCTTTGCAAGGCGTTGCTTGAGCAACTTGCAATTCTGCCTGAATACACAATACCTGACTTCATTATCTTTGTAAGATGCAGAGCATATTTTAGAAATAAAATGATCACTCCTTCAAGGGTACCACTACCCAGGTTTCATCTCTTGTCAAATAAGTGTTGTTTCTCTTACACAGGGCATAAGGAAAGCTATATGCCCTATTATTGTCTTATGAGTGACTGAATCATTTATTTATTTATTTTTATATACCACCTTCCATGCTCAGGGACGACTCAAGGTGGTTTACATGTCATAAGATATACACAGAACCCTAACGGTTCCTCTTCTGCCCACCCAGGCCTTGAGTGGGCGAGAGTCCCGGGGATGGGGGCGGGGGGCGGGGCAGATGTAAAAGCCACCTCTTCCTCCTCAAGATTCCTCATTTTATTTATTTATCTATTTATTATATCTATTGTGCCTCCTGACCCCTTTGGCGTCCAGGAGGTTGGCAAGGGCGGTTGTAACTGTGACTTTGTGGCAGTTTCCCACTGCGCTGGGACGCCTGGGGTTATGAATACTGGGATGCTGCTTCTTTGTGATTGTATTGTTTTTTTATTATATATCCATTTTGGATTATTGTAATTGTACTTTTGTTAATCTTGTTGTTTGATGATATTGTATTTTTTGTATGTTGTAAGCCGCTTTGAGTGGCACTTGTGTCAGAAAAGCGGGATAGAAATTAAACGTAATAATAATAATACTATCAAGGTGTACAGGGGTACACCTGTGAACATACAGTCTCCCAACATTAAATAAAATTACCTTGGTGACTACAACTTCCAGAATCCCCCAGGCAACATGACCAGTGCCCGTGTTGGTTGGAAATTTTGTGTATTGCTGTCAGAACAATTTTTTTGGGCTTAAACATTTCCAGACAAATTCTTAGAGAGAATATATTGGAGTCCTGCTGTTACTAACTGAACAGAGCTGTTAAATGCTCTTCAGTTATACTACCAGCAGAGTATGTCCCCTCCATGGAGACCTCAAATCCAGGGGACATATAGGGATTAGCCTGAAGACCCTGAATACTATAATGAAGCAAAAAGATGTTTTCTTTTCAAAATATTGTGAAACCAAGACAATCTTATGCAAGTTTACACTAAAGTGAAAGCATGGTGTTCAATGGGCCTTTTCCTTAGTAAATATGTTTAGGATTGCAGCCTTAAAATTATTCCAGCAATAATTCCAATAATTCCAGTGGTATTATGTACTTTGCATAGGATGAAAGACCCATTAAGGTCAAGAAAGCTTGTTTTGAAGTAAGTGTTATAAAATTTCAGCCTTAGTCTCTTGCTGCTTCAAAAACATATGCAAAAACATTATTAGTGGTAGCAGAATTAAAACTTTAAAAAGGCAATGTTAGGAGAAATACCATCACAAGTAACTTTCCTTTTATTTCTACACATAGCTTCCTTAGTTGCTGAAAATAACTTACTGTGTATGCATTTCCCACAACTATGTTCTAAAGACAACAACGGTATGACATTTCTCCTGGTTCCAAGCATATTTTAAAGGATGGGATCTCATTTTTGTGTGGACAGCCAATCAATAATTTTGTGCACATTTTTGTTTTGTTACTGGACTCCTGAAAAGGTAGCATATTGCTCTAGCTAGCTTTAGGAAAATATTCAGATCTTGTTAGGGAACAACAGTCTATTATGACTTTATTTTGCCTACAACAATTCTTTTAATAAAATGTCCACTTGTAATCATATAACATCCAGTATAAAATGGTAGACTGGGCAAGCCAGGTGTGATTATTTTGGCAAGAAGTGGTTTTAGATTAAGAATTCTGTGGATCAAATAAAATTGCTGGTATACTTTGAGTTGCAATTTTTATTACTGGAGCTTGCAATTTTAGATTTGAAGATTTTTTTAATGTTAAAAGTGGAAGAGATCAATTCATTGCTATTTATTTGTTTATCTGTCATTTATTTGAAATAAAGAAAGGGGTTTATAAAAATAGCATGTAGGTTGTCAACATTGATCTCTGATGTCCCTTTTTGTTGGTTTTAAAAGTACTCTTTTTGCAGGCGCACCCCCCAATAATGGACTCAGACACAAATGAAAGTGGATAACGGCATTGGGCCACATTTATTGATTCATGCCCTAGTCCGAATTATAAATTTCTATTGGTAATTGACCAATCATAATTCTTAAGACAAGCAGGCCGAAGTAACACTGGTAAGGTACCACCCAAAATTGCCAACGGCAATTGTTACAATGTATCTATTTGTATCAATTTGTTTGTTGACAACAAACAAATTGTTGACCGTAGTCAATATCTAACTAATGACCCCACCCTCTGACGTGTATCCGTAAAATCAGGGGGTGATTCCAGCTGTTTAGTGGTAACCATCACCCCCTCGCCTGGTTCGTCGTTGACCGGACAACGTTTAAACAACTTATGCCTATCTAGTGTTGTCCAGTCAATTGCGAACCTGCCGGATACCTGTGGGTCATAAATGTTTACCTTACCAGTGCTACCCGCCAATGTGACCAAAGTCAACAGCAGCACAGAACAAACCCCTATATCAAACCGTAGCAACAGTGTGGGATGGGCGAAAAAGCCAGGACCCAAGGGCCAATTGCGAGTCCCAGCCAAAAATTCCCACCCGGCTCCGAAGCGACCAAGAAATCACACTGTTAACTAGGGAGGGGGTGGAGGGGAAAAACTTCTCCGCTCCGTCGCTTCGCCAAAATGGCAGCACGGCTGCCTCGTGGCCAGCCCTTTTATTGAGGTGCTGGCCACGCCCCTAACTACCCGGATGCTTTCGTCCGGTGGGGGGGGGCCGCAAAGAGCGCGGTGGCCATTTTGGCGCCACGCTTGCATTGCAGGCGCACCCCCCAATAATGGACTCAGACACAAATGAAAGTGGATAACGGCATTGGGCCACATTTATTGATTCATGCCCTAGTCCGAATTATAAATTTCTATTGGTAAAACGACCAATCATAATTCTTAAGGCAAGCAGGCCGAAGTAACACTGGTAAGGTACCACCCAAAATTGCCAACAGCAATTGTTACATTGTATCTATTTGTATCAATTTGTTTGTTGACAACAAACAAATTGTTGACCTAGTCAATATCTAACTAATGACCCCACCCTCTGACGTGTATCCGTAAAATCAGGGGGTGATTCCAGCTGTCTAGTGGTAACCATCACCCCCTCGCCTTGTTCGTCGTTGACCGGACAACGTTTAAACAACTTATGGCTATCTAGTGTTGTCCAGTCAATTGCGAACCTGCCGGATACCTGTGGGTCATAAATGTTTACCTTACCAGTGCTACCCGCCACCCGGAGAGGCTTCAATAAAGGCTCGACGCCCCCCCCAAGACCGTCAGCTCGGTCGACAGGCCTGCTCGCCAATCACTCAGCAGGAGGTCCATTCCTCCTTGCGACAGATGGACCCCATCCCCTGCATAAAGCCCATTATTTTGCAGACTAATGGCCGGATGAGGACTGACCCGCCCCCAGCCCTTGGTCGAAAGTAATCGGGCCACCGCCCTGTTCACCATGCGCCTAGCGCGGTCCAAGGCCTGAAGGTCAACGCCTCCCCTATAAGCGTGCCGTGGGACCATATCTGACCAAACAAGGGTTGTGGCAGGCCATACGTAATGTAAGTAGGCGAGGTCACTGCAAATCGCATGCTTCAGCGATAAGCCAGTGACCTGTCCCAAATCATTACTCCCAAGATGTATGATCAGGATGTCGGGCGGGTCAGCGTTCCTTGCCGAAAAGAGGAATGGCAAGAGCTCCCTCCACAACATACCGGGCTTACCGTACCATGTGAGACTTGCGTACGCACCGAGTCCCAGTCGGGGTCCCCAATCTGTCGCCGCAGCGTAACGCGCTGCCCTGTGCACGTAGCTATGGCCCACCAGCCATACTGTCACCGGTGTGATACGACACCCCGGGTCTGTCAAGGAAAAAACAGGGAAGGAAAGTTATGTGGTGACTAAAAGCGGTACTCACGGTGGGAGTGGGCGAACATAAAACTGAAAACACTGAGATCCCCACCTCCCCATGCTGCGTATGTCAGCCCCGGAGTACCCATAAGCGGCCGCCGTAGAGGCCGCACCAATTCTAAATGAATGGGTGCCGTAACGGGCCCCAGGGAGGCCCACGTTAGCCAGTGCCTTCCCAGTCACCTTCCAAAACTGAAATTTAGTGAGGGGAGACCCATCTTGGTGACAGAAAAACGGGCCATGGTGCGTGCCACGCAGTGCAAGGAACTCCTGTAGGGCACCAACCGGACAGATGTCTGCCAAGGAACATCGTAGCAGTCTTACTCCACTGCCTACGCCATGCTGATCTGTTTTGGAGGAATGAATCCTCAACTGAGCCCAATTATTGCAAACATAGACATCTTCGAGTTCCAGTGCCCTACAACTTGCATCCGCCTTAGACAGCATCACAAGTTCGCTGATGCGGAGCGCTCCAAAAAAGGCCACCGTTGTAGCCGCATGAAACAGGGCTGCCTCATACCTATCGAAACATAGGCCATGCCAGCCCCGTGCCAGTTGGGTAAGTACCCCGGGGGAAATTGGGTGGCGGTCGTCCAGGCTACGCCCACGTTCCCGCACCCACCCCTCCAAAACGTGTCTCACACGGAAGTCAGCGGTACTGTCCGCATGACCTCCCACCTTGGCCATGAAAGCCAGCGCTGACAGCCTAGATGCTATGGTGCGGGGTGCAAGGCCCTGGGCATGCAGGTAAACCATGAAACGAAGGACGTGGGCCACTGGGATCGGCCAGGTATCTGGCAGTCGAGATTGGGTACAGAATGTCCGAAAGGAGACCAACGCGTGGTGATACGCCTTACGCGTGCGTGGCGCCAGCGACATGCCGATCGCCCGGTTCACCTCTCCTTGCCAAAGGTCCATATCTCCTCCGGGAGTGGCGAGGGAAATTCCTCCGCATCCGGGGCCAAGGCACGGAACCGGGAGATCTGCAGGCGGGACAAAGCGTCAGCAATATCATTATTGACCCCCGGGACATGCCTGGCCCTGAAAAGTACATTGAGGCGCAGGCTGCGCAATACAAACTGGCGCACGAGGTCCATGACCCTGGGAGATTTAGAAGTCTGAGAGTTGACTATGTGGACAACGGCCGCATTGTCACACCAGAAATGCACCACAGAGTTGGCCCACTCCTCACCCCATAGCATCAAAGCCCCCAGTATGGGGAAAAATTCCAAATATGTGAGATCCCTCAGGCGACCCGTGCCTGACCAGGCTGGTGGCCATCCACCATAGGCCCACTTCCCATTGAAGTACATCCCATAACCCAGGGACCCCGAGGCATCAGACTGTATCTGGAAGTGGGGTGAAGCCAGGAGGTCAGACCTCCAAAATGAGACCCCATTGAACTCCCTCAGGAACTGGAGCCACATGTGCATATCTGCCCTGATGCCCCGTGTCAATCTCACCCTGTGATGTGGCATGGATAAGCCTGTCATGGCGTCACACAAGCGCCGAGCGAACGCCCTGCCAGGTGCGACCACCCTGCAGGCGAAATTAAGGTGACCATGTAGGACCTGTAGTTCCCTAAGGGATGCCTTGCGCTTAGCCAGCAAGTCCGATATAAGGGCCACTATCCTTGACACCTTGTCCCCCGGCAACCTAGACGCCTGTGCTACCGTGTCAATCTCCACCCCCAGGAATACTAGTTTATTAGACGGGCCTTCGGTCTTTTCGGGCGCTAAAGGGACACCGAGTTCCTCCATTAGCGTCTGAAATGTGTTGAGGAGACGTGTGCACGTGTCCCAGCCCCGTTCACCCCCGAACAAAAAGTTGTCCAGGTAATGGGCTACAGACCGAGACCCTGACCTACGGACAAATGCCCACTGCAGGAATGTACTGAAACGCTCGAAGGCCGAGCAGGATATGGAACAGCCAAAAGGCATGGCTTTGTCAAAATAATATTCCCCCCGGAATTTGAAACCCAGCAACTCAAAGTCACCCGGGTGCACTGGCAGGAGACGAAAAGCCGACTTAATATCACACTTAGCCATCAGTGCACCCGGGCCACACGAGCGCACCATGCGCAATGCCTGGTCAAAAGATGTATACCTGACCGAGCAAAGGTCATCAGGGATAGCATCATTGACCGAGCGACCGGCTGGGTAGGACAGGTGATGAATGAGGCGGAACTCGCCCGGGGACTTCTTAGGCACTAGTCCTAGTGGGGATACTTTGAGGTTGGGGAACGGGGGTGCGGGAAATGGGCCAGCGACCCTGCCCGCATCAATCTCCTTATTAATGCTGGCTACAGCCAACTCCTCCCTTCCCCTAAGTGACAAAAGGTTGGGTGCGTCTTGAGGTGACCTATCCCCCGTGAAAGGAATACGGAATCCCAGTCGAAAACCCTGAAGGAGGTACACTGCGTCCGCCCTCCTTGGGTATAATGCGAGCCAACGCTCCAGCATGTCCACATTAATTGGTGAGGGGGCCTTTCGGTGGACCTGCTCCCTCGGCAGCAGTCCTACTTGCCCCTTGTCCACCCCTACCCCTGCCCCTAAATCCTCCCGGCCTGGGACAGGCGGAGGCAGCGTGGGGGCCAGCACAAGAGGGGCACTCATGCTTGTACTTGCAATTCTTCCTGTTGCAAGAACCATTGGACGAGAAGGTCCAGCACAGCAGGCGGGCTGGAACCCCCTCCCCCGCCACTTGGCGGGGAGCCTATGCCGGGGCCACTCATTGGACCGCATGTCCACAATGGTATCTCTCCCCAGGCGCCGGGCGCGTGGGGGTCATGTACAGAAGCCACAGCTTCTGGCAGGGCTCATCCCACCTCATTTCTGGGTGCAGTGGAATCCTCATGCGGAATTCCTTGTCGTAAGCCAGCCACGACGGACCCGGGAAGTCAACCAAGCCCGGTAAATGTTGTCCAAATACTGGACCATAGGGATGGCCAGATCCGGCCTGGCCCTGAGGTAAACAGCCGTGTAAATCAGGTACGCTGGCAACCAATTTGCCCACGTGCGAGGCGGCTTACGACGACGTGCCTGCTCCTTATCTTTCTCATCCTGCCCTTCCCTCTCTTCCTTGGTTGGCTCCCTGTTAAGAAGGGAGAAGATGTCCACATACTCGCCCTTCCAGATCTTCTCCTTGGTGGATTGGGCCAGATGGTCCCCCAGGGGCAAGGAATACCCTGCTGTCGGCAATGCCGACACCGGCACAGAGGGAACTGCAGGCAAGGCAAAGGGGGCCTGCACCAACCCAGGGATCCCCGACACATTTCCTACCGCATAGGGGGAGCCACCCCAACCCGGGCCCTGGGTCAGGGATGAAGTCGCCGGGTGGGCCGGGGGCAATTGCACCGCCGGACCACCCGTGCGAGGCCATGGCCACTGAAAAGCCCCCCCCCCCAAGGAAGCCAGTTGTGTGGGTGCACTAGCTTGAACTGCATACTCACCCGTTGCACCCCCACGGGCCGCCCCCACCGGGGGTTCCGGCCCGCTGTGGGCGTCGGAGCTCATGACCGAAACTGAGCTCGTCGACGGGGCACGATCAGCACACGTTTGTTGCACCTGCTGAGTGGGGAGCTGCGAGGTAGTGGCCGCCACCGGCCCGCGCGCCTCAGGCAGCTCTACCCAACCCGTCGCCTGCCGCTGCACGGCAGCCAAAGGGTCAATCTGGAAACCAAAAGACGCCCCCGCTTGGTTGGCCCTTGCCAGGGATGCCTCGAGGGCCGCTACGTGGGCCAGAAGGGCCTCCACGTTAACATAGCCCCCAGCCCCAACAGGGAGCAAAGGGGGAGCTGGCCCACACGTCACGAGCACCTGTCCAGGTCCTTGGGCCGCAGGGGCCAGATACGGCCAAGAGCCCATGCTCGGCCCTTGAGGGGCCGTGTGCACGCCTTGCCAAGGTAGGGGACCCAACCACCCCCCATGGCTCGCTCCCCCCGCAGGGAACTGCGAACCCAGGCCAGAAGGCCCCGCCGCATGGCCCATGCCGGAGGCAGTGGTCACCGTTTGCGGGCCAAGGGCCGAGGCCCCGTCTGGGGCAACCTGCGCGCACCGCGCCTCGGGCCAAGGGGCCACCGATCCCATCCCACCGGTCCCGGTGGGATCCGTCAGAGGCGGCTGCTGGGCGGGCGCAGTCGCGGTCCTCCGACCCGGCTGACGCCTCCGCACCGCTCGAGCTGCGTTCCAGCTGCCTTCTTCTTGGAGGGCATAGCTAGCCTAGCCAGGAAGCCAAAGGAAAGAAAGCTGCCCGAAAAAAGGCTTCCCCTGTGAGGACAGGAGCGACGGAGGTAAGAGGGAAAAACTTCTCCGCTCCGTCGCTTCGCCAAAATGGCAGCACGGCTGCCTCGTGGCCAGCCCTTTTATTGAGGTGCTGGCCACGCCCCTAACTACCCGGATGCTTTCGTCCGGTGGGGGCCCCCCGCAAAGAGCGCGGCGGCCATTTTGGCGCCACGCTTGCATTGTCACTTCAAAGCTGCACCTTTTTCCAAGTTGAGTACAAATTTCATAATACAGTTGTTGGCAGTGAATGGAAGAGTCCAACATGTCTGAAAGATGTCAGGTTGAGGAGTACCATCTGTTCTAAAGCATAGGCTATCATCTCCTTACCTCCACAGGGAGAGGAAATGTTATGCTTCCATATACAGTCAGTAATTCTCAGATCAGTTTCAAATGCACTTCTTTGGAATCACAGTATACAAGGTTTTCTGAAAGTTTGGTCTTAAGGAAATGTTCCCTAGTTTCATGCTTCTGCATAGCTATATCTTTCTCTTACAAGTTAAAGAATTATTAGCTCTGTATAAAGGCAATGTTCTATTGGAAATATATAGGTCTTTCTTCTTGAGGAGGACTGAATGCACACGTGACCTCTGTAGAGGACATAGTAATAACTAGCTATAGTTAATGATTAGAAGTGTTAACATTCTTCTAGATCAGTGGTTCCCAAAGTGGGCCCTACGCCCCACAGGGGACTTGAATTCCCAGAAGCCTAAGTGAGTATATTGGCTGATCAGTGCTTTGAGGAATTGACTTAGGCTTCTGGGAAATGGAGTCCAAGAACCAAAGTTTGGGAAGCACTGTTGTAGATGTTACTTTGAAAGCACTAGCCGAATTGTTTGCATTTTCCCCATTTGATTAAAAATAATATCATTCATTTGCTGTGGTAGCAAAGTAGGGAAAGGGATACTTCCATGTCTTAAGTATGGGAAAAGACTGGCCTTGTTGGCTGGGAGATTCTGAGAGTTGCTGTCAAAAATGCTATTTCCTATTTCTGCTATTTCTTCATTGAAGACTCACAGGCCTCTTTGAAATCTCCTCCAGAGGATTGGAAAACCCTCCAAAGAAGAGTGTCACACAGACCTGCAGATAGGAGAGGAAACTGCACCTCTTCCAGTTCAACAGATGGAACAGCTTCCATTTGTGGACCAATAATAGTGAAGATTTTATGTTCAATATTTTGTATAATTTAAATAACATGAATTCATTGGGTACTCTCCACAGAAAACAAGGAACATATGAGTGAAAAATGCACATCCATATATATCCAAGTACATCTCAATGTTGCTCCATCAGAACTTTCATTCCAGACATGTACTCATCAGTGTTTAATTACACTTATCAGTCATTCATACCTCCCACTTTTGCTATGGTGTAGCAATTGCCATATAAAGTATGACATGGCCTGAAGCTACACAGCTAATGTAGAAAATGTTAGTCTTCTGATCAATCTTAAGGTCTTAATTTTTTAAAAAAGAATTTGAATGGACATAATGCAGTACAGTATATGAATAATTATACTGAATAAATCAAACATTAAGGCTTGATAATTTTATTCCTAGAATTTTTAAGAAGGGAAGAGCAGTCACATTTTATGTTTTTGATTTTTTTTAAAGAAGGAAAGAGGGCTTTAAGAATTCATATGAATTCTGTTTGTATAGAGAAAGGTAGTGAATGCATTTTAAAGGCTACTTAAATCAGTTTGGTTGATACTTTCCTTGAAATTTGCTGAGCTTCCTTTTAAAAGCTGATTGTGTTCTGCATTATTGTTTGCACCTCTTAAACCTTTGCTGCCATTCATGACTTGTTTTTATGAAGTATGGTTAAGTAGTATAGCATATTTACCTAAGTAACATAAAAATATGAGTTGGCATGTAGCTAGTACATACTCTTAAACCCTAGGCATTAGAAAAAGGCATTAGACACAGTGACTAGTATATGTCAGATGGTGAGGGAAGCTCTTTTGCTAACTGTAAAGCAGTCAACCTCAAAATTCATTAAATAGGTATGAGTTCCAGCACTTCTGGCTTATGAAGTCCCATCAAGTTCATCATATGTACAAACATCACCAAGTTTTATATGCTTTATTATATAAGAGATAGCAAGAATATGATGGAAGGTTATATGTTCTCAGCTACCATGCTAATTTTGATATTTCCATTATGTTTACATGGGAAAAGGAGAAAAAACTTCAATTTGATGTTTGCTGTATTTTCTTTGTTATGTTACCTTTTACATGTAGTAGGTTTGCCATATACAGTAATGTCATGTCCCTATCCATTTTGTGAGCAGTGACAGACTCTTCTGCATAGTGTTCAAGTCCACATTAAAAAAATTGGTTTCCAACAGGCCTCCAGAATATGATAATCTCCTCTAATTAGAGATGTCAGCCAAGTTTTCCCAGGCTAGCACAGAATATTTTAGAGAGCTCATAAAAGGCCTCTTTAGAGACAATTATTTCCAGATTGACTTAAAAATGTGAGAAGGACAAGAATTTCTTCTTCACCTGCCAGTCCTCTTTATCATCCAAGTATCTTCCTGGATAGTCTCTACACTGCTCAACATCTCTTAATTACCCGATGCAAGCAAATGCAAGAATCCCGTTATCCTTGATTCCAGGCTCAAAGCCTGAGACCAGGTGTAGAACCTTGTGATGTCACATTGGTGGAACAGGTCTTTCCCCTTAATTTTGTATCACATTCAGCAGATAGAAAGCTCAAAAGTTGTAAAACTGGTGCTCCAATTCTTTGTCCAACTGACTCGATAGGCCCAAATGTTATAGCACCCAAAAAGATAGCACTGATAGCAGAAGTCTGGTGAATGCATGGACTTAGACCCATTATGCCTTTTGGGGCAATAGATACACAAACATCTTCATACTGAGTCAGTGAATACTGGCAGTAAATGGGATATGATGAAGGTGGGTGACCAGGCTTTAAAGTAACTTTAGATAGAAAAACCCAGCTGTCTTTTCCCACAGTGCTGCTTATCCTGAGATTTGACTCCCCTGTCTGGAGTACTGAAGATGCAGAACAATTCCCAGATAATTCAGTGTGAATACTGAAATCTGGTAATCCTAATGGTGAGGGGTCCACAAACCTAACTCTCCAGATGTTCTTGGACTTTGATTACAAGAAGCCCAAGTCAGCACACCTGCTGATCAGGGCTTCTGGGAGAGCCAAGTTTGCTGGCCTCTGCTTATGGTGAAGCATGAAGAGAAAAAAGCAATCAAGAAGGACTCTGCTATCATTCACAATGGTTTTTGTTAGGTAAGAGAAAAAAAAAGATACTTTGTGGGAGTATTTTAGAGCCGGGGTATTGGTGGATTCAATATTGGAGAACCTTATCATTTTTTGGGCTACTTTGTGTTTTTAAAATAAATGATGGAGGCAAAGAGGATTGCCATGTGGCACTTTAAACTGGAATGGGCTGGAAAGTTTAACAGTATACTTGAAGATAGAATGAAAGCTAATAGAGATACTGGCAACAAAATAAAGTGAAATGAAAAATAAACTAAGCTTGGGATGTCAATAGGATTAAGCCAGAAGTTTGGTTTCTGAAATAATTAAGTGTGGATGATTTCAGAGTATGGATTCTGGGGAAGTTTTTTTTTTAAAGGCCAGGTCACACACACCCTCGTATCCATGAGGGATACATTACATAAGAACAGCCTTGCTGGAACAGGCCACAGCCCATCCAGTCCAGCATTCTGTCTCACACAGTGGCTCACCATTTGCTTCAGGGTATTCCCAAGGAGATGCCTTCACCTGCTTAGGATTCCCTGGAAATGGCATTGAGAGATACCCTGCCTCTCTCTCCAACCTGGAGGTTGTCCTTAGGTATCCATAATTATAGCCATTGATACCCTTGTCCTCCATGAACTTGTCTAATCCTTTCTTAAAGCTGTCAAGACTAATAGCTGTCACCACTTCTCCTGGCACAGAGCTCCATAGACCAGTGATCCTCTGGGTGAAAAAATACTTTCTCTTATTTGTTTGAGAACCAGTACCCAAAGGTTTCATGGAGTGCCCCCTAATTCTAGTGTCATGCGATAGACAAAACAGTTTTTCCTTATCTACTTTGTCCACATTGTGCATGATTTTATAAACTTCAATTAGGTCACCTCTTAGACGCCATCATTCAAGTGTGAAGAGGCCCAACCATTGCAGCCTCAGATGGTAAGGAAGGTGTTCCAGTCCCCTAATCATTCTGGTTGCCCTCCTCTGCACTTTTTCCAGCTCCACAATATCCTTCTGGAGGTATGGCGACCAGAACTGTACACAGTATTCCAGATGGGGCCTCACCATAGATTTATAAAGAGGCAAAATGACACTTGCTGACTTATTTTTTATACCCTTCCTAATGATCCCTAGCATTGAGTTTGCTTTTTTCACTGCTGAGGCACACTGGGTTGACACCTTCATTGAACTCTCGTCCACCAGGACCCCAAGGTCCCTTTCCTGGTTTGTCGCAGAGAGTTCAGACCCCATCAGTTTATAAATGTAATTGGTTTTTTTTTGCCGCAATGTGCATCACTCTGCACTTACTAAAGTTGAAGCTCATTTGCCACTGTTTTGCCCACTCCCCCAGTGTGAAGAGATCCCTCTGGAGCTCCTCACAATCTCTCACAGTTTTCACTACCCTGTATAGTGATGTCAGCAAATTTGGCTACCTTGCTATTTACGCCTACTTCTAGATCATTCATGAAGAGGTTGAAAAGCAGGGGTCCCAGTACTGAACCTTGGGGGACCCCACTCTTTACTTCCCTCCACTTGGAGAATTGTCCATTTAGTGCTACCCTCTGTTTCCTGTCCCTTAGCCAGTTGCTGATCCAGGCCAAGACATGTCCCTTTATTCCATGACTGGTAAGTATTCAAGAGCCATTGGTGTGGGACGTTGTCAAAAGCCTTCTGAAAGTCCAAATAAACAATGTCAACTGGATCCCCCTTATCCACATGCTTGTTGACACTCTCAAAAAATTCCAACAGATTAGTGAGACATGATTTGCCCTTGCAAAAGCCATGTTGGCTCTCCTTTAGCAGTGCCTTCTCTTCTATGTGCCTATTAATTCTCTTTTTTTAGGATGGTTTCCATCACTTTACCTGGGACACATGTCAAACTGACAGGTCGGTAATTTCCTGGATCACCCTTGGATCCTTTCTTGAAAATTGGCGTTACATTTGTTACCTTCCAGTCATCAGTCACAAAGCCTGATTTGAGAGAAAGATTATATTTTGGCTAGGAGATCAGCAATTTCATCTGTAAGGTTCCTGAGAATTCGTGGATGGATGCCATCTGGTCCTGGTGATTTGTTAGCATTTTGTTTAAAAAGACATGCAAGGACCTCCTCCCTGATTATTTTTATTTGGCTTAATTCTTCGATTTCCCTCTCTATGAAGCTAGGCTCTATTTTGGGCATGTGGTCTCTGTCTTCTTCAGTGAATACTGAGGCAAAGAATTCATTGAGTCTCTCTGCAATCTCTGTTTCCTCTTTAATAACATTCCGAGGCCTTCTGCTGATACCTGAAACCATGGATGACAGCAAACCCTTTAGTTACAGTAGATTGCAAAAAGTGGCCTCTAGCGGCAAGCTCTGGTAATGCATTTTATATATATATATATATATATATATATATATATATATATATATATATATATATATATATATATATATATATATATATATATATATATATATATATATATATATATATATATATATATATATATATATATATATATATATATATATATATATATATTTCAGTGATTTTTATTGAATATTTTCCTCACCAACTCACTTCACTAACTTTATAGTTTTATTGTTGTCTGTGGCAGCTTCAGCAATGGAATTCCCTATGCATGTTGCTGGGAGGAAATTGCCATTCCTTTTCATGTTTCAGGAAACTTAGATAGGGTAAAACTATCTGTTGCAATAGCCCACGGAGGGGGTCACCTGAAGTGGTAATTGTCTACGGAGGTTCGGAATGACTGGCCGCAAGGGAAGGCACGTGAGATGAATGTGCGGTGAAAGTCCAGTCCCGATCTGTTTCGGGTGGACGTATTTATTACCCTGCCTCGAGGGTTACGTGCCTAAGGTGCACATGACCTCGTTACAGAAGGCTTTTGTATACATGGCATTTCGCTGGCCAAGTTGGTACTCAAGCCGTGTGCTGGCGAGCGAACCTATCGGGGAAGGTTAAGGCCAATTCATGAACGCAGGCAACCCACAACTATCATATAGCAAGACTGCAGCTCTCAGAATTTTCTCAACACCATTCCAATAATACATGGACAGAATGCCAATAATGTATCACATGCTAAAGATTCCCTGTGTATCTTATTCTATAAATATGAAAGAGTTCCGGTAGTTAGAGTCCATAGTAATTAGGACTTTTTACAAATTGTTTTAAACACAACAGGTCTCTTCAGCATAGGTCTGAATATCTCCCTTGTGACCCCAGAATTATTATGCTGTATATTCCTGGGGCAAAGAGAAGAGTCTGAAAGGAACGGATTTGCTGTTATGGCTTATATCAATTTCTGTTTCTCCAACATAAAGGTAGAAGAAGAAAAAGGGGAGGGGGAAGCAGAGTCTGTGCTACATTCAGGCTTGCTCTGGCTGTGGAGAGCTTGGCACATTGCCAATCATGCATTCTCTTCCCAAGAGTTCCCCAGTGCTTTCATTATACCCTCTCAACATACAAATATTCTCCAGTCTTCTCCCCCCAGAAAATTAAGAGGAAAACTTTTGCTCTCGCCAGAGTATTTTAGATATTTAGCAGATAATTTAATTTTGTGCAGAGGGCATTCACTCACCATAGAACAGAGGCCAGAACCTCTTTGTCGACAGGCAGAATCAACTTACAATTTTGGCTCTTCAGATTTACTGTTAACACATTGGCTGGCAGGCAACAGTAGACTGTATGATGCAGTACTAGAAATGAATGGTCCTGACTATTGGAGAGTACCCATGTTATACTCTGGCAATTGTGATCAGGCAGTTCAGGTTTTTTAGAGGTAATGATCCTCCCTCCCTTCTGTTGAAGGTTCTCATTCCATCCATATTGCTTATGTGTTCCTGCCGAAGGAAGATACAAAGGAGTTCCTGTTGAGGAGCATCTATGTATTTATAGATGTAATCAGATTGAAGACATTACTCATTACTTACTTATGTTTTATGTATAATGACCCAAGAGAATGATTCCTGATTCTGATTGTCCAGTCATATTTTAAGTGCACTCTGGCAGAAATAGTGGTTAATCTCCTGATGATAATCAGGTTTTTATTATGTATACTGTAGCTCAATACACTTTCACAGCTAGGAAACTGCAATCCTATTTTATTAAAAGTCATCATATTACCGAATAGTATGTAGCAAGGATCTGAGTTGTCTTAGTGAATATAATATGATAATATGATAAAGTAATACCCATTTTTCTTTTTTCTTTGTTTTTTCCCCTCTATTTATTATTTGTTTTTGTATTTTTATGTAATTTTTTTGTTGGTTTCATTTATATTGTGTTGTATTGTGATGTAAATATATATGTTTATTTGGTTTTGTCTTGTTAGTAAAATTTAATAAAATATAAAATTTAAATAATAATAATAATAATCCAAAACACTTTTTCGTGAATTTTGTGTTCTTACTTCTGTCACTCCTTCCATAATGTTGATGGGTAATTAGTTCTAAATGAAATTCCTCTTTTTGCAAAGTCCTGCAAAGTCAGAAACAAAAACAATGGACTATGAAGATCCCTTTCCCCTTCCAAATTCCTTTTTGGTTCAATTAAATTCAGGTTAGACAACTTGCAGAAGTGTGGTGGCTGCACCTCCCCTGACTTTCCCATGCCCTCTGAACATCCCCCCCCCCTGCTGTGATTGGCCATTTCAGCACATCATCTCCCATCTGACTTGATTTGGGTCTTTTGGAGTACCCCCCTTCCCGGACAACCCCCCCCCCCAAATAACTTGATAGTAAGACCTAACAATCACATCAGGTTTTGACATTCATCTTGTCTAAATTAGATTAGGGGGATGCAGTGAACTGGCTAATCATGCCTCTGCAGGATATGACCAGCCAGTTTGGAGCAAATTGTTTTGGGAGGGTATTAATCTAGCAGTTCAAAAGCAAGAAATTGCAAGTAGATAAATAGGGACCACTTTGGTGGGAAGGTAAACAGTGTTCCGTGTCTAGTCATTTCTGCCACATGACCACAGAAACATCTTCAGAAGCAGACAGTGCTGGCTCTTTGGCTTTGAAACAGAGATGAGCACTGTACCCTAGAGTTGGATATGACTGGCTTTTGAGCAAGGGAAACCTTTACCTTTTAAGGGGCATTGTAGCTTCTATGGGGTCCACATGTAACCCTTGGGCCCCCATACAGCCCAGGGAGAACACTTTGCTTCACCCACAAATTAATGGATGATTAGTTTAAAGCAGTTTCTATGAAACCTAAAGGCAAGTGTGCAACATAAAGCTTTCCTTTAAACTGAAGTTCTTGATGCAAGAGTGGCCACTTGATAGTCCTTTGCTTTTTCCACCTGAATATTCAGATGCCTCAGATGTAAATTTGGGATAGACATATCAACCAGATTTTCATACCCAGGAGATATTACATTAATACGAATAAAATATAGTAATACTTTCATATGTACAATACAACGAGCTTTTTTCCTTGCTCTCTCTAGAGCAGCAGGTGATGTCAATCTTTATTGATGAGGACTTTGTGTGTCAAAAAGGGCTCAGGACCACAAAGTGACTTGCAGAACTATATCAGGGGTACCGGTGTCACACTGCAATTTCAATTTCAATTTCAATTTATACCCCACTCTATTCAGCGCAGGTCGACTTAGGGCGGCTTCCAACATATCAATACAGGTACAGCATGACAATACCATAATACAAAAAGATAAATCCAATGCAATAATAAATACACAATAGTTACATCATATATTATCCAAGCAATACAATAATACAAAGACTAAATCCAATCCAATAATCAATACACAATAGTTACGTCATATGTTAACCAAACAATATACAATACTAAATCAAAGTTCATAATGAAGACCAGCCATCGAAGTGACCATCAGGTGTGCCTCCACCTCCCATGGCCAGCCGGGCCAGAGAAGGAGTCGGGATGGCATCAACTGGAGGAACGTCGGCAGTGGCTCTTGAAGCCGAAACTCCCTCAAGCAGCACTGGTCTCCCTCATGCTGGTTTAGCCAAGAGGGAACAGGGGCACCTGGTGTCCTTGGCAGCATCGGCATCAGCCCCAATCCTGAAATTGCCCACCGAAACTCCCTCCAGCTGTTCCTCACTGAGGAGCCCGGACAGAGCACAGGCTGGAACCGTCAGGGCAGGCGAAGCCCAGGAAGGAGGGGCGGGAGCAAGCCTTCAATGCCCAAGTGGCCACAGTTGCCAGCGTCCTCCTCCACCCTCAGCATTGATGGGCCAAAGGTGCATGGCGGGAGCATCCTGGCCCATGGCTGCGGTGGGCTTTTGACCCCTCCGGGCAAACAGAGCCCAGGAAGGGGCAGGCGGGAGCAAGCCTCCACTGCCCAAGTGGCCACAGTTGCTGCCGTCCTCCTCCACCCTCAGCATTGACGGGCCAAAGGTGCATGGCAGGAGCATCCTGGCCCATGGCTGCAGTGGGCTTTTGATCCCCTCCGGGCAAACAGAGCCCAGGAAGGGGCGGGCGGAAGCAAGCCTCCACCGCCCAAGCAGCCACAGTTGCCGACGTCCTCCTCCACCCTCAGTGTTGATGGGGCTGAAGGTGCAGTGCTGAAGGCAAATGGAAGCCCACTGCATTATATTGCTCCCAGGATAATCTTCATGGCTGATCACCATGAGGATAGCCAATATTTGGATTTGGATATGGTACTTCAAGAAGAAGAAGCTGAACAGAAAATAAAATAAGGCTGATCAGACAGAATGCTATCTGTTGCTGCTGTTGTTATTGTTGTCATAGTTATTAAAGAAAAACTATACCAAACAGGGAAAAGTGATTAAAAAGGGGGGGCTAGCCATGTTTGATGGTCAAGGAGTTCCATAAACAGGTATAACCATCATTGGCCACTGTAGAGGATTGTTCTTGACAGTTGTGATTTCATTCTAGGTAAAACAAATGTAACGGTTTGCCACATAATATTGGGGAGCAGACCTGAAGGAAAAGGAGGATACATCATTTGGAATGGTGACTCTGATCAGCATATCTGTAAGAATATTTTGTTCAGTTTTGCTGTCTAACTTTTCTTAAAGGTTACACCAAAGCCTTTTCATTTTCATGAGTGTTCATCAGAGAACTTAACCCACTGTAAAAAATAGTCCTTGGAGGACTTTGCTTCTTGCTTCTTTGGTATCTTACTTTGCAAATATTTGTTATACTGTAGCAGAGGAAGGAGACTTGCCCTACCCACATTTCCTTCCGTAACCTTTATTAAATACAAATAGCAGGCTCATGAAACCATTCATTTAATTAATTCCTTCTTCATGTCATTCTGCAGTAGGTTGATCTGTGTCCAAAATGTACATTTCCCTATTTCCCCATGGGATGGAAAGCTATAAAGTCCCCTTTTCTGCAAAATGAAAAAAATAAGAATAGAGCTATTCTATTCTAAAATTAAATA
Organism: Bradypodion ventrale; assembly: GCA_035047345.1. NCBI lineage: Eukaryota > Metazoa > Chordata > Lepidosauria > Squamata > Chamaeleonidae > Bradypodion > Bradypodion ventrale. The sequence goes on from JAWDJE010000004.1 coordinate 239,666,835, forward strand.
GAATTAAATTAGATAGATATTCTTTGTAGTTGCTAATTGTACTAGTGCATAACCTTCTGTTATATATGTATATAAAGCTATGTAATTTAGGTATGGATGGTGATCTTTCGCTATAAGTTGACTTATAGAGATCACTAGTCAAATTTTGATTCAGATCATTTTCCCCTCTCAGCCATTTAGGGGTTATAATATCTGCAGTTGACCTTATATTGCAACCTATGAACCATTCTGTTTAATGTGAGTGAAATTACATCATGTAAGAAATGTCCTTTGGTCCATTATCCTGGTCAGTGCCACTGCAGGGCTCGGGAACAGTCAGAGGGCTGTAAATTAACCGGGTGGAGGTGGGTAAAGATAAGATGGTTGAAAGCACCTCCTTAAGTCTAGCACTAAGGTTCCTAATATTCTTAATGCTACAGCAAGATTGCTGTGAAGAATGGTCATGAGGTGCTCCATCTTGGCACTCTGTCAAATGCAGAATATTTTATGCAAATTGAAATATCTTGTTCCGAGAAATAATAGATCTGTAGTGATATCATTCCCATGTTAAAGTGGGAAGGTTTTCTTTGAAAAGATGGGTTGGTCACAACTAGGACATCTTGTTGAGCCTAGGAGGGATATGCCGAGCAGAAATTGATGGTATGGCATTAGCTAATAGCAAGCAACACATATATGAAAGAGAGGTCACAGGCTTTTTTTTAAAAGTGATGAGGCATAATTCATTACTCTGATTTGCTTAACGAGGGCAAGAAAATTACTGGAGTGTGTGAAAGTCAGGGGAGCAGAAGGCAGAACGGAGGGTCATGATGGATCATGTAGGGCATATGTACACCAATATACTTCCCTGGATCATTAGACCTGTTGTGCCAATACTAAGTAATCATGAAGGGAAGTACAGTACCTGTAACAGAGTTTATCAAAGAGGCACAAAGATTCAAGCTTCTTTCACAAACGTGCTGTAATACTAGGCAGAAATAAGATAATGTCTTCTGAGTGACTTTCAAGTAACTGAATGGAAATGGGGTAGGGAAAGGAGAGCTTGTTGGCATGATGATGCATTGGGTCGAAATTAGCAGTTAAATGACATGAGAAGTGATAGCCTTCCAGTATTTCATTAGGAAGCTTCACACATACCACTCACATGGATTACTTTACAATGTGCAAAATCTTAACGTCTCTGCAAACAAAATATGTTTTCCAAGAGAAGAAATAAATCCTGTGGAATCTTGTCATTTGATATATCATAAAAATGACACAGCTCTTTTAAATTTAGAGGGCTTGGCAAAGATGTGGTCTATAACCTAGACCAGGGCTGGATCCAGCCCCAAAAAACAATTTGTTCGACTCACGCCACCCTTGTCACTCCCAGAAGTGGAAGTAAAACATGCCCATCTGGGTGTGTTTTATTTCCACTTCTGAGAGTGACAAAGATCGCATGGGCTGGATGCAAAACACAAATTGCAAAGCATGTTTTACTGCCGCTTCTAGTGGGAGGAACCAAGTGACCGGCCCGCTGAACCAGGTGACCGGCCTGCAGCCCGAAAAGTTTGGGCACCGTTGACCTAGACCTTTTCTTTTAAAAAAAATTTGTCACTAGAGAACAACACATAGTGGCATAGTGTCTTGTGGTGCAACATGAGGATAGGGGATTACAGCTTTTTTTAATGGCCAGGGTCTGTAAAACCTTTTGAAAATAAGCACTCTTTGGTAGTGTCTGTTTCCAGCAATATGTTAAAAAATCACTCTTTAGAAGCAATTTGGTAAACCCTGGGGAGTCTGACTGGCACGCCAATTTTGCATTAAATTGTGAATGACTCCATCAGATATATAAGGTGATCCAAGCACTCTTTTCTTTTTGTCAAATGCATTTGAGCACAGGGGAGACCTGGGAGAATACAAAAGCTCCTACATTTAAAAAAAAACAACGGAATGAGATCAAACACATGCAAATACACTATCTAATGCAATTTGTATTCTTTTATTTGAAATTCCACTTAGGTAAGTAGGCTGTTTATCCATTTGACACAACCATAGAATCTCTGCAAAGAAAGCCTACACCAGAGATTCTCAACCTGCAGCCTGCAGCACCATTTCATTTGGCCCCCACCACCTCCACCACACCAGGAAGTGTCATGTAGTGGAGGAAAGGCAAAATGGCCGTCCGGACCACAAAGCTGTCTGAGGGAGCATGACCTGGTCCTTGGCTTTAAAAGGTTGAGAACTCCTTGCCTACATCAAGGGTGGAAAAACTGTATCCCATACGCTGCACGTAGCCCAACAATCCTTTTTTGTGTGAAGTCTCCCCCCACTACAAATTATTGCAACTGAAAATCTTTGCCATGACTTACCACAGAAATCCAACAGCAAACCACAACTCCATTGCAGCCTGTTCTTGAAAATGAAAGGATAATGTGATTGTTCATTAATGTCAGTAGATATTAATTTCTATTTGTAAATATGTATTAATTATATTCAAGCAGTATTTCTCTTGCTGAAATCTTCCTTATTTAATCTTCCTTATTTGTCATGCTGCAACTTCCCCGAAGACAACATCTCCTTCTTCCTGCATGTCTTTATGGTTCTGAGATCTAATATAAATGTTACAAAAAGCCTGGATGGTTACATGCATAGAGTATAAAATACTGACTGTATTTGGAAATGTTATAAGTTCGTCAGGCAGAAACTATTCGGTGTATGATATATCTATAAACTTGTCATAGCTTGTCTTGTCAAATATCACAATCTAAAAGTTAATTTACTCAAAGATTAAAATGTATTATGAAAGCGCAGCGCCAAAATGGCCGCTGCGCTCTTTGCGGGGGCCCCCCACCCTGACGCAGACATCCGGGTGAGTTAGGGGGCGTGGCCACCCCTCTATAAAAGGGGTAGCCACGAGGCAGACGAGCTGCCATTTTAGTGAAAGCAACGGAGAGGAGAAGTTTTCTCCGTCGCTCTTCGTCTCTTCAGTCTTCGTCTGTTTAGCCATTTCGGCGATTGCGATACCTGGAAAGGGATCGTCTTTTTTCAGTGATGCCTCCCAAGGGAAGGCCATGGTGACCAAGCCGCGGCCAAGAGGGAGGAACTTGCCTGGCCCTGCGCTTACTAGGGGACAGCATTCGGGTCGGAGGACCGCGACTTAGCCCCCGCAACAGGGCTCCGCATCAACTTCACCCACCGTTACCGGTGGGATGGGGCAGATTAGGGCATGGCCCTCGGCTCTCTAGCCTAAGGATGGCCCTACAGGGGCTTCGGCCCCCGGTCCGCAATTGCCGGCCACGGGTCAAGACAACGGGGGAGGGCCTGGTGCGGTCATGCAGCAGGGCTTGCCTCCGGCCCCTCATGGGCCGGAGTTTTGGGCATGGCCCTATTCAGGACCTGGCTCCCAAATGGGGGTCCCCGGTATATCACCCAGTGGACCGTGCGGCCCACCTTGCCCGCCTTATACCGGGGGTTCTGCGACAGTTGATGCATTGTTGGCACGTTTAGCCGTGCTGGAAGCATCCCTGGGGATCACAAACAACCCCTTGGGGGGGGGGGGGCTTCACTGCCGACTGGGCCTCCCATTTGCCTGCCTACCACCTCGTCGGCCGCCACTCTGCAGCAGGCGGCCAGTCGCGTTGAGCTGCTGGAGACGCTCCGGCCTGTGCCAGCCGCGATCTCGCAGCTCCCCGTTCATCCTGAACTACAGCCGGGGAGTGGTCAGATGTGGCCCCAGAACTCGATTACGGTCGCGAGCTCCGACGCCCGCTGTGGGCCAGAACCCCCAGTGGGGGCGGCTCACGGGGGTGCACCCAGTGAGTATCAGGTTCAAGCTAATGTCCCCACATCACAGTCCACTTCCAGTGTTAGTTTTCAGTGGCCATGGCCTCGTCACGTCGAGGCGGGTGGGTATCAGTTCCCAGCTTACCCTGGTGCCACTGGGTCCCATACTGGCACTACATTGGGCGGGGGGGTTTCCGCCCCCAGGGCTGTACCGGGCATTTCAGGGACTCTCCAGGCACCGCTGCTGATGCCCCGTGTGAATACCGTGCCGGTGTCGGCATTGCCGACGGCAGGGTGTTCCTTGCCCCTCGGGGATCATTTGTCACAGGCCATGAGGGAAAAGTTTTGGCGGGGGGAGTATGTTGATATTTTGAACCCTATTGAACCGTGAGACCACCAAGGAAGAGAAAGAGGGGCAGGATGACAGAGACAAAGAGCTGTCTCGTCGTCGCAAGCCACCGCGCACTTGGGCCAACTGGTTACCCGCATATCTCATTTATATGGTGGTGTACCTCAGGGCCCGGCCCGATTTGGCCATTCCTATGGTCCAATATTTGGACAATATTTACAGGGCGATGGTGGATTTTCCTGGCCCATCATGGTTGGCTTACGATGAGGAATTCAGGATGAGGGTGCCCTTACACCCAGAGATGAGATGGGATGAGCCATGCCAGAAGTTGTGGCTTTTATACATGACCCCCACGCGCCTGGCGCCTGGGGAGAGGTACCATTGCGGCCATGCCATCCAGCGAGCTACTCCAACGCAGGCTCCCCGCCAGTTGGCGGGGCAGGGGGTTCCAGCCCACTTGCTGTGTTGGAGTTTCTCGGCCAATGGCATATGCAATAGACGGCAGTGCCGATACAAACACGAGTGTCCCTCTTGTGCTGGCCCCCACGCCGCCGCTGCGTGTCTGCGAGCCGGTGGGTCACGGGGCAGAGGTAGAGGTGGACAGGGAGCGGGCAGAACTGCCGCTGAAGGAGCTGGTCAGTCAAAAGGCCCCCTCCCCGGTTAACATATTTATGTTAGAGAGGTGGCTCTCGACTTACGCAAGGAGGGACGAGGCGAGGTACCTCCTCGAAGGTTTCCAGTGTGGTTTTAGTATCCCATTCAAGGGGGTGCGGGGACCCCAAGATGCTCCTAATTTGCTTTCCCTGAAGGGTAGGGAGGAGGTGGCCGCCCTAAGTATTGCCAAGGAGGTAAATGCAGGGAGGGTAGCGGGCCCCTTTTTTAGGCCTCCCTTTCCCAATCTTAAGGTTTCCCCTTTAGGTATGGTTCCCAAAAAGGCCCCTGGTGAATTTCGTCTAATTCACCATTTATCATACCCGGCGGGTCATTCGGTCAATGACGCCATTCCTGATGACCTTTGTTCGGTCAGGTATACGTCATTTGACCAGGCCCTGCACATGGTGCGCTCTTGTGGCCCGGGTGCACTTCTGGCGAAATGTGACATTAAATCGGCATTCCGGTTGTTGCCAGTGCACCCAGGTGACTTTGAGTATTGGGTTTTAAATTCCAGGGGAAATTTTATGTAGATAAAGCCATGCCTTTTGGCTGCTCTATTTCCTGTTCAGCATTTGAATGTTTTAGCACTTTTCTCCAGTGGGCCTTTGTTCGCAGGTCTGGGTCCCGGTCTGTAGCCCATTACCTTGATTATTTTTTGTTCGGGGGTGAACGGGGCTTGGACACGTGCACGCGTCTCCTCACAACATTTCAGACGCTAATGCAGGAACTGGGTGTCCCTTTAGCGCCCAAAAAGACCGCGGGGCCATCAACTACGCTCACATTTCTGGGTATTGAAATCGACACGGTCGCGCAGACATCCAGGTTACCTATGGACAAGGTAACACGGATCTCTGCGATGATTTTGGCCTTGCTGGCCAAACGTAAAGTGTCACCGTGAGCTCCAAGTTCTACATGGTCATCTTAACTTTGCCTGCAGGGTAGTCACGCCTGGCAGAGCTTTTGCTCGACGCCTATGTGACGCCATGATTGGGCTATCGAGGCGCCACCACAGGGTCCAACTGACCAGGGGCATGAGGGCTGGCCTGTTGGTTTGGCTTAAGTTCCTGCGGGAATTTAATGGGGTATCATTTTGGAGATTTGACCTCTTGATTTCCCCTAGGTTTCAGGTTCAGTCGGATGCCTCTGGGTCCCTCGGTTATGGGATTTATTTTGAGGGGAGGTGGGCCTACGGCCAATGGCCTCCAGCATGGCGGGGTACGGATCGTCTACGCGATCTTACATTCCTCGAGTTCTTCCCGATACTGGGAGATTTGATGCTATGGGGTGAGGAGTGGGCCAATTCAGTAGTCCATTTTTGGTGCGACAATGGTGCGGTAGTGCACATTGTCAATTCTCAGACATCTAAATCACCCAGGGTCATGGAGTTAGTTCGCCAGTTTGTGTTACGCAGCCTACGCCTCAATGTGCTCTTTAGGGCCAGACATGTACCAGGTCTTAATAATGATATTGCTGATGCTTTATCCCGTAAAGCGTAAGGCGTATCACCATGCATTTAGTCAATTTAAAATTTTTTGTGTGCAACTCCGGTTGCCCGAAGTGTGGCCCATTCCAGTTGAACAAGTTCTACAATTTATGGTTTACCTACACAGTCTGGGCCTAGCTCCCCGCACCATAGCATCCAGGCTGTCAGCACTGGCATTCATGGCCAAGGTGAGGGATTTTGCTGACAACATGAATGATTTCCGTATACGACATGTTTTGGAGGGGTGGACACGGGAACGTGGACGCCGCCCGGACACTCGCCACCCAATTTCTCCAGGGGCCCTTACCCACCTTGCACGAGGCTGGCATGACCTGTGTTTTGACAGGTATGAGGCAGCTCTTTTTCATGCGGCTACCACGGTGCCCTTTTTTGGAGCGCTCCGCATCAGTGAGTTGGTGCTACTGTCTAAGGCGGATGCAGCTCATAGGGCACTGGAACTCGAAGATGTCTATGTCTCTAATGAGTGGGCTCAGTTGAGGATACGGTCCTCAAAAGTCGATCAGCACGGTGTAGGCAGTGGTGTTAGACTGCTACGATGTTCCATTGCAGACATCTGTCCGGTTGGTGCCCTACAGGAGTTCATTGCAGTGCGTGGCACGCACCCTGGCCCGTTTTTCTGCCACCAAGATGGGTCTCCCCTGACTAAATTTCAATTTTGGAAGGTGACTGGTAAGGCACTATCCAGTGTTGGCCTCCCCGGGGCTCGTTACGGCACCCATTCTTTTAGAATAGGGGCTGCTTCTACTGCGGCTGCATTTGGGTACTCTGAGGCTGTTATACGCCGTATGGGGAGATGGGGATCTAAGTGTTTTGCATTATATGTTCGCCCTATTCAGGTATGAGTACCAGATAAGTCACCGTTCTCTCCATTTTATCTTACAGACCCTGTGTGTCCCCGCACACCGGTGGCAGTATGGCTGGTGGGCCATAGCTATGTGCACTGGGCAGCGCAGTACACTGCGGCGACAGAGTGGGGACCCCAGCTTGGACTACGTGCCTCCGCATGTATCAGGTGGTATGGTAAGCGTGGAATGTTATGGCGGGAACTGTTGCCATTCCTTTTCTCCATCAGGGATGCTAAACCACCTGATGTCCTGGTGCTGCACCTCGGGGGCAATGACCTAGGCCAGGTCACTGGCCTTTCTTTAAAATCTGTGATTTGCAGCGACCTAGCTTATTTGCATTATGTGTGGCCTTCCACAACGCTGCTATGGTCGGACATCATACCGCGTCACGCTTACAAGGGGGGGTATTAACCTCCATGCCCTTGACCGCGCTCGCCGCTCGGTGAACAGGGCAGTTGCCCGGTTCTTTGCAGACAAGGGTTTGGGGCGGGTCATCCGACACCCCACCATTAGTTTACAAAATTATGATCTTTATACAGGGGATGGGGTCCATCTGTCGGCTAGAGGTATGAACCTCTTTTTGGAAGATTTGCAAGCAGGCCTATTGACCGAGCTGACGGTCTGGGGGGGGGTGAGTCTTTATTGAAGCCTCCCCGTGTGGCGGGTAGCACTGGTAAGGTAAATATTTATGACCCACAGGTATCCGGCAGGTTCGCAATTGACTGGCCAACACTTAGACAGGTACAAGTTTAATAACGTTGACCGGTCAACGACGAACCAGGCAATGGGGTGATGGCAGGAGCTCTTCAGCATGCATCACCCCGTGATTTGACGGATACACATCAGAGGGTGGGGTCAGTAGATAGTTTATTGACTACGGTCAACAATTTGTTTGTCGTAACAAACAAATTGATACAAATGGATACATTGTAGTCAATTGCCGTTGGCAATTTTGGGAGGAACCTTACCAGTGTTACTGTGGCCTGCTTGCCTTAAGAATTATAATTGGCTGAGTACCAATTGAAATTTATAATTCGGACTAGGGCATTATTCAATAAATGTGGCCCAATGCCGTTATCCATATACCGGTGTGTGAGTCTTTCTTTGGGGGGTGCGCCTGCAAAGAGCATTGTGCCATGTTGCACTGGAATAGAACTTTATGAATACCATGAACATCACCTCAATAATGACAAACAAATGGGTTCTAGATCAAATCAAGTCTGAACAGTCTTTAGAAGCTAAAATGACTAAATTGAGGCAATTAAACTTTGAACATATCACAAGAAGGCAAGACTCACTAGAAGAGACAATAACGTTAGGAAAAATGAAAGGCAGTAGGAGAAGAAAAATACTTTCTTAGCAAGACTTGAGCAAATATAAATTATAGGATGTTTTTGTAGGTCATTAGAATCAACATAAGTTGGAAACAATTTGATGGAACAAATGAAAGTGCGGCGCCAAAATGGCTGCTGCGCTCTTTGCACCCCCCCGGACTCAGGCATCCGGGTGAGTTAGGGGGCATGGCCACCCCTCTATAAAAGGGGTGGCCATGAGGCAGCCGAGCTGCCATTTTAGAATTGTGATGGAGAGGAGAAGTTTTCTCCGTCGCTGTTTTCTCCTTAGTCTTCGGCTTTTGAGCCTTGCAGTTTGTTTCCCAGCTGGGAAAGGAGGATTAAAGTACCCGGAGCCTTTTGGATTGCTTGGCTACCACGGTACTTACATGCTAGGAGTTTGATCCCTGGATAGGGATCCTGCAGCGACTTTCTTCTCCTAGGGAGACATGGCTCCCAAGCGGAAGGCCCCGGCGCTAAAGCCACGGCTGAGGGGAAGAACTTTTACGGGCCCTGCACTGGATGGGGGCCAGCCTTTGGGTCGGAGGACCAGGGCTGCACCCCCACGGCAGGGCGATGTGCCAGCCTTGCCACTGGTACCAGTGGGACTGGTCAGGTTACCACTTGGCAGCCGGGTTCCAGCTTGGTAGCAGGTCAGCTACAGGCTGGCCCCTCTGGGGCTTCGGCCCTCAGCCTGCCTTTGCCGGGCATGGGACAGGGCGGCCTGGGGGGGCCCTGGTGCGGGTGTCCAACCCACTGCTCCTCCGGCCCCCCATGGGCCAGAGTTTTGGGCATTGCCCTATTCTGGCCCTGGCTCTCCTTTTGGGTTGCCTTTTCCTCAACTGCCTAGTGGGCCGTCCAGCCCACCCGGCCCGCTTTATACTGGGGGCTCTGGGGCAGTGGATGCTCTGTTAGCACGGATAGCAGTGCTGGAAGCATCCTTGGCCATTGCACAGCCTCCTTCGGAGGGGCGCGCTACTCTTTCTTCAACAGTGGCCCCTTCGTCGGCCCCGGCTACCTTGCCAGCTGCAACGCTTCAGCGGGCAGCCAACCAGGTCGAGCTGCTTGAGAAGGTCTGGCCGGCCCCAGCTGGTGTCTCGCAGCTCCCCGTTCGACCTGATGTCCAGGCTGGGAGCAGTCAGGGATGGTCCTAGAGCTCGATTCCGGTCGCGAGCTCCGACGCCCGCCGGTGGGGGCGGCTCACGGGGGTGCACCTAGTGAGTATCAGGTTCAATTTAGTGCACCAACACCACATCCCATTTATAGTGGTGGGGTTCAGTGGCCCTGGCCTCATCAAGTTGATGGGAGCAGGCATCAGTTACCATCCTATCCCAGTATCCCATGGTTTCTAAATGGTCCTTCATTAAGGGCGGGGGTGTCCGCCCCTGGGGCAGTGCCGAGCATTGCAGGGGCTGTCCAGGTCCCGCTGCGTATGCCCTCTATACAGAATGTGCTGACGACGGCTTTGCCAACGGCTGGTTATTCCTTGCCCCTGGGTGATCATTTGTCACAGGTCACGAGGGATAAGATCTGGCGAGGGGAGTACGTGGATATATTCTCCCTATTGAACTGTGAGCCCACTGAGGAAGAGAGAGAGGGACAGGATGACAGAGACAAAGAGCTGTCCCGTCGTCGTAAGCCACCGCGAACCTGGGCCAACTGGTTGCCGGCATACTTTATATATATAGCGGTATGCCTCAGGGCCCGGCCTGATTGGGCCATCCCGATGGTTCAATCCCTTGATAATATTTACAGGGCGATGGTTGATTTCATGGGCCCATCGTAGTTGGCTTACGATGAGGAATTTGGATGAGGGTGGCCCTACATCCTGAGATGAGGTGTGATGAGCCCTGTCAGCAATTGTGGCTCTTGTACATGACTCCCATGTGACTGGCGCCTGGTGATAGGTACCATTGGGGTGATGCTGTGCAGCGGGCTGCTGCAACACAGGCTCCCCACCAACCGGTGGGGGCAGGGGGTTCCAGCCAGCCTGCTGTGTTGGACCTTCTCAGTTAGTGGCGTGTGTAATAAGCGCCAGTGTCGTTACTGACACGAGTGTCCCTTTTGCGCTGGCCCCCACGCCGCCTCCGCATGCCCGCGGATTGGTGGGTTACGGGGCAGAGGTAGGGGTGCACAGGGGGTGATCAGAGCTCTGTCTGACGGAACTAGCCATGTCAAAGCCCCCCTCCCCAATTAGTGTACTCATGCTGGAGCGATGGCTCTCAGCTTATCCAAGAAGGGATGATGCGAGGTACCTGCTGGAGGGTTTCTAATGGGGCTTTCGTATTCCTTCGGGGGTGTTAGGGGCCCCAAGATGCTACTAATCTAGTTCCCTTGAAAGGTAATGAGGAGGTTGCTACACTGAGCTTAGCTAAGGAAGTTGAGGCTATGAGAGTAGCGGGCCCCTTCTTGGAACCACCTTTCCCTAATTTGAAGGTCTCCCCTCTGGGGCTAGTACCGAAGTAGAACCCGGGTGAATGTCATCTAATCCTCCATCTAGCTTACCCTGCGGGTTCTTCGGTCAGTGATGCCATTCCTGATGACCTTTTTTCAGTCAGGTAAATGTTGTTTGTTCAGCCCCTACGGGTGGTACGCTCATGCGGTCCCGGTGCTTTCCTGGCACAGTGTGATATGCACTCGGCTTTCCGATTACTGCCAGTGCACCCAGGGGATTTTGAGCTATTGGGTTTTAGGTTCCAAGGGGAATTTTACTTAGATAAGGCCATGCCTTTTGACTGCTCTATTTCATGTTCAGCATTCGAACGATTCGGTACTTTAATTCAGTGGGCCTTTGCTCGCAGGTCGGGGTCCTGGTCTCTAGCCCATTACCTCGATGACTTTTGGTTCGGGGGTGAACGGGGCTCGGACACGTGCATGCGTCTCCTCACTACATTTCAGACACTCAGGTGGGAACTGGGTGTCCCCTTAGCACCTGAAAAGACCGGGGGCCCAGCTACTAAGCTCACATTTCTAGGCATTGGAATTGACTATTTCGCACAGGCATCCGGGTTACCCATGGATAAGGTGGCTCAGATCTCTGCAGCGATTTTGGCATTGATTGCCAAACATAAAGTGTCCCCTCGTGAGCTGCAGCTACTTCATGGCCACCTTAACTTTGCCTGCAGGGTGGTTACACCCGGCAGAGCATTGGCCAGGCGCCTGTGTGATGCCATGACTGGCCTGTTAAAACGTCACCACAGGGTCCGGCTGATCAGGGGCATACGGGCGGACCTTTTGGTCTGGATCAAATTCCTCCAGGGTTTTAACGGGGTCTCTTCCTGGCGATCAGACCTTATTGTCTGCCCTAGATTTCAAGTACGGTCGGATGCCTCCGGCTCCCTTGGTTATGGGGGTTTACTCTGAGGGTAGGTGGACTTATGGCCGAGGGCATCACGCATGGCTTGGCACGGATCGCCCCCGCGATCTTACCTTCCTTGAGTTTCTTCCCAATTTGGGGAGCACTGATGCTATGGGGCGATGAGTGGGCCAACTCAGTGGTCCATTTTTGGTGTGACAATGCGGCAGTGGTGCACATTGTCAACACCCAGACGTCCAAATCCCCCAAGGTTCATGGCATTGGTTTGTCAATTCTTTTTGAGAAGCCTACGCCTAAATGTGCTGTTCAGGGCCAGACATGTTCCAGGTATTAATAACGATATTGCTGATGCTTTATCCCGCCTGCAGATCCCCCGGTTCCGTGCTTTGCTCCGGAAGCAGAGGAATTCCACTCGCCACTACCGGCCGATATTTGGACGTTTGGCGAGGAGAGGTGAACCGGGCATGTCATTGGCACCTCGCACGCGTAAGGCGTATCAACATGCTTTCATGCAATTTAGAACTTTTTGCGAGTAACTACAGTTACCTCGAGTGTGGTCAATATCAGAGGACCAGGTTTTACAATGCAGGTTTATCTTCGCAGTCAGGGTTTGGCCACCCGTACTATAGCCTTCAGGCTTTTGGCACTGGCATTTATGGCCAACGTGGGGGGGTTTCAATGACTGCGTGAACGTGTCCACCGCCCGGACATGCGTCACCCCAGTTCGCAGAGTTTCTGACCCACCTTGCACGAGGCTGGCATGACTTATGTTCGGATAGGTGTGAAGTGGCTCTTGGTCACGCAGCTACTACGGTAGCCTTTTTGGAGCGCTCCGCATCAGTGAGTTGGTGCCAGAGTTGGTACCATTGTGTAAGGCAGATGTGTCTCGTAGGGGACTGGAACTCGACGATGTCTATGTCACACATGAGTGGACTCAATTGGGGATACGGTCCTCAACGGTTGTTCAGCACGGCGTAGGCAGTGGAGTTAGACTGCTACGAAGTTTCATTGGAGACATCTGTCCAGTTGGTGCCCTACACGAATTTTCGGCAGTGCCTGCTGCGCGCCCCAGCCTGTTTTTCTGCCACCAGGATGGGTCTACCCTTACCAAAGTAAAGTTACTGAGGGTGACCGGTGCCGCGCTTCGTGGTGTGGGGCCCGTTTTTGCACCCATTTATTTAGGATAGGCGTCGCGTTGATCGCAGCTACGTTTGGGGTACTCGGAGGCGGATATATGTGTACGCGTAGTTCTCTTATATGTATGTCCCCTCACTGTATGAGTACCTAGTTATGTCCTTCACCTCTTCTCCTCTTTTACAGATCCTGTGTGTCTCTGCACACCGGTGGCAGTGGGGCTGGTGGGCCACAGCTATGTAAACTGGGCAGCAGTATATGCTGCGGTGACAGAGAGTGGACCCTGACTTGGGCTGTGTGCATCCGCACGTATGCGATGGTATGGTATGCACGGCACAAGGGGGCGTGAACTGTTGCCATTCCTGATGTCCATCAGGGATGCTGGACCGCCCGATGTTCTTATTAGGCACCTCGGCGGCAATGATCTTATACGGATCACTGCTATTCCTAAACTGTCGAGGGGCAGTGACCTGGCGTTTTATATCATGTATGGCTTACACACGGTCGCTATGGTCTAACATCATGCCGAGACACCAATTTAGGGGTGACGTGGATCTCCGTGGTTCGGACTGTTCCAGCAGTCAGTGGACAGGGCTGTTGCTCGGTCCCTTGCTGAGCATGGCTGGGAGACAGCCATTGGCAACCTGCGGATAGGCTTACAAAAATTTTTGCTGGTAGGCAGGAGATGGGGTCCACCTGTCGGCTGGAGGTATGTACCTCTGTCTGGGCGTGGTGCAAGTAGGCCTGGTGACTGAGCTGACGGTCTGGGGGGGGGGCAGTGAGTCATCATGGACGCCTCTCCGTATGGCGGGTAGCACTGGTAAGGTTACACCAATTGAAAGTTATAATTCAGACTAGGGCATTATTCAATAAAAGTGGCCCGATGCCTTTATCCATATACTGAGTCTTTCTTTGGGGGGGTGCGCCTGCAATGAAAGTGCGGTGCCAAAATGGCCACCGCACTCTTTGTGGGGGGCCCCCCACCCGGACTCAGACATCCGGGTGAGTTAGGGGGCGTGGCCACCCCTCTATAAAAGGGGTGGCCATGAGGCAGCCGAGCTGCCATTTTAGAATTGCAATGGAGAGGAGAAGTTTTCCCCTCCACCCCCTCCCTAGTGAACAGTGTGAATTTTTGGACGCTTCAGGGCCGGGTGGGAATTTTTGGCCTGAACCTACAATTGGCACCTTGGTTCTGGCTTTTTTGCCCATCCCACACTGTTGCTAGTGTTTGAGCAAAGGGGTTAGTTGACTTTGGTCACTTTGGCGGGTAGCACTGGTAAGGTAAAGATTTATGACCCAGAGGTATCCGGCAGGTTCGCAATTGACTGGCCAACACTTAGACAGGTACGGGGGTAATAGCTTTGGCTGGTCAACGACGAACCAGGCAAGGGGTGATGGCAGGAGCTTAACAGCCTGCATCACCTTGAGATTTAATGGATACACGTCATAGGGTGGGGTCAGTAGATAGTTTATTGACTCCGGTCAACAATTTGTTTGTGTCAACAAACAAATTGATACAAATAGTTACATGGAGCCAATTGCCATTGCCATTTTGGGTGGAACCTTACCAGTGTTACTGCGGCCTGCTTGCCTTAAAGAATTACAATTGGATGATTACACCAATTGAAAGTTATAATTCGGACTAGGGCATTATTCAATAAAAGTGGCCCGATGCCTTTATCCATATACCGGTGTCTGAGTCTTTCTTTGGAGTGTGTGCCTGCAAAGCACAATGGCAATCAAATAATGCTCACAGAAGTCAGTTATTACCATCTCATGCATGAGGTTGTTGCTCTACTTCTTAGGCCTTCAGATTTACAAAGTCCATTGTCACAAGCAGTGGTATATATTCTGTACCCAAATAAAATACATAGAGGTTGGTGCTGATCTGCCCTTTAACTGTGGAGCTGTAGCAATTCATTCTGCCCCATGACATGATCTGTCCATTTCTGAATCTCCACTTTAAAAAAATGGGGGGAAATCCCCAAAAATCATGACCTGTAGAGTTTTGCAGGCTTTGCATGAATCTCAAACAGTGGACCAGGAATATCAGGGCTGGCAAAAATATGTGTGGTGTTGCTGCTGCTGATACAGGTACATATGAAGCCCCCTTCAAGAGAGCATCACGGAGAGTGCAGCTATGATCGTGTGCAGCAGAGAAAAATCAACATTCTGCAATGCAATTCTAAAATTGAAGTCTGTCTAAACAAAAATATTTTAAAAACTGACTTCATAGTAGCTCCAAATATGGCACAGTTTTTGCAGTCTGTTTGTTCTGTGCCAAATTTGGAGAAATCATTTTGGCTGTTGTTGTTTATTTATTTCTGCACATTTATATCCTGCCCTCCTGGTGGGTACACCACTCAGGGCAGCTAACAACATAATAGAAATTACAATAAAAACAATTAAGCAACAAAAGTTAAAACAGATCTAACAACCCCAGTTAAAACCAAGATTAAAAACACAAACAGATCATCATTAACGAACAACCCACCCACACCCTACCCCCATTAAAACAGAATAACCAAGCCAGGGGGCAGCCCCTCACATAGGCTAAATTAGCCATCGGGCTTGACTGGTAGAGTGAAGCGTGCCCCAAAACTGCTGGAAGAGCCATGTCTTCAGCATCTTTCGAAAGGGGAGTAGTTCCATCTGGAGCTGCAACTCAGGTGGTAAGAGGTTCCACAGGGCTGGGGCAGACACTGAAAAGGCTCTTTTCCTGGTCCCAGTAAGATGTACCTCTTTCACTGATGGGACCACCAGTGAGCCCCTTCTGTCTGCCCTAGTAGGACGGGCTAAATTCCTTGTGGTGACACGGTCTCTTAAGTAGCCTGGTCCAATGCTATGAAGGGCTTTAAAAGTCAAAACCAGCACCTTGAATTGCACCCGGAGGCACACTGGCAACCAGTGCAGCTCCCGGAGAAGTGGTGAGGGTCGAGTATGACGCCCGTACCCCATCACAACTCAGGCAGCTGCATTCTGGACCAGCTGAAGCCTCCGAATGGTCACCAAGGGCAGCTCCATGTAGAGCGCATTACAATAATCCAATCTGGAGGTGACCAGAGCGTGAGTGCTCATGCAAGGAGTCCAGGAGTGGGCGCAATTGGTAAATAACACGAAGCTGTGCAAAGGCCCTCCTAGCCACTGCTGCCACCTGCTCTTCGAGCAGGAGCTGCGAGTCCAGGAGGACCTCCAGATTGCGCACCGGATCTGACTGTGGCAAAGGTGTTCCAGCCACGACCAAAGATGGTAACTCCCGGGATAACATGGGACCCCGCACCCAAAGCCACTCAGTCTTGCCAGGATTCAGCTGAAGCCTGTTGTCCAGACCTGAACAGCCTCCAGACACCTGCCAGGACTTCGACTGCATCACTCGGGTCCCCATGAGCCGAGATGTACAGCTGGGTATCATCTGCATACTGATGATACCTCACCCCTTGGGAACGAATGGTCTCACCCAGTGATTTCATGTAGATATTAAACAATAGAGGTGAGAGTACTGAGCCCTGAGGCACCCCACATGGAAGCAACCTAGGGCTGGACAACCCACTCTCTAAAGACACCGACTGAGTCCGACCTGTCAGAAAAGAGGAAAACCAGGACAACACAGTGCCCTGGTCCCCCACTCCTCGAAGCCAGCCCAGAAGGATACCGTGGTAGACGGTATCGAAAGCCACTGAGAGGTCAAGAAGAGCAAGGACTGAGGGGTTTGCCTCGATCCCGCTCCTGCCAAAGATCATCCAAGAGTGCGACCAATGCCGTCTCAGTACCATAACTGGGCCTGAATCCTGACTGAAATGGGTCCAGATAATCTGTATCATCCAGAACCCCCTGGAGCTGCCAGGCCACTGCTTTTTCCAACACCTTCCCCACAAAGGGAAGGTTGGAGATAGGTCTGAAATTAGAAATAACAGTAGGGTCGAGCGATGGCCTCTTCAGGAGAGGGCGAACCAGCGCATGTTTGAAAACTGCCGGAACCACCCCCTCCTGCAAAGAAGCATTCACCATTGCACTGACCCAACTGCCCATTGTTGCCTTGGCAGCTCTAACTAGCCAGGCCAGGTAGTGATCAAGTAAGCAAGTGGTATCACACACATCTCCGAGGAGCCTGTCCACGTCATCAGGGGCAACGGGATCAAACCGATCCCAGATAACATGGCAAGACTCCGCTCCAGCCCCCCCCCCCAGGTGATCAATTTCCATGTCAGGATTAAACCCCGAGCAGATGCGAGCAACTTTCTCTGCAAGATGGTCAGCAAAATCATCAGCTGATCCACACAGGACCAGCCTCCTCTCTTACCCAGAAGGGACCTGGTAACCCGGAACAGTGCCACTGAATGATTATCAGCAGAGGCAATGAGGGAGGTGAAGTACTGGCCCTTCACCACCCTTATCGCCACAAGGTAGGCTTTAATAGCAGTTCTAACTTGTGTTTGGTCACATTCACACTGGGTCTTCACCCAATGGTGCTCAAGGTGTCTCCTAACCTGCTTCAACTCCCTCAACTCATCAGTATGCCAGGGAGAGCTGCACGGTCTGCGAGAAGGGAGAGGCCGCATTGGCGCGATTGTATCCAAGACCAATGCCGCCTCCTTTTCCCACAGGACGACCAAGGTCTCAGTCGAATCGTGCAGCCTGTCCAGAGGAAAATGCCCCAGCAATGCCCCAGGATGCATTGTTCAGTCACACAGTTGAGTCTGACCATTTGCGACCCCATAGACCACTGCACGCCAGGCACCCCTACACCCCTATCTTCCACCATCCTCCACAGCCTGCTCAGCTCTATGCCTATTGCATCAACAATGCCATCGAGTCATCTTATCCTCTGCCACCCCCTTCTGCTTTTGTCCTCGATCTTTCCCAGCATCAAGGCCTTCTCAAGTGAGTCCTCTCTTTTCATTTGGTGTTCAAAGTACTTTAGCTTCATCTTCAATATTTGTCCTTTCAAGGAGCAGTCAGGATCAACTGATTTGATCTCTTTGCTATCCAGGGTACTCTGAAAATTATCCTCCAGCACCACAGTTCAAATGTGTCTATTCTTCTGCGCTCAGCCTTCCTTATGGTCCAGCTCTTGCAACCATACATTACTACTGTATTGGGAATACCATTGCTTTGACTATGTGGACTTTTGTTGGCAGGGTGATGTCTCCACTTTTTATTATGTTCCCTAGGTTTCTCATAGCTAGCCTCCCAAGAATTGTCTTTAGCTGCAAAGCACTGGCTCAAGGACCTGATCCACTGAATTTTGTGTTCATGAGGCCAGAGTCCATTAGTAGAAAAAATGCAGATACAGTAATACCTCATACAAAGTCCGCTTCGTACAACATCGAATTCATACAACATCGCCTAATTTCATGGAAAAATTGCCTCGTACAAAGTAGCTGCGACTTTGTATGAGGCATTGGTTTTTCCCCCAGGATGCATTGTACCTGGGCAGTATAAAAGGCAGGACACATGCGTGCATTGCTCTTGTGGGTTTTGCATGAGGCGAAGTGTTTAGGAGTAGTTTTGAATGCAATTTTGGATTTTTTTGAATTTTTTCAACATAATTTTTAGAAGCATTCCTGGGATTTTTGCAGCATTCTTCAGGTTCTTGGACAATCAGGGTTGTTTCACATGTTTTTGTAATGTTTTTAGCCTTTAGACAATGATTTCTTAAAGTTCTGTCAGTTTCCTGTCTGTTTCCTTGACTTTGCCCTGAAGTCTTTGCTATTACAGTACAACGTATCTCTATGCAAACGACGTTGTATGAGGCATCACGGTATGGATTTGGACATTGTATGAGGCATCACGGCTAGTATTTTGCATGCCTCATACAAAGTCCAAATCCGTATAAAGTCCAAACTTGTGGAACCAAGTTTGGACATTGTATGAGGTATCACTGTATACATTTCTGCAAAATGCAGATATACATTTCTGGAACTCCCTCTCTACAGCCTTGGTCTTGACACCACTGGTCTTTGACTGCATGTCATATTCTCTAGAGCAGTGGTTCCCAACCTTTTTTTGGCCATGCCTCATCTAAGCATCTCTAAAATCCTAATGCCTCCCCATGACATATAATCCTTATTATTCAAAAAGTGAGCTCCTATTCACATGGAGGAAGCCTGAAAGGCCATTAATAACTCATTCTCAAATTGCCCCCCTTAAAAATCTAATTGCCCTGCTGTTGGGCGTGTGCCCCACATTGGTAACCACAGGTCTAGAGAAACTAAAATGAGTTGTTTTCAAGGTACAGTACTCAGTCAATAATATGGACATGTGATTTGGCTCACTTTCTTGAATTACCCTGTTCTGCAGGTAAGACACCTCAAACGTGCTTTGCTCTGCAGTGACCTGATGATGTGTACAGATGCAATAAGAAACACAGAGCATTCTCTTTGAGTCCTCTCTTGATGTCATAGCTGTCAAGTGTCCCTTATTTGCCCGGAAATTTCCCTTATTTCCAAATCCAAAACTTGACAGGTATGCTTGATGTATATCTAGGTGCCATTATTTTATTATTATTGTTTTTTGATAGTAAGCAACTTTAAGCCACAAAGAAAATAGCTGGAGAAGTCGTAGCTCAATAGAGTTGATCCTTTGCGTGCTACTGGTAATAGCTTCAACCCCGGGTATCTCAAAATAGGACTGGAAAAGATTTTTGCCTGAAAGCCTGCAGAGATATTCCCAGTCATTTTGGACAACAGTGTGCTAAATGAACCGTTGTCCTCATGTGGAATACAGCAATTTTCTATGTTCATAAATGTATCAGCAATTCTTTCTCTCCTTGGGTGAACTAGCATTGTGGGATGTAAATGGTGTTAAAAGATTTTAATCTTTAAAGGTCAGGCATGGATAACCTAAGCCCAGCATTGGGATTTTTCATACTGAAGCTCAAATTGTATTCTTACAACTGGAGCAGTAGACAGAAGACAGAAGCTGTCAAGTGCAACCATGAAGTTAATGCCCCTATAATTGTTTTTACAATATAGCTATCACAGATTTGGTTTCATTTTGTTTTTTTCCTGGGTTTATTGTTTTGTTTTTATTGAGAAATGTAAAAGACCACTTAGTACTGGAGAATTTTGATCATTCCTCAAAATTAGAAGAGAATGAAGAACAAAATAAAATTCCACCCAACAACAGCAGGACAAGAAAGATTGGTTCAGTTCTTATTAACCTCTATCCCCAAGACTAAACTTTATATAGTAAAGTCACTCTAGAAACATTTAAAGTAGAAAAGGGTATCTTTGCTTACCATTGTCATATTTTCACAGTCAATGAAAATAATAGAGCAAAAAGTGTCTCCAGCACATGGAGAGAACCTCTATGCTTGTTACTTAAAGCATGCTCAGAGAAAGACAAGAGAATGCAAGCGCGGCGCCAAAATGGCCGCCGCGCCCTTTGCGGGCCCCCCCCCCACAGGACAGAGAATCCGGGTAGTTAGGGGCGTGGCCACCTCCCTTATAAAAGGGGTGGCCACGAGGCAGCCGTGCTGCCATTTTGCCTCAGCGACGGAGCGGAGAAGTTTTTTCCTGCGTCTCCGTCGCTCGTTGGTATCAACGGGAAGCCTTTTGGGTCATTTTGCCTAGTTAGCTTCCCTTTCTGCTGCGGTGAGATGCCTTCCAAAAAGAAGGCTGCTGCGAATTCAGCTCGGGCTGTTAGGAGGCGCAATCCGGGTCGGAGGACCGCGGTGCCGCCTCCTCAGCAGCCACCTTTACCATCCCCGGCCGGGGCTGGTGGCATGGGGTCTATCGCCCCTTGGCCCGATCAGGGTGCGGGCGCGGAGGGTGCTCCGGCCCGTGGCCCGCGAGCGGTGGACACCGCTCCTCCTTCTGCTCAATCCGTTGGGCCTATTCCTTTCGGGCCGCCGCCTCTCCCGGGGCCCTCTAGCCTTGGGGGGTGGCCCGGCTCCCTGCCTTGGCAGGTTTCTTCACCAGCCCTACCGGGCTTTGGCGTTGGCCAATGGCCATATACGGGCCCTGGGGTACAGGGACCTGTCCCCATCCAAGGATCAGGTGGGCCGGCCGGCTCTTTCCCCATGGTTAATGTGGACACCTTACTGGCCCGTATTGCGGCCCTGGAGGCGTTTTTGGCCCGGGCCAGTCAGGCAGGCGCCCCTTTCGGGGTACCTTTTGAGGCGCTATCGGCAGCAGGACAAAAGCCGGCGGCGAGGGTTGAGCTGCGGCAGGCGGGTGGCGCGGCTCCGGCCACTGCCTCGCAGCTCCCCAGCCAGCAACCTGGTGCGGGTCAAGCCCCGACGATGAGCTCTACATCGGTCGTGAGCTCCGACGCCCCCAGTGGGCCAGAACCCCCGGTGGGGGCGGCCCGCGGGGGTGCAGCATGTGAGTATATGGTGCAAACGAGTACATCTACACATATTCCCAATATAGGGGGGGCCTTTCAGTGGCCTTGGCCTCGCGCGGGTGGTGCGGGGGCTACCCCACTGGCGACCCACCCGGCGACAACGACTGCCACCATGCCCACTGGGGTGGGCCTAGGTTCTTACACTGCTGGGAACGTCTTGGGGGTGGCAGGGTTAGCTCAGGCCCCTTTTAATAGGCCGGCTGTCCCCTTTTCGGCTTTGCCGACGGCTGGGTATTCCTTGCCACTGGGTGATCACTTGGCACAGGCCACCAGAGAAAAGATATGGCGAGGGGAGTATGTAGATATCTTCTCACTCCTGAACAGAGAGCCCACTAAGGAAGAAAGGGAGGGTCAGGATGAGAAGGACAAGGAGCAGGCACGCCGCCGTAAGCCGCCGCGTACCTGGGCTAACTGGCTCCCCGCTTATTTGATATATATGGCGGTATATTTGAGGGCGCGGCCGGATCTAGCTATTCCCATGGTCCAATATTTGGACAACATATATAGGGCGATGGTAGATTTCCCGGGCCCCTCATGGCTAGCATATGATGAGGAATTCCGTATGAGGATTCCCCTCCATCCCGAGATGAGATGGGATGAGCCCTGCCAGAGACTGTGGCTCTTGTATATGACACCCACACGCCCTGCCCCGGGGGATAGATACCATTGTGGACATGCGGTCCAGCGGGCAGCTCCAGCACAGGTTACCCGCCAATCGGCGGGGCAGGGGGTTCCAGCCCGCCTGCTGTGCTGGACTTTCTCGTCAAATGGTTCCTGCAATCGAAAGAACTGCAGGTACAGGCATGAGTGTCCCACATGTTCTGGTCCCCATGCAGCCTCGGCTTGTCCCAAGCCTGGGGGGGCGCGAGGCAGAGGGAGGGGTGGACAGTGGGCTGGCAAGGCTGCCACGGAGGGAGCTAGTTCTCCAAAAGGCCCCCTCCCCAATTAAGGTGGACATGCTGGAGCGCTGGCTCGCATCGTACCCGAAGGGGGAGGACAGAGAGTATCTCATTCAAGGTTTTAAGCAGGGATTTCGTATCCCTTTTATGGGTGATAGATCCCCTCAGGATGCTCCCAACCTGTTATCCCTCAGAGGAAGGGAGGAGGTGGCTGCGGCCAGCATTAAAAAGGAATTAGACGCGGGCAGGGTCGCTGGACCTTTTCCCTCACCCCCTTTTCCCAACCTTAAGGTTTCACCATTGGGTTTGGTTCCCAAAAAGTCCCTAGGGGAGTTTCGCCTTATTCATCATTTGTCCTACCCAGCCGGCAGATCGGTCAACGATGCTATACCTGATGACCTTTGTTCGGTCAGGTATACATCGTTCGACCATGCGCTGCGCATGGTGCGCTCGTGTGGCCCGGGTGCCTTGCTGGCCAAGTGCGACATTAAGTCAGCTTTTCGCCTCTTGCCAGTGCACCCGGGTGACTTTGAATTGCTGGGTTTTAAATTTAAAGGGGAATATTATTTTGATAAGGCCATGCCTTTTGGCTGCTCCATATCATGCTCGGCTTTCGAGCGTTTTAGTACTTTCCTAGAGTGGGCTTTTGTCTGCAGGTCAGGGTCCCGGTCTGTAGCCCATTACCTGGATGACTTTTTATTCGGGGGTGAACGGGGCTGGGACACGTGTGCACGTCTCCTCAATACATTTCAGACGCTAATGCAGGAACTTGGTGTCCCTTTAGCGCCCGAAAAGACCGAGGGCCCATCGACCAAGTTAGTATTCCTGGGGGTTGAGATTGACACGGTAGAGCAGGCTTCTAGGTTGCCGGGTGATAAGGTGTCCAGGATAGTGACCCTTATCTCGGAATTGCTGGCCAAGCGTAAGGCATCCCTGAGGGAACTGCAGGTGCTACATGGGCACCTTAATTTTGCCTGCAGGGTGGTCGCACCGGGCAGGGCATTTGCCCGGCGCTTATGCGACGCCATGGCAGGGTTATCCAGGCCCCACCACAGAGTCAGGCTTACCCGGGGTATCAGGGCAGACATGTTCGTCTGGTTGCAATTCCTGAGGGAGTTTAATGGGGTCTCATTTTGGAGGTCGGACCTCCTGGCATCCCCCAATTTCCAGATCCAGTCTGATGCCTCAGGATCCCTGGGTTATGGGATGTACTTCAATGGGAAGTGGGCCTATGGTGGGTGGCCACCGGCATGGGCAGGCACAGGTCGCCTGCGGGATCTCACATACCTGGAATTTTTTCCCATTCTAGGGGCTTTGATGCTATGGGGCGAACAGTGGGCTAATTCGGTAGTGCATTTTTGGTGCGACAATGCTGCCGTGGTACACATTGCCAATGCACAGACTTCCAAATCGCCCAGGGTTATGGATCTAGTGCGCCATTTTGTGCTGCGCTGCCTGCGCTTCAATGTCTTGTTCAGGGCCAGGCATGTCCCAGGGGTTAATAATGATATTGCTGACGCTTTGTCCCGCCTGCAGATCTCCCGGTTCCGCGCCTTGGCCCCGGATGCGGAGGAATTTCCCTCGCCACTCCCGGACGAGATGTGGACTATTGGCAAGGAGAGGTGAACCGGGCGATTGGCCTGTCACTAGCGCCACGCACGCGTAAGGCGTATCAACAAGCACTCAATTCATTTAGGGTTTTTGCTACTCAATTTCACTTGCCAGAGACCTGGCCTATCCCGGTGGACCATGTTCTGCGGTTCATGGTCCACCTCCATGCACAGGGCCTTGCACCTCGCACCATAGCATCCAAGCTCTCGGCGTTGGCTTTTATGGCCAAAGTAGGGGGTCATGTGGATACCACCTCTGACTTCCGCGTGAGACACGTTTTGGATGGGTGGGTGCGCGAGCGCGGGCGTTGCCCGGACGACCGGCACCCTATTTCCCCAGGGGTCCTTACCCAGTTGGCCCGGGGCTGGCCAGGCCTCTGTTTTGATCATTATGAGGCAGCCCTTTTTCATGCAGCCACAACGGTGGCATTTTTTGGAGCGCTCCGCGTCAGCGAACTCGTGATGCTGTCTAAGGCGGATGCAAGTGGTAGGGCACTGGAACTCGGAGATGTCTATGTTGCCAAAGACTGGGCCCAGTTGAGGATTCGCTCCTCTAAAACAGATCAGCATGGCGTAGGCAGTGGAGTAAGACTGCTACGGTGTTCTTTGGCCGACATCTGTCCGGTTGGTGCCCTACAGGAATACCTGGCACTGCGTGGCACGCACCACGGCCCGTTTTTCTGTCACCAAGATGGGTCTCCCCTTACTAAATTTCAGTTTTGGAAGGTGACAGCCAGAGCCCTCACCAGGGTGGGCCTACCAGGTGCCCGTTATGGCACGCATTCGTTTCGTATTGGTGCAGCCTCTACAGCAGCTGCTTTTGGGTACTCTGGGGCTGACATACGCAGCATGGGGAGGTGGGGCTCACAATGTTTTCAGTTTTATGTGCGCCCACTCCCGCCATGAGTACCAATTCAGTCACCTTACCTTCCCTTTTTCTCAATTTTCTTACAGACCCTGGGTGTCGTATTACACCGGTGACAGTATGGCTGGTGGGCCACAGCTATGTGCACAGGGCAGCGCGTTACGCTGCGGCGACAGAGTGGGGACCCCGACTGGGACTGGGTGACCACGCCAGTCTCGCATGGCATGGTAAGCCTGGGATGTTATGGCAGGAGCTGCGGCCTTTCCTTTTTTCTGGCCTGGGGGCTGACCCGCCTGACATTCTAATCATCCACCTGGGGGGCAATGATTTGGGCCAGGTCACCGGCTTATCGCTCAAGCATGCGATTTGCGAGGAACTCGCCTACTTGCATTATGTCTGGCCTGCCACAACCCTGGTTTGGTCGGACATTGTTCCGCGCCATTCTTACAGAGGGGGCGTTAACCTCCTGGCTCTTGACCGCGCTAGGCGCGCGGTCAATAAGGCAGTGGCGCGGTTTCTTGCCACCAGGGCTTGGGGACGGGTTAGTCATCACCCCGATATTAGTTTGCAAAATTATGACCTGTACGCAGGGGATGGGGTCCATCTGTCGCGAGGAGGTATGGACCTCCTGTTAGGTGATTGGCGAGCAGGCCTGTTGACCGAGCTGACGGTCTGGGGGGGGGCGTCAGGTCTTCTGTGAAGCCCCTCCGTGTGGCGGGTAGCACTGGTAAGGTAAACAGTATGACCCACAAGTATCCGGCAGGTTCGCAATTGACTGGACAACACTAGACAGGAATAAATTAGTTAAACGTTGTCCGGTCAACGACGAACCAGGCGATGGGGTGATGGTGATTGCTAACCAGCATGCATCACCCCTGTGATTTCACGGATACGCGTCAGAGGGTGGGGTCATGAGTTAGTTATTGACTACGGTCAACAATTTGTTTGTTGTTGACAAACAAATTGATACAAATTGATACATTGTAACCAATTGCCGTTGGCAATTTTGGGGTGGTACCTTACCAGTGTTACTTCGGCCTGCTTGCCTTAGGAATTATGATTGGTCGTTTTACCAATACAAATTTATAATTCGGACTAGGGCATTGAATCAATAAATGTGGCCCTTTGCTGTTATCCACTTTCAATGTTGTCTGTGTCCGTTATTGGGGGGGTGCGCCTGCAATGCAAGCGCGGCGCCAAAATGGCCGCCGCGCCCTTTGCGGGGCCCCCCCACAGGACAGAGAATCCGGGTAGTTAGGGGCGTGGCCACCTCCCTTATAAAAGGGGTGGCCACGAGGCAGCCGTGCTGCCATTTTGCCTCAGCGACGGAGCGGAGAAGTTTTTTCCCCTCCACCCCCTCCCTAGTTAACAGTGTGCTAATTTGGTCGCTTCGGGGCCGGGTGGGAATTTTTGGTTGGGACCCATATTGGCTTCGGGTCCTGGCTTTTTTGCCCATCCCACACTGTTGCTATGGTTTGATATAGGGGTCTTTCTGCATTTCTACTGTTGACTTTGGTCACATGGGCGGGTAGCACTGGTAAGGTAAACAGTATGACCCACAAGTATCCGGCAGGTTCGCAATTGACTGGACAACACTAGACAGGAATAAATTAGTTAAACGTTGTCCGGTCAACGACGAACCAGGCGATGGGGTGATGGTGATTGCTAACCAGCATGCATCACCCCTGTGATTTCACGGATACGCGTCAGAGGGTGGGGTCATGAGTTAGTTATTGACTACGGTCAACAATTTGTTTGTTGTTGACAAACAAATTGATACAAATTGATACATTGTAACCAATTGCCGTTGGCAATTTTGGGGTAGTACCTTACCAGTGTTACTTCGGCCTGCTTGCCTTAGGAATTATGATTGGTCGTTTTACCAATACAAATTTATAATTCGGACTAGGGCATTGAATCAATAAATGTGGCCCTTTGCTGTTATCCACTTTCAATGTTGTCTGTGTCCGTTATTGGGGGGGTGCGCCTGCAAAGACAAGAGAACGATCAACAAAACAATGGAAGCAAGCAAACAAACAAACAGGAACTGCTAGGAAAATAACATTAGTGGCAAAGGACAATCATATTAGTCGGAGAAAGCCCCTTCCACTGATATCCTATGTCAGGACATGCACATTTGTTATTTACCCAACACCACTTCTCAAGTTTCTATGCAAAAATTCTTGAGTGTCATGATGCTGTGTAAGTTTTTAAAGTGGTCTCTTGGTAGAGGCTTTGTCAGGATATCTGTTCTTTATGTCCCAGTGTCACTGCATGCAACATTGTTATTTTACCAACACTTAAAAAAAATTCACTGGTTTCAACAGGTTTTCTGCATATCATATTGTTCCTTTCCACTTCCGCTAGCCTGCTATCTCACCTGCATTGGAAGATGTTGTCCTAGCATAAACTTTGAAAAACAATTCAAATGTCAGTCTGGCCATCCGATGTATGTGGAATAGTAATTACACTCATATACTGCCACAGAGTGCTTAGAGCATTTTTTTTGGGTGGTTCACAAGGTAATTGACATTTTGCCCTCAACAAACTGTGTACTTGTTTTACTGACATACAGAAATATAGAAGGCTGAGTAAATCATGAATGTGCAGTACTACTGCTCAACCACTGCACCATTGAAAAATGAGCCCTTTGCCACCAACAGCACTGTTCACCATTTGACCCAACATTTTAAAGTAAAAGCTTACCTCTTCTCCCTCTGTCCTGTCTGGGGATTGTTGATGAACTACATACGTGTGTAGAGTTTCAAGGACACCTAGCATTCTGCCTAGCACTATCCAGGTGCTGTCAGATGTAGAAGCAGCTATGAATATGACTACTCCATGTTTGAAAAGTAGCAGGGTGTTTCTGTGCAAATTTTAATGGCAAAATCATGCAGCCACTTGTTTCAGCAAGGTGTGTAGTTAGTGTATTTGATTTGCCAAGGGATCTGAGACATAAATCTCTCAGTGGCTGAAACCTAGCAGTAAATCACAACTAGAGTTGTTGTTCAGTCACACAGTCGATTCCGACCCTTTGCGACCCTATGGACCATTGCCCTCCAGGCGCCTCTGTCTTCCACCATCCTCCTCAGCCCGCCCAGCTTGTGCCCATTGCATCTACAATACAATCTAGTCATCTCATTTTTGGCCGATCCTTCTTCTTTTGCCCTCCACCTTTCCCAGCATCAAGGCTTTTTCAAGTGAATTCTCTCTTCTCATTTTATGTCTAAAGTACTTTAGCTTCATCTTTACTATTTGACCTTCTAATGAGCAGTCAGGGTTGAATTCTCCTAAGATTGATATATTTGTTCTCCTCGCTGTCCAGGGTACTCTCAAAACTCTCCTCCAACACCACATTTCAAAGGCATCTATTCTTCTGCACTCAGCTTTCCTAATGGTCCAGCTCTCACAACAATAGATTACCTCCGGGAATACCATAGCTTTGACTATGAAAATGTTTGTTTGCAAGGTGATGTCTCTAATTTTAACTATGTTTCCCAGGTTTCTCATAGGTTGTCTCCCAAGAATCAGTCACTTTTTTATTTCATGGATGCAATCATCATCTGCAGTGATCTTGGATCCTAATAAAATAAAATCTGTCACTGCTTCCCCATTTATTTTCCAGGGACTGATAGGGTCTGTTACCATTATCTTGGTTTTCTTGATGTTGAGTCTCAATCCAGCTTTTGCACTCTCTAATTTCAAATGAGTGGAACCTCTGCAACTGTTAACTCACCAGTTCTCCACTCATTTAATGGGCCTACTCTTCTTAGGACTTATGTTGAATTTCAGTTATTTATTTTGGA
The DNA here is from genome assembly GCA_035047345.1 of Bradypodion ventrale. Lineage (NCBI taxonomy): Eukaryota > Metazoa > Chordata > Lepidosauria > Squamata > Chamaeleonidae > Bradypodion > Bradypodion ventrale. The sequence goes on from JAWDJE010000004.1 coordinate 239,695,259, forward strand.
GGACTTTGTGTAATCCTAGAAGATAGATGTTTATCTTAAGATACCTTTACAAGGTGATGTACAGGAAGAGGAATATATTTGTATCTTAGCCTAAAGATATAATCAGTCTCTGAATGACATCAATGTCTGGATTGCCCGTGCTTTCTAGGCAAGACATATGTATATAATATTATACTTATTGTACTTCTGTTTACCAAGAGTGTACACTTGCCTTTTCTGATACCATTTATAAGTAATCTGTAAGGGATCTTTTTAGGTTAAAGTCGCATTTGTGAAGTCTATAACCTCTGAGAACTAACAGCCTTTCAACCTAGCTTTTGTTCAACAGTAGCTCAACTCAGATTTAGAATTAGTTAGGATCCCCTAGTATTTTGTGAAATATTATGGCTACTTCAATAAATATTTATATCACTAACTGTTGAATGTTTTATTGTGACATTTTATTGTTTAGGCTTCTTGGGGAGAAAAAAGGTTAAATATAATTACTTCTTTGTTCTTAAATGATAAAAACTGGGTAACATCTGTGCTGACTGCTGGGTGTGCAGCAATAATAGCTGAGTGTTAACAATAACACAATGACCCACTCATGTGAATGTTGCTGCCTTTTACCTGAGTGTCTCCAGCAGCTAGAAAAATAATTCCTATTCACCAAAGACTAATTTTCACATTAAAAAAAATCTTTATTATGCATCTAGTGCAGTAGAATTGCTTGGCACAGTAGGGAACCCATATTTAGACTGGCAATATAAGTATGAGGAAACGCCTCAAGTCACAATCAAACTGGGCAGTAATTCAGGCTTTTGCATCTGCCAATTACTCTTGAAAGCCAGCAGATGGCACAAGGCCACTCAGAATAAAACTGAGCATGCTCACACTTCCACAGTAAACAATGCCAAGGTGGTATTTATTTATTTATCAACCACTCCAGATTGTTTGGGAAGGAATGATGCTAACGTCTCAGAGCACCTTCTAAAAATAAGAGGAGTATAGAATTAACTTTGCCATGTGAAATGTCAGGATTATCTATTGGTTGTACCACCATTATAAAGTCATAGCCAAATGAGAATGTCAGCTGAACCACTCTGGTAACGCTTTTCATCCAAGTTTCAAAGAAAAAAGATATGGTTCACATAATTTCTGGAAGATGCACACATGACCTGGCAATATAAGTAGAAGAAGCGACAGGGCACAGTTCTGAGGGAGAAGGCCCTTCACTAACTCAGGAGGGAGATGGTTGGAGGAATGTGACTCAAAGGAGGAGAAGAGTAGGGGATCACTCTGAGAGTCTGAAGTTACAGAATAAATTTGAGGCTCTTTCCCTCATCACACCTGATGAGGAACACACAGAGGAACAACTGGTTCCACCTGATGATCTCTCCTTCATCACACTTGATGAGATCCAGGAAGATAAACAACAGGAACAAACTGAGGTTCTCTCCCTTAATATGGTTGATGAGGTGCATGTAGATGAACAGATTGCAGGAGAGAGGCTCCTTGTACTAGGCGACTCAATAATTAGAAATACAGAGAAATGAATTTGTGATGCACATGATAACCGTATGGTGACTTGCCTGCCAGGTGCAAAAGTTGCAGACATCACAAGAAATCTAGATAGATTGTTAGAGAGAAATGGGAATGAGCCAGTTGTCATGGTACACGTTGGTACCAATGATGTTGGGAAGGCCAAGCGGTCTGTCCTGGAAGCCAAATTTAGGTTGTTAGGAAGAAGACTGAAGTCCCGGACTTCCAAAGTAGCATTTTCAGAAGTGCTGCCTGTCCCTCGCGCAGGGCCTACCAGGCAGGCAGAGCTCAGAAGCCTCAATGCGTGGATGAGGTGGTAGTGTCGAGAGGAGGGCTTCAGATTTGTCAGGAAGCGGAGAACATTTTGGTACAAGCCAAATCTGTTCAGGAGGGATGGGTTGCATTTGAACCATGATGGGACCAGACTGCTGGCACTCAACATCAAAAAGGCTGCAGAGCAGCTTTTAAACTGATAACTGGGGGAAAGCCGACAGGAGCTGGGCAGCATCTGGTTCGGGAAAGTGTGTACTTGAGTAGTGAGGAGGATGCAAAAATTACTGAACAGAGCAAGGAGCTAGTCACCAGCACTCTAGCAGAAGGATCCAAGAGGCAGTCTAACAATGCAACTGGACTCAAAAGACTGTATCAGGAAAGCATATATAAATGCTTGTATACAAATGCTAGGAGCCTCCAGAACAAAATAGGGGACCTGGAATACTTAGCAATAGATAAGAATATTGATATTATTGATATCACTGAAACCTGGTGGGCGGATGATAACCAATGGGATACAGTTATCCCATGCTACAAACTGTACAGGAAGGATAGGAAGGGGCAAACAGGAGGTGGTGTAGCCTTGTATGTCAAAGAAGTGATAAAATCGTATGAATTGGAATATCTAGGTGATTTGGAGTCACCATTAGAAGCTCTGTGGGTAAGAGTACCAGGCCACAAGGATGGTCTAACAGTAGGCATATACTATCGGCTTCCGACCCAAACTCTTGAGGGAGACTGGCAGTTGGAGAATGTTGTAAAGGAGGCATCCAAGAAGGGAAGCCTGGTTATAATGGGGGACTTCAATTACCCTCACATAGACTGGGTGAACTGTTGTTCAGCACATGATAAAGAGATAAAGTTCCTAGATATGCTAAATGATTGTTCCCTGGGACAGATGGTTGAAAACCCAACTAGAGGTACAAGAATTCTTGACTTGATCCTGAGTAATACTCAGGATCTGGTGCAAGATGTTAATGTGACTGATCCAATAGGGAACAGTGACCACAACTCAATTATGTTTAACTTGATCATAGACTTCAAGTCACTGATAAAATCTAACACAGAGACCTTAAATTTTCAAAAAGGAAATTTCCCAAAGAAGAGGAAACTAGTAAAAAAAAAGTTGAAAGGGAAAATTGAGAGAGTCCAAACACTCCAAGAGGCATGGAGGCTGTTTACAAAAACAATAACAGAGGCCCAGTTTGAATGCATACCCAAAAGGAAAAAGGGCACTGCCAGGTCCAAGAGGACTCCGGTGTGGCTTACAGGAGCTGTTTGGGAAGTGATCAAGAGCAAGAAAAGCTCATTTAGAAGGTGGAAGGCTTGTCCGAATGAGGACAGCAGGGAGAAACATAAATTCTGGCAGAACAAATGCAAGGCAACAATCAGGAAAGCAAAGCAAGACTTTGAGGAGCGTATAGCTACAAATACTCAGAGAAATAACAAAGTCTTCTTTAAGTACATTAGAAGTAAGAACCCAACTAGGAAGGCCATTGGACCATTAGATGACAATGGAAGGCAAGGGATTATTAAAGAGGAAACAGAGATTGCAGAGAGACTCAATGAATTCTTTGCTTCAGTATTCACTGAAGAAGACAGAGACCACATGCCCAAAACAGAGCCTTTCTTCGTAGGGAGGGAAACCGAAGAATTAAGCAAGATAAAAATAACCAGGGAGGAGGTCCTTGCATATCTTGTTAAGCTAAACACTAACAAATCACCAGGACCAGATGGCATCCATCCACGAGTTCTCAGGGAACTTAAAGATGAAATTGCTGATCTCCTAGCCAAAATATATAATCTTTCCCTCAAATCAGGCTTTGTGCCTGATGACTGGAAGGTAGCGAATGTAACACCAATTTTCAAAAAGGATTCAGGGGTGATCCAGGAAATTACCGACCTGTCAGTTTGACATGTGTCCCAGGTAAAGTGATGGAAACCATCCTAAAAGATAGAATTAATAGGCACATAGAAGAGAAGACGCTGCTAAAAGAGAGCCAACATGGCTTTTACAAGGGCAAATCATGCCTCATTAATCTGCTGGAATTTTTTGAGAGTGTCAACAAGCATGTGGATAAGGAGGATCCAGTTGACATTGTTTATCTGGACTTTCAGAAGGCTTTTGACAAGGTCCCACACCAAAGGCTCTTGAATAAACTTACCAGTCATGGAATAAAGGGACAGGTCTTGTCCTGGATCAGCAACTGGCTAAGGGACAGGAAACAGAGGGTAGCACTAAATGGACACTTCTCCAAGTGGAGGGAAGTAAAGAGTGGGGTCCCCCAAGGTTCAGTACTGGGACCCCTGCTTTTCAACCTCTTCATAAATGATCTAGAGGTAGGAGTAAAAAGCAAGATAGCCAAATTTGCTGAGGACACTAAATTATACAGGGTAGTGAAAACTGTGAGAGATTGTGAGGAGCTCCAGAGGGATCTCTTGACACTGGGGGAGTGGGCAAAACAGTGGCAAATGAGCTTCAACATTAGTAAGTGCAGAGTGATGCATGTTGGGGCAAAAAAACCCAATTACATTTATAAACTGATGGGGTCTGACCTCTGCGACAAACCAGGAAAGGGACCTTGGTGTCCTGGTGGACAGCTCAATGAAGGTGTCAACCCAGTGTGCCTCAGCAGTGAAAAAAGCAAACTCAATGCTAGGGATCATTAGGAAGGGTATAGAAAATAAGTCAGCAAGTGTCATTTTGCCTCTTTATAAATCTATGGTGAGGCCCCATCTGGAATACTGTGTACAGTTCTGGTCGCCGTACCTCCAGAAAGATATTATGGAGTTGGAGAAAGTGCAGAGGAGGGCAACCAGAATCATTAGGGGACTGGAACACCTTCCTTACCATCTGAGGCTGCAACGGTTGGGCCTTTTCACTCTTGAACGACGGCGTCTAAGAGGTGACCTGATTAAAGTTTATAAAATCATGCACGTTGTGGACAAAGTAGATAAGGAAAAACTGTTTTCCCTGTCGCATAACACTAGAACTAGGGGGCACTCCATGAAACTTTTGGGTACTAGTTCTCAAACAAATAAGAGAAAGTACTTTTTCACCCAGAGGATTACTGGTCTATGGAACTCCCTGCCAGAAGAAGTGGTGACAGCTGTCAGTCTTGACAGCTTTAAGAAAGGATTAGACAAGTTCATGGAGGACAAGGGTATCAATGGGTATAATTATGGATACTTAAGGACAACCTCGGGGTTGGAGAGATAGGCAGGATATCTCTCAATGCCATTTCCAGGGAATCCTAAGAAGGTGAAGGCATCTGCTTGGGAATACCCTGAAGGAAATGGTGAGCCACTGTGTGAGACAGAATGCTGGACTGGATGGGCTGTGGCCTGTTCCAGCAAGGCTGTTCTTATGTTCTTATGACCTCTGTGTACATAGTAACTAGAACTAACTTACTGACACTAGTCCAAATGAAGTTAATCATGGCTATGCCCCATGGAAAGTTAGTGATATCCTGTTCCAGGAGCAAAGCTTGGAAATACTATGGTATTTGAAACTACAACTTCCATGCTAGCTGTGGGATTAATGTGCAAGCTCTGTTGAAGATGTAGGGGTGGGATTTATTTCTTAAACCTCCTGATGAAAGGAAAGAGTTAAGCTAGGTCCATTTCATTATAGGATCATGAGTTACATTGTGAATACCATTATTCTTCTACATTTATTCTTTTTTTCCTATTCTTCATCATTCACCACCCTTATGATAGTCATAGCCTCGATGCATCTTTTTATTTTAATTGGTTGAGGCAGATGACGAGAACACAGGGATTTGTTTTTTTAAAAGCAATAATAAATAATGTTCCTTGCCTTAAGATAGATCATAGTGCCTCTCAGAATTTTAGTAACACTGTTTGTGAGACCTAATCATGGGGCGTAAATTGCTTTGAGAATCGCAAATGAATGCAAAAAACATCAAGATGCTGACATAGGTACTGATTGATGGAAAAGAAGAAGTCAGCAAAATGGTTTGTTCCACTGTCTTTAGCATAACCGCCACTAAATCCACAATAAACTCTTGGTCAGATCAAAGAAAAAACATAGGCCAAAAGCTTAAACTTTGGCTATAAATTCAAAGCCAATAATTCTCAGTCCCATGAATCTTTTTAATTTATGATGATGGCAAAAGTATACATAATATTATTGTTCACTGATGGATATATTGCACAAGAAGCCAAGCTGCATCAGAGGGCAAAAGAAATACATTATGCATATGAAATCACTGATATACTGGAGGATATATTTAAGAAATATGAAGAAATGTTCATTTTGAACATCCTACACATAAAATTATTTTCCAATCATTTGTAAAAAAGGGAGGTATTAATATATTAGGTGTGGGTAGGTTATCCTTCTATGGCAATAGAGTAGACCATGGTGCTAGCAACACAACGCTGAGCATCAGGCATCAGTTAACTAACCTGACAAGCCTGAGGACTAGTGGCCTTGGCAAAGTCCACAGGGAAAGGTAATGGTCCCCAAATGGATTAAATCCCACTTGAATCCACCTTGATAGAGGGCAGCATCTTAATCAATATTGGCTTGGGGCTGAGGAGGACTTTGCATGCCAAAAGAGCTCAGGACCAGAAAGTGACTTGCGGAGCTGGATAAGTGGTATGGGTGTCACACTGTAATGCAGAAGGTAGATGAAAGGCCACGGCATTATATTTGCAGGATATTCTGTTTAAATCATTCTTCCTATCATAAATGGAAGCCAGATATATCTACTCTTCTTGAGTATGATACATTTTCCCTCAACCTTTCCCTCTTTTCCAAGATTTTTCTTGACACAAGGAAAATCTTCTTCTCTGTCATGTATTTCTGTCAAACAGCTATGAAGGGCATAAACATATTTTCACCATTTTGTATATGTGTGTTGGGGAAGTGCCCTAAAATACATCTGAACTGGACAAAATAGAAAGATGAAACTGGACTGCCTAACTTGCCCATGTATACTTCCATGAATAAGGATGTGAACCAGATTCAGACAAATCAGAGATTCAAAACAGAATCAGACTGATTCAAACTGATTTGTATGCAGTCTGTACTGAAGTGGAAGGGTCAGATTTGGTTCCACAGCAAAGCAGAGTGAATTTATAAATCAATTTGTATGTGGAGTACAAATTGAAATGGATGGGGCAACAATTCCCCCCCCCCCCAAAAAAAAAGAAGGAAATTTTGGGGGTGCCTAATATGCAAACCCCTGAAGCTTACTGTCTTATATTTGGCAGATTTAGCCACCCCACACGCACACATACTTAGGTTTTGCTGTGTTGCAAAATTTCATGTCCCTCAGTGCAACCCCCCCCTCCCAAACATTATATTACTGTGGTTTTCTGGGGCAAATCCATGAAAGACTTGTGTATCAATTCAGATCTGGCACACAAATTGAATAAGACAGGGCAGAAATTGCTTCAGATGAATCACAACACATTCCAAAGCCCAAAATTGGCCTCCAAATGGATTGAGGAAACTATGCACAACCCTGACCCAATTTGTGATAATTGGGAGAGGTTTTTTTTAAATCAAATTTTAGGATGGCATTAGAATCACCACCACATCATTTTAAGTTTTCGACAATTGATTGGTGGCTGGGCCACAAAATGGCACCATTTGCTCATTGGTGGTCCTGTCCTCTATTGATTTGGTCTTCCATGGCTGGCTCTGCTGTCAAAACCCTCTTTTGCACAAAGAGAATGAATCACTTGTCCAAGGTCACAGATGATAACAGAAGAAAACCTTGGGAAAGAAACCAGATCATGTGCTGCAGGTGAATATCCACCTCAGTGGCTCAACCGGCCATAACAGAAGGACTGTTCTAAAAATTAAGAGTGACTGTGCAGCCAAAGAGCCATTTAGGTTTAGAGACAGTGATTACTGACTGTCTGACTGAAATGTGCTCTTAAAAGAAAGAAAGCAAGGGGAAAGAATATTATTTTAGTTTATTGAATTTCTTTTTTTCTAACTTCCATCTGAGATGTGACTAGTTGTATATTTTATCCATTAACTGTATCATTTCTGGTTGTTCAATTTTCTGATGATTTCCAATAGCACCAGCTATTTTGACATTCATTACTAGTATCAGCAACTGCTGTCTTCTGACAATGTAGGAAGTATACAGAGTCTAACAGTTAATTCAGGTGCTTTATGGAGCGCACACACACACCAGTCAAAGAAGTCATAATACCACAGACCTGATGTGCAACTGTGTTCTGAAAGACAGTCCCAAAGAAGTAGGGAAAAGATCAGAAGAAGAATAAATCTTATTTATCTATCCAGAATATGAAGTTGAATCATAAGAAGACAGAGGCTCTGCTGTTCATATCCTGGAATTAGGTAAACAACCTGTTCTGGATAAAATTACACTTCCTTAAAATAAGCTTGGGCATACCCTTTGAGCTCTCTTTACCACAGGAGGATCAAATGAGCACAGTGGCTTCAATCACCTGAGATCATCTTCAATTGCCCTCTCCCCACACCTTCACTGCAACCATTCTTGGACAATATTATATTTAATATTGTTCTTATTGGTGGTACAGTGGTTTAACTGCTGCAACCAAAAGGTTGTGAGTTTGATCCTGACCAGGGATCAAGGTTGACTCAGCCTTCCATCCTTCCAAGGTTGGTAAAATGAGTACCCAGCATGTTGGGGACAAAATACTAATTAACTTGTGAACCACCCACTGAGTGTACTAAGTGCTATCAGGTGGTATATAAGTGTGATAACTTTGCTATTATTGCTGTATTTTATCCTGGGATAATATGATATAGAGTGGAATATAAATGCTCAGAAGGAAGGAAGGAGGGAAGGAAGGAAGGAAGATAGATGTACTTAGTTTTGTTTTGTTTTTGGTGTTTCCAAAATGTTTACTTCATGCTTTGATTCACATGACTTTGTGCATTGACTACCTTGTTTTTTGAAGAAACACATGGGCAGAAGCTCCAAGTACATGTAGGAAGAACAGCTCTCAGCAACATTTTACTATGAGATATATACACAGACTCTTCTAACAGCTGAGATGGTATACAAGTATTGTTTATTTGACTGAAGTTTTAAAATCAGCCTTACAGGCAATATCAGAGCAGTACTGTATATTCTTTCGCCTTTCTTGCAATGTTTAGTGGGAGTCTAGACAAGACAGAGTTGATACTAATTCAGTATTTTTATAATTGTATCTTGTGTCTTGTAACATGCAACTATTTTTCAAAGTAATTGAAAAGTAACATTTCATTTACATTTGAGAAACAGGAAAACAAGGAGTTACTTTATAATTTTAACTGTAATGGTTATTAACACTGCATCACAAAAAATAACTATTGCCTGCTACTTGGTCTAATCCATGTGTCCCATACTAAATCAAGTGTGCTGAATCCAAATCTGAAGTCCGATTCTGCCTAACCAGATACTTAAACTTTTACAAAACTAAACCTAACCAGTCCGGCCTGCCTGTCTGAGGGGGTGTGAACTAGCCCACAGCTTAAAAAGGTTGAGGACCCCTGCACTAGAAGGCTCCAAAAAGTATTTCTGCTTGTTGGCAAGAGCGATGTAACACAATGTGCAGTTATTAACTACACAAGATATGACTTACACAATTCAAGGAATTATACACTGCATCACAAAAAAATAATATTGTGTGCTATTTGTTCTATAGTCAATCAAGTAATGTATGTTGAATCCAAATATGAAGTCTGATTCTGCCAAGGATGCCAGGATCTTAAGTTAGTTAACCCAACTACTGACCATTTGAACAGCAATAGCATGCCTATCATTTAAAATCTGTACATGATAGGCAAATTCTGAGTTCAGATTTGGAATCAGCACACACGATGTCATGAAATCACATGTGTTATTCCCAGTAGTAAAATTGTTGTTGTGTTGTGTAATTATTGAGGCACTGGAAATTGTAATGCTCTCACTTCTACAAATAACTTTACACACTCCAGAAATTTATTTTTCGCAAAAATCATACTCCCCTTTGTTTCTATAAACAGAATTTTGTCCATGTGATTACAGAAAGCAAAACATTGTATTTTACTGAGTAATTCTTTTATTGCTATTTCAAAGCTTCTGAGGCATAAAATTTCATACCACAAATGTCTATAATTGAAGGATGGACACACATCTCCCTTTCTCTGTGTTTTTACATATACATGTACTGTACATATAAATTTGAATGACTAAGTTCATACATCGTTGCTCAAAGAAAGTGTGTTTGAGTAGCAGCCAAGTGTATCATGTTTGTGGCCAATTGCTGGGGAAGGATGAATTTGATGATTTTATTTTCTTTCAGCTTCCCATTTTCTAGTCCTCAGTTTATGCTTTCCAATTTCCACAGCATGTTATGACTAAAGCCAAGGCAAATAAACAGGCAAACAAACAAAAAGGAATCTGCATACATTTCTCGAGATACTGCTTCTAATATTTGCACTTTGGTAGGCATTCACATGTACCGCAGTGGCTTAGTGGTTAAGAAGCTGAACTTGATGACTGGAAGGTTGGCAGTTCAGCAGTTCAAGACCTGAGTGCTGCACAATGGAGTGAGCTTCCATCTCTGTCCCAGCTCCTGCCAAACTAGCAGTTTGAAAGCAAGAAATTGCAAGTAGATAAATAGGGACCACTTCGGTGGGGAGATAAATAGCATTCTGTGCACTCTGGTATCTAATCATGCCTGACACATGTCCATGGAAACATCTATAGACACATACAATGCTGACTTGCCTATAAACAGAAATGAGCACCAATCCCTAGAGTCTGATATGACTGGCTTTCAAGCAAGGGTGACTTTTACCTTTACTAGGCATTCACATACAGACAACAGCTTCCCTATATATAGTGGTACCTTGAGATATGAATTTAATGCATTCCTTGGGACATTTCATTCCCACAGGAATGCATTGGAAACCAAAATTCATAAAGCAAAATGGGGTTTCCCATAGGAATGCATTGAAAACCAATTAATCCATTTTGAAAGAAATTTGTAAAGCAAGGCATTATTTTCAATCGATTTTGATTCTCAGTTTCTCATTGAACTGTAGTTACATTAAAGTGTTTTTCTCAATTTGTGCAAAACATTCTCATACTTGCTCTCATGTCCTTGTTGAGAGCACCTCAGATTAATGCCCCTTTCAAAGGACATGGAGAAGAATTCTGTGTTGTTTTCTTCCCATATGCAAAGAATGAAACAAGCAAAGATTTATATCACTAATGTATGACAGACACTCTCCAAAAGCATCACTCCACTTAAGTTAAGGAATAGATATAAGAGGAAAAGAAAACACAGGAAGGAATAAGCCAGAATAACACTTTAGTTTGTCTTTGTTAAGAAGTCAACAAAATTAACAATTGTCTTCATTTATGCGAAGGAAGAAATTAGGTAAAGGTAAAGGTCATCCTTGCTTGAAAGCCAGTCATATTCGACTCTAGGGTTCAATGCTCATCTCTGTTTATAGCCAAAGAGCCAACGCTGTCTGCATCTGCAGACATTTCCTTGGACATGTGGCAGGCATGACTAGACACTGGAGTGCATGGAGCACTGTTTACCTTCCCACCAAAGTGGTACTTATTTATCTACTTGCAATTTCTTGCTTTTAAACTGCTAAGTTGGTAGGAGCTAGAACAGAGACAAAAGGTCACTTCATCATGAAGCACCCAGGTCTCAAACTGCTGACCTGCCAACCTTCCAGTCATCAAGTTCAGCATCTTAACCACTGAGCTAGTGCTGTCCCTAGGAAGAAATTAGGGATATTTTAAAAATAATGTGGAAAAAATGAAAGTGACAGATGTATCTTTAAAATTCAGAGGTCTAAGTGCTTAACTAATAAATATTTGGACAAACTGTCAATCCAATCTTATTAGTGCTGAATTACAGGGTCTCTTTCTTTCTTTCTTTCTAGTAAACTTTTCATCTTTGACAACTATGTCTATATTTCTTCTGCATAGTTTTTAAAAAATCTATTTACTTTCAGTAGGATTTTATCAAATTTTACAAGCCCTTTTTCTGGGCAGTAAGAAAGTTAAGTTTACAAAACTCAACTGCAGAAGAATGTGAATTTGATAATGCCACTTACCTGATGAGAATGCCACTGCATAAGGTTGCCTAAAATTTCATCCAAACATTTGCACATGGTGAAGTTTTACTTGATTTAGCACTTTTCATGTACCACAGATGGTAAATTAAGAGTGAACTGGTAATGTTTAAAAATTGTGATAGGGATTAGAATTTACACTTTAAAGATACTTATTTTCCAAATGAAATGTGAGGCATCTTATTAATCTGACACATCGGTATTCCTTTTCTTTCCCTATATTCTTTTGATTGAACTGTGCATGAAGTGACAGATCCGGGATCTACATAATATGACAGCACATACCTGTCAGAACTGTATTATAGCAGTCAACCACAGAGAAAGAAAAAGTAAAATTTAAAAAACCCTACATACCATTAATACGCTGAGTTGCAAAACAGCTTCCCACCTTTAAAAAAAAAAACATTACTGTTCTATAAGTGAGAGCAATAGCAGATACCTGACTTCCTGTGGGGAAGGTGTGGTGGTACCATATAAGCCTGCTGTTTTTTTCACATGCAAGAAGAGCACCTGACAGAACCATCATGTCATGAACTTTCATTGATATTTTTTCTTATGCATGCATGCCTGATGAAGAGATCTTGAATGTTGAAAGCTCACACAATGATGTATGTTTTGAGTGAACCAATAAAAAAGGGGTTCCCAACCTTTTTGCACCACGGATCTGACCACACCCCCAGACAGCTGAGTGGGCTGGTCATGTTGCTCCTCCTGCCATAAATGCTGCCATAAAAAATGCCTGCAGCTGCCATAAACGCATTTACGACAGCCACAGGTGCATTTACAACAGTGTTTGCAGCAGGCGTGAACATGCATGGGCAGATTTTATGGCTGTTGTAAACATGTCTACCTCCACTTCTGGTAGCAGCGAGGGTGGCAGCGGGCCACATGAAATGGTGGTCCACAGGCCAGGTCCAGCCCATGGCTGTAGGTTGACCACCTCTGCAATAAAAGGTATCACCTTCTTCCTGCATTCGTTTTGAGTATGGATCACACAGCTGTCGTTATTTGTCTATGTTCTTTTCGTGTTCAGGGAATGAAGAAGCAGACGAGTGAAGTAGTGAAATTCAGCTCTTTAATAGTGGGGTTTGAACACAGTTTGGTTGGGGCAAAACTCGGACTTATATACACTATAAACAGTAACAATAATACAACAAGCCCATTGGCTAACAGAGTGTGCACATTTTCAATCCACTTATTTGCATAAGAATAGATACATGAGAAAAGATACATTCTGCTCCTGTCAGAAAACACAGTTAACATACATAACATTCTTCCCCCCAGGTAAAAACAAAATCCTTTAACCAGGATGGCGGACTAGTTTCCCTTCTGGGTCGGACACTTGACTGAGCCAGTTCAGGGACTCGTAGGATGGGCAACCCGACTGGAGTGAGGGATTGACTAGAGGGGGAGGATTGTAAACCCGAATTAAAGCCCCGTTTGTCAGATGGAGGAGCAGGGGATCGCTCAAAACCAAAATCTAATTCTGTGGATGAATAAGACAACTCAGGGTCCCTCCTGTGTGTACTAAGAGTGGAGGGCAACTCTGAACAAAATTGGTCATCATCAATAAAGGAATCCAGAGTGCTAGGCTGGGACAGTGTAGGGGTACACCTGGCCGGAATAGGGGAGCATTCCACAAATTCCCCTTGAAATCGGTTCCTAGAAGACACTTCTGGGTCAATGTTGGCTGGCTGCTGACTATTACCTCTGCCTCCTGGGTTTAAACGGGTGGGGGCCAACCCTATCGTTGAGTATCTGTATTCGTCTTGTGGGTCCAGTACTCTGGGTCTCAATTGATCCGCATGCCTCCTCCAGATCAGACCAGTGGCTGTTTCAATTCTGTAAGAAACAGGACCAGTCTGATCGATCACAAACCTGGGCACCCCCATAGGATCACCAGCTGCATAATTGCGGCAATGTACAGGATCTCCGGATGAGAAACCCTTCTGGTGTTGGATTGCTTTATTTGTGCCTTTGTCCTCTACCTTAGATGGATCCAAATTATCCAGCAAGGATGACAGTTTCCTTTGCTGGAGCAATTCAGCAGGGGACAGGCCTGAAGCAAGGGGGGGTGAGCCTATATGTGAAAAGAAACTGGCATAACTGGAGCTCCAAATCCCCTTCACCCATACAGCGAATGATAATTTAAATTTTGAATCTATGAAGGCATGCACATGTACATTCATTCATGAAAGCATACCCCTACCCCCCAAATATACACAGCAGTTGTCTGGGCTGATTAATAGTAAAAGAGTAGAAACTAATTTTCAACAACATAAGTTATAAAAGAATCCTTGAGTCATGACTTACAGCAGGGGTACCCAAATTTCGGCCTGTGTGTAGCATGGGTCAGATGAATTGGCGTTGGGGCCAGATCCACTCTGCAGGCTGTAGTTTGGGCACCCCCGGTTTAAGCAGAAAAATGGCAGTTTAAAATCTATCTCATCCTGTTGCGAAACAGATTGCAAGGCATGTTTTACTTCCACTTCCAGTGGGAGGGACCAGCCTACAGAACCACATCACCGGCTCACTGAACCACATGACTGGCCCATGGCCTAAAAGGTTTGGGCACCCCTGACTTACATAAATAGAGATTCTCAGTACGTCATGCCAAATCAAAGCACACTATTGGACATTCTCTTTATGTGGGCCTGTTAATTTTTTATATCCCCTTCTTGGATGAACAGGTTTGCATGAGTCAGTGAGACTGAGAATAGTGCCATCAGGAGGCCAGACTCTTTTGCTATCCTTCCAGGATAATGAGAAATGGGGAAAAAATTGGACTGGGCACCCTTGTTTAGTCCATATCTTACTCTTGATAACATTTTCAGATACTAGCCATTTAAGATGTTGAACATGTAGCTCTTTTGAATTTAATTTGTGATTGAGGAACTGTTGAGGAAGGTTTAGTAGGTAGACTATTGTCCCAGTTGACAAAGCATTTTTAAAAAGTTACAAGGAATTTCACATCTTGTTTTCACCATGAAAATCGCCAAGAACTACTGTACCTTTCAGTGAAGTCTATCTGCAGCTTCTTTTGCTTTCCTTCCAGGATAATTCTTCTTCTTTGTTTAGGCCAGATGTGAAACTGCAAAAATGAAAGCACCTTTTGGTGAGTTAATTCTGCAGTTCCCTTCGCCTGACCTAGTGTGAGAAAGATTACTTAGCAACACAAGGTTGGCATTACCAGGGTACTCCTGATTGTGGTTCAAAAATACCACAATCTTCGAGGAGGCTCTTTCTGTGTACCTCTCCAGAATAATGAGAAATGGGAAGAAGAACTACATGAAATGCTCTAGCTTGGATATATGTGGTATAGAGCTAATGTGTCAGTGAGATATAGTACAATGTAGGATCCCTAGAATGAGATGTGCATTTCATTGTGAAGCTGATTAATTGTTCCAACTGGCCTAACTATACTCCAATGCAATCAAGCTCTTGAGAGTCCATCTGTCTAGGTTGTATGACATCAATCCAGTGATTGTCAAAAGGTGGGAAAGTTACATTTTGTCCCTAGCCATTCCAGTGGCCACATTGACCGGTAGTCGCTAAGGAGGTGTATGTAGTCAAAAACAGTAATTTTCCCAAGTTCTGATGACCAACTTTTGATCAGTCACTCCAAGGAGAATTATTGAAATCGATGCAGGTACTGTGGAAAAGGTATATGGTTTTTTACTGAAAGAAGGTCTCGTAAAAAATGTGACTGAAAGCCAAGCCATATACAATAATATCACCTCACATGACAACTTAAGTTACCCCTGTTGTATTCCTCTGAAATTGAGTGTGGCTGATAGTGTGCAAGAGACCACCATTGTTCATAGCTCAGCCATCAGTCATAGTTCAGGTTTTGCATTTACAGCATCATTGCCAGTTTGAGGTAGCAGTGGCAGGTGGCTTAGTCTCAGATGGTTTAGCCTACATGAGAGCATCGTAAATGGGAAATTAAAGAGCCTGAATGTCTAATTGTTGTGATTTCTGTCTTTTATAAAGACAAGAGTAGATTCCCTATCCTTACTTTCACTCACCCACCTTTCCTGGAATATAGATTAGAACTGTATTCATAAAGCTCATTTTGGCTTGTCAATCAAAACAGGCAGCCAGTCAGACCTCATCAGTGTAAATAATGGATGCTCTGCATGAAATAGCCAGACTGCTCAAATCAGAGGTGACACTGAAGAGGAGAAGGGAATACGTTATGGTCTGGTCTGCCACATCTCCATTCCTGTGGGGGAACTGTCTGCATCTGGATACAACCACATGTATAACAAAAAAAAAACATAACAAAAACAAACATATTGTTACACCTTTAAACTAATTTCAAGTGCTCCCTTGATTCTTTTAGTTTTATACTTACAGGGTGCAGTTTTTCAGTTGAGGCTATAAAGCTTTCCATGCTGACTTCAAAATCCATTTCTATATCTAAAAAGTGACGTAAATGAGAAACTTAGCTCAGATGTGTGGTGTGGAAAAGTTACCCTCAGACTGGTGTATTTACAATTCGCTAGAGGTATACTGGAGTTCTCAAGAATAATAATTGTGGGCACAAAGCAAAAGGCAGTTTTTATGCTAAGATTACAGGAGCTGCTGGGGATGAAGCTACAAAAAAATTCGAGAAGAAGGGAAAATGTAATGCTGAAAGCATAAATACTAGCCAGAAAGCAATTTTGATTGAATTAGAGAAGGAAGATGAATTGGATGTAGACATGGATATTATACAATGCTTCACCTGAGCAGAAGTGGTGAAACATAAAAGGTCCATGGGTACATTTATACAGACATACATGGAATCGAATGTATCAACAAGGTAAAGAAATTCAGGTGGAAATACAGAATTAAAACTAACAAAATATGTCCTAATACAAAGATCAAACATGAGCTTAAACGAATCGATTTGAAGATCAGAGTTTTGCAGCAAACAAGAGCCATCACAAATGAGAGGATAATAGAAACTTGTCATTTGATCTGTCTGAGAAAGATTAGTATAACTCAGGGCTGCCCAAACTACGGCCCATGGGCCAGATCCGGGCCCCAATGCCAATTCATTTGGGCCACACTGCCCTTGTCGCTCCTGGAAGCAGAAGTAAAACATATTTTATTTCCACTTCAGGAGTGGCAAGGGTGGCACGGGCTGGATGAATTAGCACCAGGGGCCAGATCTGGCCTGAGGGCCATAGTTTTGGCACCCCTGGAAGAACGTATAAGGGTATGGTCCAGGAGGGTATGATAAGCATGAATATCAGATTTTTAAGTGGGGTGAGTGAAGTTAGTCAAGAAAATGTACATTAAATTCAAAACATCTAGCAGAAATAAAAAGGTCTATATCCTCTTAAGTAGAATGTTGCCTCTGCAGGATCAGTATTTCCAGGCAGGTGAAAGAGAGGGTTGTTTTGTTTAACTTCAGGAAGGGGGAGAGTCCTGTGTCATGACATGTGGTGTTGCTGTACCAGCCTGTCTCAGGTACAGTATAAGGATTAGATACCTGTTATGTATGACTAATTACTGTAAAGTGCATTTAAAATGGCCACTCTGCCTCAGCAGAAGCCTTGTAAATCGCATGTCAAACAGCCGCTGATCTCGGCAGCTCAAGTATTATCGCGAGACTTCAAGCACGCACAATTCACACACCGAGGAGCGTGCAGTATAGCTGTCAAATGTATATACTCTTGTAACATATGTTCAAATCATCCAATAATCATTATTCCCGCTGTTTTGTATCAAGTCAAATGTGTATATAAGTCCCCGTTGTTCCCCTCCAAGTTGTGTTCAGAACCCAGAAATAAAAGAGCTGTATTTCACTATGCTGGTTGTCACCTCCAGCTTCTGAACACCAAAATACCTTAAACTTAAAGGCTTCCCCTGCCACAATGTAGGACTCTTTCAACAGTGCTCTGCTGCCTAGCTGCAGAGTTTTATTGGTCATTGCAATTTTGCACTTGGGGTTCCTAACTGGCATATTGAGCCAAAGGGGCCCAATAATATTTTTGCCTATGATAGTCTGACTGTTCATGGGAGGTTCTGGGCATTTAAAAATTGGTTGTGACCCTTGAAATTGAAACTAAAGTTCAGTGCTAAGGGCAATGCTAGATTAAGGACAACTGTCTTGGCCCCTCAAATAGTGGGATTCAGGGCCCAGGTATGGGATACCCTTTGTGGATGAGCTTGACTTGTGAGGGATATGAAATCTTCAGTGGGAGATGGACTGGAAAGGCCTTGCCAAGCCTGGCTGGTGCAGATTTGTAAGTTACAGCAGGGCCCCAAGGCTTGGGCTTGTCCTGATTTTTGGTAGAAGAGACCTGGAAGAAATCTTCCATCTTTACCTAGGACAGTGGTGGTGAACCTTAGCACTCCAGGTGTTCTTGAACTTCAATTCCCAGAAGCACTAATCAGCAGGAGTACTGACTTGGGCTTCTGGTAACTGAAGTCCAAGAACACCTGGAGTGCCAAGGTTTACTACCACTGACATAAGTCTGGCCAAGTTATTCTGCTATGGTAATAAAGTAGACATTACTGCCAGGGAATCAACACCAATCGTCATGCAGCGGTTAACTAACCTGACAACCAGTGATGCACTCAAAAAAAATTACTACCACACTGTAAGCGTGGCTAACTCTGTGGGCATGGCTAACTGTGTGGGCATAGCTAACTCTGTGGGCATGGCTGAGGAAATGGAAATGGGCTTAGAGCAGCAGCTACCGGGCGAACATAGTAATAGTAGAGACATCACCTTGCAAACTAAAATTTGCATAGTCACGCAATAGTTCCCGGATCCCGGTGGTTTTTAACTGGGAGCATTTTCCTCATCCCATCCCCCCAAAGAACAAAAACCAGGTGCCTACCTTGCAGGCCTGTCCCATCTCTCAGAGGGTCAGTGCTCCCACTTGCAGTAGAGGTGGGAGATCCTGGCGCAGCTGCCCCAGCCTCATCCATGATGCAGCTGGTCAGTTCACTGCAAGGTCTTCGTTGCCGCTCTGCCTCCACACCTGCTGCCGCTGCCTTCTCGGCTGCTGCCTCCAAAGGCCCGCCACTGCTCTCCAAGTGGGCATGGCCTGGGGGAATTTCCACTACTGGTCCGCCCGGACCAGACAGGACCAGCTTCAGTGCATCACTGCTGACAATGCTGAGGACTAACAGCCTTGGGTGCCGAAGTCCACAGGCAAGGGTGCTAATACCAATAGTGCCCCTTATCTTAATAAAAATATGAAGAACAATTAATTAGTGTTGACTAACGAGGCCCATTAAAAAAACTAAAATTGGATTTAGCCCACAGAAATGAATGGAAAATGGCATCATCATAACAATGTAGCATTTTTCCAGGAAACATGGCTCGCTCTAGTCTAAAAGACCTTGGATCTGAATTTAAATAAAAGAACATTCAGTAAAGCCTTATTTCTTCTTTTCAGTTTTTACCGCTGGAAAACAATATATGGCAGACATATATCAATAACAGTGCCTGAATGACTGACAGATTCTAGCACAATGTGCCACTGATGTGACACATCAGGACTCAAGCCTTCAAATCAATGTGACTGCACTAAGTACAGTGGAGGCTGGAAGCGTACCAACATACCAGTTGGAAATCTGTTCCTCTAGCATCTTCCACATACCCCAGTGTCTTACCAGAAATTACAACATGCATCTATTGAAAAGATCCAGGGTGTTAGGATAGGATGACAATTTGTTATTTGGGCCTTAAAGGGCAGCCTGAGATGACAGACCATATGGTCATTTCCTGCCCTTTAATGTTCCTATGCAATAATGTATTTACAAGGCAACAGAGAAACTATGGAGATAATGCCATCTGCTACCACAGAGACAGGAAACAGAAAAATAGATTAGGAAGCTAATAAATGAAAGACTCTCAAGAAATGAGCAAGCCTGAACAGTTTAATTTTTATTCTTCCCATTTACATAATATTGACTATGGTTTACCAGGAAAGGGAGAGATTGGCTTGCCAGTAAAACAAATGATCAAGCCTGCAAACTTGTTCAGTCTTTGAAGGCAAAAGGAGTGATGCAAATTACTCATTAATCTATTCAAAATACTAGGGTAAAATGAGTGACCAGGGAGGACTAGCAGTGGATCATTCATGCTTGTGCATTCATCAAGCTATTGAGTCTGTATTGAGATCTCTGAAACAATCCCAGTATAATTAACGCTTGCAGCTTGTCTTTGTCAGAACAACGGTAAGAGATTGTGCTGGGTTGTCAAAAATGCAGCTAGATTCCAGTAGGCTCTTGCCATCTCTGAAATCTGAACCTCTCTCCACTCTGGATTACTTTCAATAAGCAGACAGAAAGTTGTTTCTGTTGTGTCCATGTTACCTCTTCAGAATAATCGGAATAGCTTTTATCTGAAATGTTTAAGTTAGAAATACCTGTTCAATGAAATGGTTTCTGTGCTGCTCCTGCAGAGAAAAGCTCAACTGTCTTAAACAGTATGTGGATAGGGAGAGCATGCAACCTTTTTATCTTTTTAATAGATTCGTATCCTGCATTTTAATAGAGAACTATATCCAAAGTAATGAACATATTCACAAAAATAACAGCAAAAATTGCCAGATACTAAAATAGCAATAACTAAATTTTTGTTGTTCAGTTGCACAATTGACTCCGACCCTTTCCGACCCCATGGATCATTGCCCGTCAGGCACCTCTGTCTTACACCATCCTCCTTAACCCACCCAGCTCTGTGCCCATTGTGTCTACAGTACCATCTAGCCATCTCATTTTTGGCCACCCCTTCTTCTTTTTCCCTCCACATTTCCCAGCATCAAGGCTTTCTCAAGTGTATCCTTTCTTCTCATTTTATGTCCAAAGTACATTAGCTTCATCTTTACTATTTGACCTTCTAAGGAGCAGTCAGGGTTGATTACTTCCAAGATTGACCTATTTGTTCTCCTCGCTGTCTAGGGTACTCTCAAAACTTCTCCAACACCACATTTCAAAGGCATCTATTCTTCTTCGCTCAGCTTTCCTAATGGTCCAGCTCTCATAGCCATACATTATCACCGGGAATACCATTGCCTTGACTATGCGAATTTTTGTTTGCAAGGTGATGTCTCTACTTTTCACTATGTTCTCCAGGTTTCTCAAAGCTTGCCTCCCAAGAATTAGTTGCCTTTTTATTTAATGGCTGCAATCACCATCTGTAGTGATTTTTGATCCTAAGAAAGTAAAGTCTGTCTTACTTCTTCCCCATCTATTTTCCAGGGAGTGATAGGGCCTGTTTCCATTATCTTGTTTTTCTTGATATTAAGTCTTAAGCCAGCTTTTGCACTCTCCTCCTTCTACCTAAGTAGGAGCTTCTTTAGGTCTTCCTCACTTTCCGCTATTAGGGTAGTGTCATCTGCATATCTCAAATTGTTGATGTTTCTCCCAGGGATTTTAATTTCAACTTTTGATTCATCCAGCCCTGCGTTGCACACTATGTGCACTGTGTATAAGTTAAATAGGCAGGGTGACAAAATGCAACCTTGTCCTAGTTTTAGTTACTTTCCTATCTTTGAATGGCATATTTCTTCATTGCAAATATGTATTTTGGTGTCTCCTTCTTCTCAGGAAGATAATTTGTTTCCAACTAACAGTGAGGCAAGTTGGGTCTACAAATCACCGAAGACGGCTAGGAATTTCACATTTCATTGATATGATTTATAAATCTAAAACTTTTGCTCGTGTCAGGAATTGGGGGTGGGGTGGAGTCAGCAGAAAGATTTACATATTTGCAGTGAGGTACAGTATATTCAAGATTAAATTCCCATAAAGTGCATATTTTAAGACCATCTGTTTTAATTCATTAGGATACATCCAGTGACTATGTGAAAGGAAGACATCCTGTACTACCAAATTTCCTGCAGCCTCATATCACCTTTGGAAACCCTATCCAAAGAATTAGAGGGACTCACAGAACAATAGGGGCAGAGTTGGATGAAACTAAAGTGAAAGGATTGCCTGACTTCTGGGTGGAGCCCTATACAGCCCAGACCTTGGTGTTCAGGAAGGCTTCCGAAAAGGATTTTGATGGGTAGAGAAAGTATCCAGAACTTCAGGGGGTGGGTTGGAGGGGAAGATGAAACTTTGGTTTTGAGCTGTCTTCTAACCACAAAGCAATTACATATGACCTACAGATCATGCTATGTTTGATTATTTATAGTGACGAGATAGAAACAGTTATAGTAACTACATTTGATTGTCACTTGGTATGTAGATCCAGTGAATTTAGTGGAAACATAGATACTCCTGAGGAGTAATAACTTATGGCATGAAATATACGTGAGCTTTCCCATCCAATGGGCTATAATGGTGCTTTTGAAAGCATCTCTCTGACCTGGATTAAACTGACCTGGATAATGCCTAGCTCACTGTTTGGCAGCTCATGCCATCTGATCAACCACAGCTGTTTAATTTAAATTGTTCACAGATACCTATGAAAGACTGCATTGAAGACTCTAGTGAATTTAATAAAATTCTAACATATTTGAGATGATGTTGCTCTCTCTTGGTGAGGCACAGAAATAATGGTTAGCTGGAATTTTTAGAAGCAGTAGTCTAAAACCCAAAGGAAACCCCACACCTTTTATGCATACTTTCGTGTTCATGGAATGAAGAAGCAGACGAGTGAAGTAGTGAAATTCAGCTCTTTCATAGTGGGGTTTGAACACAGTTTGGATGGGGCAAAACCGGACTTATATACACTATAAATAGTAACAGTAACAATAATACAACAAGCCCATTGGCTAACAGAGTGTGCACATTTTTGATCCACTTATTTGCATAAGAATACATACATGAGAAAAGATACATTCTGCTCCTGTCAGAAAACACAGTTAACATACATAACATTCTTCCCCCTAGGTAAAAACAAAATCCTTTAACCAGGATGGTGTAGTTTTCCTTCTGGGTCAGACACTTGGCTAAGCTGACTCAGGGGCTTGTAGGATGGGCAAACCAACTGGAGTGAGGGATTGACTAGAGGGGGAGGATTGTAAACCCAAATTAAAGCCCCGTTTGTCAGATGGAGGAGCAGTGGATCGCTCAAAACCAAAATCTAATTCTGTGGATGAATAAGACAACTCAGGGTCCCTCCTGTGTGTACTAAGAGTGGAAGGCGACTCTGAACAAAATTGGTCATCATCAATAAAGGAATCCAGAGTGCTAGGCTGGGACAGTGTAGGGGTACACCTGGCCGGAATAGGGGAACATTCCACAAATTCCCCTTGAAATCGGTTCCTAGAAGACACTTCTGGGTCAATGTTGGCTGGCTGCTGACTATTACCTCTGCCCCCTGGGTTTAAATGGGTGGGGGCCAACCCTATCATTGAGTATCTATATTTGTCTTGTGGGTCCAGTACTCTGGGTCTCAATTGATCCGTGTCCCACCTCCAGATCAGACCAGTGGCTGTTTCAATTCTGTAAGAAACAAGACCAGTCAGATCGATCACAAACCCGGGCACCCACATAGGACCACCAGCTGCATAATTGTGGCAATGTACAGGGTCTCTGGATGAGAAACCCTTCTGGTGTTGGACTGCTAAATTTGTGCCTTTGTCCTCTACCCTAGAGGGATCCAATTTGTCCATCAAGGATGACAGTTTCCTTTGCTGGAGCAATTCAGCATGGGACAGCCCTGAGGCAAGGGGGGTGAGCCTATTTGTGACAAGAAACTGGCATAACTGGAGCTCCAAATCCCCTTCACCCATAAGCCGAAGCGCTTCTTTAGTTGTGCGCACCTGCCACACTACCTGGCCATTGGTGCCTGAGTGGAA
Source organism: Bradypodion ventrale (assembly GCA_035047345.1). Taxonomy (NCBI): domain Eukaryota; kingdom Metazoa; phylum Chordata; class Lepidosauria; order Squamata; family Chamaeleonidae; genus Bradypodion; species Bradypodion ventrale. The sequence continues at coordinate 239,718,914 of JAWDJE010000004.1, forward strand.
TGGGGCAGCAGTGATGTGCCTAATTGCATTCCTTTCCATGAAGGATTGGAATTCTGTAGATGTGAACGTGGACGTGTTGTCGGATACCAGCACATCTGGAAGTCCAAATGCTGCAAACAGCCTTCTTAGGTGCATTATCGTGGTGGCTGAAGTGGTATTAGGCACCCTAATCACTTCCAGCCACTTAGAGAGTGAATCCACAACCAACAAAAATACGGCACCCCAAAATCTATGTGCAACCTGGACCACGGGCCCTGAGCAGAATCCCATTCCCAAGAGGGAAGGTGGGATTGCTCTGGGTGAGAGGATTGACAACTGGTACAAGTGCCGACCATTTGCTCTATGTCTTGGTCCAGTTGAGGCCACCAAAAGTAGTTACAGGCAAGGGCTTTGGAACGGACAATTCCCAGGTGACTTGTGTGAAGTAGATGTAAAACATTTTTCCTGAGAGTGACAGGAATGACCACCTGCTGGCCCCATAGAAGGCAACCTCGTTCCACTGACAGTTCCAAACACTTGTGGTGGAATGTTCTGAATTCCTCAGCTACAGGAGAGAGAGCCAGCCTTTTTGTACCCAAGACATTACTTTAGTCAATGTTACATCCTTGGCCATAGCCTTGGCTATATCTGAGGGGATGACTGGGGGCAAGTCGAAAGCCTCAATCATAAGGACCTGGTGGTTGCTTTCAATCTTGCAATCGGCTTCCCCGACCCCTGGCAGTGGAGAACGTGACAGGGCATCAGCATGGCTGATATTCTTGCTGGGCCTGCGCAGCAAAGTAAAATCAAATGCATTTAGGAAAATTGCCCAACGCAACATCCTTGGGGACAGAATTTGCGGCATGGGCTTCCTGTTCACAAAGATTCCAAGGAGGGGCTTGTGGTCAGTTACGATGGTAAAAGGTATTCCGTAAAGGTAATCGTGGAATTTTTTTTAGTGCTAGCCACGATTGCCAATGCCTCCCTGTCTGTCTGAGTGTAAATTTTTCTCAGGCTTTGAGAGTGAACAGGAATAGAATGCTACGGGGGCTTCCCTCTCATCATTTAGTACATGGCATAACACAGCTCCCAGCCCCACAGGGGATGCATCACACACAAGTACAACTTCCTTGTTAGGATCAAAATGAGTTAATGCAGCATCCGAAGATAGCAGTATTTTAAGTTCTAGGAACGCTTTCTCCTGGCAATGGCCCCAGTGCCAAGCAGTATCTTTCTTAAGAAGCCGATGTAATGGTTTGGGAACTGAGGCTTTGCGATGGAGAAAAGCATGATAGAAGTTTAACAATCCTAGAAATGATTGCAGTTCGGCTTTACATTTTGGCCTGGGTGCATTTTGCACGACCGCCACTTTGGAGTCAGAGGGCATGATACCTTGGGGTGTAATTTGGTACCCCAGGAACTCCACTTCCTGTGCCAAAAACACACATTTGTCTCTTCTGAGATGTAGACCGGCCCTCTTGAAATGTGAGAGGACTTGATCGAACCTGGTCGCTAGTTCGACGGTGTACTTAGCAGTGATCAGGACATCATCAAAATATGGCAGGACACCAGGCAACCCTTTCAAAATACGTTCTACAAGAGATTGAAATATTCCGGGGGCCGCATTCACCCCAAATTGTAGTCGAGTTACCTTAAATCCCCCCCCCCTTATGCGTTACTATGGTCTGGGCTATGGTAGCAGCAGGAGACACAGTCAATTGTTGGTAAGCCTGGGCAAGGTCAACTTTTGCGAAGCAATTTCCTACATGCAAGGAGGCAAGAAGGTGGCTTACCACGGGCACAGGATATGCATTCGGGCGAATAGCTTTATTGATGGTACACTTGAAGTCAGCGCATATCCTGACCTCCCTGTTACTTTTCAAAGCAGTCACTATTGGTGTCTCCCACTCTGCGGAGTCCACTGGCACTAGGATGCCCTGCCCCACCAGTTTGTCCAGCTCGGTTTCTGTCTTCTCCTTTAAAGCAAAGGGTACCCAGCGTAGCTTCATCTGGATGGACCAGATGGTTGGGTCAAGCTCAAAGTCCACAGGGGATCCTTTGTATAACCCTAAACCCTTTTTGAACACCTCAGGATGTACAGCACAAACATCCTGGATTGGGGCAGCGTCTATTGAGTAAATGCCAAAAAGCCAGATTCCCAGGGGCCTAAACCATTGGGTCCCAATAAGAAAGTTAGTGCCCTGCTTAACTACAACCAATGGCAAGGAGGTGCAAATGTTTTTGAATTTGACCAGGAAATTTCTCACCCCCAGGACTGGAATCTGGCAACCTTGCACATCCCAGAGGGAAGTTTTAAAGGATTTGAGCTTGGGCCAAGAGGCAGGGGGAATTCTTAAAAAATCCTGCTGTGGGATTATGGAAAAAGTAGTACCTGAATCCACCTCCATCTTGAAGGGGACGTCCTGCAGGCTCAGGTCTGAAAAGAAATGCTCGCTGATGATGCCCACTTGGCACAGCTCAGGCTCTGGTGACACTTTGGCAGTAGACGTTTTGTGGTGACGACTCTTCTTGGACTCAGGTGCTGGAGTTCTTTGCTTTCGCTGTCAGCATACTTTAGCAATGTGCCCTCGTCGCCCGCAGTTGTGGCATTCTGCGGTGTGGAAGGGGAACTTCCTGTGGTCATGCCGGGCTCCACAGCCATCACACTTGCAAAGGAATTTCTTCGCCCAATCGTCACGGTGCTCTCGGTGCTTTCGTTGGACCGCTCAGACTTCTCCCTCTGTGTCGCTGGACTCCGATGAAGAGGTGGAACCAGGCAAAGCTGAGGAGGATGAAGATGAATTTTGCTGCACTTGCACAGCTGAGTCGGTGGCACTGGTGGTGGAGTGGCGATGCCGGAAAAGCTTGATGCCGGACCATGCAGCCTCAGACGCTACCGCCTCTTCTAGGACAGCCTTGAAAGTTAGCATCTTCCTGATCATGAGGCGACATTGAGTATCTTCGTCCCTCATGCCGGCCAGAAGACGGTCCCGGAGTGCTTCTTCAATGTTGTCCCACTTACACGGGGTGGCAGCAATGCACAGAGTGGCGGCGTAGTCTGCAATGGACTCCCCAGGTTGCTGCTCCCTTCTGTGGAAGGCCACTCTGGCTGGGAACATCAAGACCACTGGCTGCAGGTGTTTCCTCAGTGCAGACATGATTTCTGCGAGCGGTACCACATCCATGTCCCACGGAAGAACGAGGTGGGTTGCCAGCTCAAGCGTCTCAGAATCGCACTGAGTGAGGAAACAGGTGTGCTTCTGGTCTTCGTTGGTGATCTTCTGTGAGGCCATTGCATGGCGGAATCGGTGTTTGTATGTTGCCCATTTCTCTGGATGCGCTGGGTCAAATGGGCCGATGTTGCTGCTGTGTGGGGACGCCATCCCACCTTCGTCGCCAGTTTCGTGTTCAGGGAATGAAGAAGCAGATGAGTGAAGTAGTGAAATTCAGCTCTTTAATAGTGGGGTTTGAACACAGTTTGGATGGGGCAAAACTCAGACTTATATACACTATAAACAGTAACAATAACAATAATAAAACAAGCCCATTGGCTAACAGAGTGTGCACATTTTTGATCCACTTATTTGCATAAGAATAGATACATGAGAAAAGATACATTCCGCTCCTAGTAACAGTAACAATAATACAACAAGCCTGTTGGCGTGTGCACATTTTTGATCCACTTATTTGCATAAGAATAGATACATGAGAAAAGATACATTCTATTCTTGACAGAAAACACAGTTAACATACATAACACATACAAAGCAAAAGTAAAATACTGTAATGCAGTTTGAAAGGACAGCTAGATTCTTCTGTCTCTTCCTTCTCCATATTACCTTCTGTTGTCCCTGAGTGATTAAAACACAACAGTAATAGCTCAAAGAGTAACAGTTGGATTTTAGCAGATAGAACAGAAACGGAACAAAGCAAAAGGAAAATCCAAAGTACTGTGGCATTGTTAAGACAAATAGATTTATTCCAATATGAGCTGTTGTGAATTACAACACTTCCTCAGACACACAGAGCACAATATTGAGGCCATAGGTTTTATATACATAGTGGACATAATTGATTTTACTGATCAAACAGTTCCCAGTTGAGTTGCTGTATATGAGTCTTTTTCTAAAATGAACAAAAGTGCTGGGAACAAACACCTGTACCTATTATAGTTTGTTTTGTCAAGCTACAATTCAAGGAATAGTCTCTGAGCTATGTGGCAAGACATTGACTATAATTCCACTTCACAGATTTCAGTGTATGCATTATCACTAGCTGTACCATGGTTGCCTGACAAGGGAATTACAAAGCAGAAAACAGGTACAAAATCTATGGATCATGTAGCTTGAGAAATGACCATGGGATAGCTGAAATTCCCTTGGTCTTCCATTGCAGTAAAGTAGATCACAGAACAGCCTATTCCTTTGGTGTCACCGAATCAATCTGCTACAAAAATGAAGAGCCAAGTGTTGACACCCATGTCATAAACAAATATCCAACCTAGCCTCCAATTTTGAAGGCAATGCCATCAACACAGAAAACAAATTGACACAAACACAGGATTTCTCTCTTTCTTCACACACATACTTCTTTTTATGCTGTATCTCCCACCGTCCTTCAACAAAATTCACCAGCAATCTGGTTCTGGCCAATTCATTGGCATTTATTCTAAGGAGCAATGTGTTCTTCCCCACCTTGCCCAGCAGTCTAAATAAAGCACTCAAGGAGTTAATGGAGTCCGCTATCTACTGTTTGCTTTTTTCTGTTTGAAATCAAGCATCTGATCTTTATCTGGGGTGACAGGTTTAATGCCTTTCTTCTCTGACAAATTTTGAGCTGAAGAGGAATGCAAACATATATATCGGTTTGGTTTTATAAGTGCTCATTGGAGCAAGCCAATGTTGGCAGTTTTACTCTTTAATAAACAGAAAAACCATGAGTTGGTGCCACATGTTTTTAAAGAAGGTAGATAAATTATCTCCTTGACATCATTTACATGGCTTTTAGTGGGATTTGTTAGAGGTCAGGTAATTTGACAAGGATTTGGGCTAGCGGGGAAATTGCCACTTTCTTCATATTTGATATGTTTTAACCTAACCTTTATTTGAAGTATAAAATAGAGCTCATGAAAGGTTACCATTTTCAGTGCCAAGAGACGAAGGAGAATTGAAGATAAATCAAATTTTTGACATCAGATGCAGAGATGCTGGTAAATTAAACATGTAAATACATGCAAAATTGAAAGAGGTTTCAAATGTATGAAATGAAATGCAACTAGATGGAAAATGCAAACCATCTGCAGGATAGGACTGAAAACCAAAATATGAGAACAAAAAAATAAAGACAAACTTATTCATATGGTACTAAAGCAACAGAGGATACAACAGAAGATGACTGCAACATTGTGCCAATAGAGAAACTGATCTAGTGATTACAACTGAAATTCTGTTTATGTAATTCTGCCTGGGGAAAGCTGATGACTTCATCAGCAGGGTAAATTTTTGGTAATTAAAAAAAAATCGTACTTCTGCCTCATTGCTTTCCTAGCTCTCATGTAATCTCTTTCATTGCATGGAAGCCATGAGATGGGAGGAAGACTTTAATTATGAAAAGTCTTCCTAGCTGGCAATAATTTTGGTAACTAAAGAATCCCTCCTCCTATGCTAAGGTTCCCATACCTTCAACATGATGAAAACAATAAGAAAAGAGTTGGAAAGGTCACTAGATAGAAGAACAAAGTTTTTAACTAATGAAAACCGCTATTTGGTGACATCACTTTCTAACAGGTGTAAGGTATACAACAGGATTTCACCTTAAGTTCTTAGTCCTAAAAAAATGCCTAAGGAAAGATATATAAAGCAAACCTTTAACAAAAGATATATAGGTACAATCAACTAATGTATCACAGGTGTACTCTGAACCAGGTTTGACTTAGCTAGGAGCTCACATTTAGCAATTATAATAATGATATAGAACAGGTGTTCTCAACCATTTTAAGGCAGGGCCTGGATCATGCACTCTCAGACAGCTTTGGGGACCAGACAGTCATTTTGCCCTTCCTCCACCACATGGTACTTCTGGGTGTGGTGGAGGCAGTGGGGACCTGACACCATGGACCTCATCTGTCCCATGAGCCACAGGTTGAGAATCCCTGATATAGAGTATAGATAAAACTGCAAGAATGTGGTTTACATAGTTTTTATTTTTCAAAAGTATCTAGAAACTAAAGCTGGGCCAGAATATGTTTGTCCTTAATTTTTGGTTTTCATATTTTGGTTTTCAGTCCTATCCTACAAATGGTTTGCAGTTTCCATATAGTTTACTGTTCTGGACCTATAAGATAATTAAAATTCTGAGACAATTGTTCTGATTGCCAATGAGTTTTCAGGACAAATTCAAAGTGTGAGTTAAATCCTAAGTGGATTTAGGAGGGTCCTTGAGACTGGCAGCGTGTGTTAACATTAAAAAATAATAGGTGAAAAACGATCTTTTTCAAGAGGCTTTTGTAGATTTTCTCCATTCCCGGTGGAGATGTTTAGGGTGAATTTTGGTTGTCACCCCCAATTTATGTTAGCGTTTATTTGAGTCAATATTTGGATTTGGATACGGCAGAATAATAATATACTGTATAATTAGATATGTAATTAGATATTTGTTTATTAATTTTCTTTTTATTTGAAAATTGTATTTGTTTGTTTTGTGGTTTTTGTTTTTTCTTTTAATGTCGTTTGTAAACCATCTGAGTAGTGGTTATACTAGAATGGCCTGAACCCTGAAGTCTCAAGGAGTATAGGCAGCTAGTGATCCACGCAAGCACATTCTCTCCCAGTTTCAAAATGATGAGACCCATCAGTTTAAGCCACAGACATGTGAAAGAACACTTTGACTTTCAAACTGCATCCTATATGATAAGGGAATGAAAAGTACTTTCAAGAGAAGGCTATAGATTGCCTTGATATTTGAGATGTTGCAGATGACAATATACCCAAAGGCTGTTTTGGTTTCTACTCTCACACTTAACTCTTCTTCAGAGGACCCTAGCTTAGGTTAGGTAAAACCTCTTTTTGGGGGGTGCGCTGCTTTTGTGACAGCTTTACTGTAGCAGACATTGTATGCTTCAGGCTGCTCTTTTACGTTGTTTATTGTTCCTATTTTATTACACTGTTTTATTATTTTTGTTAAGTATTTTATCTTACTTTACTGTCAGCTACTTTGGGGGGCCTCTTTGGTCTGGTAGTTGGGTATAAATTTAAGTTGTTAATAACACCAACACTAGTAATAAATGACTCACTGCTCCCTTTTCCAAGAACGGCATGTATATAAACAGGCAGGGTTGAGTGACTCTCCTAATTTTGGTTCCTCTCAGTTCTCGTGCTTTCAATTCATTCCAGCTGATTTCTACATCAGTCTTCAGCTTTAAAAGACATTCACATAGTGTTTTTGCATGTATCCTTGTCCTAAAGAAACATGTCAGATACAGTAAAACCCCAGGTTATGATGGAAGTCTGTTCCATCAGCCTCCATTGTAACCCAAAATATTCGTAAACCAAAGCATGTTTTCCCATAGGAATGCATTGAAAATAAAAAAGGTCCCAACCGGACAAAAAAATAATTTTAGAAAATACAAAAAAAACCCCACCAAACCATCCCAAAAATGCCAGACACGATCATCCACCACTCCCACAAAGAGGAAACAGTCCCAACTGGACCAAAAATATACAAAACATATATACACACCCACATCCTGAAAAACCCTAAAAATGCCAGATGCGATCATCTCCCTCGGAAAGTGAAGAAATGATATCCTTACCTTTTCCATGTCTTTCCGACCTTCATCTAAGTTCCCTGCGCAGTGCTACAGCTGAAAATGCATGCTTCCCCAGCCATAAATGTGTGTGTTGAGCCTGGGGGTGGGCATGCGTTTTCAGCTGTAGCACTGCCCAGGGAGCTCGGACGAAGGTCAGAACTGAGTAGATAAGGTCCTCAGATTTTCCCGTTGCTGGTATAGGTGGCATACAATCCAGAAATAGTGAAAGAAACAACGATGATGATGATGGCACCTCCGCAGTGGTAAGCGCTGAATTGTGACTTCCAGTGGAGGGGGCAGGCACCATTTTAAACTCTAAAATACTGCCGGCTACCATTTTAGAGTTTAAAATATTGCGATTTTTGGTCATAAACAAAAAAAACCATAAACCGGGACATTATTTTAATTTAATTTGCCATCATAAACCATGGCAAACATAACCCAGGGCAATCATAACCTGGGGTTTTACTGTATATTAATTTGCCCAGTCCCTTCACCCTTTGTTCTACATTTAGTGGTAACACACATCTGATGGATACCTTCCCTAAACATATGCAGTTTGATTTCAACTATTGCATCACAAAATTTAGTGAACTATAAATGTTGAAACACAACTGTGTTGTGCTGCTGTTCCAAAAAGTGTGACTATCGTAAGTTTGTACAATTTAAGAACTGAACAAAAGTCTCCCCCATTCCTATTTATAGGTTGAAGCATATCCTCAAGGAATTGACAAAGATGATGAAATTATATGGGACACATAAGGACAATCCGATGACATCTGGATGTATGAAGTGAGAGAAGTGAAGATTTAGAAAGACATCTAGTCTTCAAATATTTAAATGCTAAAATATGGGTCATACTAGTACAGGAATCACATGATTTCTCTATATTTGCTCATCAGTATACTTAGTTCACATTCACATTTGCCTGTAGTAATCTCTATACCACCTGGCTCTGGAAGTGATCTAGGTTTGCCCTGTCACCTCTAGATGTTCCTATAAAGTGGGAATTGTTATCTAACAATCCACAGTCCACATCGGGTCTGCAAACAATTTTATCTGCTACACCTCACTTTCTTTCTAATGCTAAATCAGCTACAGTGAAAGTTTTCCCTGTACATAAACAAAAGAAACATATCAATTGTGTGTGATGAAATATTCTAGCCTTGACAGTTATTACATTTGACTCTCAGTTTTATGTCACTGGTTGCATGAATGCATATAAATTAAAGAATGAGGAAGACGGGCCTTGTTTCTGTAGTAATGACTCTCTCTAACACCCACATCTACGCATCCTTTAAGAACATGTGGACATTACAGTCTCTCACCTTCCTATCCTTCTAGGGAGCACATAAAGTGAAGAAATACAGGCCTGTTGCAGATTTCTTCTTGGCTGCACTTCCTAGCTACATTTTCTGTTGGAGACATGTCACAGAAGGAAAGACAAGATGTACCCCTATAATGTTCTCATGAACAGTTGCGAGAGTTAAGATACCCATTAAGATACCCATTGTCGAAGGGAAGACTGTGTTCCTGTTCCATCTCTTAAAAATAATAATTATTTCTGACTTTTTTCACATCATGCAATGATGAAACCAGTACACATCACCCTATAATGGAGCACCCTGTATATTAAAGGACTTATGAGTAGAAAAAATACAGTAGGCCAAAGAAAACAAATTAGAACAAGCAAATTAATTTACATGATATTATAATAACAATGATTACATGTTGCCAAGTCAATTGTGACCTATGGTTAACAAAGTATTCAGATGTAGCTCACTATTCCCTTCTTCTGAGGGCACTCTATGATTGTGTAGTTTGCCTAAGACCATATATAGTCTGGCTTTTCTTCTCAGAGACACAGCAGAGAACTGAACTCCCCTTCTTTGGCTCCACTGCCAGATACCTACAATAATAATTTTATGTCAGAAATTATTCTGGGTTGAAAGGATTTTTGCTGGAGAACCTCCACTCAGGGGATGCCCAAATAATGCTCCTTTCATGTTCTTGAGATCTGTGGTCCCTATTTATCTACTTGCAATTTCTTGCTTTTGAACTGCTAGGTTGGCAGGAGCTGGGACAGAAATGGGTGCTCAAACTGCCATGCAGTACCTGGGTCTTGAACTGCCATCTTGCCGGCCTTCCAGCTAACAAGGTGAGCTTCTTAACCACTGAGCCACCGCAGCCCCTGCCAGACACTTAACTCATGGAGATATCCAGCCTGTAAGAAATATAAATAAGTATTAACAAACACGTATTTCCAAAAAAATTAATAGGTGAGGACAAGCAAGACTACTTTTCTTCACTTTACACGCACTCTCTCCCACCATTTCTGTAGTATGATTAATAAAGAGCACTAAAGATGCAGAATATGTTTCAAAGTATTGTGGAAGCAAAGGAGGATTGCCCTTTGAGCTACATTTTAAATGAAGCCATCTAAGGGCATACCTGTCTCTAATGAAAAGGTGAGAATGTCGCTACAAAAATATATGCAAACATTTATACACTCCTTTTAAAAATTCAGATGTGCAAAATGGGCAGAACAGACTTATGACTGAATGCATGTAAAACTGTTGTGGAACATTTATAGATTGCTTTTTTATGAGGTTGGCAAAGTTTCCTGGCAAAAGAAGGCACAATTTTTTGCCCAAACACCTCAAAAAGCAATGCCCAGGTAAGGCACAAGGCTGCAATACTGTCCCTGGGGCAAATGTAACAAGGATAATCTCTAATTAAACATTTTGGGGAGGCCCATCACCAGCCTCCTTCCTCTCTACTCAATTCCTTTCCTCAACTTCATTGCTTGAGATAACTTTGTTGAGCGATATCGTTAAATGCAGTCCAGAATTCTATGCAGGTTGGTCAACTGCAGGTTTGCCTTGGTAATAGTGGACATTCTCTCCACACCAGTTTGGACCATTAGTGGTGAAGGAGTAATCTGGACTGGGGGAGGGTAGACAGACAGACAAACAGACTCAGAACAATGGTGGAGTGAGCTGGGTCTGGCTTCCTGGCTGGAAGAGAACAACAATATGATGTATGTGTGTGTTGGTGTGGGTGGATTTATAGTTAAGGAGTTCTGATGTGCGATACAGTGGTGGATACTGTGAAGCTACCAAAATACATGGTTGTGGGGTAAGATTTGGGAAATGTGTCAAATTGGAAAACAGGAGATGGGCAGGTTTACCCCTGCCTGCATAGGAGAGAGCAGTGGTTGCATGGGAGGGGGTGTTGCCCATCCTGAAAAAATATTCACCCACCCACATCTAGAATCCTGGCTATGACCCTGAAATGGAGAGGGGTCTGCACTGACCATATGAAGACTTAGATCATACAGGGGTAGGGTATAGCAGCTGACTGCAGCATTTTTGAGAAATAGGGGCTGAAGTTTGAGACATTCTGTGGTACACAATAGCATGTGACTATTAAAGGAAGTAGGGGAGATCTGGGCAGCTTTAGGGTTGAAGCTGTGAAGTACACTCTTATCTGATGCAGTGCTGCATTTCACAGAACAGTTTTAAAAATTGTAAAAAGAACTGCAAGGAAAGAGGAGAAGTTGTCACTGGGAGAGTATACTGCCACTTTACACACTGTTGAAGACATCACTGTCAATGTCATCTTGGACACACCAGCCATAGCCCCATTGGAATACTATAGATGACCATACATGTCTGAAACTGAAACAAACCAATGTGCTAAATCAACATAAAATTGGAGTGACCTAGGCTGGCCAAACAAAATACAGTAACCGTCCATTAAAATTGTCTGGAAATGCTATGGTAAGATTTGCATTGTGTTGTTGATTGGAATTTGACTGTGACACCGATCACTCAAATAGCAGGATACCTCACAATGTAATTGAACTCTAACACATATATACATTTCTATTTCCATTGTTAGACAGGTTTCCAGGGTGGTAATAACCAGAAGAATGAGTATCTGTGAAGTGTATTCCACACAAAGAAGAGGAAAGCCGGCTTGTTCACTGGCATCTGAAAACTTTTCTGGCTGCATAATAATTGACATGTTCCGGGCAAGATTGCCTGACCACATGGATTTCAAACAATTACTTTCCTCAGCTGTTAGATTTTTCAAATGTGATCTATAGAGCAATGCTGACAGTAGATTTTCTGCCAGCAATAAAGGTGGCCTGATTCAAAGAATAATTATTATATGCAAATGAATGTGATTTTCTTCTGCCCTTTTATGGATGACTCTGCTCTGCCATTCATCAGGACCACAAATTTCGCTTGGTAGGAGATGAATTTAAAGACACAGGAACCTCTGCAGCTTCCACAGGGTCTTACTAAATCCCTACTTCGACTATCTTTGTAAATTGGTGTGTGTGTGTGTGTGTGTGTGTGTGTGTGTGTGTGTGTGTGCGCGCGCGTGCACGTGCATGTGCGCGTGTGCGTGTGTGCACGCGTGCGTGCGTGCGAGAAATGGATGGTCGGTTTCAAGTTCTTTATCTGTATATTATTGTCTATATTCAGGGTGGAAAAACATCCTAGCATTTACATAATTTACAAAATTTACACACACAATCTCATAGATTAACTCTTCTTATTTTCAGTTATTCTCATAAACAAATGGTTTACAAATTATGTAAATCTATGAATTTAATAGCAACCTCTTTCTCCATGTTATGCACAATCATATATAGCACAGGTTGGAAATTACACTAGACTAAAGGGGCAGATTTCTTTCCAAACAACAGCCCTGCATAGGTTGAATGGCAGTGTTTGTATACATTTTTTTGGTAAAGTACTTATGGCTGTCTAAAAGCTACCAAAAAAAGCCAAAAAGCCATCCCTTTTTCTGATAATGATTAGTCATCTGATGAATGGTGATGTCCTTAAGTTGTTATGACCCTTTTAAGTCAGAACTGATATATAGTGACCCTAATAATGGCTTTCAATCTATGTGAGGTACATAAGAATGGTAGTAATTTATTGTTGTGAGCTGCCCTGTGTCGTGTGGTCGATTGGGCAGCATACAAATGTAAATATGAAATTAAAATGAAATGAAATGGTTTCCCCAATTCCACAGACCCAGTGAATTTCTATGGCTGACCAGGGATTCAGACCCAGGCTTCTTGAGTGCTAGTCCACCACTCTATCCACTACACCATACTGGGTTAAAAGACGAGAGTCATTGGATATTTGTGAACTACAGTAAAACCCCGACTTACATATGCCTCGAGTTACATAAAATTAGACTTATATAATGATTTTGTGCTAAAACCATGTCCCGATTTACACAATTTCCTATGGGTTTGCTTTGAGTTACATAAAGATTCTTTTTTGTATGGATTTGTTTCAAGTTATGTAAAAATTTATTTCCCTATGGGTTTGCTTCAATTTATATAAAAATTTCATTTTTCCTATGGGTTTGCTTCAAGTTATGTAAAAAATAATTTTTCCTATAGGTTTGCTTCAAGTTACATAAAAAAACGATTTAAGCAAAAGCCTGCGGAACGGACTTTTTTTTTCATAAGTAGGGGTTTTACTCTTTATTCCATTGTTGTATTGTATACACACTAGGAGTGGGGAAGAGTGTACATGTAAGTAGTATGTGAAAAGTAAAGTTAATCACAATGAAGTTCCTCCACGTTGCTGGCCACAAGAATGTGGTGGTGGTCTTGACAGGAAGTGTGTAGTACATACTATGCTATTGTTAAATATCAGTTTCTGTGTTTGATCTCAGCATGTGGTGTGCATTTGCCTCCTTTGTGTATGGAAGAAAGAGAATTGTCTGATATAAATGGAACAGGTCCATCTGTCAGTGGGCTGTCTTGTTATTCATTCTGTAACAATATACTGATGTCACAGTAAATCCAGAAAGCTCTCCCTTCCTTGTGCCACAAAACATCAGAAAGAGAAAGCGACAGTGTCTGTATTTTTTATTTTAAAATGTGTGTATGCATGTGTCATTATGTATACTCATTGCAATAAGCACCACTAGAGGCCATCATATACCAAAAGAAATACCAAATTAATGCATTCATTTGAGATAAAAAACAGGGGCACAATTCCTTACTTTCCCAGAGTAACACTACTGTGTTGGACAAATAGTTCCTTCTGGTTCAGTGCTGAACAAAACATTTTTTTAAAAAACCAGATAAAGGTTACCATAACCATTAGAAAAAGATAGTAATAAATTACTCATCAGTTTCTCCTTTTCACAGAAAGTGGGGAGAAATGTAGCAGGAAAGTCCGAGTCAGCTACAGAACATGAGGGGAAAGATTCTTTCAGCTACATCTCCCAGAATCTACTATGCTGGATGGGGCATTCTGGGAAATATAGTTCAAGAAGTAATTTTTCTAAAGTCTGAATTAACTATGGACCAAAACCCTGAACCAAGTAGGAATTTCACTCAGGGAAGAATGACCATGCCTGAAACTATCCGTGATCAACCATCCTGGCATTTCCTTTCCCTTTGTCAAGATAAATTCTGGGAAATAGATAAGGGTCGAAAGCAAGTTCTTTGCAGGCGCACCCCCCCAATAACGGACACAGACAACATTGAAAGTGGATAACAGCATAGGGCCACATTTATTGATTCAATGCCCTAGTCCGAATTATAAATTTGTATTGGTAAAACGACCAATCATAATTCCTAAGGCAAGCAGGCCGAAGTAACACTGGTAAGGTACCACCCCAAAATTGCCAACGGCAATTGGTTAAAATGTATCAATTTGTATCAATTTGTTTGTTGACAACAAACAAATTGTTGACCGTAGTCAATAACTAACTTATGACCCCACCCTCTGACGCGTATCCGTGAAATCACAGGGGTGATGCATGCTGGTTAGCAATCGTCATCACCCCATCGCCTGGTTCGTCGTTGACCGGACAACGTTTAACTAATTTATTCCTGTCTAGTGTTGTCCAGTCAATTGCGAACCTGCCGGATACTTGTGGGTCATACTGTTTACCTTACCAGTGCTACCCGCCAATGTGACCAAAGTCAACAGTAGGAACACAGAAAGACCCCTATATCAAACCATAGCAACAGTGTGGGATGGGCAAAAAAGCCAGGACCCGGAGCCAATATGGGTCCCAACCAAAAATTCCCACCCGGCCCCGAAGCGACCAGAATATCACACTGTTAACTAGGGAGGGGGTGGAGGGGAAAAAACTTCTCCGCTCCGTCGCTGAGGTAAAATGGCAGCTCGGCTGCCTCGTGGCCACCCCTTTTATAAGGGAGCTGGCCACGCCCCTAACTACCCGGATTCTCTGTCCTGTGGGGGGGGGGCCGC
The DNA here is from genome assembly GCA_035047345.1 of Bradypodion ventrale. Taxonomy (NCBI): domain Eukaryota; kingdom Metazoa; phylum Chordata; class Lepidosauria; order Squamata; family Chamaeleonidae; genus Bradypodion; species Bradypodion ventrale. The sequence continues at coordinate 239,733,965 of JAWDJE010000004.1, forward strand.
AAAGGGCGCGGCGGCCATTTTGGCGCCGCGCTTGCATTGCAGGCGCACCCCCCCAATAACGGACACAGACAACATTGAAAGTGGATAACAGCATAGGGCCACATTTATTGATTCAATGCCCTAGTCCGAATTATAAATTTGTATTGGTAAAACGACCAATCATAATTCCTAAGGCAAGCAGGCAGAAGTAACACTGGTAAGGTACCACCCCAAAATTGCCAACGGCAATTGGTTACAATGTATCAATTTGTATCAATTTGTTTGTTGACAACAAACAAATTGTTGACCGTAGTCAATAACTAACTTATGACCCCACCCTCTGACGCATATTCGTGAAATCACAGGGGTGATGCATGCTGGTTAGCAATCGTCATCACCCCATCGCCTGGTTCGTCGTTGACCGGACAACGTTTAACTAATTTATTCCTGTCTAGTGTTGTCCAGTCAATTGCGAACCTGCCGGATACTTGTGGGTCATACTGTTTACCTTACCAGTGCTACCCGCCACACGGAGGGGCTTCAAAGAAGACCTGACGCCCCCCCCAGACCGTCAGCTCGGTCAACAGGCCTGCTCGCCAATCACCCAACAGGAGGTCCATACCTCCTCGCGACAGATGGACCCCATCTCCTGCGTACAAGTCATAATTTTGTAGACTAATATCGGGGTGATGACTAACCCGTCCCCAAGCCCTGGTGGCAAGAAACCGCGCCACTGCCTTATTGACCGCGCGCCTAGCGCGGTCAAGGGCCAGGAGGTTAACGCCCCCTCTGTAAGAATGGCGCGGGACAATGTCCGACCAAACCAGGGTTGTGGCAGGCCAGACATAATGCAAGTAGGCGAGTTCCTCGCAAATCGCATGCTTGAGCGATAAGCCGGTGACCTGGCCCAAATCATTGCCCCCCAGGTGGATGATTAGAATGTCAGGCGGGTCAGCACCCAGGCCAGAAAAAAGGAAAGGCCGCAGCTCCTGCCATAACATCCCAGGCTTACCATGCCATGCGAGACTGGCGTGGTCACCCAGTCCCAGTCGGGGTCCCCACTCTGTCGCCGCAGCGTAACGCGCTGCCCTGTGCACATAGCTGTGGCCCACCAGCCATACTGTCACCGGTGTAATACGACACCCAGGGTCTGTAAGAAAATTGAGAAAAAAGGCGGTAAGGTGACTTGATTGGTACTCATGGCGGGAGTGGGCGCACATAAAACTGAAAACATTGCGAGCCCCACCTCCCCATGCTGCGTATGTCAGCCCCAGAGTACCCAAAAGCAGCTGCTGTAGAGGCTGCGCCAATACGGAATGAATGTGTGCCATAACGGGCACCTGGTTGGCCCACCCTGGTGAGGGCTCTGGCTGTCACCTTCCAAAACTGAAATTTAGTAAGGGGAGACCCATCTTGGTGACAGAAAAACGGGCCGTGGTGCATGCCACGCAGTGCCAGGAATTCCTGTAGGGCACCAACCGGACAGATGTCTGCCAAAGAACAACGTAGCAGTCTTACACCACTGCCTACGCCATGCTGATCTATTTTAGAGGAGCGTATCCTCAACTGGGCCCAGTCTTTGGCTACATAGACATCTTCGAGTTCCAGTGCCCTACCACTTGCATCCGCCTTAGACAGCATCACGAGTTCGCTGACGCGGAGCGCTCCAAAAAATGCCACCGTTGTGGCTGCATGAAAAAGGGCTGCCTCATAGTGATCAAAACAGAGGCCTGGCCAGCCCCGGGCCAACTGGGTAAGAACCCCTGGGGAAATAGGGTGCCGGTCGTCCGGGCAACGCCCGCGCTCGCGCACCCACCCCTCCAAAACATGTCTCACACGGAAGTCAGAGGTGGTATCCACATGACCCCCCACTTTGGCCATAAAAGCCAACGCCGAGAGCTTGGATGCTATGGTGCGAGGTGCGAGGCCCTGAGCATGCAGGTGAACCATGAACCGCAGAACATGGTCCACCGGGATAGGCCAGGTCTCTGGCAAGAGAAATTGAGTAGCAAATGCCCTGTACGAATTGAATGCTTGTTGATACGCCTTACGCGTGCGTGGCGCTAGTGACAGGCCAATCGCCCGGTTCACCTCTCCTTGCCAATAGTCCACATCTCGTCCGGGAGTGGCGAGGGAAATTCCTCCGCATCCGGGGCCAAGGCGCGGAACCGGGAGATCTGCAGGCGGGACAAAGCGTCAGCAATATCATTATTAACCCCTGGGACATGCCTGGCCCTGAACAAGACGTTGAGGCGCAGGCAGCGCAGCACAAAATGGCGCACTAGATCCATGACCCTGGGCGATTTGGAAGTTTGTGCATTGACAATGTGTACAACAGCCGCATTGTCGCAATAGAAATGCACCACCGAATTAGCCCACTGTTCGCCCCATAGCATCAAAGCCCCCAGAATGGGAAAAAATTCCAAGTATGTGAGATCCCGCAGGCGACCTGTGCCTGCCCATGCCGGTGGCCACCCACCATAGGCCCACTTCCCATTGAAGTACATCCCATAACCCAGGGATCCTGAGGCATCAGACTGGATCTGGAAATTGGGGGACGCCAAGAGGTCAGACCTCCAAAATGAGACCCCATTAAACTCCCTCAGGAATTGCAACCAGACGAACATGTCTGCCCTGATACCCCGGGTGAGCCTGACTCTGTGGTGGGGCCTGGATAACCCTGCCATGGCGTCGCATAAGCGCCGGGCAAAAGCCCTACCCGGTGCGACCACCCTACAAGCAAAATTAAGGTGCCCATGTAGCACCTGGAGTTCCCTCAGGGATGCCTTACGCTTGGCCAGCAATTCCGAGATAAGGGCCACTATCCTGGACACCTTATCACCCGGCAGCCTAGAAGCCTGCACTACTGTGTCAATCTCAACCCCCAGGAATACTAGCTTGGTCGATGGGCCCTCGGTCTTTTCGGGCGCTAAAGGGACACCAAGTTCCTCCATTAGCGTCTGAAATGTGTTGAGGAGACGTGCGCACGTGTCCCAGCCCCGTTTACCCCCGAATAAAAAGTCATCCAGGTAATGGGCTACAGACCGGGACCCTGACCTGCGGACGAAGGCCCACTCTAGGAAGGTACTAAAACGCTCGAAAGCCGAGCATGATATGGAGCAGCCAAAAGGCATGGCCTTATCAAAATAATATTCCCCCTTAAATTTAAAACCCAGCAACTCAAAGTCGCCCGGGTGCACTGGCAAGAGGCGAAAAGCTGACTTAATGTCACACTTGGCCAGCAGGGCACCCGGGCCGCACGAGCGCACCATGCGCAGCGCATGGTCAAACGATGTATACCTGACTGAACAAAGGTCATCAGGGATAGCATCGTTGACCGATCGGCCGGCTGGGTAGGACAAATGATGAATAAGGCGAAACTCACCTAGGGACTTTTTGGGGACCAAACCCAGTGGCGAGACCTTAAGATTGGGAAACGGGGGTGCGGGGAAAGGTCCAGCGACCCTGCCCGCGTCTAACTCCTTTTTAATGCTGGCCGCAGCCACCTCCTCCCTACCTCTGAGGGATAAAAGGTTGGGAGCATCCTGAGGGGACCTATCACCCATAAAAGGGATACGAAATCCCTGCTTAAAACCTTGAAGGAGATACTCCCCGTCCTCCCCCTTCGGGTACGATGCGAGCCAACGCTCCAGCATGTCCACCTTAATTGGGGAGGGGGCCTTTTGGAGAACTAGCTCCATCCGTGGCAGCCTTGCCAGCCCACTGTCCACCCCTCCCCCTGCCTCGCGCCCCCCCAGGCCTGGGACAAGCAGAGGCTGCGTGGGGGCCAGAACATGTGGGACACTCATGCTTATACCTGCAGTTCTTTCGATTGCAGGAACCATTTGACGAGAAAGTCCAGCACAGCAGGCGGGCTGGAACCCCCTGCCCCGCCGCCTGGCGGGTAACCTGAGCTGGAGCCGCTCGCTGGACCGCATGTCCGCAATGGTATCTATCCCCCGGGGCAGGGCGTGTGGGTGTCATATACAAAAGCCAGAGCCTCTGGCACGGCTCATCCCATCTCATCTCGGGGTGGAGGGGAATCCTCATACGGAATTCCTCATCATATGCTAGCCATGAGGGGCCCGGGAAATCGACCATCGCCCGATATATGTTGTCCAAATATTGGACCATGGGAATAGCTAAATCTGGCCGCGCCCTCAAATATACCGCCATGTATATTAAGTAAGCGGGGAGCCAGTTGGCCCAGGTACGCGGCGGCTTACGGCGGCGTGCCTGCTCCTTGTCCTTCTCATCCTGACCCTCCCTTTCCTCCTTGGTGGGCTCTCTGTTCAGGAGTGAGAAGATATCCACGTACTCCCCTCGCCATATCTTTTCCCTAGTAGCCTGTGCCAGGTGATCACCCAATGGCAAGGAATACCCTGCCGTCGGCAAAGCCGAAAAGGGGACAGCCGGCCTGGTGAAAGGGGCCTGAGCTAACCCAGCCACCCCCAGAACATTCCCTGCAGTGTAAGGACCAATGCCCACCCCAGTGCCCAAGGTGGCAGTCGTCGTCGCCGGGTGGGTAGCCGACAGCGTGGCCCCCGCACCACCCGCGCGAGGCCAAGGCCATTGAAAGGCCCCCCCGAGATTGGGAATGTGTGTGGATGTACTCGCTTGCACCGTATACTCACATGCTGCACCCCCGCGGGCCGCCCCCACCGGGGGTTCCGGCCCACTGGGGGCATCGGAGCTCACGACTGACGTAGAGCTCATCACCGGGGCTTGACCCGCACCTGGTTGCTGGCTGGGGAGCTGCGAGGCAGTGGCCGAAACCGCGCCACGCGCCTGCAGCAGCTCGACCCTCTCCGCCAGTTGTTGTCCTCCTGCCGACAGCGCCTCAAAAGGAACCCCGAAGGGGGCGCCCACCTGACTGGCCCGAGCCAACGACGCCTCTAGGGCCGCAATGCGGGCCAGCAAGGTGTCCACGCTGACCGTGGGCAAAGGGCCAGCCGGCCCGCCTAGTCCAGGCGTGTGTACAGGTCCCTGTACCCCGGGACCCCCATATGGCCATTGGCCAGCACCAAAGCCCGGCAGGGTTGGTGGAGAAACCTGCCAAGGCAGGGGGCCGCACCACCCCCCCAGGCTAGAGGGCCCAGGGAGAGGCTGCGGCCCAAGAGGAGTAGGCCCGACAGAGTGGGCAGTAGCAGGAGCGGTGTCCACCGCTCGCGGGCCGCGGGCCGGAACCCCTTCCGCGCCCGCACTCTGATCGCCCATTCCGGGCCAAGGGGCAATAGACCTCATTCCGCCGGCCCCGGCCGGGGCTGGCAAAGGTGGCTGCTGAGGAGGCGGCACCGCGGTCCTCCGACCTGGGTTGCGCCTCCTAACAGCGCGAGCTGAACTCGAAGCTGCCTTCTTCTTCGAAGGCATCTCCACCGAAGCAAAAAGGGAAGCCGGCAAGGCAGAATCGCTACCAAAAGGCTTCCCGGTAAGCTAACGAGCGACGGAGCAACAGGGAAAAAACTTCTCCGCTCCGTCGCTGAGGTAAAATGGCAGCTCGGCTGCCTCGTGGCCACCCCTTTTATAAGGGAGCTGGCCACGCCCCTAACTACCCGGATTCTCTGTCCTGTGGGGGGGGGGCCCGCAAAGGGCGCGGCGGCCATTTTGGCGCCGCGCTTGCATTCTCAGAGAAAGCTTAGGAAAACACAACCAATTACAAGGTGAACTGAAGACAGACAATGCAGACTAATTGCATTTAGAGAGCCAGATATTTTTCTGGTTCAGACTCCAGACCAGGAAAAAAGCAATCTCCAATAATAATAATACAAAGTACAACAGCTCCATTTGGAACTTGTTGACATCTAGGTGTTTGGTAAAGGTAAAGGTTCCCCTTGCTCGAAAGCCAGTCATATCCAATTCTAGGTGTGGGAATCTGTCTGGTTTAAAACTGCTCTGTCTGCCTGTATGCTTCTTGTCTGCATTCTCCACATTTTGTAAACTGTGGGAATGCATCTGGATTCTGTCAGGCTGTCTCTGACACTTTTTGTAAACAAAAGCCTCTGCTCACTGAGAGACAGCGCTCCTTATCTCTCTTTCTTTGGGTTCTGACACTTCTGATTGGTTGTTTGGCCTTAGGTTTTGTCTCTGTTAGGTTTCGTTTATGGTATTCTCTGTCAGCCTGAGTTTCGTTTTCTGATATATACTCTGCCTGAATAAAGAAGTTAGTAGCTTTTGACCAGCCAAAGAGAGCAGTCGTGTCTGCTTTTGTCTGTCTCTGTTTCTCCCTACAAAAAGCCTAATGAAGCAGGACTTCATGGGACTGATTGCTATCTTAAAGATCTGAGGATATAAACTGCTGCTAATGAGGCTGAATAAAGAAGATATCTTTACATGAAGCAGAATTTCAACAAGTGGCGCTCCGTGTGACGCTTTGAACTACAATGAGAGAGCCTGCTGTGAAAGCTGCTTCAGCAATTAACACCTCATAATCGACCGGGGAAGGTCTCACTCACCTATGACCAGGCAAAAGGTCAGACCGGAGGAAAGGTCATAAATCGAGCTCGAAAATTCATCCAAAGTCAACTTTGGGTCCCACATTACGTGAGTGATTAATTTTAATTATGGGATGTTTGCTTTCTTCAGAAATGCAGGAACTTTGTAAAGATATCTCAGATCTTTTGCATGAGAATGGGCGAAAGGTAGATGAGAAGAAGATACAGCAGCTGGCTAAAGCTATAGCAAAATTCTGTCCTTGGTTTAAATATGAAGGTCTGGACTTAAAACAGTGGAAACAGATTGGGAGAGAAATGCAGAAGCATAATGGAATTTCTGTGTCAATATTATTTACATGGGAGGCAGTTAGGGACTGCCTTCAGAGACTTACTCCAAAAAATATTTTATTGTCTCAAAGACTTGATGGCCATCCCCTCCCACAGCTTTTGCCTTCAGAGAAAGGGGGGGCCATGGCAACCATGGCAACCATGGCAGCCATGGCAACTGCTCCTCCATCATATGAGAAACAACAGACTCCTCATGGGGGTGGAGGTGAAAAAGGAGATGGGCAATTATGTCCTGACTTGCAAAAATCAAGTGCTTTTAGCCCTACAAAAGACCTGTTCTCTGCTGCAATATTGCCAGCCGAGCATAAAAAACAGCTAGTGCCGGCTGATGGGGAACAAATGGCGGGGAACTCATCACAGATTGAAGTTGTTGATGCATGCAGAGTGGCAGAAAGCAAGGACTGTGTTTTAAAGAGCAGCATAGGGGATCTCAGCCCCCCCGTGAATCAACCCTCATCACAAAAGCAGGAGAAGCTGAGTAGTAAATTTGATACCTCACGTTTGGGCAGGAAGATCCTACAGAAATGGAAGGATGGCCCAAAGGAGGAACGCACAAAACTCAAGACAAAAAAGGGGTGCAAGTACAAACTAACAGATGCAGGTTGTCATAAGGTTGAGAATCATATGCTGGAGATGAAAGAAATACAGAGAAAGAGGGGGGTGAATATTTCCTGTATGGATAGCAGGCTGTGGCAAAAATACAAGGAGGAAGAAGACATACAGTTTTTTGCTGATTTTGAACTGCCCAACCCACAAACAAAGAGATCAGAGTGGGCTGTCTCAAGTTTCCAGCATCAGGATGGCAGGGAAAGCAACGGGAAATTCCCTGTACTAGTCTTCTGTGTGGAAGCTGCTTGCAAATTCTGGAGAAGTTCTTTGTGCCTTCATACCTCCTCGGCCTGCCTTACTGCAGATGGGTGTGGCTGGAGCATGAAGGAATGTGTGTCTGCCTGAAAAGCTGAAAAGGGGGGTTGTGTGGGATTGTCTTGTGAAGTCAGTGAGACTTAATTTATGGCTTAATTTCAACTTGCCATGCCAAGGACTGTGCTGGAGAGGAGATGATGTTTCAGAGAGCTTCAATCAAGATTGGGACTTTTTAATTTGGACATTTTAATTGGACTAGAAAGAACAAAAGTTTGTGTGGACTTTAAAGAAGAATTATAAAACCTGACAGCCTTTTTAAGAAATTGTCTACCTGCTCATGCTAATGAGATTTGTACTGTATTTGAGTTACCATGCTATGTTGATTATAAGTTATTAATGCCTCTCTCACTTTTACACCAGTGAGAGAAGAAAAAATATAATGCCTCTTTCACTTTACATCCAGTGGGAGAAGAAGAAATTTAATGCCTTACTCATGTAATTGGGTAGTAAGAATTGCTTTCTAGAATGCTATAGAGGCCTCCTTCATGTAAGGAAGGAAAAAAAAATGTTCATGTCTTGTTTATGCTTAAATGTTTTGCTTATTCTTTTGCAGGAGAAAGATCTGTCTTTGCTTATGTTATGTATTGTCTTATGAAACTGCATACCTTCAGAAGCACATGGCAGAGTTTCCAGTACTCTACACATGTAAATGGGTTTGTGATATTGCATTTGTGTTATATGTCACTCATGTTTCATGTTTAGTTATATGGTACTAGTAATAACAGGGCATGCTCCTGTTTCTTAGGGGAGTGTCTTCTTAAGCCATTGGTCATCTATTGGCAACAAGGGGATCCTGAGCGGAAGGATTCCTGCCCGAGCGATCCGCCCATGGAGAGAGAAGAAGGTTATTCAGCTCCAGGATGGTGGTTCACCAGTAAACTAAATGTGCTGACATTTGTTATTTTCTTTCTTACTGTGCTTCCAGCTGTAAGAACAATGCCTCATGGGGGCAACCCCAACTTTTGGATTCGTCATGCTAACTATATGTTTGAAGTTCATGGTAAGAATGCAACGTTATACTATGAGCATCTACTGGCAGTGTCTCAAATGGCTTTTCTTCCGGCATTGTTCAACACACCAGAGTTGGTTAACTGGACATTTGCAACATCTTGATAGATCTACACTCTTCTCTAATCCTCCAGAACAATTTAACAACACCCGTTGGCGAAGCATGACATTCAAGAAATACACTAAAGGACTTTGTTTCTGCTGTCATAGTTCTGGAGTCTGGAATAGTAAATGGAAATACTGGACTCAAGCAAAAAGGGTTTTGCAGAATGTAGGCAATTATACGGGTTGTGATGATTATTTTTGGTTATGGGGTAGTTATAACAGTTCTTATAAGCTTAATTATACCTTGTATAACACTACTATTGAAGATATATATGATGTGTTTCCTATGTTTACTCCTGATTATTCTGCTATAGATAGTGGTTCAATTTGCAATGGATGGCAAATCAAGGATCCTAACATGTGGTTCTTTTTTAATGGAGTTGCCACGAATTTCCATCCAGGACAATATCAATGTGCAGCATTGGGTTATTTCACCTTACCCGTACAAGTGCAAATGCCGCCTCAGGCACATGCACGGCGCCGGAGAGCTGCTGCCGGCCCGATGGGTCCTGGTTGCAATGATGAAGTGATAATCGATGTTCAGCTTTCTGATGGTAGCTCCTGGGGGAGAGCTATAGGGAGTGCTATCACTGGAGCACTCACCTTGGGATCATACCCAGGTGTCATTTCCCAGGAGAATAGAAGGTCCATTTTGGGACTCACCTGTAGGCTGGAGAAATCAATCAATGCCACAGGGAGGGTCATACGGGATCTTCAAATGGAAATCACTGAGCTTCATCAAGACCAAATGCAGGACAGACTGGCCATAGATTACCTGTTAGCAAAATCCGGAGGATTTTGTAAACTGGTCAGGAACCAGGGATGTCGGGTAAAATTCCAGGATCTGAATAATACTATTGAGAAAGAACTTCAGAATTTACAGGAGAGCATTACTAACAATGTACGCACTGATGTTAATCTCTTTGATTGGGTGACTTCTTGGTTGCCTGATTTATCTGTCCTTAGACAAGTTTTCTTTTATGGGTTTATTATTATTATCTGCTTTATACCTTTGTGTTTTTGCATTACTTGTATTCCTAATCTTATTTCTATGTGTAACACATGTCCATTGCGTAGAAGGGAGACATCGAGTTTTGCACGACGGCAATTGTACTCAATGAGGTATCTTCCTTCGGAACAAAGTACCATGAGTCAGGAGGGGTACGATGTCCAGGGGGACAGTGATGATGTATATGGAGGAGTAGTTATGGAGTATGATGACATGCAGGGGTATGATTAGCCGTCCCTCTCTCAAATTTAAATGAAAAAGGAGGACATGTGGGAATGCATCTGGATTCTGTCAGGCTGTCTCTGACACTTTTTGTAAACAAAAGCCTCTGCTCACTGAGAGACAGCGCTCCTTATCTCTCTTTCTTTGGGTTCTGACACTTCTGATTGGTTGTTTGGCCTTAGGTTTTGTCTCTGTTAGGTTTCGTTTATGGTATTCTCTGTCAGCCTGAGTTTCGTTTTCTGATATATACTCTGCCTGAATAAAGAAGTTAGTAGCTTTTGACCAGCCAAAGAGAGCAGTCGTGTCTGCTTTTGTCTGTCTCTGTTTCTCCCTACAAAAAGCCTAATGAAGCAGGACTTCATGGGACTGATTGCTATCTTAAAGATCTGAGGATATAAACTGCTGCTAATGAGGCTGAATAAAGAAGATATCTTTACATGAAGCAGAATTTCAACAGTAAACAAAGGTCCCTCTGTGATGACGTGAGACAATGCTTGCTTTTGTACATGCGCAGACAGTGTGAAAAAATGCTGATTCACCCTCTATATATAGGTCTGAGATTCTGACAGGCTGATGTGTGTGTGACTCATGCAACTTTATACTCTGTTTAATAAAGCAGATGCCATTATTTCTTTGTTGAGCTCTAAAGACTGCAGTCGTATGTATTTCATTCTATATTTATTTCTTCTATAATTCTTCCTAATGGAGCTGGCTCTGCTTAGGAACCTTTCTTTCTCTGACTCTCTGTGGCTATAAACTGCTCTGAGTAACGCTGATAAAATCTCTGCAACTGGTGCCCCGTGTGAGGCTCTGAACTGTGGTAAAAGCCTTTGAACTCCGATACAGCAATTAACAACTCATAATGACCGTGTAAGGTCTATTGTCATTCACTCCGACCAGTGAAAAAGGTCTCGAGGCGCCTGAAAAATCACCTACGTCAAGTGGGTCCCTTACAGGGTGAGTTGGCTGTTTTATTATGGGCAACGTGCTTGATTCATTGCCAAAAAAGTTTTCTAAAGATTTGCTTTATTTTTTGAATAAAAATGGGCAGAGAGCAGATGCCACAGAAGTGCAGGAATTACTTAAGACTATATAAAATGTTTCACCTTGGTTTCCACAAGAAGGCAGTCTTGATTTAAAAACATGGGACAGGGTTGGGAATGACTTTCAGAGACATGCTGCGGTTTCTGTTCCAGTGCAGCACACTTGGTGTATGATTAGAAATTGCCTTCAAAAACTTACTCCAAGGAAAATTCTTCTGTCCCAGAGGCTTGCTGCCCCACTGCCACAGCTTTTGTCACCAACCAAGGGAAAGCCTCTTCCCCCTACTGCCCCCCCACCATATGGGAAACAACAGCATGGATGGAGGTGGGGGTGGAGATGGAGATGGAACATTATATCCTGCCTTGCAGCAATCAAGCGCTGTTAGCCCTACAAAAACCCCGTTCTCTGCTGCTTTAACTGCAGCTGTGCTGGATATGGAACCTGCTGAGGTATACCCAGTGATCAGAGAGGCTCTGGCAAATGGGAATGCTTCAACACTGCCTGCCATCTCTAAAAAACAACTAGTGCTAGCTGATTGGGAACCAATGGTCAGGACCTCATCGCAGATGAAAGCTATTATTGCATGCAGGGTGGAAGGCAGAAAGGATTGTGATTCCAAGGGAAGTACAGAAGACCTCAGCTTGCCCCTGAAGCAACCCTCATCACGAAAGGAGAAGAGGACCAAGCAGGAGAAGCTGAGTGGTAAGCTTGATTCCTCACTTGTGGGCAGGAATTGGAAGGATGGGCCAGAGGAGGAATGCAGAAAACCCAAGCCCAGAAAGAGGTCTTCTTGCAAATCCAACCTAACAGGTGCAGTTTGTTTTCAAGTTAAGATTCAGATGCTGCAACTGAAAGAAGCCCAGAGGAAAAGTGGCGTGGATCCTTCCTCTATGGACGGCAGGCTTTTGCCAAAATACAAGCCAGTTTTTGGCTGATTTTGAATGGCTCAACCCTCAAGCAAAGAGATCCAGAGTGGGCTGTTCCAAGTTACAAGCATCAGGACCGCAGGGGAAGCAACTGGAAATTCCCCTGTCCTGTTCATCAGTGTGGAAGTTACTTGCAAATACTGGAGAAGCTGTTTCTTTGTGCTCCTACCTCATCTGCCTGCTTAAATACAGATGGGTGTGTCTGGAGCATGAAGGAATGAGTGTGTTGGCTGGAAAGCTGAAAGATGTGCTTGTTTGGAGGGTGTAGGGTTGCCTGGTTGTCTTGTGAATTCAGTGTGAATTAACTCATGGCCTAATTCCAACCTTGCCATACCAAGAACTGTGCTGGAGAGAAGATGGTGTTTAAGCTCTAATCTGAGAAGAAGAAATCTTCAATCAACATTTGGACTCTTAATTTGGACATTTTAATTGGACTAAAAAGTTTGTGTGGATTCTAAAGTGAATTGGCTTTGTTTGCATTATCAAACCTGAAAACCTTTTTACATTGGCTAAAAGTTCCATTGTATGCTCATGCTATGAGTTTGAAATGCTCTAATGATATTTGTACTGTACCTTTTGATCTACCATGCTATGCTGGTTTTAAGATATTGAATGCCTCTTTCACATGTACCTAGTGAGAGAAGAAATGTAATGCTTTACTCATGTAATTGGGGAGTGAGAAATGCTTGCTAGAATGCGACAGAAACCTCCTTCATGTGAGGAAGAAGAAAAATGTTCATGGTTTGTTCATGCTTAAATGTTTTGCTTATTCTCTTGCAGGTGCAAGACCTGTCTTTGCTTATGCTATATTTTGCCTTGTGTAACTGCATATCTCCAGGTACCTCCAGAAGTGCATGGAAAAGTTTTCAGTACCCTACATATGTAAATAGGTTTGTTATATTACTATTATGTCTATATGTCAGGCATGTTTCATGTCAAGTTCCATGGTGCGAAAAATGAACTTTTCTCTTGAGGAAAGGGTTGTAATAACATGGCACTAGTCAGCAAACATGGCATGTTCCTGTTTCTTAGAGGAGTTGGTCATCGGACACTTGCAACATATTGACAGGTCTACCCTCTTCTCCACCCCCCCGGAACAATTTAACAACACCTGCTGGCGAAGCATGATGTTCAAGAAATACACTAAAGGGCTTTGTTTCTGCTGTCATAGTTCTGGGGTCTGGAATAGTAAATGGAAGTACTGGACTCAAGCAAAAAGGGTTTTGCAGAATGTAGGCAATTATACGGGATGTGATGATTATTTTTGGTTATGGGGTAGTTATAACAGTTCTTATAAGCTTCATTATACCTTGTTTAACACTACTATTGAAGATATATATGCTGTATTTCCTATGTTTACTCCTGATTATTCTGCTATAGCTAGTGGTTCAAATTGCAATGGATGGCAAATTAAGGATCCCAACATGTGGTTCTTTTTTAATGGAGTTGCCATGAATTTCGACCCAGGACAATATCAATGTGCAGCATTGGGTTATTTTACCTAACCCGTACAAGTGCAAACGCTGCTTCAGGCTGATGCACAGCGCTGGCGGGCTGTGGCCAGCCCCATGGGTTCTGGTTGCAATGATGAAGTGATGATCGATGTTCAGCTTTCTGAGGGTAGCTCCTGGGGAAGAGCTATAGGAAGTGTTATCACTGGAGCACTCACCTTGGGATCGTACCCTGGTTTCATTTCCCAGGAAAATAGAAGGTCCATTTTGGGACTCACCTGTAGGCTGGAGAAATCAATCAACGCCACAGGGAGGGTTATATGGGATCTTCAAATGGAAATCACCGAGCTCCATCAAGATCAAATGCAGGACAGACTGGCCATAGATTACCTATTAGCAAAGTACGGAGGATTTTGTAAACTGGTCGGGAACCAGGGGTGCCAGGTGAAATTCCAGGATCTGAATAATACTATTGAGAAAGAACTCCAGGATTTACAGGAGACCATTACTAATAATGTACACACTGATGTTAATCTCTTTGATTGGATGACTTCTTGGTTGCCTGATCTGTCTGTCCTTAGACAATTTTTATTTTATGGGGTCATTGCTATTATTTGCCTTATATTTTTATGTTTTTGCATTTATTGTATTCCTAATCTTATTTCTATATGTAATACCTGTCCACTGCGTAGAAGGGAGACATCTGGTTTTGCAAGACGGCAATTGTACTTGATGCAGTATCATCCTCTTGAACAGGGTACCAGGAGTCAGGATGACAGTGATGATGAATATGGAGTAGTTATGGATTATGCTGATATGCAGGAGTATAATTGGCCATCCCTCTCTCAACATTAAAATGAAAAAGGAGGACATATGGGAATCTGTCTGGTTTAAAACTGCTCTGTCTGCCTGTATGCTTCCTGTCTGCATTCTCCACATTTTGTAAACAAAGGTCCCTCTGTGATGACGTGAGACAATGCTTGCTTTTGTACATGTGCAGACAGTGTGAAAAAATGCTGATTCACCCTCTATATATGGGTCTGAGATTCTGATAGGCTGATGTGTGTGTGACTCATGTAACTTTATACTCTGTTTAATAAAGCAGAAGCCATTAATCCTTTGCAGGCGCACCCCCCAAAGAAAGACTCAGACACCGGTATATGGATAAAGGCATCGGGCCACTTTTATTGAATAATGCCCTAGTCCGAATTATAACTTTCAATTGGTGTAATCATCCAATTGTAATTCTTTAAGGCAAGCAGGCCGCAGTAACACTGGTAAGGTTCCTCCCAAAATGCCAATGGCAATTGGCTACATGTAACTATTTGTATCAATTTGTTTGTTGACCGGAGTCAATAAACTATCTACTGACCCCACCCTATGGCATGTATCCGTTAAATATCAAGGTGATGCAGGCTGTGAAGCTCCTGCCATCACCCCTTGCCTGGTTCGCCCTTGACCGGCCAAACCTATTTCCCCTGTACCTGTCTACGTGTTGGCCAGTCAATAGCGAACCTGCCGGATACCTATGGGTCATAAATCTTTACCTTACCAGTGCTACCCGGCAAAAGTGACCAAAGTCAACTTACCCCTTTTTTCAAACACTAGCAACAGTGTGGGATGGGCGAAAAAGCAAAAACCAAAGAGCCAATCGGAGGTTCAAGCCAAAAATTCCCACCCGGGCCCGAAGCGACCAAAAATCAAACTGTTAACTAAGGAGGGGGTGGAGGGAAAAACTTCTCAGCTCAGTCACAATTCTAAAATGGAAGCTTGGCTGCCTCGTGGCCACCCCTTTTATAGAGGAGTGGCCACGCCCCCTAACTCACCCGGATGTCTGAGTCCAGGTGGGGGGGGCATGCAAAGAGCACGGCGGCCATTTTGGCGCTGCACTTTCATTGCAGGCGCACCCCCAAAGAAAGACTCAGACACCGGTGTGTGGATAAAGGCATCGGGCCACTTTTATTGAATAATGCCCTAGTCCGAATTATAACTTTCAATTGGTGTAATCATCCAATTGTAATACTTTAAGGCAAGCAGGCCGCAGTAACACTGGTAAGGTTCCTCCCAAAATGCCAATGGCAATTGGTTACATGTAACTATTTGTATCAATTTGTTTGTTGACACAAACAAATTGTTGACCGGAGTCAATAAACTATCTACTGACCCCACCCTATGGCGTGTATCCGTTAAATATCAAAGTGATGCAGGCTGTGAAGCTCCTGCCATCACCCCTTGCCTGGTTCGCCCTTCACCGGCCAAACCTATTTCCCCTGTACTTGACTACGTGTTGGCCAGTCAATAGCGAACCTGCCGGATACCTATGGGTCATAAATCTTTACCTTACCAGTGCTACCCGCCACACGGGGAGGTGTCCATGATGACTCACCGCCCCCCCCAGCTTGCATATCCTCAAGAAAGAGGTTCATACCTCTGGCCGACAAGTGGACCCCATCTCCTGCATAGAGATCATAATCCTGCAAGCCTATCCTAGGGTGCCGGATGGCTGTCCCCAAGCCCTTGTCTGCCAGGAACCGGGCAACAGCCCTGTTTACCGACCGCCGAGCGCGGTCAAGGGCATGGAGGTCCATGCCTCCCATGTAAGTATGTCGCGGCACAATGTCCGACCATAGCAGCCGCATGGACGGCCATACATAATGTAAATAGGCTAGGTCACTGCAAATTGTGAATTTTAAAGAAAGGCCAGTGACCTGGGCGAGGTCATTGCCACCGAGATGCAGGATAAGGACATCGGGCGGTCCAGCATCCTTGATGGAAAACAGGAATGGCAACAGTTCCCGCCATTTCATACCGCGCTTACCGTACAATCGCATACGTGCGGCTGCACGTAGCCCGAGATGGGGTCCCCACTCTGTCATCGCAGCATACTGCGCTGCCCAGTGCACGTAACTGTGGCCCACCAGCCATACTGCCACCAGTGTGCGGGGACACACAGGGTCTGTAAAAGAAGAAAGAAGAATAATGACCTAACTGGTACTCATGCATGGAGGGGGCGTACGTACAATGCTAAGCGCATGGATCCCCATCTTCCAATCCAGCGTATATCGGCCTCAGAGTACCCAAACGCAGCCGCAGTGGACGCAGCGCCTATTCTAAATGAATGGGTGCCGTAACGAGCCCCAGGGAGGCCCACACTGTGAAGTGCCTTACCGGTCACCTTCCAAAACTGGAATTTAGTAAGGGGAGACCCATCCTGGTGGCAGAAAAATGGGCCAGGGTGCGTACCACGCACTGCCAAAAACTCATGTAGGGCACCGACCGGACAGATGTCTTCAATGGAACATCATAGCAGTCTAACTCCACTGCCTACGCCGTGCTGATCAACCTTTGAGGAACGTATCCTCAACTGAGCGCACTCATGTGTAACATAGACATCGTCGAGTTCCAGTGCCCTACAAGACGCATCCGCCTTAGACAATGGTACCAACTCACTGATGCGGAGCGCTCCAAAGAAGGCTACTGTGGTAGCTGCGTGAAAAAGAGCCACCTCATACCTATCATAACATAAGTTATGCCAGCCTCATGCAAGTTGGGTAAGAACCTCTGGAGAAACCGGGTGACGTGTGTCTGGGCGGCGGCCACGTTCACGTCTCCACCCCTCCAAAACATGACGTATGCGGAAGTCATTCACGCAGTCAGTGAAGCCCCTCACCTTGGCCATAAATGCCAGTGCCGAAAGCCTAGAGGCTATAGTACGGGGGGCCAACCCCTGACCGTGAAGATAAACCATGTATTGTAAAACCTGGTCCACTGGTATTGGCCACACTTCAGGCAACCGTAGACGCCTTATGCGTGCGAGGTGCCAATGACATGCCGATCGCCCGGTTCACCTCTCCTCACCAAATGTCCAAATCTCGGCCGGAAGTGGCGAGGGGAATTCCTCTGCTTCCGGAGCCAAGGCATGGAACCGGGAGATCTGCAGGCGGGATAGAGCATCAGCAATATCGTTATTAATACCTGGTACATGTCTGGCCCTGAACAGCACATTGAGGCATAGGCTTCTCAAAACAAATTGATGAACCAATGCCATGACCCTAGGGGATTTGGACGTCTGGGTGTTAACAATGTGCACGACCGCAGCATTGTCACACCAAAAATGGACCACTGAGTTGGCCCACTTGTCGCCCCATAGCATCAGTGCTCCCAAAATGGGAAAACATTCCAGGAAAGTAAGATCCGTGCCCTGCCATGCGTGAGGCCATCGGCCATATGCCCTCCGCCCTTCAAAATAAATCCCATAACCCAGAGAGCCAGAGGCATCTGACTATACTTGAAATTTAGGGCAGACCATAAGGCCTGATCTCCAAAAAGAGACCCCATTAAAATCCTGGAGGAATGTGAGCCAAACCGAAAGGTCTGCCCGTATGCCCCTGGTCAGCTGGACCCTGTGGTGGCATTTTAATAGGCCGGCCATGGCATCACACAGACGCCTGGCAAAAGCTCTGCCCGGTGTCACCACCCTGCAGGCAAAGTTAAGTTGGCCGTGAAGGACCTGTAGCTCACGAAGGGACACTTTACGCTTGGCAATCAGCGCCAGAATCACCGCGGAGATCCGAGTTACCTTGTCCATGGGTAACCTGGATGCCTGTGTGACAGTGTCAATTTCTATGCCTAAAAAGGTGAGCTTGGTAGCTGGGCCCTCGGTCTTTTCAGGTGCTAAGGGGACACCCAGTTCCCGCATGAGCACCTGAAATGTAGTAAGGAGACGCATACACGTGTCCGAGCCCCATTCACCCCCGAACAAAAAGTCATCGAGGTAATGGGCTACAGACCGGGACCCTGACCTGCGAACAAAGGCCCATTGGAGGAAAATGCTAAATCGTTCAAATGCCGAACATGAAATAGAGCAGCCAAAAAGCATGGCCTTATCTACTTAGAATTTTCCTCGGAAATGAAAACCCAACAGCTCGAAGTCCCCGGGGTGCACTGGCAGTAATCGGAATGCCGATTTGATATCACACTTTGCCAGGAGGGCCCCGGGACCACAGGAGTGTACCATCTGTAGGGCCTGATCAAACGACGTGTACCTGACTGAGCAAAGGTCATCAGGAATAGCATCATTGACCGAGGAACCCGCAGGGTAAGAGAGATGGTGAATTAAACGAAATGCACCTGGGGTCTTTTTCGGTACTAGCCCCAGAGGGGAGACCTTCAAGTAAGGGAACGGTGGGTCAGTAAAGGGCCCCGCAACCCTCATAGTCTCTAACTCCTTAGCTATGCTTTGTGCAGCGACCTCCTCATTACCCTTCAGAGAAAGTAAGTTCGGGGCATCCTGCGGTCCCTGAACACCCTTAAATGGAATATGAAAGCCAAACTGGAAGCCTTCTAGTAAGTACCTCGCATCATCCCGTCTAGGATAAGCGTAAAGCCATCGTTCCAGAATAGGGATATTAATTGGGGAGGGGGCCTTTTGCGTGGCTAGCCCCATCAGAGGGAGCTCTGACCGCCCCCTGCCCACCCCTACCTCTGCCTCATGACCCACCAGCTCACGGGCACGTGGAGGTGGAGTGAGGGCCAGAGCAAGAGGGACACTCGTGTCGGAAACGACACTGACGCTTGTTGCACACGCCGTTAGCTGAGAAGCTCCAACACAGCAGGCGGGCTGGAACCCCCTGCCCCGCCGACTGGCAGGCACCCTGTGTCACAGCCGCCCGCTGCATGGCATGGCCGCAATGGTACCTATTACCAGGCGCTGGATGCGTAGGAGTCATATACAAGAGCCACAATTGCTGGCAGGGCTCATCCCACCTCATCTCCGGATGTAGGGCCACTCTCATCCTGAATTCCTCATCGTAAGCCAACCACGACGGGCCAGGAAAATCAACCATCACCCTATAAATGTTGTCGAGGAATTGCACCATCGGAATGGCCAAATCAGGCCATGCCCTCAGGTATACCGCCATATAAATAAGGAATGCCGGCAACCAATTGGCCCAGGTACGCGGTAGCTTACGATGATGGGACAACTCCTTGTCCCTGTCATCCTGTCCCTCCCTCTCCTCTTTGGTGGGCTCACGATTCAAGAGGGAGAAAATATCAACATACTCCCCTCGCCAAATCTTATCCCTTGTGGCCTGTGACAGATGATCACCCAGGGGCAAGGAATAACCAGCCGTCGGCAGAGCCGCTGTCAGCACATTCTGGATGGATGGCATGCGCAGTGGGCCCTGAATAGCCCCTGCAACGCTTGGCATACCCCCAGGGGCAGACACCCCTGCCCTGATCGAGGGACCATTCGGCAACCAGGAGTTAATGGGGCAGTGTGGAAGCAACTGCCTACCCACAGTAACTTGCCGTGGCCATGGCCACTGCACACCCCCCCCCAGTGTGACTGGACAGTGTCGGTGGTGCACTAAATTGAACCAGATACTCACTAGTTGCACCCCCGTGAGCCACCCCCACTGGGGGTTCCGGCCCATGGCGGGCGTCGGAGCTCGCGACGGGCATCGAGCTCTGGGGCCACACCTGACTGCTCCCCATCGGCAAATTGGAACACGCGGGGAGCTGCAAGGCACCCGCTGGGGCTGGCCTGATGGCCTCAAGCAGCTCAACCCTGTTGACGGCCCGCTGGAGAGTCACGGCCGACGTGTTGGCCGGGATCGACGAAGAGGCCGTAATTGAAGCGGCGGCTGAACCCCCATCAGAAGGCAGTTGGGCAATGTCCATTGATGCCTCTAGCACTGAAATGTGTGCTATGAGTGCATCAACGGCCTCCGAGCCCCCTGTATAAGGTGGGCTGGGTGGGCCGGACGGCCCACTAGGTAGTTGCTGAAATGGAAACCCGAAAGGGGATCCAGGGCCCGAATAGGGCCATGCCCAAAACTCCGGCCCATGGGGGGCTGGAGGAATGGTGGGGTGGAAACCCACACCAGGCCCACATGGGCCGCCCTGTCCTGAGCCCTGAAAAGGCCCTCCATGGGCCGGAGCCCCCGAGGGGCCAGCATGCGCCAGCCCAGGGTGCAGGCTTGTGCCAGGCTGACAGGCAGCAGCCTGGTCAGCCCCACTGGCAGCGGTGGGCAAGACCATCCCGCTGCCCAGCTGCGGGGGTGCAGCCCGAGTCCTCCGACCCAATGGCTGCCCCCATTCGATGAAGGGGTAGGGAAAACCCTTCCCCTCGGCCGCAGCTTGATCACCAGAGCCCTGCGCTTGGGAGCCATGTCTCCCGAAGAAACTGCCTCCTGAAGGATCCCTGGCCAGGGATCGGATCCTGAGCCCTGAGTACCGCAGCAGCGAAGAGCAAAGAAACTCAGCTCTAAGCCAAGGTACAAAGGGCAAAGCTCTGAGCAAAAATGCGACGGAGAAAAACTTCTCCGCTCCGTCGTTTATCTAAAATGGCAGCTCGGCTGCCTCGTGGCCACCCCTTTTATAGAGGTGTGGCCACACCCCCTAACTCACCCGGATGTCTGAGTCCGGGTGGACGGTGGGGCCTGCAAAGAGCACGGCGGCCATTTTGGCGCCGCACTTTCATTGTTGAGCTCTAAAGACTGCAGTCGTATGTATTTCATTCTATATTTATTTCTTCTATAATTCTTCCTAACAGAGCTGGCTCTGCTTAGGAACCTTTCTTTCTCTGACTCTCTGTGGCTATAAACTGCTCTGAGTAACGCTGATAAAATCTCTGCATCTAGGATTTAGTGCTCACCTCTGTTTCAAAGCCAAAGAGCAAGTGCTCTTACTAAAAACCTTGTTTTTAATTGGAGGTTGTTTAGGGGTTTTAATTGTAAATGTCTATGTTGTTTTATAGGGTATTAGCATATTTGTTCCCAGCCAGCTGGGCATTTTTAAAGTGTGTGTTGGTGGTTAGGGGTGGTTTTGGGTGTGCACAACCACCACCACCCATACAATATCACTCCAACCACCAACACACACATTAAAAATTCCTGGCAAGGCAGGAGTGTCGTGTTTCTTCTCTTTAAATACGGAATGTTGGGGGGGGAGAATCGATCCCCTCTCCTGGGTCTCCTGTTTCTGGGAGAGTTGGGGGACAAAAGGGGTCTGTCCCCACAACCCTTCCCGAGCCCGGGGACCCAGCAGAGAGGGGATCCCCCCCACAGGACACCCCATTATTAAAGAGAAGAAACCAAGCGGTTTAAAAATGGAGTGTTTGGGAGGGGATGGATTCGATCACCTCTCCCTGGTCTCCTGGGTTTGGAAGGGTTGGGGGGACAAAAGGGGCCTGTCCCCCCAACTCTTCTGGACCCAGGAGACCCGGGAGAGGGGATCGATTCCACCCCCCAAACATTCAGTTGTTGAAGAGAAGAAGCCACTTACTTTCTTCTCTTTAATAATGGGGTATCCTGCAGGGGGGGTACCCTCTCTGCAGCACCTTTGCCTCCCAGAGAGAAGGAATCCCCATCACGGAGGGGCTTTGCTTCTCTCTGTGTTGGCTGGGAATGGAACTTTCGTTCCCAGGCAACCCAGAGAGAAGTGAGTCCTTCTCTCCGGTAGGCCAGGAGGTGATCCAGCCTCTCCTTTGTCCATGCAGGCGTAGTTGAGGCCACGTCCCCCACAGGGATGAAGGAGAGACCGGTGCTTCTACCTACGCAGAAGGCCGCGCCGAGAAGGAAAGAGTTTGAAAGACCCACCCGGAGCCGGCAAAAGTTAAGTGCAGTTGGTGGGGGTTAGGGAGGGGGGGCTAGGTGGTGGGGTGTGGGGCGCCATGGTTACTGGGGCTGTGCCTCACCCACCCACCCCCTAACCCCCACCGATTGACTGTACTTACCTTTTCCTGGCTCCGGGCTGAGTCTTTCAAACTCTTTCCTTCCTGCTCCTGGCGTTTTTTTTTTTAAGTCAGCGCGCACGTTCCCGGCCTCCTCTGTGCTTGCATCCCTTAGTCTAATTGGCTGAGGGGTTGTGCAGCGCAGATGACTCTGGGAATCATAGTTCTTTTTTGTTGGTCACATCCATGGGCTTGCTGCCCCACTGGCAACCACCAAAAACCTGCGGCGCTGGGAAGGCAGGGGTCACGGTGAGTGCGGAAGGCTAGGTCGGGGATGGTTGGGCCTGGTGTGGGAGCCTTTGAATGAACCCAAAGGTTAAGAGCTCTTTTTATAGGTATAGATTTTTATCTGTTGTTTGCCACGGGGTATAAATTTATAAAATAAACAAATAAATAAGTGCTGTCTGCTTCTGCAGACATTTCCATGGTCATGTGGCAGGCATGACTAGACATGGGAGCACATGAAACGCTGTTTACCTTCCCATCAAGGTAAAGGTTTTCCTTGCTCGAAAGCCAGTCATATCCGACTCTAGGGTTCAGTGCTCAGCTCTGTTTCAAAGCCGAAGAGCCAGCGCTGTCTGCTTCTGCAAACATTTTCATGGTCATGTGGCAGGTATGACTAGACACTGGAGTGCACAGAATGCTGTTACCTTACCACCAAAGTGGTCCCTATTTGTCTACTTGTAATTTCTTGCTTTCAAACTGCTAGGTTGGCAGGAGCTGGGACAAAGACGGGATCTCATTCTGTCCTGCAGTACTCGGGAATCAAACTGCTCACCTCCCACTTTCCAGTCAGCATCTTAGCCACATGAGCCAGTGCAGTCTAGGTGTTTAGATGTCAAGAATCTCTCTCATGGTGAGATCAACCCCCCCACAACTACTCGCTGACTAGATCAGACTCCTTTAACTAGTTGTGCAGAGCATTCAGCTGTTTCTTGTAGCCTTCAAGATGTTGGAGTACATTCAATCTACCCTCATCATTGGCAGGACTAGTGGCTCTGGTGGCTCAGGGTTAAGAAATTCGCCTTGTTAGCTGGAAGGCTGGGAAGTCAGCAGTTTGAGACCCGGGTACTGCATGATGGATTGAGCGTCTATTTCTGTCTCAGCTCTTGGGGACATGAAAGGAGCCTCATTTGGCCATTCCTTGAGCAGAGTTTCTTTTGCAAAAAATCCTTTCAACCCAGAATAATTTCTGACACAAAATTATTATTATTATTAGCAAGACTGAAAGCAATTGCAGCCTAAAGACATCTGAAAAGCTACATGCTTCCTTCTGCTGGCCTGCAGTAAGGGAAAGGTCACCCTTGCTCAAAAGCCAGTCATATCCAACCATAGGGTTCAGTGGTCATGTCTGTTTATAGCCAAAGAGCCAGCACTTTCTACATTTGCAGGCATTTCTTTGGACATGTGGCAGGCATGACTAGGCACCTGAGTGCACAGAACGCTGTTTACCTTCCCACCAAAGTGGTACCTATTTATCTACTTGTAATTTCTTGTTTTCAAACTGCTAGTTTGGCATTAGCTGAGACAGAGACGGGGGCTCACTCCATCATGCAGTACTCTAGTATCAAACTCTGACCTTCTAGTCTTCAAGTTCAGTGTCTTAACCACTAAGTCACTGCAGTCCCTTGGCCTGCAGTAAGGTACTGCAATACAATTTTGAAGTGGTTGTTTGGGGGGGGGGGAAATATCCAGAAACTACATGTGACCAGTATCAGGGAATCTTGGGGGAAGTTACTTTTATTAAGTTACTTTATATTCATATAGGTGGGATAGTGGGATTTCTTTCTTTCATAGATTTAAGTAGTCTAACACTTGGTTATAAAGAGCAATTGTGACTCCATTTTGCATTCCAAAAGCACTCACATTCCATCTCATTAGTACATTAATGTCCCAGACAGTTTCCAATTAGTAAAGTCATGTTCTTAAAAAACAGACAGAGGACGGTCATCCTAGATGATCAACCTAGATAAGAAACACCTGCAAAGGTTTGGTTGGCAGGTACCAGCCCAAAACAATTAGATCATGGGCATAGTTAGCATTCTACAGGGAGGAAGCAGAAACCCCAAAACCCTATTTAAACAGACATCAAATCTGGGGTAAGAAACAGAGAGAGGAGAGAAGATCAAGATCGAGGAATTATTGGGATCGTTCTCACCTGGACTCAGGATCCACTCATCAACCGCATGAAGGCAAACATGCCCGCATGGACTTACAATTTGGATTTATAAATTGTGTTTACAATATGGATTTACAATTGGATTAATTTTCCTTTTCTCTTTGGATTTACAAAGATGCTAAATAAAGCTTACTAAGGGATATTTTTCCCCAGAGGTTTCTTTGCTCTCAAGGAGAAGGGAGTAAGAACTAGGTGGAGCACTGATAAGAGTGCCTGCTCTTCAAAGGATTACAGTTTTTAAAGCCTGCATTGTTTTGGGGGTGCCAGAAGCAAAGCTTCGTTATGTTTCATTTCCTTGCCTTGAAGATGTCACCGGACCAGGGAAGGTTTCGATAGGAGAAGGTAACATCCATATCACCCTAGAGTCCCCCACTGTTCTTTCTGGATGAGCTGCTGGACCTAAACTTGTTTGTCCAAATATTTATCAGTGTCACCATTTTATCAGAACATACCTTTTCCTTTCCATTGGCATTTAGCCGGGCTTTGATCTTCACCAAGGAGAGTGTGGTTGTGTTGTAGGAGGTGGTAGGACGAGACTTTTAATTGGCCATCCCAAATAGCTACCAAGATACCTGCGACATAGCGGGGGTGCCATCCTTCTGCTTATGAGCCAGTTCAAAATAGACAGAAGAACACCCTGCCAACTTAGCGGGTCAGTAAACAGGGATGCATTCTTAGCATAATCAAATATAGACCAGCGGGTTTCACCATCTGAGCGATCCCAAGATTGGAATAAAAAAAAAAAAAGTAAATTTGGGCATCGGGCGAGTGGGGAGCTGTGAGATCCAGAATGCTAAAGATTGATGCCAATGGAAAGGAAAAGGTATGTTCTGATAAAATGGTGACACTGATAAATATTTGGACAAACAAGTTTAGGTCCAGCAGCTCATCCAGAAAGAACAGTGCGGTTTAGCTTTATGTAACTTTTACTGAGTTACAACGTGATGTCAAAGATATTTAAACACATTCAGTATTCCAAGCTCTGATTCAAGCAAAAATTACTAGACAGGAAAAGACTGGATATGTTAGCACTTTTAATGAGTGACTGGAGAATGTCACCAAATTAAATATGTACTCTGAGCATTGTTTGTGATTTTGAATGATTCTTTATGGAACGTTAAGAAAATTATGACAATATCAGTCAGCCAGCATTTGCTACACCATGACTTCCTGGATTTTTGTTTTGTTTTGTGAACAGAACATAAAGCCAACTGGAAGAATAGGCCCAAGTGACATACAAACTTGTTTATCAATATGTCCTGATCTTACATACATGAGCAAAAAAGAGAAAGGTTATTGTACACATGTTACATTGGCTTGTCACCCTATTCCTCTGCAGGCATTCAGAAAAGGTTTAGTCCAAATGTGGGAGAAGCAAAGGTTCCAGCCTCATTTTTTCCCTGCACAGGAAGAAGGTCTCCCTCTGTTACATGTGGAACTGCTCCCTGGAACAGGGAATACTGAAAAGGCAGGGCTCTTAACAACATGAAAAGGCTCCAAGTGTAGCAGGCTGACTTCTCCTTAGACCAGAGGTTCCCAACTTTTTCAAGCTGGAGGCTGGGTCATGCTCATACCTGTCAACCGTGGCTTCGGACAATCCGGGACCTGTGCACAATGGTTCTGCGCAAGTCGCATTCTATGCATGTGTAGAAGGCTTTTATGCTTGTGTAGAACCCTTTTACGCATGCGTTGAACACGACTTGCACAGAAGGGATGCACAGTACCTCTTCCCCCCCACTGTCAATTCTGGGGTTTTGGCAGCTGTGGGCGGGAAATGGCGCACATCGGCGCCAAAAATCGGGAAATTCCCAGCCAATCCAGGAAGGTTGACAGGTATGGTCACGCTCTCTCAGTCAGCTTCGAGAGCTGGATGGCCATTTTGTTTCTCGAATGCCCTTGGAGGGGTGGGGGCCACATGAAATGGTGCCACAGGCTGGATCCGGCCCATGGACCTTAGGTTGGGAACCCCTGCTTTAGACTGTTTCCCTTTATATGGTAAAAGCCAATGGTTACTTTTATTACAGTAATACCTCATACAAAGTCCGCTTCATACAACATCGGATTCATACAACATTGCCTAATTCCTTGAAAAAAGTTGCCTCATACAAAGTTGTGTGACATTGTATGAGGCATTGGGGTTTTCCCAGGTTGCATTGTGCCTGGGCAGTATAAAAGGCAGGACACATGCGTGCATTGCTCTTGTGGGTTTTGCATGAGGCAGAGTGTTTAGGAGTGGTTTTGAGCGTGATTTTGTTGTTGTTTTTTTGTTTTTTTTCGTCAGAATTTTTAGAAGCATTCCTGTGATTTTTGCAGCACTCTTCAGGTTCTTGGACAATCAGGGTTGTTTGACAAGTTTTTGTAATGTTTTTAGCCTTTAGACAATGATTTCTTAAAGTTCTGTCAGTTTCCTGTCTGTTTCCTTAACTTTGCCCTGAAGTCTGCGCTGTTACAGTACAATGTATCTCTATGGAAACGATGTTGTATGAGGCATCGCGGCAAGGATTTGGATGTTGTATGAGGCATCGTGGCTAGGATTTTGCATGCCTCATACAAAGTCCAAATCCGTATAAAGTCCAAACTTGTGGAACAAAGTTTGGACGTTGTATGAGGTATCACTGTATTGAAACCTTTTATTGAAGATAAAGTTATC
Source organism: Bradypodion ventrale (assembly GCA_035047345.1). Lineage (NCBI taxonomy): Eukaryota > Metazoa > Chordata > Lepidosauria > Squamata > Chamaeleonidae > Bradypodion > Bradypodion ventrale. The sequence continues at coordinate 239,760,978 of JAWDJE010000004.1, forward strand.
TCCCTACCCATATCGTCATAAGTAACATTTTCTGAAAGCCTGAATAGACAGAGTAATTCTGGAAGGTTTGCCTCCACCTGTGTGATTCTTCTCAGATTGGGGTTTCTTTGCCTATTCCAACCCAGAGAGAACTGGACCACTTGTGAGAGCCTGTCAGGGCTCTCCATGATGGGGGAAGGTGTGGAAAGTACCGCCAGTTTAAAGGCACCACTCCCCTTTTACCCCCAACTTTTGGGCCTAGCAACATTGGCAACCTGCTCACCCACAACCTGCTCACCCAACAGTGCAAGACTAGTTGGTCACTTTAGGGTTGGATAGGAATTTTTGGCTCACTTACCTGATTGGCTCTCACAAGTGGTAGTGAGAATTTTTTTGCCTATCTCGCACTGACCACCTGATGGGTCTGGGCCAATCATGGGTGGGTAGCTTTTATTAATAGGCCACAACTGGAGGTTAGTACAGAATGGAAATGTGTCACAGTGACTCCAGGGCTTGGGCTTTGAGGTGCAGCCTTCATCACATTGGCCTGAACCATTAGATTCAGTTGGCAGGGTGGGGGTGGACACACAGGTGGAGGCCTTTGTCATCAGGAACCTGGCTTATGGGGCTGGCTATCTGGGGACAGGGATACATCCCTGGTAGAGCAGCTGTCCAGGGATGGCAGCCTTCTGGTGCCAGGCTTCCAGAGCATGGGACTCACCCAGAACAAGGAGTGCATGGATCATAGGGAACCCTCTGGCTCCTGATTTGGACATCCACACTATTTTAGGCCCTCTGCAAATCAGGGTGGAGATTACTGTTTTAAAGTTAATAAAGTTGTGGCCATGGTTTTCTCTAAGTATGGTGCCCAACTCATTATTTCAGGATAGCGGGGGCTGAGATACTGTAGCCTCCTAAAGAAGAAGAAGAAGCAGAAAACTTTTTAAATCCTTCCATTATCATGTAAAGAAAGTGAGGGTGGATGAAGAATGCAAGCGCGGCGCCAAAATGGCCGCCGCGCTCTTTGCGGGCTCCCCCCACCGGACTTGGACATCTGGGTAGTTAGGGGGCGTGGCCAGCCCTCTTTAAAAGGGGTGGCCACGAGGCAGCCGAGCTGCCATTTTGCGAAAGCGACGGAAAGGAGAAGTTTTTCTCCGTCGCTCTTCGTTTCTCAGGGAAGCCTTTTCGGGGCTGCAGCCCCTTAGCGGGATCTGGGCTGCTTAATTTTCGGCTTCCCAGCCAGCGACAGAAGGCAGCGTTGGCTGATCCCTGGAAAGGGATCGCTCTTCGTTGTGCCTCCTAAAAAGAAGGCTCAGGGGGCGGCAGTCGGGTCGGAGGACTGCGACTGCACCCCCTCAACAGGACCTCTTACCGGAGGCTTCCCCCGCGGCCCTCCTTTTTGGGGCCTGGCTCTCAAGTAGGGGCCCCTGGACCATTGCCCGGTGGGCCGTCCGGCCCACCTGGCACCTCTTATGTAGGGGGATTGGCGGCAGTGGATGCTTTACTGGCCCGCGTAGCGGCCCTAGAGGCATCCCTAGGGATCGGCCCTTCAGAGGATCTGGCCCTCGGCCCACAGCTGCCAGCCACGGGCCAGAACGATTGGGGGGAGGGCCTGGTGCTGGCTCACAGCACGTTTTACCAATTAGGGGCCGGAGTTTTGGGCATGGCCCTATTCTGGCCCAGGCTCTCAAATTAGGGCCTCTGGCCCAATACCTTGTGGGCCATCCGGCCCACCTGGCCCACCTTTGTGTCTGCTGGCTACTTCGACTGCTGCCACTATGCAGCCAGGCGGCCAGCTGGGTCGAGCTTCTCGTGACAGTCCGGCCTGTGCCCGCCGCTGTCTCGCAGCTCCCCGTTTGTCTGGAACTGCAGCTGGAGTGCGTTGGAGGTCACCCCAGAGCTCGATTTTGGTCGCGAGCTCCAACGCCCACCGTGGGCCGGAACCCCCAGTGGGGGCGGCTCACGGGGGTGCAACTTGTAAGTATTAGGTTCAAGTTGAATGCACACACATCACAGTCCGTTCCCACCAGTGGGGGTTCAGTGCTCTTTGCCTCGCCAATTTGAGGCTGGGGGGCATCACTCGCCATCCTATCCCGGTGCCCCTTGCTTGCATTCTGGCACGACGTTGGGGGTGGGGGTTTACGCCCCCGGGGTGGTACGTGGCGTCACAGGGGCTGTTCAGGTCCCGCTGTGTATGTCCGGTGTACATCATGTACCGGCAATGGCATTGCCGACGACTGGTTATTCATGCCCCCCCCCCAGTGATTATCTGCCCCAGATCATGAGGGAAAAGATTTGGTGGGGGGGAGTACGTGGATATATTCTCCCTATGAACTGAGACCCCAATAAGGATAGGAGGTACGGACAGGAGGACAGAGACATTGTGTGGTCCCGCCGAAGTAAGCCACCATGCACTGGGGTGTCCGCCTCTGGAACAGTGTTGAGCATCGCAGGGGCAATCTGGATCCTGCTGCGTAGGCACCTTTATACAGAACGTGCCGTCAAGGGCTTTGCCGATGGACGGCTATTACTGGCCCCGGTTGATTATTGGCCGCAGGCCATGAAGGGCAAGGGCTGGAGGGGGACATGTGGATATTCTCCCTATTGAACTGCGAGCCCACTGGGTGGAGAGAGAAGGACAGGACGGCTGAGACAAAGAGATGTCCCATAGTCGTTAGCCACCGCGCACCTTGGGGCCAACTGGTTGTCGGCATACCTTGTACGTATTGTGGTACGCCGCAGGGCTTGACCTGTTTGGGCCATCCTGATGTCGAGCGGATGGGCCCATGACAGTTGGCTCATGGTGAGGAAGGTGGACGAGGGTGGCTCTATATCCCGAGGGGAGTTGGGATGAGTCCTGTCAGCAAGGGTGCTCGTGTACATCATTCCCACGGAACCGGTGCCGGGTGATGGGTACCATGGTGGGCATGCTGAGCAGCAGGCTGTTTAGACACTGGCTCCATGCAAACTGGTCGGGCGGGGGGTTCCAGCCCGCCTACTGTGTTCGGCCTGCTCAGCTGACGATGTCTGTACTAAGCACCACGGTCGTTACCGACTTAGTGCCCCCTTTTTGCGCCGGCCCTCACGCCGCCTCCACATGCCCGCGGGTTGGTGGGCTACGGGGCAGAGGTGGGGGTGCACAGGGGCGATCAGAGCTCCGTCTGAAGCAGCTAACTTAGTCATAAGCCCCCCCCCGCCCCAAGTACAGTCAGCCTGGAAGGATGTCACTCAGTTCATCCGAGGTGGGATGGGGTGGGAGACCTGCTGGAGGGTTTTCCAATGTGGCTTTTGTATCCATTCGGGGGTGTTGGGGGCCCCAGGATGCTACTAATCTGGTTCCCTTCCTGGGTAACGGAGAGGGGGCCCCACTGTCCACAGTTAGGAAGTTGGGGGCTATGAGAGTAACGGGGGGCCCTTCTTTGAACCACCTTTCCTTAGTCAAATGTATCCCCTTGAAGCTCATATCGACCTAGAAAAAGGGTGAATGTAATATAATCCTCCATTCGGCTTACCCTGTGGGTGCTCCGTTCAGGGATGCCCTTCCTGATGACCTTGTCCAGTCAGGTACTCGTAGTTACCTTGGCTACTATGGGTGGTGCGCTAACGCAATTCTGGTGCTGTTTTGGCACAGTGTGCTATGCACTCGGCTTCCAGCTTTTTGCCAGTGCACTTCATGATTTAGGCCTATCGGGTTTTTAGGTTTTGAGGGGAATTTTAATTAGATAAGGCCAACCCCCTTTATGATCGCGTTAATTCAGGTTCAGCACCCGACCGATGTGGGACTTTCATTCAGTGGGCATTCGCTCACAGGTTGGGGCCTCAGTCTCCAGCCCATTACCTCGACGACCTTTGGTCCGGGGTTAAACTGGGCTTGGACACGTGTACGTGTCTCCACATCATGATTCAGACACTCAGGTGGGAACTGGGTGTCCCCTTGGTGCCTGAATAGACCGAGGTCCCATCTTCTGGCATCACGTTTACGCCTCGATGCTGTCGCGCGGGCATCCGGGTTAACCATTGATACGGTGGCTTGGATGTCCATAGCGATTTTGGCATTGATTGCCAAACATAGAGTATGCCCTTGGGAATTGTAGTTAATTCATTGCCCCCTTGATTTGTTTGCTCTGGCTCAAATTACTCCTGGGTTTAGAGGGGTCTCTTATGGGAGATCAGACCTAGTGGTCTGCCCTAGATTCCAGTACGGCCGGATACCTCCGGCTCCCGGACTTATGGGGTTTACTCCGAGGGTGGGTGCACGGATCGCCCTGCGATCTTACCTTCCTTGCATTTTCCCATTTGGAGAGCACTGATGCTATGGTGCAAGGGGTGGGCATACTCAGTGGTCCAATTTCGGTGTGACAATGCGGCAGTGGTGCACATTGTCCACACCCAGACATGCAAATCCCCCAGGGTCATGACATCAGTCCATCTATTATATTGAGAAGCCTACGCCTAAAGGTGCCGTTCTATGCCAGACATGTAATGGGTATTTGTAATGACATTACTGCTGCTCTCCACCACTGCAGATCACCTGGTTCCATGCTGTACTCTGGATGCAGAGGGATTCCACTCGCCACTTTTGGCTGATGGTTGGACGTTTGGTGAGGAGAGGGGAACCGGACATGTCATTGGCACCTCGCACGCGTAAAGCGTATCACTCTGCATTCAGGCGTCGTGTTTGGGAGGGGTGGACACGGGAACGTGTCCGCTGCCCTTACGCGCGTCACCCCTGTTCCCAGAATTTCTACCCACCTTGCACGAGACTGGCATTGCTTATGTTCAGATAGGTGTGAGGTGGCTCTTGGCCACGCAGCTACCACGGTAGCCTTGTTGGAGCGCTCCGCATCAGTGAGTGGGTGCCAGAGTTGGTGCCACCTGTGTAAGGCGGATATGTATCGTAGGGCACTGGAACTTGAAGATGTCTCTGTCATACATGAGTGGGCTCGAGTGGGGATGCGGTCCTCACGGATTATTCAGCACGGTGTAGGCAGTGGTGTATACTGCTACGAAGTTTTTGAGACATCTGTCCAGTTGGTGCCCTACCTGAATTTCGACAGTGCCTGCTGCGTGCCCCAGCCTGTTTTCTGCCACCGGGACGGGTCTACCCTTACCATAGTGAAGTCCCTGAGGGTGACCGGTGCCGCGTTTCACGGTGTGGGGCCCGTTTTGGCACCATTTACTTAAGATAGGCGTCGCGTTGATCGCGACTACGTTTGGGGTACTTGGAGGTGGATATGCGTCTACGCACAATTTCAGATATGTACGTCCCCTCACTGTACGAGTACCTAGTTATGGCCTTCACCTTTTTTCTCCTCTTTTACAGATCCTAGGGGTCTCAGCACACCGGTGGCAGGGGGCTGGTGGGCCGCAGCTATGTACACTGGGCAGCAGGATATGCTGCAGCGACAGAGAGTGGACCCCAGCTGGGCTGTGTGCATCCGCACGTATGCTATGGTATGGTATGCGCGGCACATGGGGCGGGAACTGTGGCCATTCCTGCTGTCTGACAGGGATGCTGGACCGCCCAATGTTTTATAGGCGCCTCGGCGGCAGCGATCTCATACGGCTCACTGCTGTTGTTAAACTGTAGAGGGGCTGTGACCTAGCATCTTGTATCACGTATGGCTTACATACGGTCGCTATGGTCTAACATCGTGCCGAGACACCAATTTAGGGGAGATGCGGATCTCCCTAGTTCGGACTGTTCCGGCAGTCAGTGGACGGAGCTGTGGCTCCGTCCCGTTCAGAGCATGGCTGTGAAACGGCCATTGGAGACCGGATGATAGGTTTACACAAAAATTTTGCTGATAGGCAGGAGAAGGGGTCCACCTGTCGGCTGAAGGTATGTACCTCGTTCTGGGTGTGATGCAAGCAGGCCTGGCGACCGAGCTGACGGTCTTGGGGGGGGGGCGGTGAGTCATCATGGATGCCTCCCTGTGTGGCGGGTAGCACTGGTAAGGTAAATATTTATGACCCACAGGTATCCGGCAGGTTCGCAATTGACTGGCCAACACTAGATAGGCACAAGTTGGTTAACGTTGTCCGGTCAACGACGAACCAGGCAATGGGGTGATGGCACGAGCTAGGCAGCATGCATCACCCCGTTATTTTACGGATACGCGTCAGAGGGTGGGGTCAGTAGTTAGTTTATTGACTACGGTCAACAATTTGTTTGTTGTCAACAAACAAATTGATACAAATGGATACATTGTAACCAATTGCCGTTGGCAATTTTGGGAGGAACCTTACCAGTGTTACTGCGGCCTGCTTGCCTTAAGAATTATAATTGGTTGAATACCAATCGAAATTTATAATTCGGACTAGGGCATGAATCAATAAATGTGGCCCAATGCCGTTATCCACTTTTACCAGTGTCTGAGTCCTTCTTTTGGGGGGTGCGCCTGCAAAGGGCTAGGTAATCCTCTCTAAAAACATTAATTCATTAGCACCTGAATTAGATGCATGAGTATATGAACAAGTTTCTGTGCTAAACAATCATCTTCAATCTGACATAGAAGAAAAACATAGAGCTGTGTAAATGTGTGTTTTTGGGCTAGAGCTCCAATTCTATATTTTAATTACACACACATAGTAGGATAGCCCCAATTTACTCATTTTTTAAAAAATCAGGCTTGACTTCATTGAGGTCCACTTTTCTGCCTTTCTGGCTGTCTATGGTATCTGTAAGGCTCTCTTCCAACACTATGTTTCAAATGACTTGACCCCTCCCCCCCTTTCGCACAGCATGGATTATTTTGACCTTGGTCCCTAGTGAAAATCTTTGCGAATTCCCTGCTCTCCCTGTTTTTATTTCAAAAGATGAGGGGGACATCTTTTGGAAAATAGGCAGACAACATGTTGATAGAACTTTTGGTCTGATATACGAAGTTTTTCTTCCTTAGATTGACTATTCCAAGAAAAAGGTTTGGGAGTTGGAACATAGCTTTCTAGTCTGCATTCACGGCATGGTTTACCTGAGAGGTTAAAGGTTGTGTCTGTTTCTGTGTTGTATGTTTTGCACTTACTCACATGTTTGCTTAACCATTTCATTAAGTTCAAAACAGCCTGTCAAAATATTTTGACACATAGGGACTATAGCCACATTCTAGCTTTTTCTTCTTCTTCTGTGTCTAGGCCAGATGTGAAACTTCCAGCTGTCCTTCCTTCTGTCATCTCCCAGAAACCATAAAATAGATCATGTCTCATTTTCTAGGATCCTCTACCATTGGGTAATTCTACATGAAGGACGTTTCTGTTGGAATTTGAATATAATGTATGTATAATTAAACTTCCATTTAAAAAACAAGAAGAAATTCATTCTCACGGAGACACCAAGCAAGGGGAAATTCCAGAAGCTGACTTATTCCCCCCCCTCCCCATCAATTAAACCTTTCTTAGATAAATGTAAAGGTCACCCTTGCTCGAAAGCCAGTCGTATCTGACTCTAGGTTTCAGTGCTCATCTGTTTATAGCCGAAGAGAAAGCACTATCTGTGGCCATGTGGCACGAAAGGCTGTTTACCTTCCCACTGAAGTGGTCTCTATTTATCTACTTGCAATTTCTTGCTTTTGAACTGCTAGGTTGGCAGTGTCGTAAAGCCCTCCAGGTCAACCATGGGTAGTGCACGGAACTCACCCAGGGGACTCTGCGATTTGCTTTGGTAAGCGTGGCCTGGGAAAGGGTCTCCTTTAAGGAGAAACAAAATGAATGCCTTCTGCAACTGGTTCTTCTTATTCTGTTACCCACAATTCCCATTAATTCCCTCTCCCACTTTAAATGTCTCAGTTTCCTCTCATTTCAAGACAAATGCCTTACAAACTGAGATGTAGCTTCACTACTTCAAGCTGGAGTTTTGTTACCCATCATTCCCTAATGTAGACAAAAGATATGCACAACACACATAGACATATCACAAGAGAACAGTTAAGAGGAAAATAGAGCCTCTTTTCAGCCAAAACATCCTATAGTATCTCCACATAATGTTTCATGGCATCTGATAGGAAAGAAATGACATGTTTCATCACTAGTCAAAAAATACAACCATGTCAAGTATAAGGGTCCACGTGATTTTTAACATTTCAGATATATCTCAAATAGAGTATGGAGAAAAGCAGATTAAGTTCATCATTAAGAAGCTATATTATCAGATTTTATTCAAACCTTTATTCCAAAGTTTTGGAGATCTTTTTACATAATATGTAATTTTGTGATCATATCAGTCACTTCTCAATTCTTCCTTTTTTAACATCCATTCAACTCCCTGATGTTTAAAAGATCATCTGAAACATATATCTTTGATGAAATAATTGTAATGGTGCCCAATAGGTATATTTAGACAATGTTATAATATACTGAGACAATTCAAGTAAAACAAGGAGAGTGTGTGGTTTTTGTTATTCTCAAAAAAAGATGAGTAGTAAGATTCCTCAAGTTTACTTCTTTGTGCTTTCTCTATTGTATTCTATCTCTCTCTCTCTTCCAGTTAGGGTGGGTGGCAGATATCCCATAAGAAATAATGTTGAAGAGAGCTGGTGCCTGTCACCACTTCCCATCACATGCTTGGTAATTAAACTCTGACTGATTTATTGACTGACAGCCAACAAATCCCAACCCAGTTTTCCTGATATACATACTTCCCCGGGCTAAACTCAGTTGAACAACAGCCCGGCTGAAAAAGGAAGGGTAAGGCTGGGGAGGCAGAAAAGAGAAGAAAGAGTGATGGGTGGTAAAGCAAGATACACTTTCAAAATCTGGTCTTAGTAGATGAAGGGAATCTATTTTGTAAAGTCGGGGATGGGGGTGGAGAAAGAGCCTTGTCAGATGCAACATCTCTTTCAAATCCAGGCTTTGAAAGAAAGAAGGAAGAAAGAAGTAGTCAACATTATTACTTCAGCTTTAAGATTCATTTGAAATGGCTCACGTACAAAAGAGCTCTGAAGGGGAAAACAAGACGTGCTTGCAGCTAATATTACAGTCAAGTTTCAATTTTACCTAAGGGAAAGCAGCTTTATTAAAAGTCATGACTGAAATAGCGTGACAGGTGCCAATATTCTCCACCCTGACAGATGTGTCAGTTTGCAAATGCCATTTTCTTGTCAGCAGTCCCTAGATGGAGTTGCTTCCATCACCATTTGTCTCTCTTCCAGCTAGATCACACATGCCCGTTGCCTGCCTCCGAGTGCCCGCTGCATCGTGTAATATGTGGAATCTTCACAATGAAACTTATTAAAAAACAGTCCATTATTTTTATTTAGAGCATTTCCAAAACAAGCAGAGCGCCGCATGGAGATGATTTTTAAAATGGTGTAGCAGGTCATCTCCAGGCCAGAGAAACTCAATTTGAAATGCATAAGGAAGCAGTGTCTCCCCACTCCCCTTGGTTCATAATGAGGGTGATATGAGTGACATTTAACCCTTAAATAATGGCTTTGAAAGCTTGCAATACAGCACTGCTATATACTAGACACAGGCAGCAGCAGATGAAGGATGAATTCTGTCCCAATTTTCCCTAAATCTTTGTTCCCCTGGCATTCTTTTACTTGGTTACAGGTGGGCTTGTTCAACACAGTGATAAAATATAAAACACTCCTTGTTGTTATATTTACGGGCACTTTTCCTCCTCTTGTTGGTTTCAAACACCAGAGAAAAATGGTATCTCTCCATCGTACTGGGTGTGTGAGAAACAGGTAAAACTTATAGATGAGTCTTCCTCAATACCTTATGAGGAATTATTACAGATGGAATAATTCTGTTAATAGGCATGATCATAGAAATACTGTTCACAGAAGTCTTTATTTGAAGGTGGTTTGTCATAACACTATGGCAAATTTGGCCAAGGACCCTGTCAGCCTTAAGCATCTCCAGGATTGTTTGTTTATGTAAGTGCATATTTATATATCATATTTTGTAATATTTCTCTCATGATCACTTACAATGTAAGGTGAAGATAGGATCAGATAAAAACAATGTATGTAAATATATGCACATATTTGCACAGATTGTAAATAAAACTTGTGTTCTGCTGCAAACATAATCATACCTATGGTGCTGGAAATCCCTGTCTCCCAATGTTAATGGTTACTGAAAAATATGAAGAGTTAAATACCACATACATGCAGTTTCTTCAATTTTCAGACTATGGTACCATTACAGATTTTTCAAACCTAATTGTAAGATTAGATTAGAAGTCTTGCGATTTACAGTTACATCGCACCTGTGTCTTGGTCTATTACATGTAAACTAATAATACAATGGACTCAAGTGCAGTGGTGGGCATCAGCAGGTTTGCACCAGTTCGCCAGAATTGGTAGCAGAAATTCTGGCTGGCCCCGCCCACTCAAGTTTTGAAATAAAGTTGTCCTAATTTCTGGTGCAACACGGGGCTTTCCCTCTGGCTACACCCACCATACCATGACCACAATGTGGTAGTAAATTTTTTTGGAGCCCACCACTGCTCAAGTAGATTGTGCCTTCATTTTCTCTGTGATAATGGACTGGACACTGTTAAAATATATCCTGTCCCAAGTTTTAGGCTTGAGAAGTGGAAACATTCTATTCTCAATTCTACTTTAAAAGTTTGTTTCTCATGTTATACACATATCAACAAATCGCCTTGCAAACAAACCAACAAATCACTTTTCATTACATGCATAGCTTTCCCCAGTTTTCTGTGTCTGGAAAAGTTAACACTCAGTGAAGACAGAATTGATGAGAGGGAGGAAACAGTCAGAGAATGCTTGTTGTAGATGGCTCATATTTTCTCCATAGGGGAGGCATATGTACCAAAGACAAATTCCTGGTGTGTTAGCACACTTGGCCAATAAAGGATTCTATCTATCTATCTATCTATCAAAGGAGGTTCTTACTTTGGGCAAGAAATATTGTTGGAGTCTGAGGTAGCAGCCTTGTCTAACTTACCAGCTGTGTCTACCACTGGGAAAATGAAATTTTAGTTGGTGTTATTCCTGCTCTAGTGTCCACTAGACTGGATTAATGCATTGTGCTTTTTTGGGGTGGTGGTGGGAGCTTCTGGTGGCGCCTGAATTCCAACCGCGAAACCCGGAAGTGTAAATATGCCACATTTTAGCTGTGGAAAGGCGGCAAAAATGCAATGAAAAATCCCAAAAATGGAGTAGAAATGCTCTGCATACCCTCACGCTGCCATGGGGAGTTGTGGAGGCTGCCCAGGCAGCCAAAAAATAAATAAATAAAAATGGCATGATTGCACCCATTGTGCCAAAATGTTGGTTTGTGCAGAGGCAGCAATGATGAACTATCATTGATACCAGAATATGTATGCACTCAAGACTATGACTGTTGATCACTTGCAAGTACAGTAAAACCTCGCATAAAGAGTGCCTCGCTTAGAGACTAACTCTCTTAAAGAGCAGAATTTTCTCTGAATGGTTGCATCGCTTAATAATTAAAATCAACCATAAACTCACTTAACAACTAAATCAGGCTTTGCAAACACCCCCCAGGAGTCGCAATTGGTCACATACAATGGTGTTTTGTTTAAAGAGCAAACTCACTTAAAGAACTAATCCGTGGAACACATTATGCACTTTCAGCTAGGTACCACTGTATGTCAAAAGTGTATTGTTACCTTGCTAATCTATTTCTTGTGCCAACCCAGTGTAGCTCAATGTCTGAAGAGGTGGCTGTATCCACAAAAGTGTAGCATTTTGACTTCTTTTTTTTGCTTTTTTCTGACCTCCGGAACAGATTAATTGGTTTTCAATGCATTCCTATGAGAAACCATGGTTTGAGTTATGAATATTTCATAATATGAAAAATCTCGAGGAATGCATTAAATTTGTAACTTGAGGTTCCACTGTATATCAAAATAAAGCTAGTTCTGAAACCTAACTACTTCAAAGAGAATACCATATGAGATCCCTGCATGAGGTCTAGGATCAGTGCACAAAGCTCTACCCAAGGCTCTTTTCAGGTCCTAAGACTACCTTCCATGAGGAAACAGATATTTTTGCTTGAACTTTAGACCTGCAGAAGGTTCTGATTTATATAATTCATTTATGTTTCCTGTTTGATCTCATTGGAAAAACACCCAAAGATCTTTTGGATTTAACTGAAATAAATTGGAAGCTGTTGTTGTTCTTGTTGTCATCATCAACATCACCATATCCTTCCCCACCATCTTTAAAGTATTTTTATTATTTATCTGTTGTTATCCAATGATGGAGGTATGTTAAAAAGAAATACATAAACAGAACAAGCATAGCAAGAGTTTTGGTTACTACAAACATGCCATAACCGGCAGAAACCACACAGCTACAACCTCAACTGCTCCAAAGTGATGCTATCTGTAGGCTGTGACCCATAGGCAACCTTGCTAATGCTGGTGAATATGGAGGTAATTGTGTCAACCATTTCACGCCATTGGCCAGACAACTCCCCCTCAAACAGCTGAGCAGGCTAGACACGTGATTTCCCCTTGTCACAAACACTGCCATAAACCGTAGTGGGCATGTTTGTGCAGTGCATTTACGGCTGTTGTAAATTCATCTGCTTCCACTTCTGGGGTCGCCGTCATGGGCTGGATGGAATGGCATCGGGGGCTGGCCCATAGGCCATAGGTTGCAAACCCCTGATCTATATGCATAATGAAATCATTCATTTGTGTCTTATCCAAAAGGGATTATAATTAGTATGCTGTCATGCAGATACCACCATGGATTCCAATGTCTACTCTCCAACTCTGTACCTATGAGAGTTTCACAACTCCCAGAATGCTGAATCTAGCCCAGCATTTTGTTTGAGAGAATTTGTAGCCATCTAAGGCATCTTGAGATTTTCCTGGGCCATTATTTGTAATCTGTCATAATTTTTTTAAAAAACCTCTCCACAACATTTGAGGGGCCAGATTACTCAACGCTCTACACTCACACCAAGTATTTCATCAGTGGGAAAATTTCATTGCAGAGTCAGACACATATAATTTCCAATATCTTATTTTGACTTGTGACTAAGTTTTTACTTATCATCTCTGATTGTTTACAAGATTATCACAAAATGGTTCAAATTAAGGAACACAAAAAGGGTGCCAGGACTCCATCTTCTTCACCATACATTCTATATTCAGGAAATAGAAGATAACTAAATCACAATGCTGAGAGCAATCTTGATAGGTGCACAGCTTGGGAAGCTACTTTTCAGAAAAATTAATATAGTAACACACTGAAGTTAACCATAAATGAGCAGTGATAGGAAACTTCTGTAAAATCCACAGGAACATTTTATCACTACTCATTTATGGAAGGCTTTCAGGATGTCATTATATACATTCTTCTTATAATTAATTTTCTAGGTTGTAGTTGGCCTCACATCACACTAAACAACAACAGTAATTTTGGGCCAACAGAGAGTGAAGTACCTTACTATTTTTATTTTATGCTATATTAGTTTCAGTGGTGGGCACCAGCCGGTTTGCACCGGATCGCCCGTACAGTAGCAAAACTGGCTGGCCATGCCCACCTCCCCACCCTGCCCACCTCCTCCTCCTCCTCTCCCCGCACGCCAGGTGTGATCAGAAGCCAAGAAGAAGAGGAGGAGGAAGAGCCGCCACTGCTAGAGCCAGGGGTAGGGTGGAGGAGGAGCCATGTTTTGCTCCCCCGGGCATCCCTAATGCCGCCGAAGTACCATGCCCTCCCCTGTGTGTGTGTGTGTGTGTGTGTGTGTGTGTGTGTGTGTGTGTGTGTGTGTGTGTGTGTGTGTGTGTGTGTGTGAGAGAGAGAGAGAGAGAGAGAGAGAGAGAGACTCACCTTTGTGTGTGTGTGTGTGTGAGAGAGAGAGAGACTCACCTTGGTGTGTGTGTGTGTGTACCTGTGTGTGTATGTGACTCACCTGTTGGTGGGTGGGGGGGTGAGGTGGAGAGAGACTGTGGGTGTGTAGATGGATGGTGTGTGTGTGTGTGTGTGTGTGTGTGTCTGTCTGTCTGTCTGTCTGTCTGTCTGTAGGGATGGAGTATGTGTGTGCGTAGGGATGGAGTGTGTGTGTGTGTGTGTAGAGATGGAGGGGGAGAGAGAGGGTCTGGAGCAGGCTAAAAGGGGTTGCTTTTGTTTTGTTTACTCTGATATGCTTGAAACACAGACTAACATGGCTACCATTTAAAAAGTTTTATTCTTTGCAAGTATATCAGAGAATAAACAAAAGAAAAAGACAAAATGTTGTGGCACCTTAAAGACTAACTGTTGTATTTTAATGTGAGCTTTTGTGGATCAAGTTCACTGGCTCTTTGGCTATAAACAGGGATGAGCACTGAACCGTAGAGTTGGATAAGAGAGAGGATGTGAAGGAAGTTTTAGAATCCAGGTCCCATCAAACATATCCATCACATTTTTATTGGATTTAGTTCACATTTGCTTTGAAAAAAATATTTTAGGTTTGAGGTGCAGTTCTAAGTACAAACACAAGGAATCGCCATGGGCAGCCTGTTTGCACACAGCGTGGCCAATTTCTATATGATAAAATTTGAGAAGAAAACCATTTTAGACCCCTCAGTCAATAGATTTTTGGAACACATTATCATTTATACAAGATTTATTGATGATCTGTTTTTTGTCTTCAATTATTTTGATTTCATTAACAGTTTTGTAGTTTGGATTAATGGCATTAACCCACATTTGAAGTATACACAGCAGTCTGATCATCATGCCCTACCATTTTTGGACATTATGATTTTTCTTTCACAACAGAATAAATTGCAGGTGAAACTTTGTAGGAAAGATACTGACAGAAACACATACTTACATCATCAATCTTTTTACCCACATCACATTAAATATAACATTCCCTACAATGTACTGTCAAGAGCTAGAAGAAATCCCACAACGGACAAAGATTTTTTGACATCCGCGGTGATCATTGCTAAGAATTTGTCTTTGAGGGGTTACCCCCATGGTTAATATTGATAAATCATTGAACAAAGTCAGAAATACAGCCAGATCTACATTTTTTTACTCATAAAAGAGAGCAAAGTGCATCAGGTTTGTTTTGGTGTTTAGAATACACACCACTAGCTAATAAGATTAGGAAAATAGTCCATAGACATTGGCACCTGGTAGAAGATTTACCTGGTTGTCAAAACAGACCTATGATCAGTTTCAGAAAAACAAGAACTATTGGAGGCATTATATCCTGGTCGGACTGTTTAATTAGGAATCCGTCAGTTGATTTTTTACAAGGACATTATAAATGTCATCATTGTAACATTTGTAAATTTGCTTGGGAGATGAAGGAGATCACGTTCCCTCAGAAAAATTTCAGGCATATTTTAAAACATTTTTCAAATTGTGCAACATCTAACTGTGTGTATTTATAGATCTGCACTTGTCAATTAATTTATGTGGGCAAGACAATTAGATCTGTGAGGACCAGAATAAACAAACATAGATCTAGAATAAGGGGGCAATATAACCAAGCTCCGCTGGTCCAACACTACATTGAGAGGAATCATACTGAAAATGACTTTAATTCCTGATCATTGAAGTAATACGGTGGGACAAATACAACAAGTTCAATATGGAAACATGTTTATTACAGAAAGAAGCGCAATATATCCATAAGTTGAACATCGTAGCTCCCCATGGGCTGAACCAAGAATTAGACCTTGTAAGCTATCTGTAAGTTAGTTTTACAGCATTTGGCTCCAGCATGGGATAAATACTTTTTTTCGTCAACACCTGAGGACATGATTGAGTGATACTCAAACTACAATCCCCGTTGTTCCTTTAACTTGATGACTTGATACAGTTTTCATGACCTAGTTTTCCCTTTTGTGTTTCCAGCATTAGGATTAGAGAAATAATTACATTAAAAACACCTGGGAGACCTCAAATTTCTTAGTATATTAAGAGGTTTGTACAAACCTACAGTTTGACGTCATTAGGCACAGAAGAATTTACTCAAGAGGCCAGTAGATGCTTTGAAAAGGTGGGTTCTCGCATACATGTTTCTAAATATGGTATTTCAGATGGGTGTTTTATTAGCAACATTACATAAGTAGTTCACAAATTCGTTATACACTTAATGAAGTCAACTTTGTATGAATAAATATTTCTAAGTGTTTTGTATAAATGATATGCAGGATATCCAAGGAAAGTCTTTTTATGTTTATTTAGCATTACCCTGTATTTAAAATTATGCATGGATTCGCTGTACTTTCAACATAATTATTAGTATATGGATTACATTTTTAATGTATTTTTTCACATTATTTTGTAGAAATGTTATGATTGTCTCCTGAGGAAGGAGTAAAAAAATCCTGATACTAGAAAGGTTTCGGGACATCATCATAGCTTTATGAATTACTTTATCACCATTGTGAATGACAAGGCAAATATAAGACCTACAGATTTTTTTATGTCTCATCTAATTGAACTCTAAAGACTTATATAAAGATCCCATTGAATTGATTTCATATGTTGTTGCAGCAAATGGTTTTTTAATCTCCATTTACAGCCAAAGAGCCAGTGCTCTCTGTGTTTGCAGATGTTTTCATGGCCATGTGGCAGGCATGACTAGATAGGTCACCCAGTCACATGGCCACCTCCAGCAAGTCACATGGCCAGATTAGACCACACCCACATATTTGGCCATGCTCACAGATTTGGTCACACCTACAATGTTAGCCCCACCCACAGTGTGGTAGTAAATTCTTTTAATGCGCACCACTGATTAGTTCCGCCCACCTTCCTGGTGATATCCATAAGGGATAACTGCCACATGGGGCAGAGAAAGAGAGAAATGCACCAAATGTTTTATAGATTTTAACTATTTGCCTATCTGCTGCCAACATTTCAGGGGCTTGAGAAATTATGCTTTCATAAGCACTTCAGAGGGTTTCAGTGACTTGTACACGTGCATACCTGTCAAGTTTTGGGAAATTTCTGTCAAAACCACGTATTTTACACTCTTTCCCATCATCATCCCATATTAGTTAGACTGGAGTTAGATTGGAGGCTAGCACAGGATAAGCATAACTGTCCAGTTTCCCATTTTGGATTGGAAATTTCCCTTATTTGACAGGAATTTCCTGAAACTTGACAGGTATGTACATGGCCATTGTCCATTAGAAATGTTCTACTTGGTATTATTTTTGGTTTCTCTTGTAGGACTAAATCAATGGGAATCAAGCCTTTGGACTCTATACTGCAGAATATGTGACAGGTCCCAAAACTTGTAGGGAGAATCCTTGTACTCCTTCCCATGATGTGGACAGGAAGATTAGTGTGGGACAGATAGAAGACTAGAAATCGATGTGAGAAGAAATTCTAGCAATAAAAAAGTTCACAGCCAGAAGCTGTACTAGAAGCTGCAGGGCTACAGAACATAGAAACAGAGCAAGCACTGGAGTGAAAAAGAAACCTTTTTAAGGCATTCTCAAAAGCATATGTCCACACATGATAAGGAGAGTACATAAATCCCACATGTTCCCTTGCTGTTTTCAACCAACAAGGTACTGATTTATGTAAACTTCCAGATTATCTTTGCAAAAATGATCTTAGTTGCAATTTATTTGACCTCATAAATCTAATATGCATCTAATCCTTCAAATCATGATTTCATATGTTAACAATAGGTCAATTGTACGTAGAATTCTTAATGTTAGAGGTTGTTTTCTTGAGGATAAATGAGTCATTAGAACTGTAAATTAATTATTGTTTTCTTTCAGTTATTTTTGTTTAAAACGTATGTCATTTTACAATGCATCTGATGAGTTCCTTCACCTCTATTTTAAGATTTATTTCAGCCTGTTGTTGTTCAGTTGCACAGTTGACTCCGACCCTTTGTGACCCCATGGACCATTTTCCTCTAGGCACCTCTGTCCTCCACCATACCCCTCAGCCTTCCCAGCTCTGTGCCCACTGTGTCTACAATACCATCTAGCCATCTCATCCTTGGCCTCCCCCTTCTTCTTTTGCCCTCCAGCCTTTCCCAACATCA
The DNA here is from genome assembly GCA_035047345.1 of Bradypodion ventrale. Lineage (NCBI taxonomy): Eukaryota > Metazoa > Chordata > Lepidosauria > Squamata > Chamaeleonidae > Bradypodion > Bradypodion ventrale. Next base: position 239,778,921 of record JAWDJE010000004.1, read on the forward strand.
AGGCCTTTTCAAGCGAATCCCTTCTCATTTGATTTCCAAAGTACTTTAGCTTCGTATTTACTATTTGACCTTCCAATGAGCAGTCAGGGTTGATTTCTTCTAAGATTGACCTATTTGTTCTCCTCGCTGTCCAGGGGACTCTCAAAACCCTCCTCCAACACCACATTTCAAAGGCATCTATTCTTCTGCGTTCAGCCTTCCTAATTGTCCAGCTCTCGCATCCATACATTACCACTGGGAATAACATTGCTTTGACTAATCTTTGTTTGCAATGTGATGTCTCTGCTTTTCACTATATTCCCCAGGTTTCTAATAGCTTGTCTCCCAAGAATCAGTCGCCTTTTATTTCATGGCTACAATCCCCATCTGCAGTGATCTTTGATCCTAAGAAAGTAAAATCTGTCACTGCTTCTACTTCTTCCCTATCTATTTGCCAGGAACTGATTGGGCCTGTTGCCATTATCTTGGTTTTCTTGATATTGAGTCTCAAGCCAGCTTTTGCACTCTCCTCCTTCAGCCCAATCAAGAGATTTTTTAGGTCTTCCTCACTTTCTGCCATTAGGGTGGTGTCGCCTGCATATCTCAGATTGTTGATGTTTCTCCCAGCGATTTTAATCCCATATTGTGATTCCTCCATCCCTGCATTCTGCATTATGTGCTCTGTGTATAAGTTGAATAAGCAGGGTGACAAAATGCAGCCTTGTCTTACTACTTTTCCTATTCCAAACCACTCTGTCATTCTGTGTTCTGTCCTAACTGTTGCTTCTTCGTTCATGTACAGATTTCTCAGGAGGCATATGAGGTGCTCTGGTATTCCCATCTCTTTAATTACTTGCCACATCTTGTTGTGGTCCACACAGTCAATAAAACAAAAATAAACTTGTTTCTGGAATTCCTTTGTTTTCTCCATGATCCAGCGTATGTTGGCAATGTGGTCTCTAGTCCCCCTGCCTCTTCTGAAACCAGCCTGCACCTCTGGTAATTCTCTCTCCACATGCTGCTGAAGTCTATCCTGTATTATCTTGAGGTTCACCTTGCTGGCGTGTGGGATGAGTACAATTGTTCGATAATTTGAACATTCTTTGGCATTGCCCTTTTTTGGGATTGGAACGTCCACTGATCTTTTCCAATCCTGTGGCCACTGTTTTGTTTTCCAAATCTGCTGGCATATTGAATGCAGTAATTTGACGCCATCATCTTTTAGTGCTTTGAAAAATTCAACTGGGATACCATCATCTCCACTAGCTTTGTTGTTTGCAGTGCTCTTTCGGGCCTTTATGACTTCGCTCTCCAGGATGTCTGGCTTAAGTTCAAATTCTTCATCATTGTGATTATCAGGAGTGTTGAGGTCCTTTCTGTAGAGTTCCTCTGTGTAATCTTTCCATCTTTTCTTAATTTCTTCTGCATCAGCTAGCTCCTTTCCATCTTGTCCCTTATCATGGTCATTTTTGCTTTAAATGTTCCCTTGATTTCCCCGATTTTTTTGAAAAGATCTCTGGTTCTGCCTCTTTTGTTGTTTTCCTCCATTTCTCTGCACTGTTCTTTTAGGTAGGTTTCCTTATCTCTCCTTGCTTTTTTAAAAAAATTCTGTGTTTAAATGATTGTATTTTTTCCTTTCTTCTTTTACTTTTGCGTTCCTTCTTTCCTCTGCTATTTCAAGAGCCTCATCAGATAACCACTTTGCTTTCTTACGCCTCCTCTCCTTTGGTATGGTTTTCTTTGCTGCTTCCTGCATGATGTCCCTCTGTCCATAATTCTTCTGGCACTCTGTCTACCGAGTCTAAGCCATTAAATCTGTTCATCACCTCCACCGTGTATTCTTTAGGGATGCTGTCTAGGTGATATCTGTCTGGTCTCCTTGTTTTCCCTATTTTCTTTAGTCTAAGCCTGAATTTTGCGATCAGTAGGTTGTGATCTGAGCCACAGTCTGCTCCAGGTCTTGTTTTTGCTGACTGTATGGAGGTTCTCCATCTTTGGCTGCAGAGTATATAGTCAATCTGGTTTCGGTGTTGGCCATCTGGTGATGATCATGTGTAAAGTTGCCTCTTGTGTTGCTGGAAGAGAGTGTTTGCTATGACCTGTGCATTCTCTTGGCAGAACTCTATCAATCTTTGCCCTGCTTCATTCTGTGTTCCAAGACCAAACTTGCCTGTTATTCCCTCCACTTTTTGATTTCCTACTTTGGCATTCCAATCTCCTAATATAATTTGGACATAATTTCTTGGTGTCTGTTCTATGAGGTGTTCTAGGTCCTCATAGAACTGGTCCACTGTCAAATTTTTGCATTTCAGCCTACACACTGCATTTTTGGGGAAACAACATTAAAAGTGGAATACGCCAGAGAAAACCAAAACTACATTTTTAAATATAAAAATAAAATTTAGTTGCTAGTGTTAAACTTCTTGGAATGTTGCAAAAATAAGTGTTAAGGATAAATTGTTTTATCTTTTCAGACCATAAACTGATTTGTTGCTATTCTGTATAAAGTAAAAGTAAAACATTCAGGAAAGGCCTGAAGACCTTGCTGGCCCAGCGGGTGTGGGGTGCCACAATGGGAGTCCCCACCCCACCCCCGCTGGCTTATATAAGAGCACTCTAAATAACCTGTTAGTTGCAAACTACCTAGGGTCTTCTTAAATATATTTTTAAATTAAGTTATATTTTATGATGATTGTAAGCCACTCAGAGTTTCTGTGGCAAGCGGGCAGTGATATAAATCTAATAAGTAAATAAATAAATAGCAATCATGCTTATATACTGACCCATAGTGCTTAGTTCACTCTCTGTGAGGTTCACAAGTTAATTAGCATTTTGCCACCAACATGCTGGGTACTCATTTTACCGACCATGGAAGGCTGAGTCAACCTTGAGCCCTGATCAGGATCAAACTCACAACATTTTGGTTGCAAGACAGTAGTTTAACCACTGTGTCACCATTGATAACATAGGTCAAAATCTTGTGGTTTACCATAAGCTAAATTATAAATTTTAACCTGTTCCTCTTCAGTAAACAAATCATTTGCGCCATAATTCCCACAGGCACACATGTACACTGGCTTAAAATTCAGAATCACTGTTACTACTTGGCTTATACTAAGCAACAGTATTTTGGCCATTGTATATCTGTATATCCATGCCACAAAGCTTGCCAAGAGAACCCTATTGACCAAAACAAAAGGCAAAACAAAGGAGCAGGCTAGGTGATACAGGATGCTTAACACCACAGAGGGGAGGAAGGGGAGGGACAGGAAAGGGGGAGGGGAAATGCAATGTTGTAAGGAGCAATACTGCATAGGGAACATGGAATGTGAGATCAATGAACCAAGGTAAACTGGAAGTGGTAAAAAATGAGATGGAAAGAATAAGCATTGACATCTTAGGCATCAGTGAGCTCAAATGGTGAGGGATGGGTGAATTCAGCTCTGGAAACCATCATATCTACTACTGTGGGCAAGAAAACCTTAGAAGAAATGGAGTAGCCATAATTGTCAATAAAAGAGTGAGAAAAGCAGTAATGGGATACAATCTCAAAAATGACAGAATTATGTCAGTCAGATTTCAAGGCAAACCTTTCAATGTCACTGTGATCCAAATATACGCACCAACCACTGGTGCAGATGAAGCCACAATGGACCAGTTCTATGAGGACCTAGAACACCTCATAGAACAGACACCAAGAAATGATGTCCAAATTATATTAGGAGACTGGAATGCCAAAGTAGGATATCAAAAAGTGGAGGGAATAACAGGCAAATTTGGTCTTGGAACACAGAATGAAGCAGGGCAAAGATTGATAGAGTTCTGCCAAGAGAACGCACTGGTCATAGCAAACACTCTCTTCCAGCAACACAAGAGGCGACTTTACACATGGACATCACCAGATGGCCAACACCGAAACCAGATTGACTACATACTCTGCAGCCAAAGATGGAGAACCTCCATACAGTCAGCAAAAACAAGACCTGGAACAGACTGTGGCTCAGATCACAACCTACTGATCGCAAAATTCAGGCTTAGACTAAAGAAAATAGAGAAAACACGGAGACCAGAAAGATATCACCTAGACAGCATCCCTAAAGAATACACGGTGGAGGTGATGAACAGATTTAATGGCTTAGACTTAGTAGACAGAGTACCAGAAGAATTATGGACGGAGGTGAGAGACATCATGCAGGAAGCAGCAAAGAAAACCATACCAAAAGAAAAGAAGAGTAAGAAAGCAAAGTGGTTTTCTGACGAGGCTCTTAAAATAGCAGAGGAAAGAAGGAACGCAAAAGTCAAAGGAGAAAGGAAAAACTACAATCATTTGAACACAGAATTTCAAAGAAAAGCAAGGAGAGATAAGGAAAACTACCTAAAGGAACAGTGCAGAGAAATGGAGGAAAACAACAAAAGAGGCAGAATCAGAGATCTTTTCAAAAAAATCGGGGAAATCAAGGGAACATTTAAAGCAAAAATGACCATGATAAGGGACAAAGATGGAAAGGAGCTAGCTGATGCAGAAGAAATTAAGAAAAGATGGAAAGAGTACACAGAGGAGCTCTACAAAAAGGACCTCAACACTCCTGACAAACACAATTATGAAGAAATTGAACTTGAGCCAGACATCCTGGAGAGCGAAGTCATAATGGCCCTAAAGAGCACTGCAAACAACAAAGCTAGTGGAGATGATGGTATCCCAGTTGAATTTTTTAAAGCGCTAAAAGATGACGGCGTCAAATTACTGCATTCAATATGCCAGCAGATTTGGAAAACAAAACAGTGGCCACAGGATTGGAAAAGATCAGTATACGTCCCAATCCCAAAAAAGGGCAATGCCAAAGAATTTTCAAATTATCGAACAATCGCGCTCATCCCACATGCCAGCAAGGTGATGCTCAAGATAATACAGGATAGACTTCAGCAGCATGTGGAGAGAGAATTACCAGAGGTGCAGGCCGGTTTCAGAAGAGGCAGGGGGACTAGAGACCACATTGCCAACATACGCTGGATCATGGAGAAAACAAAGGAATACCAGAAACAAGTTTACTTTTGTTTTATTGACTACACATAAGGCATTTGACTGTGTGGACCACAACAAGATGTGGCAAGTAATTAAAGAGATGGGAATACCAGAGCACCTCATATGTCTCCTGAGAAATCTGTACATGAACCAAGAAGCAACAGTTAGGACAGAACACAGAATGACAGAGTGGTTTGGAATAGGAAAAGGAGTAAGACAAGGCTGCATTTTGTCACCATGCCTATTCAACCTATACACAGAGCACATAATGCGCAGTGGAGGGATGGAGGAATCACAATATGGGATTAAAATCGCTGGGAGAAACATCAACAATCTGAGATATGCAGACGATACCATCCTAATGGCAGAAAGTGAGGAAGACCTAAAGAATCTCTTGATTGGGCTGAAGGAGGAGAGTGCAAAAGCTGGCTTGAGACTAAATATCAAGAAAACCAAGATAATGGCAACAGGCCCAATCAGTTCCTGGAAAATAGACGGGGAAGAAGTAGAAGCAGTGACAGATTTTACTTTCTTAGGATCAAAGATCATTGCAGATGGGGATTGTAGCCATGAAATAAAAAGGCGACTGATTCTTGGGAGACAAGCAATGAGAAACCTGGGGAACATAGTGAAAAGCAGAGACATCACATTGCAAACAAAAATTAGAATAGTCAAAGCAATGGTTTTCCCAGTAGTAATGTATGGATGTGAGAGCTGGACAATTAGGAAGGCTGAACGCAGAAGAATAGATGCCTTTGAAATGTGGTGTTGGAGGAGGGTTTTGAGAGTCCCCTGGACAGCGAGGAGAACAAATAGGTCAATCTTAGAAGAAATCAACCCTGACCGCTCATTGGAAGGTCAAATAGTAAAGATGAAGCTAAAATACTTTGGACATCAAATGAGAAGGGAGGATTCACTGGAGAAGGCATTGATGTTGGGAAAGGTGGAGGGCAAAAGAAGAAGGGGGAGGCCAAGGATGAGATGGCTAGATGGTATTGTAGACACAATGGGCACAGAGCTGGGAGGGCTGGGGGATGGTGGAGGACAGAGGCGCCTGGAGAACAATGGTCCATAGGTCGCAAAGGGTCGGAACCGACTGTGCGACTGAACAACAACAATATCTGTACTACAATGTTACAGCACTTCGATGCTGTTTTAATTATAGCAGCCTCACCCTACTACACCAGGAGTTCTCAACCTTTTCACACCATAAAATAATCCGCAGCTGTTGTAAATGTGTTTATGACAGCCGTGGGTGCATTTATGGTAGCGTTTCCAGCAGGAACAGGTGCATTTACACATGTGCAGGCATGTTTTGCGGATGTCATAAATGCATTTGCTCCCACTTCGGGTAGTGGTAAGGGAGTCAGTGGGCCACATGAAATGGTGCCATGGGCTAGCCCCGGCCCACAGGCTGTAAGTTGGACACCCCTGCCCTACACCTTTTCAGGATTTATGGTGTGGTGAGGTATTTTGCATTTTCCACTAGAAATCTCTAGTTCATCTTGTTGAACAAATAGTTGCCAAATACCTGCTGAACAAATTACTCGTTATTATCTATTTTGGTTGTCCCAACATGATGAGAAACTGAAACAAGGAAGTTTGAGTTGTGAGGCTCTCACCTCCAACTGAAAGCAAAAGAGAAAGCTCATATCTTCCTCTTACTATCTCTGTAATTTGCATAAAACATCTCTAGTCTCCTTTTATTTTTAGGTGCAAAATGCCCCTAAGTACAACTCCCAGCATCCCTCATGCTTATATATGATCACTTTAAATATTAAAGATGTATCATACATTTCTTTTGGACTGCAACTCCAAGAATTCTCCTACAATTGGGAGTTGTTCTTTAACCTCAATACAGCCTCCATAACAGGCTAAAAAGCAGTAAGATTACCTCTCTGAGAAAGAACTGCAACCTCCTCTTCCCAGGAAGCGTTGCATTATGATTTCAGGCTACAGTGACATACATCATTCAGTCATTTGGCCTTCATGTCTATCAGGATGATTCTGTAGGTTATAACTCTGAGAATTTTGGGAATTCAGTCAAAAAAAGGCATGTATCTGTTAAATGTACAGAAACTGCAAAGGAGGTATGTAATACAGAGCAAAAGATCTGAGGATCAGCACCATGTTAGTAATACGGTAAAACCCCGAGTTATGGATGCCTCGGGTAATGGAAAACTCGACTTACAGAAGGAAATTCTGAGGAAATGGTGTCCCGATTTACAGGAAAAACTCACCATATGAAAAGTTTTTTTGGGGTGTTCTGACATTTACCAGGGTGGTGGGAGAGTGTTTGGAGCATTTCTGCTCCATTTTTTTTGAAAATTTTCATCACTCTTTTAGCTCCAACAGAAGCTCTCCCTGCAACCAGAAAATGCTGGAAACTCTCCCGACCCTGATCAGCTGTTAGGTGGGCACTTTCCTGCAATTACCAGGGTTGGCTACTAGATGGTGCTGATGGAAATGTGACAAACATGCCTTGAAAATAAAAATAAAATCAGCTCCAAATCTCACTAAAGAGCAAAAAAAACCCCACCCTTATTTTTTCTGGTCCAAACTCTTTCTGAAGTGCACTTTGGAATTTTTTGCTGTGTTTTCGTCACCTTAAAAAGAGTTTGGAACAGTACAATTGTTTTTGGCTCTTTTCTAACCTCTGGAACATTTAAAAAGAATTTCAATGCATTCCTATGGGAAATTGTGCTTCACATTACAGAAAAGTTGCTTTACAGAAAAGGTCCCAGAATGGATTAATTCCGTAATGCAGGTTTTCACTGTATCTCACCCTACAGTTTGGAATGGCCTCTCCTAGTGCCTTAAAACTGAGTCTGGCCAAGTTACCCTGCTATGGTAATAGAGTAGACCATGCTACCAGTGACTCAACACCAAGTGTTAGGTGGTGGTTTACTAACCTGACCACCCTAAGGATTAATGGCATAGGTGCGCCAAATCCACAGGGAAGGGTGATGGTCCCCAAGTGGATTAAGTCCCACTTGAATCCAGCTTCATCAATATTGGTCTGGGGCTGATGAGGACTTTGCATGCCAAAAGGGCTCAGGACCAGAAAGTGACTCATGGAACTGGATCAGTGATATGAGTGTCATGCTGCGATACGGAAGACAGATGGTAGGCTACTGCATTATATTTTCAGGACAGTCTTCATGGCTGATCGCCATGATGATTGCCAATATTCAGAATCAGATATGGCAGAAGAGGAGGAGGAGGAGGAGGAGAAGAGGAGGAGGAGGAGGAGGTGGAGGTGGAGGAGGCTTAATACAAATGTTAAACAAATTGGAGTATAGAATAGAACTCCATGATGGTAAGCATTTGGGAGCAACTACAGTATACAGGTCATTCCTAGCAGTGGGATAAATAGTGGGAGATTCTAACTTGGCTGTTTCAGAGAAATTATGAGGAGGCTTCTGCTGTCTAGAAGTGATGGGGCTCACTCAACAACATCTGAAGGGCCACATATTTCCCATCCCTTTCTGGCAAGCAGCAGCTCTGTTCTACTCTCAGGCTTTGGAAGGAGGATGCAATGAGCAAATGCAGCAATATTTTCAGACCAAATACTTGTTGAACAAATGTCTTGTTCTTATCTATTTCAACAAGCCATTGTTTTGCATGGTGACAAGATGAAGAACATCTTCTTGTTCTATGTTTCTGAACTCAGAAATAAGCAAACAGCAACAGAAAGGCCAAGGAACTTTCAAGATTTTTGTCACCTTTCCTTGGCCTTTCTTTCCCATAAAACTCTACAGTGTCTTTATTTCTAGCAGAAAAGCATGTTAGGCACCAAGTAGCTGTAAACAAGTTTCACCTCCCAATTTACTTCAGGCCTGTCACTTCCCATCCCTGAGAATAACTAAGTTTACAAAGATCCCCAGGCTCCTGGCCTTCTTAATCATGATAACTCTTACCAGACTCCCATATCTCTGAAGCAGCACATTTTTCTTGTCCTCCCCCAGGAAAGAAGAGTGTTTATAAGGCAATCTGTCGTAATCCTGTCAATTATCCTTTGGTGGACTGAGGCCACAGTACCGTACAACCTCCAGAGGGGTCAATCTGAAGGATTTATTGCTAAGGCCTTGATGTTTTGGTGTATAGGTTTAACTTTGACTGGAAATGTCATGACATCATCTTCCTTTGCAATCCATTTTGGCAGGATGTAATTCTACATAAACAATTCAGAAATCTGAATTCTGCAAGACCACCGTCATATCAAGAATAGGACTATTTGAAAAATAAATGAATAAATACGTTACTTTGAAAATCCAAAGTGAGGTATAGGGGGAACTGAAGTGACAGGATAGTATGCTGATTCATGCTGACCAGGGCAGAAGTAAGATTTTTATTTTTTTTAAAAAGAAAAGGGAAAAAAAGAGGACAGAGTTACTGTCTCTGTAATAATTGTAGGCCAGACTACTAATTAAGAAACACCCATCATCATCATCGTCATCAACTTAGAACCATAGAATTGGAAGGGATCATAGAATACAGCCTCTAACAAAAGACACAGTGGGAAATTGAATGCCCAGCGTCTAGCTCCACAGCTAGATACCTAAACCACTTATCTTTCTATAAGTTCTAAATGTGTATTTGTTGTTGGAAATGAAGCTTGTGCTTACTTCTTTACTGGAGTAAAGTCTTGGGGTGTTCTGAATAGTAACTATATCATCTGACACCCACCCATGCCAGCTTTCTTAGCTGACTTTAGCTGCAACCCATACAGTAGCTGGAACTGAAATAGATTTTCCTAGGGATAGTATATTGTTGAAAGATATCCCTATTGAAAAATATTTGAAGCTAGTTATCTTGAAAGAACAGCTGCCAAGAGGGACCTCAGATGGTCTGTGGCCTATCGCCCCCTAAGGCGCACTACCAGGAGTTCCAAATGACAAGTGGGGATGTGTGGAAGAGCCTGAAGATGCTAAGGGGGTAAGAGCCTTCTCAGATGGGGATAGGGACAAGAGGTAGCAGAAGAACAAGCAAGAGAGGAATAGGAATAGGGAGAAAATTTTAGAAAATCAGGGAAGAAGGAGTCAGTTGGGCTTGGGCAGATAAAGACAGCCCTCGTGGAAGTAGAGGAAATCTGAAGGGAAAAAAGGGGGTTAAAAAGGAAAAGAGAATGGGAGACAAAAAGAAGCAAGTCATTGTAAGAAACCTGAAGGAAGAGGCAGTGAAGTCCACAAAAGGAAAAACACCCTTGCCCCTTGGATACACCTACATCTATAATGAAGACTCTGGATGGGATGTTTGACCTATCTGAGAATTCTCCTAGCTGAAGCTGAGTGGCAGGCATGGGAGAAGAAGATAGTAAAACCATCATACTTGGGTGAACAGAGATGCCAAGAGAGATGCAGACAAGAGCTGGCCCCTAGAGAGAGAGATGAGGACAATAACTTGACAACATGGGAGCTGCCAGCCTAAGGAGGTGTGTTTGGCTACCTGTCCTAAATGTCATCAGGACCCTAGTGTGAACAGTGAGGCTGAACCTGATTTGGAGGACCAGTCAACTTAGACTTTACTATACATGTGATGAAGGAAACAGATTGTACACAGTAAACTTTGAGCCCCTGGTGGTGACAGAACTATTTTGGACATTTTGCTGGGTTTCCATGACCCTTAAAGATTCCCTGTTGTTTGCAGCTGAAGTTATTAATTTGTTTTGCATCTTGCCTTCATCGTTGTGCTTTGGAGACTATGGAAGACAGCAGGTGGAGCAACAGCAGATTAAAATATTCACTTTCCATTTGTTGCTCTAGACATTTCTATCTGCCAGCATTTTTGTACTCTCTTAATTCATAAACTATGGAGGCAATCATGATGGAGACCTTTACTTCATAATTTACTATTAATCATCAAAGAGGAAGTTCATGATAGGATAGACATATTTTATGTCTTACAGGATTTCCCTATTTATGTCCTACTATATCATCCAGTTCTTCAGGAGGCATCCTCTTTAGGAACTAATCAGCAGTGGACCTACACCACCAAGGAAGCGCCACAACAGCTTCCACCACCCCTTTCTTCTCCTCCTCCTCTTTCTTTTCTTTCTTTTCATTAACAACAGGAAGTCAAGGTTGCTTTGGAGGAGCCCTGGAAGGAGGTCCTTTTCTAAGTAAGCCAAATATAAGCATCTGATTGAGAGCTGAAACTCCCCTGTCAGTGAGTTCTTGGAGAATTCAGAGAGTTGGGGCCCAAAAAATCCAAAAGAACACTCCTTTACAGGCAGATATTTTTAATTTAATTAAATTTTAAATATGTCTCCCTCCCCACCAGATATTGGCAGCAAAACGGAAATTAGTTATTGCAGTTGCATGGCTCTTACTCTTGCCCAGAATCTCTTGGCAGACTTTAATGGCTTTGGATCAAGTAGATCTAAAGTTTTCTGTAATCAGTTTCTGGAAGACATCATTTTTATGTCTCTACCATCAACAGAAACACTCAATATACCTCACTTCTGGCCCATGGCAGGAAAACCTTGTTTTAAACATAGCCATCAGCTCCATTCAGGCATTGAAAGAGTGTTGATTTGAAAGCATGTGCAAGGAGAGAGTGACTTCTAGCCATGTCTCCTTCCTATCCTTGCCTGGTGTGAAGAAGGACAGTCTGCTATCTATGGAGACTCTCTATAAGTGGGAAACCTGATATTTTGAAGTGCATAAGATGTTCAAGCAGTGGTTTACCACTGCCATTCCCATAGAGTTGCTTCAGCCAGGGCGAGATTGAACCAGAGTTTCCTGAGGCTTAGTGTCACACTGTATCAATTATACTACACCAGCTTTCACAATATGTTTACAGAAGTAGAAAACAATCTGTATAATGTACATCTGCTATGAAGGACATGCATTAACACCATTTCCCACATATAATATATACAATCATTTTGTACTTGGGATTCTCTTTTTGTCTTATTCAGCTGTCACATATACTAATAGAAAAGAGACACATTCTAGATGTAAAGGCCCTACAAAACTGACAAGCTAGGTACTGTATATATTATGGCAGTGCCCAGAAGGTTTTTCTATTAAGTTATTTTATTTTGTTGCTTTAAATGATGGTTCTTATATAGCTTCTGTGCTCACATTTTAAAAAGGTATTTCAATCTGAAGCGATAGTTTCTGTATTTTCCTTCTGTATTGTTAAATTGATGTGGGTCTTTTAATTTGCAGTTATGTTGCAGTTGTTTTTGCTAAACAAACTGTGGGTTAAAAATGCCCGCAAATGCTTACATATTATGCACACATACGAAAATGTGTGCTCAGTAGCATTACAGTAGACTCTAATCATGCTCACTTACTCAAAGGAAGGCAAATGGTATATTACAGTCCCTTAAGTGCATTCTTATTTACATCTTATTTAGACTTTGCTTGTCTACTTTTTGCAAGTAAAGGTATGTTTATATGCAGGAAGGTGGCAGTGCTTTCTGTAATTATTTGCAAATATGGCTGTCAATCTTCCTGTTGTGGTTTTCCATCATCTTTTACCATTAGCTATGCTGGGTAGCTGCACGATGGATCTTGGGGACGTGAAAGGAGACTCATTCGGGCGTCCCCTGAGTGGAGTTTCTCCAGCAAAAATCCTTCCAACCCAAAGTAATTTCTGACATGAAATGTATTTTTTTTATTAGCTATGCTGGGCAGAGGTGATGGAACCCCCAGTCTAAGCACATCTGAAATACCACACATTCCCTGCCTGTGGCATTCAAACTATTTTGGACTACAACTTCAACTGTCCTTTATAATTTGCAGAAAGGGCTGGGGATTCTGGTCATTGTAGTTTAGACATCCGGTCTGTCCAAGGTTTGCCACCCCTGCTCTAAATCACCCAATGTCTCTTTGCCTCCATTCTTCCTCTCTCATTTCCTCTTTCTGTTTCTGATTGTAAAGGGAATGCTGGGTTTTTCCTTCATGGGTGCTCTTTCTTTCTGTAATATACTTTAATCAAGAGGAAAAAAAGAGAATTTACCCCAAGATAGTTACATGCATATATTTCCCCAAATATTGGAAAGACATTGAAATTGAGTTGGCAGCATAAAGGTGAATTAAAAAACTACTGTTGCTGTTTTCTCTTTACCATTCTTATCTCATTATTTGCCACCCCACAGAAAGAATTCGACAGACACCGGTGTGGAAACAAATAGGGCCACTTTTATTAACAATACAAAACAATGAGGGACATTTAAGTGTGAAGAATCCCCAACACCTCACAGGGGGGGACTCCTGGTCAGAAGGTACCAATTCAAGCCAAACTCACCCAAGGCATACCTAATAACCCCAACGCAGATAGTCCCCCAACCCCAGAACACCAGGGGACTCTCTGCACTTCCGCCTATACATACAACCATAAAAGTGACCAGAGAGCTCTCAAAAACTACCCTTACTAGTCATTGTAAGGCAGGCAAAAAAACTTCAAACCAGCCAATCCTTCGAAGCCAAAAATTCCTGCCCGGCCCAAAATATTGTGAGTTTCAGGGTGGGCAGGAGGGACCAAAATCAAAATCAAAAACCCACAAGGAGAAACCAGACCACCCTCACACCCCAGAACCTTCTGGCTCCTCCTACCCAAGCAACTGATGATACTGTTCCACATCAGTGTTGCACTACCCATCCCCATGGCAAAACCCTTTTGCTCCCTGCAGACATCGTGAAAGAAACCCTTGCCACCCCACAGAAAGAATTTGACAGACACCGGTGTGGAAACAAATAGGGCCACTGTTATTAACAATACAAAGCAATGAGGGGTATTTAAGTGCAGAGAATCCCCAACACCTCATGGGGGGACCCCTGGTCAGAAGGTACCAATGCAAGCCCACCTCACCCGAGCCTGAGGGCAGGCATACCTAATACCCCCAACCCAGATAGTCCCCCAACCCCAGAACCCCAGGTGACTCTCTGCACTTCCGCCAATGCCGAGGGATGCCTATAGCCCGAGGCCCCCACCTCCAAACACTTAATAATGCCCCTCCTGATGTCTTTCAAGAAAATGTCCAGTCCTCTTGCACTCAGCTCCCTGGACCTTGGCTGGAACATTCCACTGTCACCCCTCAGGATAGTGGGATGACCAGTCACTCTGACTCCTCTAACGATGAAGTTCTCTGACACCCTGACATTGATGTGACTCTGGGACTTTCCACATCCCGGAACAGGCACTCAGGGACCATTCTCCACCTCTCCGCCACCGGGAATGGTCTAATCTCTGAAAAATTAAGAACACTTTTGGACCATACCTCTCTCAACAGAGAGAAGGTCTGGTCCGCCCAGCCTATCAGCTCCCATTCCCCCACAACTCCTAAATCATCCAATGTCTCTTTGCTTCCATTGTTCCTCTCTCATTTCTTCTCTCTGTTTCCGGTTGTATTGGGAATGCTGGGCTTTCTTTCATGGATGTTCTTGCTTCCTGTAATATACTTTAATCAAGGAGGGAATGTAACCCAAGATAGGTACATGCATATATTTCCCCAAATAGTGGAAAGACATGTGTTATGTATGCATGTACAATGTTACTTTAAATATATGAATGTAACCAGTCCACAATCACAATGTATCTCAGCTGTTAAGGAACGCGAGCAAGCCGCCCATAGAGGGCAGCTGCGAGCGTTCAACCTCACATGGTTCACATTCCCCAAATCACGAACAGCCGCGGGAACCTCCCCGCATGATCAAGAACTACAGAAGAAGAACTACAGAAGAAGAACTACAGAAGAGAGGCGTGACCAGGGCGAGGCCACGCCGGTAGCAGCCAATGAGCTACCGTGCAGCAAGATTCAAATGTATTGTGCTACTGTATATAATGAGATGTACCTCCGCCATTACCACATGTTCATGCTGACCATCAATGAATAAACCTGTGTTAGTCCTTCCTGCGACTCCTTCTTTGTCTTCCGTGCAAGACACCAAATTGGCGACGAGGGTGGGATCGATGGCGAATCCCAAGGTCAAGCCGTATCAGTTCGATGTCAGCGAGCCCGAGCAATGGGAGCTCTACGAGTGCCATTTTCGGCATGCCATGGAAGCTGCAGGCGTCGACGATGATGCGAAGGTGCGCTCCCACTTCCTGGCCCAGGTGGGGCCGGCCACGCTGCGGATCCTGATGACCCTGGTGGCCCCCCGGAAGGTGGATGAGGTGCCCATCGACCGTATCCTGGAGAGACTGCGTGAGCATTTCTAGCCGCCCGTCTCGATCTTCCCAGCCCGGGTCGCGTTCCACAGGCGAGACCAGCGACCGGGCGAATCCGTGTCCGCCTACGCGGCGGCCCTCAGGCTTGCAGCGGTGCATTGCCAGTGGGACGACCTAGACCAGGCCCTCCGTGACCGCATGCTGTGTGGTTTGAGGGACGAGGAGCTTCAGAGGAGGCTCATGACCCACGACCATTGCCTCACGTTCAACGAGGTACTGCGGGAGGCCCAAGCAGCCGAGGAGGCCAGGAGTGGAGTCCGGCTGTTCAAGTCCCGAGGGGCCACAACTGAGAGGGCCAAGTCACCAGTACAGGCGGCCCAGCGGACACCAGCAAAGACGGCCTGGCGGGCCCCCAAGCCGCCCGCTGGCGCACAAACGTCGTCCGAGGAGTCGTCCACTACCGCGGACCCCTACTCCAGCGAAGATGACGACGTCCAGAAGATCAAGAAGCGAGGTGAGAAGCGGCAGACCCGTAAATGGCAGGACCGCCGCTGCGATGGTTGTGGGGCGGCCCACGACTGCACGAGGTGCCCGTTCCGAAAGGCCGAGTGCCACAACTGCGGCCGAAAGGGACACATCGCCCGAGTATGCAGGCGCGGGCGAGTCGAGGACAAGGGCAGTTCCAGCCATCCCCAGACGCACCAACGAAAGGCGGCCGGCACCAGGAAGGTCTCAGCCGGCTACAACGAGGAAGGCGTGAACCACGTGGGCCTGGAGCACCGGCGGTTTTTCGTAGAGGTACTGTTGCAGGGGGTCCCAGTGAGGATGGAGATAGACTCGGGGTCATCTTATTCCATCCTGTCCCAAAAAGAGTTTATGCGCATTCCCCCAGAGAAGCGGCCCAAACTGCGGGCCATGAGATCCAATCTACGGGACGTGCAGGGAAATGGGATCCCGGTGATGGGGGTGGGGAACTTCAAGGTGAAGTTCAAGAACTACTCCGAGAAACTGCCCCTAGTAGTCCTCAAAGGGGGGAGGTGCTGCCTTTTGGGAACGCAGTGGTTTGCTCCCCTGGGAATCGAACTGTCCGGCATTAACGCCATCGAAACTGACCCAATGCGGGACGTGTGCGATGCACACCCGGACGTTTTCAAGAAGGGGCTCGGGAAATACAAAGGGCCCCCGGTTTCCTTTGAGCTGGACCCAGAAATCCGGCCCATCCGCCTCAAACCAAGGAGAGTGCTCTTCGCCCTCAAGGACAAGATCGAGGCGGAACTGGACAAATTGGTGGGGCAGGGGATTTTGGTTCCAGTTGACTCGGCGGAATGGGAAACGCCGATTGTTACAGCCCTCAAGTCAAATGGGGAGGTCAGGATTTGCGCGGACTATAAATGTACGATAAATAAGGCCATTCGGCCAAATGCATATCCGGTGCCCGTGGTCAGCCACTTGCTGGCCACATTACATGGGGGGAGGTGTTTCGCCAAGCTAGATCTGGCCCAGGCGTACCAGCAGCTCTCTGTAACCCCGGCTGCTGCCGCCGCGCAAACGATCATAACGCACAAGGGGGCGTTTAAGGTAACGCGCCTTCAGTTTGGCGTGAATTCGGCCCCCAGAATCTTCCAGTCCCTCGTGGAATGCCTTTTAAAGGGGCTTCCAGGTGTCCTCCCATACTTCGACGACGTGTTGATAACAGCGGGGAGCGAATTAGAGTTAGCAAAGAGGCTAGATGGGGTTCTCTCAGTGTTCGAGAGGGCAGGACTTCGATTGAGGAGGGACAAGTGCGTATTCTTCGCGAGGGAGGTTGAGTTTCTAGGGTTTAAGGTAACCCCGGATGGAATCAAACCCTCCGAGTCCAAGGTTGCGGCCGTAAGCGACACCCCTCGCCCCACCGCAAAACCGGAGCTGCAGTCATTTCTAGGGCTCCTAAACTTCTATCACTCCTTCCTGCCTCGGAAGGCATCAGTCGCGGAGCCACTGCAGGCGTTACTCAAGAAGGATGCGGTTTGGCGGTGGGGGGACAAGCAGGAGAGAGCATTCAAAGAGCTCAAGTCACTCCTGTCTTCGGATGCCGTCCTGACACACTTCGACCCGAAAAAGCCAGTGGTATTAGTCTGTGATGCGTCCTCGGTGGGGGTGGGGGCGGTCCTGTGCCACGTGTTGGAGAGCGGGAGGGAAGCCCCAGTGGCGTACTATTCAAGGTCCCTCTCGAAGGCCGAGCGCAATTACGCGCAAACAGACAGGGAAGCCCTAGCCATAATCGCGGGAACAAAAAAGTTCCACGATTTCCTATACGGCCGCGAGTTTACGGTAGTGACGGATCACAAGCCGCTTCTGGGGATCTTCACTACCGGCAAACCAACCCCGCAAATTCTATCCCCCAGGATGCTGCGTTGGGCCATTTTTCTCCACACCTACCAATATGAGCTGGTCTATCGCCCAGGGAAGGAGATCTCCCATGCGGACGCCCTGTCCCGATCCCCTCTCCCTAGTTTAGGGGACCCCACGTGCGAGGTAGAGCAGGAACACCAAGTACTGCTGATTGAGTCCCTCGACTCACCCCCAATTGTGCCGGCTGACCTCGCCAACGCCACGGCGGCCGACAAGATCCTGGCCCAAGTTAGTTCCTGGGTTAGGAAAGGGTGGCCCACCTCTCCCCCCGAGGAACATTTCAAGCCGTTTTTCAGGCGCAGAGTAGAGCTTTCTCTGGAAAGGGGCTGCTTACTCTGGGGCCAGCGGGTGGTTATCCCAGAGAAGCTGAGGGCCAAGGTGCTGAGGCTACTGCATACCAGCCACCCCGGGATCGTGCGCTCCAAGGCTCTGGCCAGGAGTTTCTTTTGGTGGCCCCAGATAGACGGGACATAGAACGCTTAGTGGGCACGTGCGAGAGCTGCCAGAGCTCTCGGCCCGAGGAGTCCCGGTTGCCCCATAGGGAATGGGATACGGCCCGCGGACCATGGTCCCGGATCCATGTCGACTTCGCTGGCCCTTTCCGCGGGTCCATGTTTCTACTGGTAGTCGATTCCTACTCCAAGTGGTTGGAGGTAATCCCCATGAACAGCACTTCCTCTGCCGCAACCATTAAACAGTTGCGCAAGCTTTTTGCCTGCTTCGGCCTGCCAGACGTCCTTGTTAGCGATAACGCGAGTACCTTCACGTCGGCAGAGTTCAAGACGTTTATGGAGAGGAACGCCGTCAGGCACATAACCGCTGCCCCGTTTCACCCCGCCACAAACGGTCAGGTAGAGCGCCAAGTGCGCACTACGAAAGACGCACTGCGGCGCATGGGTCCCAGTGAGTTGAACCTGCATCTGTGCCAGTTCCTCATCTGCTACAGGACAACCCTCTTAGCCTCAGGTTTTTCCCCAGCCGAACTCCTCATGAGGAGGCGTCCGGTAACACTCTTTGACCGGATGGATCCGTCCAGGGTGGAGCATGAAGGGAGAAATATAAGCATAGGGGGAGAGAGCTCTAAAAGTTTTTCGGTAGGGGACCCGATTCACTGAAGGAACTACGCGGCCTCGGGGCCAGCGTGGGTACCAGGGACAATTGTCGAGCAAACGGGGCCGGTATCCTACAGGGTCGAGACTAGTTCAGGTCTACTCTGGAGAAGGCACGCCGACCAGCTCAGAAGGCGGGTCACTAGTGAGGGGGAATCAGCGTTAGGGTCCTCCCCCACCCGCATTACCCAAGGGGGAGACACGGCGGAACCCGCGGATACTAATATATATCCTGGGTTCCCGACCACAGAGGAGGATACTTTCAAAGAGAGGGATCAGTTTGACGATGATTATGAGTTGCAGTACCAGGGGGGTGTAGCGGACTGGTCCCCCACCCGTCCTAGCGAGAAGAGGGGTTTCAGTTCAGCCCCTGGTACTTCCAGTCCCCCTAGTCCTTTTGTTTTAGAGTATACCATAGCTCCAGCTCCCCGGAGACCAACACCCCCAAGACAGGCAACAGGGGCGAGTCCGCCCACCACAGTCTCTAGAACTCCCGGACAGGCAGCGGGGGGTGGCGAGGCCACGAGGGCCTCTTCGTCGGTCCCAAGATTCGTACTGGGAGGGTCCCCAAACTCCTCAAATGGTAGGCAGGGATTCACTTCCCAACTGTTCATTCCATTCCCGTCCCCCAATGCAAGGTTACCACAGACACCATACTGAGCCACTAATGAGTCCCCCCTTTCAATTGCAGGACAGGACTCTGCGGAACCAGGAGCCGCCGGCTCCCCTGTGTTAAGTCAAGCGGCCGCACGCCCAAGGCGCACATGCGGCAAGCCACAATGGTTGAGGGACTTCGTCCCATCCTAGGGGGGATGGATGTTATGTATGCATGTACAATGTTACTTTAAATATATGAATGTAACCAGTCCACAATCACAATGTATCTCAGCTGTTAAGGAACGCGAGCAAGCCGCCCATAGAGGGCAGCTGCGAGCGTTCAACCTCACATGGTTCACATTCCCCAAATCACGAACAGCCGCGGGAACCTCCCCGCATGATCAAGAACTACAGAAGAAGAACTACAGAAGAAGAACTACAGAAGAGAGGTGTGACCGGGGCGAGGCCACGCCGGTAGCAGCCAATGAGCTACCGTGCAGCAAGATTCAAATGTATTGTGCTACTGTATATAATGAGATGTACCTCCGCCATTACCACATGTTCATGCTGACCATCAATGAATAAACCTGTGTTAGTCCTTCCTGCGACTCCTTCTTTGTCTTCCGTGCAAGACACCAAAACATGGAAATTGGGTTGGCAGCATAAAGGTGAATTAAGGAAACTGCTGTTGCTGTTTTCTCTATACCATTCTTATTTCATTATTTCTCTTTACCATGCTTATTTCATTTCAGAGCACAAAACTCCGTCTTTCCCATTGCTTGCTGTAGTCTAGAATTTTACAAACATCCTTTGTTGCAGCAACTGGCATCATCTAGCCCCACATGACATTAATTCAAAATACAGAGATATTTTCCCACCTCTATTTCTAATCTCCCCCCCCCCCCTTTCTTTTCCTTTTCTTTTTTCCCTTTTGCCTCTGTGGAAGTTAGCAAAGAAGAGCGGTCTGAGCTTTTCAAGAGAGGGGGAAATGTCTATGTGTGGGTCAAAATCTATTCTCCTAGAGTGCTCCTGCCCTCTCCCAGTGCCCCACTTCCACCATTCCCAGAAAAATCCTGCTCCCAGACTCCAGCGCTGGCCTTCAATAAGGACAGTATGCCTTGTGTAGCAGCTGCAAGAAGGCCTCACAAATGCTGGCTGACGAGAAGTGACAGCTCTGTATATCTCTCACTTGCACTGACAGCTGACAGATGGATACCACTCACATACAGAAAAAAAAGCCCCCAGGATGATTCGCCAACATTACTCTCTGTTCAGAGGGGCCACACTTGATTGAGTGCTGCTCAGAATAATAAACCCTTGTCGATCCATTACCGAGCCAGTTTGCTCACAATGTCCTGGTTTTTCCCCCTCGGAAACACGTACAAACACACACTCAAGCTTTGCTTTGTTTTGGTTCGCTTTGTCTTATGGATGAAGAGGGGTAAAATTAAGCCTGTCTCCCTACTAGCTTTATGCAGCTGCTTATTAGAGAAAAGGGAGCTATCAGTAACTAACTTAACAATAGCATGTTAGTGCTTTCCTTCTTTGCAATTCCTCTCCAATTTGTTTCTTATAATCCTTTGGTTTGTTTTTATTTTCTTCTATCGATCAACCCCATTTTTTCTTTAAAAAAGGTGGCTGGTTAGGAAGAAGACAGTAGCATATAAAAAGGGACAAAATTCATGTTGATGTAAAGGAGTGAATGCAGGAGGGGGTGGATGGGAGAAACAGAGTCATAAACCAAAGGAGACATCTATTCACATGGAAGGATGTTTACAGACAAAGAAAAGAGAGGAAAAGAAAGCAGAAAAGAGAGGTTTCCACAGTCTGAGTAGCTGAAACCTCCCTAACATGTTTCTCTTAAAAGGTCTGAATGTAGTGCCGTCTTTGGATTTCTCTTTCTCTCCCTTTTGGCAGTGTTTCTACTTTTTCCACAAAATGCTCCATTATTTGTACCCCAGGAGGCAGGTAGCACTGCCAAAAGTCATTTTCAATTGGGAGAGAGCATGTTTCACTATTGCCCCCCTCCCTGTTCAAATTACTAGCATATAGCTCAAATAGAAGACACATTCTTCTGGTTGGAAGAGCGGCACTTAACAAAAGAGAATGCAATAAACATTTCCCACTCCACTTGAGAACAGAGGAAGGGTGCCAATTCCAAATGCAGGCGTTTGCATGTTTGTTTTCTCTACAGAGGTTAGCTTCCTCAGGTACTCAGTGTCTTCCCATGTTACTAAGACTTTTTATAAAGCCCATAGCCTTCATTTTCATAAATTCATGATTTATTATTGATTGTACTAATATGCCACCAAAACCCAACTTTCCACCTTGATGAGTCAATAGATCTGGAAAACACACCATTAAAAAAAAATAAAAATGGGGTTCCTATTGTAAGGATAATACACCTCTAATTCATTACTGCAGTGGCTCAAGTAGGTAAGACGCTGACTGGGAAGCGGAAGGTCAGCAGTTCGGTTCCCGAGTACTGCAGGACGGAATGAGCTCCCGTCTTTGTCCCAGCTCCTGCCAACCTAGCAGTTTGAAAGCAAGAAATTGCAAGTAGATAAATAGGGACCACTTTGGTGGGAAGGTAACAGCGTTCTGTGCACTCCGGTGTCTAGTCATGCCTGCCACATAACCATAGAAACGTCTGCAGAAGTAGACAGTGCTGGGCTCTTCGGCTTGGAAACAGAGATGAGCACTGCACCCTAGAGTCGGATACGAGCAAGGGAAACCTTTACCTTTACCTTTAATTCATTACACATTTGTTGTTCAGTCGCACAGCTGATTCTGACCCTTTGCAACCCTATGGACCATGGTCCTCCAGGCACCTCTGTCTTCCACCATCCTCCTCAACCCACCCAGCTCTGTGCCCATTGTGTCTACAATACTATCAAGCCATCTTATCTTTACACATATCTTTACACATCTCATCATTACACATCTCATCATTACACATATCAACTTGTAAAAATTGATAGGAGAATCTCTAAGGTGTAAACATTTTAAATGATGTTATTCTACATCTGTAAGTGAAACACACAATACTAATAAACCAAGGGATTAAGCTCCTCCCCCACAAACACACATCTTCAGTCTCCAAAGCCTCCCCTAGCATGCTGATACATGCTTCAATATTCTCAGTGGCCCCCTTTTAGCAATGACCTTGTCACCTGGGCTATCTACTAGAGGTGATGTGACCAAGGATAAGTAGGTTGTCTATTCATGAACCTGCCTGTCCACAGCTATGATTTACATTATGACTACTTCCAGCACTCATGGAGCTATATACCTTTGTTCTTTCTTACTCCACTGCTGCCATAGTCCACCCACTTCATTCTTGTGAGTCAGAAGTGTGCTAGAGCAAATGTCACAAGGAGCTGCTCTATCTGAAACCATAGCCATCAGTAAGGAATCACACCCTGTTGATGTCCATCCCTCTTTGCTTAGTGCTTACCCTGGGTGTTACCATGGTATTTTGCCAGAAGCCTTAAGAATTGAGAGTGCTAGTTAAAAAGTAGTAGAAATTCTCTGTGCTGGGTGGGAAAGAATGAAGAAATATGGCTTCCCTGGCTTGTGTTTCCCATTAAATAAGCAGAATCACAGCCATACCAAAATCAAGTGAGGGAAAGCTGATATATTGTTCTGTACGTGTTTGCTCTTAGCTGATGTTCCAGAAAAGCAGAGCCTATGATTCTGTCTCATCCAGTACAGTTCATTAACTTCAGATAGGACATGTTCATGTGACATCAGCAGCTCTACCCAAAGCTGAGCTCAACGATCACCTTGTAGCTATAGTTACAATGAGCTTGTGTCCATATATATATATATATGAAGTCTGCCTATGAAAGCTCAATTAGGCCATGAATTGAATTATGACATACCCAAAGCACCTGAAATCATCTACATGTTCACAGGCACAAAGGGAGTAAGAAATTGATACTCCTTTTTAATTAATGCAGGTTTCTCCAGGCAGATTTCTATTCTGGCTGCTTTTACCAGGGCTGCCTATGTTCGTGAGCTGAAATGAATTTCACAATTAGCATAAATATTTAGGTATTATTTATTTGGTCCTATGCTTTTCTCAGTAATTGTAAGAGGTGGATATTAGAAAAATTTGCACGAAATAATTATCTCTTTTTGAAAAGGTCTTTTAAAGTTAAACATCCACCACCAAGACTTTTCCCAGCCATAAATTTAGTTGCATACTGAATCTTTAATCCAGAATTTTTTTAATATTCAAAATATACTTGTGACTTTTGTGAGATGCTAATTCAAAAGCTAAGAAATGCCCAGCAAAAATTATTTTCAACCCAAAGAAACAAGCCAGAGCATACTGTGCAAGTGTGGAGAACATGTATTCCAGGGATTCTCAACCTGCAGCCCATGGGCTGAATGCAGCCCGTGGCACCATTTCATGTCCCCCCACCCCGGCACCGCCTCCACCACACCAGGAGGTGCCATGTTGTGGAGGAAGGGCAAAATGGCCATCCGGCCCCAGAAGCTCTCTGAGGGAGTGTCACCTGGCCCCCAGTTTAAAAAGGTTGAGAACTCCGGATGTATTCCATAGGCTGCATCAGAAGACCAAATCTGGATTTTGTAGCACCCTGCTGTTCACATTTGTTACTGCTGCTAAAAGACCAGCACCACTATATCTTGTGCACACACACACGCACACACCCTTTCCTTCCAAGACGCAGATTGGACACTCTGGAGTGTGGGGCAGGGGGGAGCCTTGGCTAGGTCAGAGGCTGTTCTGGTGGCCACTTCTACAATGGAGAATTGCTATAACTGCCATTTAATTTCAGCAACAACTGCAACAGGACCAGGAATCTCAGTTGCAGCACAGCACCTATCAATTGGGGGTGGGGGTGGGGGCTGCCAGTGGAATACTTTGTACTTTTAGTTTATTTGCATTGCCTATAGGTTACATAACAACTGTGATGGCTTAGTGGTTAAGATGCTGAGCTTCATGACTGGAATGTTGGCATGTCACCTGTTGGAGACCTGAGTGCTGCATAATAGAGTGAGCTCCTATCATTTGTCCCAGCTCCTGCCAATCTAGCAGTTCAAAAGCAAGAAATTGCAAGTAGATAGATAGTACCACTTTGGGTGGGAAAGGTAACAGCATTCCATGTGCTTTGGTGTCTAGTCATACCTGCCATATGCATAGCTGACAAGTATGCAGTATAGGCTGGGAAACTCCCATATGTTACCCTCTTTCCCACCATGCTCCCATATTAGTTAGACTGGAATGCCCTACTGCCGCCACTGGAGGGCTGCACAGGATAAGCATAGCTGTCAAGTTTTCCATTTTGGCTGGGAAAATTCCCTTGTTTTCAAATCCAAAACTTGACAGGTTTGCACATGATCACAGAAACGTCTACAGACTTAGACAACACTGGTTTGTTGGCTGTAAATGGTGATTAGCGCCACCCCCTAAAGTCGGATAAGACTGACTTTTGAGAAAGGAAGACCTTTCTAGGTTACATGCAGAAATATCTTAGCGTCAGTATGCCTAGTAAAGGTAAAGGTAAAGGGTGCCCTTGCTCGAAAGCCAGTCATATCCGACTCTAGGGTTCAGTGCTCATCTCTGTTTCAAAGCTGAAGAACCAGTGCTGTCTGCTTCTGCAGATGTTTCCATGGTCATGTGGCAGGTATGACTAGACACCAGAGCGCATGGAGCACTGTTTACCTTCCCACCAAAGTAGTCCCTGTTTATCTACTTGCAATTTCTTGCTTTTGAACTGCCAGGTTGGCAGGAGCTGGGACAAATACGGGAGCTTATTCCATCGTGCAGTACTCGGAAATCGAACTGCTGACCTCCTGCCTTCCAGTCAGCATCTTAGCCACTTAAAAAAAAGCTTATGCTCTTCAATTAAATGCTGGTGTTATACCTACGCCTGGCTTGTGCTGAATACTCTAGAGCAATATTGAATCCAGAAGAAGCTCCTGGCTTACAAACTAAAACAGGAGTTCTCAACCTTTTCAAGCTGGGGGTCAGGTCATGCTCCCTCAGACAGCTTTGGGGGTCAGATGGCCATTTTGCCCTTCCTCCATCACATGGCACTTTCTGGAGTGGTGGAGGGCCACATGAAATGGTGCTGTGGGCTGCATCCGGCCCACGGGCCTCAGGTTGAGAATCCCTCATCTAAGAGATAGGAAGAATCCAAAGGCAATCACTGATAGAACCAAACCTCTCTTCTAACAGACATGACCAACTATCAGTGGAGGGGCAAATCAGACACTGCTTTAAAGACATTGCTAAAAATTCAGCATGGACAGCTGTTCAGTATGAGAGCCATAGTATAGAAGAGGTCAAATCCCCCCCCCCCCTCCAAATTCATTTGTAAATTTTGTCAGAAGAGTTTCATCAGGCACAAGTAAAAGCTCCTTCATGAACCCCCTATAATTAATCTGCTTGAGATGTTGCAGGAATTCTGTTAGCATTTAACATCCCCAGACTGTACACCATATCATGGAACCGTTATCAGGAGTATCTGAGAGAAAGAAACTAAATGAACAGATCCTGTAGTATGTAACTAGCGATATTGTGATTCTCCTTCCACATCAGCTAGGAAAATGCACACAGCAGTAGCCAATTTATGCCTGAATCAGTTTGCACACAAGAGAGACTGTAACAGCCCAAACCACATATTCTAGTGTTCTCCCCCTCTCCCTTTCACAGCACTCTAAGTCCACTGTCTAAATCCCTAAGAATGGAATGGAGGCATCCCAACATCCTGTCAACACCAGAAACGTCACACCAGCAAAAATCACATGAAAGGGAATTAAGCCCGAGCAGAACAACAGCTTCTCTTTGAATGCAGTCCTTTGTTTTGCCTTATTCTGATGTTTTCTTTTTGACATGACAAAACCAGGATAGGGAAAGGAGTTTTGTGCGTGTCTGTGCATGTGTGTGTGCGCGCGTGTGTTTCTCTTCCATTACGGACCACTGAAACAACTTTATACGTTAAATAATATTTCTGTTCTAGGCTAATATGTTAGCAGAACCTCATCTAAGTGGAAGAGGAGAGCTATATTTAGCTTCAGAGGAGTCTATAAGATTAGTTTGATACAGTAGGTGTGTGTATCATGGATGGGAAAAAATCAAATGAAATGCACAAAGAGATTTTTCTAACACCCTCCCTGGGTTTCTTTTCCCTGTCAGTCTCCTATAGGCCAAAGTATTGCTTGTAGATAATCATGGATTAATTGTGAAAGTAAAGAGACACACACGTTTTCTTTATCAAAGCTGTTGCCTCAGGGCAAGCTCCAGTGCCATGAAACCGAAATGTTTTCTTTTATCAGAGTTCCCTTTCTGGCACCTGAAATTATTTCTTTCATGTCTGATAGTGAAGAATGAGGCTGCACAGCTCCCTGGAGATGAACGATTGTTACCATGGTCTCATAACATATTGGCAGCCAATGTGGCATCCATGTACACCTGTCACTCAATGAGAGCTCAATGCAGATGTGGCAAGAAAGCTTAAGTTCAGACACTTGGCAGACCCTCCCCTGCTCCTGACAACACACACACACACACACACACACACACACACACACACACACACACACACACACACACACACACACACACAGAATGTAACTGTTTTTCGGGCCACACATTTGTGACCGTACTCAAATGCTATCAGCCTTATTTAACACAATGAACTTGCATTAGCATTTCTGCAGGGCGAAGGGAAATTAGAAATAAATATGGACAGACAAACAAAGCTTCGTCTTCTTAAAGAAAGGAAAGAATTATCTTGCAAGGGCAGGAAGCAGTGAAGGAGTGAGCAAAACATAACTGATTCAGTTCCAATTTTGGGAAGGGAATGAACACCTTTCTAATAAAGGCTGCAGGGAGAGAGGGGGGGAAATGTTTCCAATTGGATTCAGAGATTGTCTAAGTGAGAGAAAATCTCAGGTGTTATTGTCATTTTTAAAGGGGTAAATTGAGAAAAGCACAAAACAGGGCAATCAAGAACATCAAGAAGAGATGCTGTATTTCTGAAGATTGCCCTACTTCTTCCGTCATAATAGCCTGAAACCTTTCAGACTCGATTTGCCATTAAACAGAGGATGCACAAAAGAGGATATTGGCAAGAAAGATGACATTGGAAGGAGTGAAGGATTTGCATGTGCATGTTTATACAAGTATTTTGAGTATGAAATCATGCATATATAAGAATACATACAGGTTTTAGGTGAACTGGATTTGCTCATCCGAATGATCTAATGCTTTTGGCTACTACAACCAAATGTATAGTGCAGGATGATGGAAAATGCAGTCCATTTTTTAAGAAGCAAATTGTCAATTTAGCTCCTAGGCTAAAGTAAACAGTACACTCACAATTTTTTAAAGGGGGGAAATGACAATGAATCCCATTGCATTAATCTTATATTTGTAAATGCATTGCTTTATTGAACCATTTGTCCATTCCCCTATGTTGATTTATAATAAACGTAATGTGATTCATCATGTCATCTTGTAAGTAAACGTGACACTTCATTAAACACAGTAATCAAATTTAAGTAGTCCCACTTTCATGTTAACAACAGGGACCCTTAACAATTCTATTGCTCTGGAGATATTCCTACAATAATGGGTAGGAAGAGGGGGAATCTCTGTAAAACTCTGATACTTGGTAAGGAAAATATAGATACAGTACTGGCATCTGACGGTGTATGTATTGGCCTAACTGGAACACCAGAGTAATGTGCCTGGCACATTCACTATTATACCATAGTGGGTTACATCAGATTGGGGGGAACCAGAAACATCCTATCCTAAGTATATTTTGCTGTTGAAGTTAGTTTTCATATTTGACTTAATAGTAAATACTGGCTTGTGTCTGGCCGGACATCCCACTATGGTAATGGAGTAGGGTGTAAAGCCAGCAACTCAATACTGAGTGTTGGGTGATGATAAATAACCTGACTCCCAAAAGGGGCCAATGGATATGGGTGTATGAGCCCCTTTAGTTGGGGTGATTGTCCCCCTCAGTGGAGGAAATGCCACTGGAAACCATCATATTGGGCCCAACAGCAAAATGAGCAGAGGAGGAACCACTTTCTGATTCCCAATGGTCATGGAGGCAGAAGAGGCCATGCCAGATGGACTGGCTTGTCAATATCCTCAAGGCTAGGGCAATCCATTGCAGTCCTGGTGTCAAATCCTGCATGTCTCGTTTCATATGTGCTGCAGGAGATGGCTCCGTGATCATAGTGTATGGGTCGCTTCATGGCAAGCTGGGATCCACCTTAAACAAATTCACACCAGTGGCATTTTTACTGCTTCAGGAAAAATGTATTCTTGGATATGAGTTGCAGACGATGACGACAAAATACTGGCAGATCTCAAAAGGAAAGGAGAGCAAGGAGAGAAAAACTATGGAAAGGCACATGGTGAAAAGGGGAAGGGGCATTCAACAACAGAAAGAGAAGAATACATGTAGGAAGTATTATGTCTCTACAGAAAGGTTACAAAGGGAATGTGCTTTCCCAGCTGGCACCCCAATAGTTTTTCACCTCTGACCACAGTCAATGAGTACTTTATGGCAAATAACATGATTGCAAAATATCAGAGAGTAAACAAAACAAAACAACAACAAAAATACAAAAAAAAACCATTGTGGCACCTTAAATACTAACTCCTGTATTTAAATGTGAGCTTTTGTGGATCAAGTCCACTCTGTCAGACATTGTAGAATATTTTTATTTCATTGTAGAATATTTAGGCTTTAGCCCTATACATATTTTTCCTTGAGATAAGCTCCACTGCAAGGTGACCAAGACTAGACCTATGGTTTCACTCTCACACATATGTTTAACTATATCTAAGCTTAATTAGTCAACTGTTGTTGTTTTCAGAGAAGCTTTGCTCTGGGTTTCACATGACTAGAATAGCAAAGCTGATCCAATTGGACATTCAGAAGCATGTTGGAAAGTTGGTTTTAGGACTAAAAAGTGCACTTCCAAAGAGATCTCCTTCCTCTGCTATTTTGGGATTTGCCATCTGGAATGACATTGCATGCTGGCAAACATAAGAATAATGTAAAATAGTTCAATCACAATCTTCATTAGCTGCAGATTCTGCAGGGAACAAAGGTACAGTTAGACGTCCATAATTATGCCATCACGATGATACCTTGAGGACAAAGCAAAAATGTAGTGATATAAGCATCTTTAAAGGTAAAGGTTTCCCTTGCTCAAAAGCCAGTCATATCCGACTCTAGGATATGTTCAGTGCTCATCTCTGTTTCAAAGCCGAAGAGCCAGTGCTGTCTGCTTCTGCAGACGTTTCTGTGGTCATGTGGCAGACATGACTAGACACCGGAGCACACAGAACACTGTTACCTTCCCACCAAAGTGGTCCCTATTTATCTACTTGCAATTTCTTGCTTTCAAACTGCTAGGTTGGCAGGAGCTGGGACAAAGATGGGAACTCATTCCGTCCTGCAGTACTCGGGAATCGAACTGCTGATCTTCCGCCTCCCAGTCAGATTGGTAAACCTTACTATGGTGCAATCTTCAAATGTTCAAACTGATACAATAAAATGACTATCATA
This sequence comes from Bradypodion ventrale, assembly GCA_035047345.1. Lineage (NCBI taxonomy): Eukaryota > Metazoa > Chordata > Lepidosauria > Squamata > Chamaeleonidae > Bradypodion > Bradypodion ventrale. The sequence goes on from JAWDJE010000004.1 coordinate 239,808,716, forward strand.
ACTTTTCACTTCATTTCTTAACTGGAAGGAAAATAGGTGCCTTTTGAGGATTTTTGTTCGTCTGTTGCCAACTCTTCTTTTCACTGTCCAAATATGGTGATGTAGATAAATAGGACCAGTAAGAGCTGGAACACCTGCCTGGAGGCATGTGTGTTGTTAGTGGGCCATATGGCACCCACCACTTTGATTTATGGATTATAAGTGTTCAGTGAATATATTTCTGAAACCATCTCCTCATAAATTGCCGTACCATATCAAAGGGAAGAAACAAAAAGCTAAACTAAGGTAAGCATTTGTTTTGGTTTGGACCAACCTTGCAAAACTGGTTCCAGTAGGATGGAAAGCACATTTTAATTGGTGTGCCTCAATGAGCATCTTTCCCCTCAAACTGTCCATAATTCACCTTTTGATTACTAGAGCAATGTTGGTAGATAATGAGTTGCATGAAGTGTCTATATGCAAATCATCGTCGTTGGCTGCTACTCGTATCCGAGTATACATTTTTCCTAGAAATCATTTCCATAGTTGATGGATGTGTCTCTGGTGACTCAATAAACTGATCCTGGCATAAAACATATGACCACACACATTACTGTACACTGAATAGATGGTGGAGGTTGTAGTTGAGTTCAATGGAGCTTCTGTGCTTGTTGCTTTGTCTCTTCATGTCTGCAACATTCTCCTTCGAAATGATTGGTAGCAGCAGAGATGGTTTGGTGCCATAGGGGTTATCTTTGGCCACTGCATCCCAGTGGTTTGTCTCAGCTGGTTTTTATAATGCTTCAAAGCAATGTTGGTAGCTAATCAGTTACATGAAGTGTTTATATGCAAATACAGTGGTGAAATAAGAGACACGATTGTATATTGTTATGGAGTATGTGATATTTAGGCTCCAGGTGCTCTTAGATCAAGATATTTATGATGCTTCTGACCCAGCTTATTCTAGACATCATATTTGCTGCTCATGTGTGCTGTATATCCTGGGGGAATATAAAGCAGACATGGCTGCCTATATACATTTCTATCCAAATCATCAGCATCTGCAGAAACTATGTCCATGTTATGAAAAGAAACATTTGCAGTTAGAAGGGGCTGTGATCCATTCTGTCACCCTAAAATCAAGCAGTAAAGGTTATGTGGTGTGACCATAAACCTTTGAAGGCAATAATGTATATTCTTCTATTCCAATAGAAAAGGAGTTATTTTTTTCCTCACGAAAAGCTGTAACTAAAAAAAGAAAAACAATTCATAAGTGTAGCTCCAGAAACAAGGAGACCAGAACATTCCCACAGTGTTGTAATGTCTCACCAGTTCATCATACATGTACGTAATCACAAGGGATTGTATATTTAAAAAGTCTATGTTAACAAGGTAAGCATGAATGTCAATATCCCTATTTTATTATTCTGCTTTCATTTCGCTAGTTTGTTTAACTTTGCTTACCATAGTCGGATCCATTTTGGAAGGGTTCAATATGCAGAAGCTGACTTTCAACCAATTAGACATGGCAGGTCAGCCTGACCTCCATTCACAGACAGCAAAGCTGAGAAAATGTCTGTTCTCAGGTGAATCACCTGGGAGGAGCATGATTCTCAGACAAGCCACCTGTCGGAGAGCATGAGCCTCACGCCGAGCAATGAGAACTTAGATAAAATGTTCTGGTTTCAGACCAGACTTCAAAAAGAGTTGTCTGTCACTCAAGATAACACTGCAAGCATTCACACTGAAAAACATATAGAAACCGAGGCTTCAAGCCCTGGACAGGAGGAGAAAAGGCAGTTATCTCAATTCCATTAGAGATGCTGCCCCTTTGCTTCCAGCCTGGTTCTGAACCGTGACCCCAGGTGGGCGGGTTTGCCGCAATCTCTTATGAATGTATTCTTTTAGAAACTTAGGTTTTCTTTCTTAGAAAATGTATTTTGTTTAGATTGGTTTAGAGAGGATTTTATTCTATATTTTAGAACTTAACTTTCACTTCATTAAATCTTTAAAATGGACTTATCTTGTCAAGAGTGGTTTTCTAACTCCTTTCTGACAGAAGGGAGCTGAAAGGGAATTTTTCAGATAAGGCCTTGTTTCTTCACCAAGAAGGACTATTAGTTATTCGGCTTAGAAGTGCAGCTGGGCTGGACAACCATCGAAGGTAAGGGGGAGAAAGATTTCAGTGTCTCACATTCTCAGGACTGTGAGTAGACTCCCACACACCTTACTGAAACATCAAAGGCCAAGTTCCCAAAGAAAGCCGAGATAAGGGTGGAAAGTTCTAATGGGGGAAATTCAGCTACCCATCGCAGAGGGCTTTGCAGAAATAATCTGTGACATTTTAAAAAGAATCATCATTACCCATTAGGACCCCATCTTCTTCTCTGGTTTTCCTTGCCTGGGTAAACTACGTGAAGACACCCTTTTGCTACGCTTTTAGTGTTCAAGGAATGAAGAAGCAGATGAATGAAGTAGTGAAATTCAGCTCTTTATTAGTGGGGTTTGAACACAGTTTGGATGGGGCAAAACTCAGACTTAAATACACTATAAACAGTAACAGTAACAATAATACAACAAGCCCATTGGCTAACAGAGTGTGCACATTTTTGATCCACTTATTTGCATAAGAATAGATACATGAGAAAAGATACATTCTGCTCCTGACAGAAAACACAGTTAATATACAGAACATTCTCCCCTCCCCCCAGGTAAAAACAAAATCTTTAACCAGGATGGTGGTCTAGTTCCCCTTCTGGGTCAGACGTTTGGCTGAGCTGGCTCAGGGGCTCATAGGATGGGTGACCCGACTGGAGTGAGGGATCGACTAGAGGGGGAGGATTGTAAACCCAAATTAAAGCCCCGTTTGTCAGTTGGAGGAGCAGGGGATCACTCAAAACCAAAATCTAATTCTGTGGATGAATAAGACAACTCAGGGTCTCTCCTGTGTGTACTAAGAGTGGAGGGCGACTCCAAACAAAATTGTTCATCATCAATAAAGGAATCTAGAGTGCTAGGCTGGGACAGTGTAGGGGTACACATGGCTGGAGTAGGGGAGCATTCCACAATTTCCCCTTGAAATCAGTCCCTAGAACATACCTCTGGGTCTCAGTTAGCTTGCTGCTGACTATTACCTCTGCCCCCTGGGTTTAAACAGCTGTTTCAATTCTGTAAGAGAAAGTAGAAACCGTTCGGTAGAGTAAATTCTCCAGAAAGTGTATTCACAAAAATATGATGCTTTATATATTGTTCATCAAAAGGTTACAACGTAAATAATTCCACCATGGGTAAAAAGTTCTCATTCAACTGGTAACACAAAGCTGGAAATATGTAACGAAAATAATTCCTCTATGGGTAAAGTATAATGCAATCACTAGTCAGCTGTTGCCAAAAATCTTTCTAAGTCGATACTAGTTAATACGACTTTTCCGAACTTATTGTTCCTTCTTCAGGAAATCTACATGAAAGAATTAGAGAATGTATATATTAAACATCATGCAGGCACTAATACAATATATTCTATTTCACTAAAAGTCTTTTTCACAGAAATATCTTGTTCACAGAAAAATCTTATTCACTGAAAAATCCTATGTATTAGCTCCACATTAAATGTGATACAGTAGCTTACCTATTTATTGTATGGAAGTGAATGCGTGGATGCCAGAAAGCGGTACCCCAGGAACTCCACTTCCCATGCAAAAAACACACATTTGTCTCTTCTGAGATGAAGACCGGCCCTCTCAAAATGTGACAGGACTCGATTGAGCTTGGCCGCTAGTTTGACGGTGTCCTTAGCAGTGAGCAGGACATCATCAAAATATGGCAGGACACCAGGCAACCCTTTCAAAATACGTTCTACAAGAGATTGAAATATTCCAAGGGTCACATTCACCCCAAATTGTAGTCTAGTTACCTTAAATGCCCCCCTATGCATTACTATGGTCTGGGCTATGGCAGCAGCAGAAGACATAGTTAATTGTTGGTAAACCTGGGCAAGGTCAAATTTTGTGAAGCAATTTCCTCCATTCAAGGAGGCAAGAAAGTGGCTTACCATGGGCACAGGATAGGCATTCTGGCGAATAGCTTTATTGATGGTACACTTGTAGTCAGCGCATATCCAGACCTCCCCATTACTTTTCAAAGCAGTCACAATTGGTGTCTCCCACTCTGCAGAGTCCCTGGCACTAGGATGCCCTGCCCCACTCGTTTGAACAGCTCAGCTTCTATCTTCTCTTTTAAAGCAAAGGGTACCTGGCGTGGCTTCATCCGGATGGGCCGGATGGTTGTGTCAAGCTCAAAGTCAACAGGGGATCCTTTGTATAAACCTAAACCCTTTTTGAATACTTCAGGATGTGCAGCACAAACGTCCCGGATTGGGTCAGAGTCTATTGCGTGGATGCCAGAAAGCCAGATTCTCAGGGGCCTAAACCATTGGGCCCCATTAAGACAGTTAGTGCCCTGCTTAACTACAACCAATGGCAAGGAGGTGCAAATTTTTTTGAATTTGACCAAGAAATTACCCGCCCCCAGGACCGAATCTGGCAACCTTGCACATCCTGGAGGGAAGTTTTAAAGGATTTGAGCTTGTGCTGAGAGGCAAGGGGAATCCTCAAAAACTCCCGCTGCGGAATTATGGAAAAGGTAGTACTTGAATCCACCTTCATCTTGAAGGGGACATCCTGCAGGCTCAGGTTAGCAAAGAAACGCTCACTGACAATGCCCACTTGGCACGGCTCAGGCTCTGGTGACACTTTGGCAATGGATGTGTTGTGGTGATGACTTTTCTTGGACTCAGGCACTCGAGGTCTTTGCTTTCGCTGTAGGCATACCTTAGCAATGTGCCCTCTTCGCCCACAGTTGTGGTATTCTGCAGTGCGGAAGGGGCACTTCTTGCGGTCATGCTGGGCTCTGCAGCCATCACACTTGTGAAGGAATTTCTTCTCCCAATTGTCACTGTGCTCTCGGTGCTTTCGTTGGACCGCTCGGACTTCTCCCTCTGCGTCACTGGACTCCGATGAAGAGGTGGAACCAGGCAATGCTGAGGACGATGAAGATGAACTTTGCTGACCTTGCACAGCTGAGTCGGTGGCACTAGTGGTGGAGTGGCGATGCCAGAAGAGCTTTATGCTGGACCGTGTGGCCTCAGACGCTACTGCCTCTTCTAGGACAGCCTTGAAGGTTAGAGTCTTTCTGATCATGAGGCGACATTGAGCAACTTTGTTCCTCATGCTGGCCAGCAGATGGTCCCGGAGTGCTTCTTCAATGTTGTCCCACTTGCACGGGGCGGCAGCAATGCGCAGCATGGCGGCGTAGTCTGCAATGGATTCACCAGGTCGCTGCTCTCTTCTGTGGAAGGCAACCTTGGCCGGGAAGATCGAGACCTCTCGCTGCAGGAGCCTCCTCAGTGCTGACATGATTTCTGCAAGTGGCACCACATCCACGTCCCTTGGGAGCACGAGGTGGGTTGCCACCTCAAGCATCTCAGAACCGCACTGAGCGAGGAAACAGGAGTGCTTCTGGTCTTTGTTGGTGATCTTCTGCGTGGCCATTGAGTGGCGGAACCGGCGTTCGTATGTTGCCCATTTCTCTTAATGCGCTGGGTCGAATGGGCCAATGTTGCTGCCATGTGGGGACGCCATCCCACCTTCATCACCAGTTTAGTGTTCAGGGAATGAAGAAGCAGATGAGTGAAGTAGTGAAATTCAGCTCTTTAATAGTGGGGTTTGTACACAGTTTGGATGGGGCAAAACTCAGACTTATATACACTATAAACAATAACAGTAACAATAATACAACAAGCCCATTGACTAACAGAGTGTGCACATTTTTCGATCCAGTTATTTGCATAAGAATAGATACATGAGAAAAGATACATTCTGCTCCTGTCAGAAAACACAGTTAACATACATAACAACGCTACAAAAGTCTGCTTTGCTTACTCTTGCTGTGTCAGCTAACTGTCCTATTTGGGGATGAGGTGACCAGTTCCAGCCGATCAGTAAGGGAAGGTGGAAAATGGCCGGTAAGGTTTCTGACTTGGCGGGTGGCTCTAGGCCTCTGCTGGTTCCTGAGTTGGCGGGTGTCCGGAACCAGCAGAGGCCTAGAGCCACATCGACTTCAAGCAGCCTAAGATGAAGTCAGAAAGTAAAATGGATGCAGTTTGGCCATGCTTATAGAACTCCTGGACATTGTTGAGCAAGATACCTAGAGAAGCCAGATCATCTACTTGTGTTCTAGACTAGATTTATGTGCATATAAGAATATAGCAATCCCTTAAAAGTATACAAATGTTGCAATGCCATTCTTGACCAAATAAATAAATAGTTGGAGCATCCCTATTTGGGAATAAAAGTCAGTATCCTATTGCTGGTCTCAGTAAACCAGTTCAATCAACTGGTGAGTTAGCACACTTATAATTCTAATTGAATCAACGGGTCTACTCAAGTTGGGGCTAACAATATGGCACTGGCTAAAATGTTGATGACCTCCTTATGGTACACAATTTCTACCTGGCAACATTCTTTAAAAAACTTTTTAAACCTGTCTTCAAGCCATGTATTTAATTAATGTTTTAATTGATGTTTGTGTCTATTGTACTTTGCTTTGGGAGCTCCAGTGAGCAGAATATTTTAAATTAAATAAAAGTGGTGATAACAAGGCATGGTAAATTATATCATCTGTCAATGAGTATTTCATGATGGCTGTGTATTACCTCACATATTAGAACTAATATGTCTCTATATACCAGTTCCTGAAGAACATATGTGGGAGGAAGCTCCAATTCTCATGTCCTGTCTCTGAGCTTCTCCTTATCATCTGATTGGCCACTGTGGGGAAAATAATTTTTCACTATATGGGCCTTTAATCTAGTTTGCCATCAATCACATTGGTACTTAAGCCTAAAAAGCTGTTGCAGAGAACATGGAGATTATTGGTTATGAAAAGCCCGTGGCTAGTTTCCATGAGCCCAATAGTTCAGGCCTTCTCTAATTGCTTCTCTCCCTCCACAGTGGCCCATTTATGATTAAAGGTGAAGAACGCACAGAGTGAACAGGGAAGATGTTGCAAGGAGGAAAGACCAGGTGGGAGTAATGAGTGTCCTTGAATGGGACTGCTGACCTACCTCCTGTCAAATAAAGAGAGCAGAGCCTTTTGAAAGGAAAGGGATGCACCAGACAGGTGGAGGATAGGGGAGAGAAAGAGAAACAAAGGAAAAGAAGGATGGTTCCACTCATTTTTGGCTTTGGTACCATCATCAGATGCAGCACTGATTGATATCAATTCCCATATGAATAGTGCCCCTTTATAGAAAAAGAAACAAATCAACACTTTCATTTTAGTTAATCCCAATCTACAATCCAAACTACCTGTTGCTTGAATGAAGACCAAACTGTGCATAATCTGTATTTTTCTATCTTCTTACCATCCAGGATTGAAGATCACTTCTATATGGTTTATCTTTCCATGTTCACCATATTATAGGTCAGTGATGGCGAACCTTGGCCCTCCAGGTGTTCTTTAACTTCAATTCCTGGAAGCCCCGATCATCATGAGTTGGCCTGTGCCGAGTAGGGCGGGATATAAATTAAAATTGATGATGATGATGATGATGATGATCATCATCATCATCATCATCATCATCATGAGTGCTAGCTTGGGCTTCTGGTAATTGAAGTCCAAGAACACCTGCAGTGCCAAGGTTTGCCATCACTGTTATAGGTAATACACCAGGCTTGGAAAGAAGCCAAGAGTTCAAATCAGAAACAGATCTTGGTGTTGTTAGAAAATATGGGAGAGTCACTCAGGCACAGCTAATTTATACACACTTATTTTACTGGGTTGTACTCAAGTGGGAGTTGAAATTAAGATTACAACAGGGCTCTGCTGAGAAAAGCTTTGAAAAGTTTCAGTATCAGTTTGGTTTTTGCTTTAAAACAAATGTTTAAAGCCCATTTCCCAGGCAGCTCTTGACACTGCTAATCGTGCTTCCCTTTTGGTCACATGGCTGGAAATTAAAATTGCTGGTTGGCCAAAAGAAAAATGTTGGTGTCTGCCATGGTGACAGAGCTTTAACCATTCCAGAAAGAACTAACAATTATTGATGATCTGATCTTTAAAGGTGAAAGACTTGTAGCACCACAATCACTGAGGTCTGAAATGACAAAGATCATTCATACAGGATGCACAGGAGCAGAGGAGTAAAAACCCGGGTTCAGAAAAACAAAATTTCCCTGGTAGAAATAATAAGGGCATGCATCACATTTGGATGGACCCCACATCTTGGGTCAAACAGACAGCTGTAAGATTTACCAAGGCGAAGCAAAGATCCTCTTAATTGCTTCAAAATATGCTCCTGGGAAAAGCTTTGTGGATGATTCAGAGATGCAAAGGTGGAATAAAAGTACTGCTTGCTTAGACAAGCTCTCCAAGTGAAGGAAACACCACTGACAATGGGGAATGTGCTTTTATGACTAACAACTCAAGCAGCTGGTATGTGTTCACTAGAACTATGCCCAACCCCACTGCTTTGTTTGGGGTCTGATTCAGTAATTTGGACTAGATTCTTTCTGGATTGATTCACTCCTAATCCAATCAATTCCAGGCTTTGGAGGTCAGTTCCAGTGATGTGCTTAAAAATTTTTTACTACCCCCGCTATGGGTGTGGGTGTGGCTAACTCTGTGGGCCACACCCACTTGGCCTCCCTACACCATGGCCTAGGGTAGGGAGGTGGGCGTGCCTGGCCAAGTGGGCGTGACCTGGGGGAATATCCGCTACCGGTGCCCGGGCACCTGTGGGCACCTGTAGCAGCTCAACACTGGTCAGTTCCCATCAGGAATCACGGAGGAAATGAAACACTAAATCTGTGTTGAGCAAAATATGAACAAATGAGTGGACATTGGAAAATTCTGAATAATTTTTTTAAAAAAGAAATCAAACTTTTTTTACTAATGCTCTATCTGGGGCATATTTAGATTTAAAAGAAAACCTCCCAAACAGGGTATGACTGCCCTTTTAGAAATCAGCTACCACTGTTGCCTTTATCTGTTCCAACTGGCATTTCTCCAAGTTTTATTGCTGAAGCCCTAAGAAATATAGACACTGACTGAATAATGTACATGATGCTGTCAAGCATCCTGACTCACTGCAGTAATATTACTATTATTTATTATTTACATATTTAATGACCTTATTGCTATTATGTGCTGTTAGCTCGACTAATTGTAATGCAATAAACATAATTTACAAGTATATACATAATCAGCCTTAGTGGCAATACCTGAAGCAGCTGCAGATATTTTCTACCACAGTCCCGTTAAAAGTGATATCATCATGATATGTGTCTGTTTTGATCATCGTATGCATCAAGTGACCTACATAGAATCATTTTTGTCTTCTTTAATGAGAAGTGATCAAAGCTATAATTAGGGTATGATTATCTTGTTTTGAACTGAAGATTGTGAGGGGGGGGGGTAGAGTAGAATCCTGTGTACAGAAGGTATTTGCAAAGCAAGACAGCTGCTCTGACTACCTACTAATTCTTCATTTCCCCCCTTCTCTCCCCCCCCCCCCCAGATAGATTGCTTTGGATACTTCTAAAAGCATAATGTTAGTTTAACCTTGACAGCACCAGGCAGCTTGGTCCCCATGTTAACTTAGGAGCTGTGTACATTGTCAAATTTTAGGCATAGAACTTATGTGGGATATAAGCAGCTGAACTTTGTCGAGGACTGAAGCCAGGCAGCACAATCCCATGCATATTTACTCAGAAGTCACCCAGACAGAGAAAGAATTTCCCCTAGATAATTACAGGACAGAAAGCAAGGATGGATAAGAATTTGATTTCACTTTGCTTCTGATCAAAATTCATCACAATTCTCAACATCTGAAAGTGGGAGAAAGCATTAATTTATTTACCCTAAGAGCCAGTGGTACAATGTTTCTGCACTCGAAAGTAAGGCCCACTGAGTTCAATGAGGTTTGCTTCCAGATGAGTGTGTCTAGAGTCAGACTGACTCTACCACTGGGCAGAGTGCATAATCTGTGTCAAGCAGCAGATTTTAGGGAATAAAATATTTGTAGAGATAAAATATTTGTTAGAAAGGTATGTGCACCACACAACCTGCCATGTACTCCTAAACTAGCCTGTTGCCCTGAAGTGCATTTGAAATGACTGCATTTCTAGTCTGGTTCACTTCTGTACAAGGAATGGCTTCCACCATTTTGACAGCTCAAAATATCTTGAGCTGGCCATCTGTGTGATTGTTGTGACAGAACTAGGTATTCCCTGTGTCTTTTTTTAAATGGCAATTTCAAATCCAGGGGAGAGTGAAAAAATGTAAACATTTTTACATCATGAGTTGCCTCATGTTGTAGAAGAAATGAAACCTAATGTGTGATTGGCATGTCTTGCTGTAAGATTATTGGTTGGAATCCCTAAGGGGGTGGGCCAAAGGTGGACCCTGTGGGAGGAGATATAATCCAGAGAGGCAGACACACACACTCAGACACTCCCTGGAATGCTATACTTTGCAAGCAGCCAAAATGTAGCCTTTTGAGAGGAAGGTGGGGCCAGATGGGCTATCCCTTAGAGAAGCAGCTTGCTTTATTTCCTTGCTTTGAATTGCTTTTGCTGGACTGTATCATGTATCTTGATATGCTTTCAATTCACTTATAAAATGCCTGAAGAGGCTTGGAGTGATTTCTTGGCTCGACGCTACCTGATCATAGCTGTCAAGTATCCCGTATTGGCAGGGAAACTCCCATATTTTACCCTCTTTCCCGCCGTCCCCCCATATTAGTTAGACTGCAATGCCCTAATGCTGCCACTGGAGGGCTGCACAGGATAAGCATAACTGTCAAGTATCCTGTTTTGGCCGGGAAATTTTCTTTATTTTCAAATCCAAAACTTGACAGGAATGTATCTCATTCTACACACATCTGATGCCTGGGTTGTCTAGCCAGGGGGCTGCAACTCAGAAGGACAATAGGGCCTACCTGTGAGTAAGGATCCTATTGTGAAGATCACCTCAAGATTGCACTCCCTGTCCACCTTGGGTTTTGTTCAGATCAATATACTTTTAAAAGAGAGTGGAAGTCTATTGAAGGAACATAATCCTGGCTAGTATGACATTTTGTTGTTGATATGCGATGTCAGGTCACTTCCGGTTATGGTGATCCCAAGAGGGTTTACAAGGTGTGGGAGTCACTCAAGGAGTTCTTTAACATTGCTCCCTCCCCCAGTGAGTTTCTATAGCCAAGTGGGAATTTGAACTCAGATCTTCTGACTCCTAGTCCAACATCCTAACTACTAAATCACACTGCCTCCCTCTTTTCTGGTTCTCTCTCTATCCATTGCATGATGCTGGCTATCTCCATTCTGAAACATAACAGAGATAAATAAGTAGCTTTAATTTTACAGGGAGCTGTTGCTTTAACTCATTCAAACCCTTTCTGTTTTGCCGCTTTGAAATGTAAATCAAAGACATACAGTACATGAATTCAGGATTGGTTAGCTAGATAATTGATCATGAAAACCAGCCATATTGTGCCTGGATGGTTAAAATTGATGCTGTCTGCACTGGCAAATATCCTTCATTTTCAACCATTTTTGCTGCAATTTGAGTTGACTCAATTTATAACATCTACACATGTTTTCAGTCAGAGGTCTCCAGCCTACCTATTTTTATTACTATCTCTCTACTTTCTGCCACATTGTTACAGCTGTATTTATTTTGGCATGCTGCTAATTATCCCTGACTGCTCATTGGAAGGAAAAATACTGAAGCTGAAACTCAAGTACTTTGGCCACCAAATGAGGAGTCACTTGAGAAGGCCTTGATGCTGGGAAAGATCAAAGGCAAAAGGAGAAAGGGGTGGCAGAAGATGAGGTGGCTAGATGGCTTTGTTGATGCAATGGGGGTAGATCTGTGTGGGCTGCGGATAATGGCAGAGGACAGAGAAGCCTAGCATGCAGTTGTCCATGGGGTCGCAAAGGGTCGGAATTGACTGTGCAAGTGAACAACAAATTATCCCATTCTGTAGCCTGTGTAAATGGTTAGGTCACACCTAAATAGAGTTGTTGGTGGTGTTATCAGCCGGGACAACATTGTGACCTATGCAGTGGGCTGTGACATCAAAATGGATGACAGAGACACCTTCTTCTATACTTTAATTTTTTATTTTTTATTTTAACTGAAACAGCACATTTCTAGGTGTACCATGACAGGCAGATGCATCACTGTTTTGCATACTTTATTTAACAAAAAAAAGGGGAGGGGAGTTGTCTTGGACAACTGAATAACAGCTGCCACTGCCTCCTTACTCATGAATAAATTCAGTAAACCTTGCTCATGAGTAAACCAAGTAAACTATATATGGGGGGAGGGGAGGATGAGCTAAAAAATGGCAGGAGTAGCCTTCTAGTTCCTAATGTCCAGCAAGCAAACTGTCCTGACTTCTCACACAAATATACTCACACAGGTACACACACAATCCTCTCTCACACACACTGCAGCTAAATAAAATTGCAAAAGGAAGAAGGTACAGATATAATTAAACAAAATTTTATCTTAAGCATCCCACTCTTCCCCTCAGAAAGAGATACAAATTTTGCTTCAAGCACATGAAAAGTTTTTCTCAGGGAGAAGTCCACGAGAGATATTGAGGAAGGTGGAAGGGGAACACCTCCAAATACCTCCTCTACAGAAAGGCAAGGAAGGGGTCAGGAAGGCTAGTGTCAATAACTGAATGGGGAAAAAACTGAAGCAATATAAAAAACTGTGTGGAGCCTTGTCACAGGAGAAAAGGCATCTCTAGTGTAGACGGATGGGTCACTCAAGTGAGAGATAGAGCATATTGCAGTAGAGATAAGAAGCTTTTCAGTACAAAGCAGACCACTGCACAGTCTGCAGTGTAGACAGGCCCTTCTTCGCAGTGAGAATAACAACTTGAGAGCCTCATCTTTCAGCTGTTTTCTGTTAAATATATTAGTGTTGAATAATTGTTTTCAGAGTGTGAAAAGGTTTGACCCAACTTTATTAAAACATCAATAGTTCTACTTATTAAACATGGATATAACAAGCTCTGAATAAGGTTGGATCGCTTAAGCAGTACAGTATTGTAATAATGTCAGTACTGCAATTTTATTACCATGATGCTCTAGCTATTGATTACAGATAATCATCTGAGGTTTAGAACTATGGTTTTCATAAGGGCAATAGCAGGCTACATCTTGAGGCAGGAAAGGTAATACATTTCAAGAGATATTTTGTCACTTTATATGTAAAATAAAACACTACACCCTCTATCAAGGGTTAGGACTTCCTAGTTAAGGAGCATAACTATTATCTTTGACTTCATAGGAATTACACAGCTATCACTGCAGGTCCCAAATCCCCAATACTATAGTTTTTGTTTTTGTTTTTTTTTTCAAATTAGACACATACCTGTTGAACTCACATAAGTATCAATGGCTTAGCTTTGGAAGCATAAGAAAAAGAAGCCTTTTCAACCAAATATGTGACGGTACTCATTGGGCAAGGCTCTGTAGGGATCCCCATTAGGTAAAGGTTTTCCTCGCTTGAAAGCCAGTCATATCCAACTCTAGGGTTCAGTGCTCATCTTTGTTTATAGCCAAATAGCCAGCACTGTTTACATTTACAGACATTTCTGTGGACACGTGGCAGTCATGCCTCAACACCCGCATGCACGGAACACTGTTTACCTTCCCCCCAAATTGGTACATATTTATCTACTTGCAATTTCTTGCTTTTGAACTGCTAGGTTGGCAGGAACAGGAACAGAGACGAGAGCAAAATCCGTCATGCAGTACTTGGGAATCGAACTCTGACCTTTCAGTCAGCGAGTTCAGAGTCTTAACCTCTTGAACCAAACTGATCCCATTCTGCCCACCCCAATTCCTGTCCACATTGTGTTAAGGACATGAACAATACTTCCTATATTACATGTTAAATTCCATATTCTTTCCAAGTCAGGCTGTCTCCACATGACGAGCGACCTTGAGGAAGATTTTTTTAGGCCTTGCAATCTTTCCATACATTATTTCACTGACTGCCAATGGAAGAAGCCACTTGATTTACTGGGAACTAAATATGTTACTTATATTGCATTCCTTGTACCGGGAGAAGTACTGAGGGAAGAATTAATCATATTTAGTCAGAAAATCACATTGGCAACTGATTAGTGCAATCTATTTCAAATTAGAGAGTGTTTGTGGTGTGTCAAGATAGGCCCAATAAAACTGAAGCCAACTTCTTCATGGACCAAAGTGGAGGTAAAACATACATGTATTCCCTGTGTGATAAACTCAACATGGACAGGAAATTACGTTACATGACCCTGTTCTCATGGCAGCCAAAATAATGTTACTGTGGAATCTTCTGGATTCATGTCACACCCAATGAAAATTTTCCCTTGGGATGTCTGTTTAATTAAAATATCCTGAATGCCAATGTCAAAACCTGGCCAGAAGCCTTAAAAAGAAATCTTAGATTTAATAAGGATTGAATAACAGTACAGCCACTGAGAATTTCTTCGCGTGGGTGGCTTTTATGCTTCTTTATAAGAAATCTAATAAAGCCTCAGAGCTGTTCTGCTTTTTCTAGTTGCAAAGTTTATGGCATTGAATCAAATGCAGGCCTTGGCATTGGCATTCGGAAATTTTTTTCACATGGTTTCTTTTTAAACTTTTACACGTTACAATATAATGATGTGATAAAATGACAATTTTAGGTTTATCTTTTATGCTGCCTTTCTCTCTAATGCAGTGGAAAATTGTGGAAAATATAAACTTGCTAGATGTTTTTGTGGCCTCCAGCAATAAGATCAAACAAAGTGTGCGACTACACTGGAAAGCCAAATCAGAGCAAGTTGGCTTTGCTGCAATTTGATTAGCAGTGTGTGTTACTTTTGAAATCGCAGTCAGTGCTCACACAGGGGCTGCAGTTTGATTCGAGAGTACATGGTTCCTATGTGATGCAAGTCACATTCCCACCTACAGCCCCAGTTTCTTTCCTTCCTTTCTCTGGTCCCACCTTTGCCCTTTCTTTTATGGTCTTACTTCATCTGATATTGCCTCTGCCAAGCCTTTTATTGTCTTGAGGAATTGATGAGGGTGTAAATATGGGCAAGAATAATAGCAAAGGCAAGCTATGAGAAACCTAGGCAGCATAATAAAAAGTAAAGACATCACCCTGTCAACAAAAGTCTGCATAGTTAAAGCAATGGTCTTCCCAGTAGTAATGTATGGCTGTGAGAGCTGGACCATAAGGAAGGCTGAGCGCAGAAGAATAGACACCTTTGAATTGTGGTGTTGGAGGAGACTCTTTAGGAAAGATTGAAGGCAAAAGGAGAAGGGGACGGCAGAGGATGAGATGGCTAGATGGCATCATTGCACATCCATCAAGTGCAGCTCCTGGAAATATGGGAACTGCTCTGGCCCGGTTGTGCATGCACTGCAACAACTCATCTGTGCATGCGCAGAACCTCTCTGTGCACGCAACAACTCATCTGTGCATGTGCAGAACCCCTCTGTGCACACACAGAGCCCATTTGTGATGGGTGCACGTGTACAGTAACCCCTTTCCCCACCGTTCAAATATGGGATGGTGGCAGAAAAGGGGAGGAACGAGCGGAGAAATACAGGAAATCCTGGCCAATCCGGGATACTTGACAGGTATGCATCTTTGATATGGTGGGTGTAGATCTGGGTGGACTATGGAGGATGGCAGATGACAGAGGAGCCTGGTGTTTAGTTGTCCATGGGGTCACAAAGGACTTGACTAAACAAAAACAACAAATAGCAAATGACCCAACAATGTTACAGGGCTAATCTTATATGTGTATTCTTTTTATAAAATCAGAGCATGTTTAGCGGTGAGGAACGTTTGTTTGTTCACCCAGACTTCATGTTCACCAAGTTGTAAATATTACATTTCAACCTCCTATGACACCAAAACATGACAAAAAATTATCACAGCTAACTACATGGAGGAAAGCCCATTTTAATCATTCCATCATGAGAAAATAGAAGCCTCTCAGAAGCAGAGGAAAAAAGCCACTTTGGGAGCAAAAAGAGCTGGACCAATTCAAATCAGCCTTTCTTTTTAAAAATACTTCAAATTCACCTACTTTATAAGTGGAGCAAATCCCATGGCATTTGACCATATAGTTGCAGCCAAAGGAAGGAGAAATAATCAGTTTCTTCTTCTGGTACTAGTACATTCTCTGCTTCTGTCTGCATCAAGTTGTAAAGTACCAAAACAGTGTGAGAAACAGGGGCTGTGGTAGCTCAGTGGTTAAGAAGCTTGCCTTGTTAGCTGGAAGGCTAGCAAGTCGGCATTTCGAGACCCGGGTACTGCATGACAGTTTGACCGCCCATCTCTGTCCCAGCTCATACCAACCTAGCAGTTCAAAAGCAAGAAATTGCAAGTAGATAAATAGGGACCACTTTGGTGGGAAAATATCTTGGGGACATGAGAGATGCCTGGGTGTCCCCTGAGTGGAGTTTCTCCAGGAAAAATCCTTTCAACCCAGAATAATTTTTGACATGCTATAGTGTGAGAAACAGACATAAAGCTGTTTGTTGAAATCAGCTATGGAACAGCATTGCCCATCACCAGTACTACAGTGGGACTGCCAATTCTGTCAGTCAGAAGCAAGGCCCATCTCTCAATTAGGTGGTAAATTTCTGGCAAGCCTGTACTACTTCAAACTGCAGGTATGACTGACATGATGGAATATACATAACATTTTCTGCATCTATAAACCTTGACACAGCAGTTTGGGCTGTAACGTTTGAGCCTAATCTTGTTTGCTATGCGTCTTTCTCCAACTAGATAGCATCTCAACATGTCAAGTTCATCATGTATCTAAAATGGGACATGTGACACTCAGAGTCAAAACTAGATTAGGTGATGTCAGCAAAATTTGTTAATTTGGGTATCTGCTTCATCAAAAAAGGAGCACAAAGAGGCCAGGCATAGAGATCTCCCCAGTTTTATATACAGTATCTGCACACTATCATTCTTTACATTTTCTTCCAGTTTAGGTTGCTAGTAATACTGGAATAAAGCTGGAAGCAAAGTTCCTGAAATGGTACAGTTAAAAGTGCATAGGTTGGATTCAATACTCTCAAGTGACATAAAAATCAGATTCTTTCTGGACACACCTTGGTTTTAGACATGAATGGACAAAACACATATTGAAAATGTGATTTCTACTCATTTGACCTCCCCATCCCTCACCACGTTCAGCAATGATGGTCATTTTGGGACAATTCATTAAAACTAATCTCTCTATGGAAGTGTGAGAACAGAATGCATAAAATCTGCAGAAGATATAAAGACAAAAAAGTGAATGCATCTGGAAATAAATTTGCTAGGCTGGAGCAAATAATATTGTATCAGAAGGAAAAACAAAAAGAGTGAGACTGCAATAGCTAAAATAACTTCTTTCTCAAGCAAAGACCAATAGTCTCCTAGTATTCTGACAGGTATCTGAACTAGAGGAAAATAAAGAGCATACATTTAAAAAAAAATAAAACCTAGTTCTGATGCTTCAACAAACTGGAGTTAACTCTCCACAGCAGGCATTAAACTGGATAGTAAATAAATATTCTTCCTGCCCTTACACAGTTTTGAATTGTAATGCAAGAGTCCTATATTCTTGCTCAACCAATGTGATTCAATTCAAAAACAAAGCACTCACTCCCTGCATGTGTCAATTTTAGATAAGTTGCCTATTTTTATTTTATGCTACTTTTGTTGCTGCCAGTGTCATTGCTACAGTATAAATTTAGCAGTCGGGGGAGACAGTTGGGGGGCTCGAATGAAATACCTATGCTTTAAGGAAATACAGTATTCACATAGGGTTTTTGTTGGATGTCGAATATGCTGGTTTACAAACTCCAATGACTCAAACACTTTCTGAATGAACCTTTCAGAGATGTGAAAATTTATGTTTGTGAAAATGTACTTCACTCTCAGTTGGCTGTGGGATATTGGTGGTTGTAATCTAAACAAGTAACTTTTCACATCTGTGGACCCTTCTAGACTGATGCTAGCACAACAGACCAAGTGCCAAAGGTTTAGCTGTTCCCCAACAAGCAAAAAACAACAACAACACCTTAGATTTTTAAATTTAAAAAAGCCTTATAAAAGAGCTATTTCCTTTATTTATTTTTCTTGTGCCACTTTCCACAGTTTTAATTTAAGAACATGGTACCATATCAACAGTCTGGGAGAGTCCCATGTTGAGGCCTTTCTATGCAAAATTTTAATAGAGACATTTGAATGCTCCAGGTTTGTTAAAACTTTGCATTGTCATAAGTGTTAGGACATTGCTGTTCAAGTGCCATTCATCAGCTGGAGGCAAATACTATATCTCATTGGGAGTTGAGAACATGTAGATTATCACTTTGATTAGCTCCTATAGGCAACTGGTGGTTCCCATAATTGCCTCCACAACTCTAAAATGAATATACATTTCCTCTGACAAGAAAAGTGGAAGAAAATGTGCCTCCTGGAAGCTTTAGGTTCCTATAATGCCACTGAGATCAAATTAAAAAAGCAGAGTGTGTGAGAGAGAAGAGGAGAGAGACAGAGAGAAGGAGGGAAGCCTGTTGCTATAGTATTCTATTAATTAAACATTAGGAAATATATATATGGCATTGACGGGTTTGGTGGTTGGCTGCTAGCAGTTGCATGGAGAAAATTATTCCTAAGTTTAAATATGAATTCCATTTAAAATAATGCCAATTAGAGACTTGGGTTTTTAAAAATTAGTTGAAATTACTACTCTTAGTTTATCAGCGACCAAAGTATTCTTTTTTCACATTATTATGTAAAACTACTTGCTATGATTTGGTAAAGGATTTTCAATGTTTCTACTGAAAAGTATGCATGTCTAAACTGGAGAAAATATTTAAAAGGGAATGTGATTATATCAGATGAGAATGAAAAAATTCTTGCATTGACTAAAGCCTTTAGAACTTAAGGGAGTCAAAGCTCCATATGCCTACTCAAAAGAAAGTGCCAGTGCATACAGTGGGACTTACTTCCAGGTAACCAGATCTAGGATTGTATACTGAACCACAGAGTGATGTGCTTGTCAGAAACACTGTCATACTTATTTAAAAAAAAAACACCACAAATTCTTATCGTAGGATAGATTGAATATGAAAACTCTCTAACTGAGGAAGGGAGCCAATCAATAACTTGAACATTTGCAAAAAAAAATGTTCAAAATTGATTTCCTCTGCATTGTTTTGTCATAGCCCACAAACCATTCATAACATGATAAGTGAAAGGAAGGATATTAAGCCCTATCATTTCAACAGCTACCTCAGCAGTTAAAAAAATGTAGATTGGAACATCTGCTGAAATAATACTATTCGGCAATGGATTTCCAGTCTGATTTCTTGTTCAAATTCTACCTACCTTTTTATGTGGAAATAAGATTGGTGTTTAAGAATCATATCTGTTAAGTATAATATTGTGGACCTGGCTTTTTGTCCATTTGCTGGGTAAACTGTTGAGATTCCTCCAAGATGGGACAACTTTTTTCCCATTCATTCTTCATGATTCAGCACTTATGTTTGAAACAAATTGTTGCAACAACCAAGAATGACAGCCTGACAGTAATAAGTAATTTGTGGTCCATGGGGTCGCAAAGGGTTGGACTCGACTGTACGAGTGAGCAACAACAAATTTCATTGTGGCATCTGAGAACAAACTATGGTTAGTTCAAAATACAATTTATTGGAACAAGCAAAAATGAAACTTTGGCTTGAAAGTTCCTAGTTTGGGCATAATAAGAAGCACTTGTTAGTTTAAACTAGGAAATAGATAATTTCAGCCTCTCAATTGTAGCTGTATTGGAGGAGGAAACTGAAGCAGGGGAATATGGAAGCTGAGGCATATTCAATCTTGTTTTCTGAATAGTCAATTTAGAATTAGGCCCAGCTGCAGTTTAGAATTTAATTTAATTTAATTTAATTTTCATGCATATATAAACTAACTCCAAACTTAAATATGAAACCTTATATGAATTAACTCCAAATCTAGATATCATTAAAAAGATATACATTAAAAAGAAAAGCACACTGATT
This sequence comes from Bradypodion ventrale, assembly GCA_035047345.1. Classification (NCBI taxonomy): domain Eukaryota; kingdom Metazoa; phylum Chordata; class Lepidosauria; order Squamata; family Chamaeleonidae; genus Bradypodion; species Bradypodion ventrale. Next base: position 239,828,824 of record JAWDJE010000004.1, read on the forward strand.
ATTTCAAGATTTTCAGACTCCTAATCTTTCTGGAGATGGACTATCTTTTCCAGCATGTTGTATTGTCTGTATATAGTAGAACACCCTGCACTTTGTTGGCACTCCCAGTGAAACATACTGGCCATGCAGTATTTCTAAATAACTGGAAAGTGGTTAACTCATATAAGTGCTTGAGTATTAGAGGTGAAGCTTGACAGACTGCAGAATAGGGCTGCAAACCTTCACCTGTCTTGTTCATATGTGCAATAATGAGAAACCATTTTTCTTTCTCTTCACAAGATGGTGAAATATTTTTCTACTGCACTTGATGAGAGTTCTTGCATTTGTGAAAATAATTTTGGCACATATCATAAATTACACAACCTACATAGCTGTTGTCTTTTTAATGAACTTTTTTTTAAAAAAAAATGTCTGTAGAAATAGTTCAGACTGTGGAAACCAGAATGGGGGGAAAAGGCTCTTTTTCTTGCACTGGAAGTGAGAAATCTCATTGAGAATGTGTTGTGTTCTAAGGGTTTTACCTTCCACATGGATTACAATGTATCTGAACCAATGTAACCTTGCCTATAGCAACAATGTAACCTTCAGCTGTATCATATGAACCCTGCATGAGGACGCGAGCTAATGACCACCAGCTGGCAGCAGCGAGCGTCCAAGCTCTCTTGGTCAGAACTCATCAAAGGCAACAGCGCGGGAAGCTTTCCCGCCACCACCTACACCTGGACAAGAAGGGCGTGACTCGCAATGACGTCACGCAGGCAGTAGCCAATGGGCTACCATGGCACCACGTTCAAATGTATTACTACTGTATATAAAGAGCTATCGATCCGCCATTACCTCATGTTCCCTCTGCCCACGATGCAATAAACCTGAGTTAACCCAGCCCGAGGCTGTGTCCTGTGTCTTGGTTCTGCATACACCAAATTGGCGACGAAGGTGGGATCATGGATTCCCAAAGTGCCAGGACACAGAGCGGGTTCAATATTACCAAGCCGCAAGACTGGACCATCTTTAACATGGATTTCAAGGCGGCATTGGTGGAACTCAAAGTCAAAGACGACGAGGAAAGGAAGAGGGCCATCCTCACCCGAATGCTGGGAGTAGAGACCAAGCGGACGCTGGTGGGCATGATCGAACCGAAGACGTTGGACGACTTCAAAACCGACGACATACTGAAGTTGCTGCGTGAGCGTTTCCAACCCTCGAAGGCAATGTTTCCCGCGAGGAGTGCGTTTTGGAGGCGAGTCCAAGCGCCGGATGAGTCGGTAGAGGCTTTCGTGGAGGCCCTGAGGGTAGCCGCAGTCCCCTGCAAGTGGGACAACCTGGAGATGATCATGAGGGACGTCGTGCTGTGTGGCCTGAAGGACAAGGAAGTGCAGCGCAGCCTGATGAACAGGGAGCCGCCACCCACGCTGGCCGAGGTCGTAGAGACCGCGGAATCCGCGGAGTCCACGAATGCGGGAGTGGACGAAATACACGAGTGGCGTGAGTGGCGTCCTAGGGCCAGCAAAGCGGAAAGCTCGGTACGCGGCAAGTCAGGACAGCCGGTGCACGCGACCCGACGAGCCTCGAGATCCTCTACAGATGGCAGCGACGGCGAAGAGGTACAGAAGGTCCGGAAAGGGGGGCGCCACTGTGATGGTTGTGGGGCAGCCCACGAGCGTGCGAAGTGCCCTTTCAGGAAAGCCGAATGTTACAGCTGTGGCCGGCGCGGGCACATCGCCAGGGCATGCAGAAATCGGAAAGAGGGCCGGAGGCAGTCGAAAGACCGTTCGGCCAGACCGGACCGTCCAGCGAGACCCCAAGATGGCGCCCGAACCACGAGGAAGCAGGACGGCGTGGGTCGCGTCTCGGACGGCAGTGAGGACGACGCCCCCGTGTTCAGCGTGTCCGCGGGACAAAACCATTACTTCATTGAGGTAATAGTGCAAGGGGCCCCTGTTAGAATGGAGATTGACTCGGGGTCCTATTATTCCATAATTCCCCAGAAAGAGTTCTTGAAGATCGACCCCCAAGCGCGGCCCAAACTTAAGACTCTGAGGTCCACGCTACGAGACGTACAAGGGAACAGCATTCCAGTGCTGGGGGTCGGGAAATTTCGGGTTTGTTATAAAAGACATTCCGCAGAACTTCCTTTAGTCGTTCTCAAGGGGGGGAGTTGTAGCCTCCTGGGGACGCAGTGGTTTCAGCCTTTGGGTTTGTTCATAGGGGGGGTGCATGCCGTGGGCGCGGATCCGATACAAGCGGTGTGTGACGCGCACCCCACCGTTTTTGAAAAAGGACTTGGAAAATTCAAGGGACCCCCTGTAGCCTTCGACCTAGACCCGGAGGTCCGCCCGATAAGACTCAAACCGCGCAGGGTACCTTTCGCGCTAAAGGACAAAATAGAGGCGGAACTGGACAAATTGGTGGGCCAGGGGATTCTTATTCCTGTTGATTCCGCGGAGTGGGAAACTCCAATTGTAACAGCTTTGAAGGCTAACGGGGAGGTGCGCATTTGCGCTGATTATAAGTGTACAATTAACAAGGCGATTCGCCCGAATGCATATCCGGTGCCAGTGGTCAGCCACCTTTTGGCCAGGCTAAATGGGGGAAAGTGTTTCGCTAAGCTCGATCTGGCACAAGCCTATCAACAACTCCCCGTAACTCCCGCCACGGCCGCGGCACAAACGATAGTCACACATAAAGGAGCGTTCCAGGTGTCGCGTTTACAGTTCGGCGTGAACTCGGCACCCGGCCTTTTTCAGTCGCTTGTGGAACGCCTCCTGAAGGGGCTGGAGGGGGTGTTACCTTATTTTGATGACGTATTGATAACAGGGGGGAGTGAGGCCGAACTAGCCAGGAGATTGGATAAAGTGCTAACGGTGTTCGAGAAAGCGGGGTTGAGACTGAGGAAGGACAAATGTGTTTTTTTCGAAACCGAGGTCGAGTTTTTAGGGTTTCGGATCACACCCGAGGGTATTAAGCCGTCCAAATCCAAAGTGGAAGCCATTAAGAAGGCCCCTCGCCCCACATCCAAAACCGAACTACAGTCATTCCTGGGGCTCCTCAATTTTTACCATACATTCCTCCCGCGGAAAGCCTCCGTGGCCGAACCGCTTCATCGGTTACTTAAAAAAGAGGAGACATGGATGTGGGGTGACGAGCACGAGAAGGCGTTCAACGAACTAAAGCAACTGTTAACATCGGACGCAATCCTTACGCACTTCGACCCCAAACGGCCGGTGGTCTTAGTCTGTGATGCATCACCGGTGGGAGTGGGGGCGGTGCTTTGCCACGTGTTGGATGACGGTCGGGAGGCCCCAGTTGCGTTTTATTCAAGGTCCCTGTCCCAAGCAGAGCGAAATTATGCACAAACCGACAGAGAGGCATTAGCAATAGTAGCGGGGACCAAAAAGTTTCACGATTTTCTGTATGGCCGCCCGTTCACAATTGTGACGGATCACAAGCCCCTGTTAGGGATTTTCACGGCAGGCAAGCCAACGCCGCAGATACTATCTCCGAGAATGTTGCGATGGGCCATTTTTCTTAATGCATACCAACACGAGTTGGAGTACCGGCCCGGAAAGGAGATCAGCCATGCTGATGCGCTTTCGAGATCTCCTTTGCCTTTGTCGGATGACCAAAAAGCCAGAATTGGAAGAGACCGCCAGGTGTTGCTAATCGAGGTTTTAGACGAACCCCCAATAGTACCAGCCGATATAGCTAGGGCGACAGGCAAGGACAGAACGCTGGAGAAAGTCAGCTCATGGGTGCAGAAAGGGTGGCCAGCATCGTCCCCAAGCAAGGAATTCGACCCATTCTTTCGGAAGAAGCTAGAGTTGTCCCTAGAAAGGGGGTGCCTGTTGTGGGGCCAACGGGTGGTGGTCCCAACACCCATGCGGCCGAGGGTTCTCAAACTGCTGCACGTCAGCCACCCGGGCATCGTTCGCTCAAAAGCGCTCGCCCGCAGTTACTTTTGGTGGCCACAGCTGGACGAGGACATCGAGCACATGGTCGGTACTTGTGGGGCGTGCCAGGGGTCCCGACCAGAGGCGGCCCGCCTCCCGCATAGGGAATGGGACACAGCAAGGGGGCCATGGTCCAGAGTGCACGTAGATTTCGCTGGCCCTTTCCGAGGAACCATGTTTCTCCTGGTGGTGGATGCATTCTCAAAGTGGCTGGAGGTCATTCCGGTAAAGAGCACGTCCTCCGCCACTACAATTAACCAACTACGGAGAGTCTTTTCAACGTTCGGTTTACCCGACACTTTAGTCAGCGATAACGCGAGTTGCTTCACCTCCTCAGAGTTCGGGGCATTCATGGAGGCGAATGCCATTCGGCATGTCACGTCCGCGCCGTTTCACCCGGCCACGAATGGCCAAGTGGAACGGTTGGTGCGTACAACAAAGGAGGCGCTTCGGCGCATGGGCCCCGGGGACCTGAATCACCAAGTATGTCAGTTCTTATTAGCGTATAGGGTGACCCCCTTAGCGTCAGGGTACTCGCCGGCAGAGCTATTAATGCGGCGGAAGCTGACTACACTCCTGTCCAGGCTGGACCCCACAAGAATTGAGGATAAAGGGAAAAACGTGGGGCTGGCAGTCTCGAAAGGTTTCGCCGCCGGCGACCCTGTTCATTGCAGGAACTATGCCAGCGCGGGGCCAGCCTGGGTGCCGGGGACGGTTGTAGAACAGACGGGGCCAGTGTCGTACCGGGTCGAAACCCACAACGGTCTCCTCTGGAGGAGGCACGCAGACCAACTGAGGCACCGAGTAAGTGGGCCAGTCAGTGAGGATCACCAACAAGATTCAGCGTTAGGGTTCTCCCCCACCCGCTTAACCCAAGGGGGAGACAGCAGCGGGCAACAGTCCCTAGCAAGGGCGGAAGGAAGATGCAGCGGCCCCGACTCATATCCTTTTGATAAACCAGTTTCATCAGAAGCCGGGGAAGGGGGAGAGGAGTTCGCGACCGCTGCCCCCGAATGGAATTTTGGTTTTGATTTAGCAAACCGGGGGGGTTTTCAGGAGTGTTCCCCCACCCATCCAAGCGAGAAGAGGGGTTTTTCGTTAGTCCCCAGTGCCCCCGGTTCCTCCCTAAGTAAGAACACACCTCCCAACAACGCCGCGGAGCCGCGGCAAGTCACTAACGAGTCTCCCTCTCAAATTACAGGACAGGAAGCCAGGGGACAAAGAGAAGGTAGCGAACCCGGGGAGAGGCAGCCCGCATCGAGACCCCAGCGTGTTCGAAACAAGCCATCTTGGCTGAGAGATTTTGTCTCCTAGGGGGGGGAGTGTCTAGTAGCATGGGCTCGAGACGTTGTCTCGTCCTAGGAGGGAGGGATGTTGTGTTCTAAGGGTTTTACCTTCCACATGGATTACAATGTATCTGAACCAATGTAACCTTGCCTATAGCAACAATGTAACCTTCAGCTGTATCATATGAACCCTGCATGAGGACGCGAGCTAATGACCACCAGCTGGCAGCAGCGAGCGTCCAAGCTCTCTTGGTCAGAACTCATCAAAGGCAACAGCGCGGGAAGCTTTCCCGCCACCACCTACACCTGGACAAGAAGGGCGTGACTCGCAATGACGTCACGCAGGCAGTAGCCAATGGGCTACCATGGCACCACGTTCAAATGTATTACTACTGTATATAAAGAGCTATCGATCCGCCATTACCTCATGTTCCCTCTGCCCACGATGCAATAAACCTGAGTTAACCCAGCCCGAGGCTGTGTCCTGTGTCTTGGTTCTGCATACACCAAAGAATGTATAATTTTTACAAAAATTCTTCATATCAGAAAGAAAATATTACACTTTTTAAAAAACAAAAGCCATGCTTAATAGCTTATAGTAGAAAAAGGCGCCATCTCCGTATGGGTCAGAATAACATTCATTTGATACACTGAGGCTTGCAATTATTCAGCTGCCAAATGCTGAACACATTGTGCCTTCCCTATTGGAGATAAGTCACAGTGGCTGAGACCTCTAGGTTCTAACCATGATTACAATTCACAAACAAAAAGCAGTCTAAGTTGTGGATCAACCTATCCGTGTGCCTCTGATGGAGGCCACCAAAGAGCAAAAAGAAAGGAGACCAACAGTTTTATTCCCTTCCCATCTTCAAACTATGAACTACAAAACTATAGACTGGTTATGGGAGTCTGCCATCTATTGAAGGAAAAGGGTACTGCAAGCTTCAAATATATGGATCTGTTTAAATATAGTAAATGAAATTCAATTGATGTATTTTAGAAGCCAAACAACCAGCATGTGCACACTCTAAGGTTTCCCTTAGGATATGATGGTTGAGATGGCTAGATTTTATGCTCATGGGAATTACAGCTTCTTGTCATTTTGAATATTATAGATAATGTTATATAAAGAGAATTCCTATATTCCTAATTGCAGTTAAATAGAAAGAGAAGTAAATATCATACAATGAAAGCCTTGTGAAGCACTTGAAAATTTGGAAAAAATAAATGCTTTCTCTAATTTGTGTATTTTATTTATCCATGTTGAGAGTCCTGGTATAAATTTCACTTAAATGGAATAGATACTATGAAGATTCTGGGGCAAGCTTTTCACATGAGGAGGCATAACTTCCAGAAAGGCTTATTTCCCTACACCTATCTTTTGATAAATTAAGCACTGGCAGGATCCCTACATATTTTTCAAACATTTCAGCTTTTTGCCGCCTAGTTGTAAGCCGATAAACTATTAAGGAAGGATTTTGTTTTTTAAGTATGATTGATCAATCCATGTTCAGTATACCAGTCTGCATGAGTAATCCCAGGAGGCAACAAGGACATAATTAACCAGTTGACAATAAAACGTAATTGCTTCTGATTTGTTTAACATGGTAGCTATTCCCTAATCATAGGTCACCTTTCAGTTAAAAGAAGAATCACGCTACTGAAAACAACTTTGAATATGAAATTTCTTTTTTGAAAATTAAAAACCTGGGTAGTGATATGGAGATTCAGGGGGTCAATTATAGGTGATTTTCATTGACTGCAGCTTGTGCTGCTTTAGTAACATCTATGAGAGGGTACCAGATGGCTCAGGCAAATGAAACAGTTCTTCCTGAAAGCTGTTGCCACCATGGAGTGGAATCAAATCTTCTGAAAGTTGCTGTTACATAGATATGGGTCAATTGTGACCCTTCATCTGTTATACACCACCATCTAGGAGCCATAGCCTGTACAGCTAATGTTGAGGAATGTTGTGAATTGTAATGATGTCTCTAAGGCTGCACTTGGCCCATTATTGCTATAACATGACCTGGATTCAGCAGTTTCCAGATGTGTGGCCTCATGGGCTGAATCTAGAGTACAAATGGGCAACTGTGGTCCTCCATATGTTGTTGGTCAACAAATTGCAACATTCCCAGCTACTAGCTATTCTGGGCCAGGATTTTTGGGAGTTCAAATCTAGCAATATATGAAGGTCAATGTTGGTCTATTCTAAACTAGAGCAAAGGCTTATCATCTATATTTAGGCAGCCTAGAAGACTGTTCCCAGCCACCTAATGGCCAAAAGCATGCATATCTATTAATATAATGAACAAAAAGCATTGTGATTTATTTATTTATTTAAATTTCTATACCGCTTTTCTCATCCCGATGGGAGACTCAAAGCGGTTTACAACATTCACAGTAACCAACAGCAAAATACAATATAAGTAAAGAAAAAAATCAGTATAATTTCTTGGAAACATGCACATATTAGGAGAAAGGTGAATGAAAGTGCATATAACTTCTTTACATAGGTTTTTTGAAAGCATTTTCAGATTATACAGAATGGGAATAAATGAAACTAAGACTGGAAAAGTGAGAAACTTAAATGGATTAGACATGGTGATTCACCATTCCTAGTTAGGATTCATTCCACTAGCCTTAATTTGCTCCAGAGGTTAACATGTAAGAGAGAAGGGGAAGTAAACTTATTTCTGGTGTCCTGTACTCACGTTACTGTCATGAGGTTATACAAATACTAAATGAAGATAGGAATGTGATTTCTAACTACATCATATCCTTCTGGTACGGCCATCATTTTCACTTGAATATTTATGAGTCATATTACCTCTCTTAACCTATGGTTAGGTTCCAGACTCTTTCCAGCATCTCTCTATGTTGAATATACTATACTCAGTAGCAGTAAAGCTATAACCACAGCAAAATAAAGAAACTGGGTGAGGGAGTCACAAAGACAAATCTAAATTACACTTTAGGTTTTCATTTTTCATCTCTTATAGAAAGCATTGTCAACTAGTGACCTTCTAGGGGTTGTTGGACTACATTGCCCATCATTCTCCACTACTGCCTTTGCTAGCTAGAGTTGCTGGGCATTGCAGTCCATCCATTCCAGGGCCTCTACAAATTTTCTACACTTTTGTAGAAAAAAAGATAACAAAAATATCATCTTGTTGGAAACCCTATATAATTTTTACAGGATTTTAAGTGGTCTGATAAAATCATTCCCTCTTTTCATTCTGAGAGTTTGATATAGTATATCAGTCAATTTGTCACTTTAATGCTGAAGCATTTAATATGTTGGTGCTCTATTTATTACTTTATTTATGTATCTATTTATGTATAGTTTACAAGAACAAAATTCTCATCTACACAGTGGGAGCAAGTAAACAGCAAATGCAGCATCCAAATCAGCCTCCCAGACTAAGTACAATCAACAAAATGAAATGAAATGAAATCAATAAGGGGGCAGAGTGTTAACAAAGACCATTCTAACCAATTCTACCTTTACTAATTTGTATAGAGGGTCCAAACTATTCAGGGCTTTATAGGTTAAAAATAACACCTTGAATTGGGCCCAGAATCCTAAAGGTAAACAGTACAGCTGCATCAGCATAAGAAAGATCTGGTCGCACTCACCAATGCCTGCCATCAGTTTGGACCTGCTGCAGCATCTGACTCATCTTCAAGGGTAGCCTCATGGAGAACACATTGCAGTAATTTATTCTCAAGATTACCAGCACATGAACCAGTGTCATATGGGATTTTGTATCAAGGAATGGACAAAGCTGGTCTATTTTTCTGAGATGAAAAAAGGCAGCCCTAGTCTTGGCAGATATTTGCTTTTCCATAGAGATGGCCATGTCCAGGATAACACTCAGATCATTAACCTGATCTTTTAGGGGAACAGTAACCCAGGTACCATCCAGCCTATTGACAGAAACCCTCAATAACAGGGTCTTCCCATCTTTCTGGATTCAACCTTGATCTGTTGGTCTCTTGTCTGATCTATTAACATGGTCAAACAGATACACAGAAAGAGCCTCCTCGAAAATTGTGGTATTTTTGAACAACAATTGGGCGCACCCTGGTAACTGCAACCTTGTGTTGCTTGTTAATCTTTCTCTCACTAGTTCAGGTAAAAGGAACTGCAGAATGAACTCACCAAAAGGTGCCTTAACTTTGGCAGTTTCATGTCTGTCCTAGACAAGGAAGAAGAAGTGGTCCAAGGTATCCACAACACCTACTGCCAAAGATGAAAAGGAGAGATAGAATTGTATATCATCAGCTCATTGCTGATACTGCACGCCATACCTCCAAATGACCTCACCTTTATATAGATGTTTAAATAGTGTAAGCAAAATAACAGACCTCTGAAGGACACTTCTAGTAACTTAGTTAGTTATGTAATGTCAAGTTGGAACTAGCAATTACTTTGAATTTGCAAGAACTCACTAATACTGTTAGAAATAGGATATTTTCAGGATATTCATTCATAGGATTGTCATATGTTAAAGATGACTGGACAATATATAACAATGAATTGTGTTTTCAAATCATCTGATGGTGAGAACCATATTTGAGTATTACTTAATAAACAATTGGGAGCTGTAGGTTTGAGATATCAATATATTTTTTAAAAGACTCATTTTTATATACTTAAGGATAGATTTTTAAAATGAGATACTGTATCGAGTGCTGATTAGAACATAAGATTCTAATTCTTTCTTTACTGGTGTTGCATCAACTTATTTTCTCAGCCTGAGATTGTGACTGATTTTTTAAAAAAAGAATCTAGCTGAGAACTGTTTTAGGACTACATGCGGTGGGGAAATGCAACAGAGCTTTCAAACAGTCAGCAACTTCTGAGGAAAGTCAAACACTGCAAACATTATTCATGGTCCAGAAGGACATAAAATTGACTCTGGCAGCTCAGTAAAATAACTGGAGATTAGGTAATGCCAGTTCCCATATCCTAGGGGAGATATAAAATACAGACTCAGAACAGATATTTCCTCAGCTTTGATCTTGCCAAATTACCTTCACAAAGATTTTGTCAGTGTCTTTAGATATCTTTCTTGGAGGAGACTGGGGTAAATGCTACATCCAGAAATGGCTGTAACCATGTATTCTTCACAACAGGAAAAGAGATAAAGCTAAACTGTACATGAGAACAAGGCCCATGCATGTACTTTATATCTGTATTTATATTTACATGTACATTTCCAATAATTAAGGCCATTTACAGTTCTAAGACTGTGAAATGGAAGTTCAAGATCTGGAATATATTAAATGAATGTTCTGTGACAGATCTATGGATGACCCTATGAACATTTTGGTTGCTTTTTTCATAAAAGATAGATGCTTAGATTATCATCCCATCTTCCTTTGGCAGATCTAAAATTTTCAACAAGCTATCCACAATCAATGTCAGATCATTTGCAGTTCTGTTTTCTGCCCAAGTTGATATGCCTGTACTGTGATATAGCTACAATCCAAACTTCTTGATTCAAACAATGTTCAAAATTATAAATGCAAGATTACAGAAACTACAGTGGTCATTACTGCACTTTTTGTTTTGTTCATTAAACAGACAAAACAAAAAAGTCAAACATTACTAAACAACCAACAATAATAAAACTAAACTATTGTAGATTAGGGAATATATAACAACAAAGCACATTTCCTCTTCATATTGGTTTAAGTAGTTCTTTCACATTCTGGATATTATTATTATTATTTATTAAATTTGTATACCGCCAGTCAGCACAAGTGCGACTCAAGGCGGTTTCCAACAGAAAATATGATACAGTTACAAAATATCAAAAATACAATTACAATTACACCACCACATGACTATAAAGATACAATACAAAATATTGTAGAGTACAATAACATCTCACATAATAATAATAAGCAATAAACACAATAATACCAAAAGTCATATCACAGTATAGAACAATACAATAAATCACAGTTATACAAAACTCATATTGCAATATAAAACACTACAGCAATATCAAAATACAATAACCACTCCATACCTGCCCGAGAAAAAAGTCCAATGGGGGTGGTGGTCCAAGACTTTAGAGCAGAATATAGCCAATGAATATATGAAGGACTGGGGAAAAAACAATATTTCAGGCATCTCTCCTGTGTCTCCCTCATTCATATAGGTCTTCTCCCCCATTTTCATATGACATGCCCATAGTTTGGCCAATGGGTAGGAGGTGCACCTGTCCAACAATTAGTATTTGCATTCAGAGTACATTGACGAATAAAAGGTCAACCCTGTTTGAAACTAGGCCAGTTGTAGATGCCTGGGAAATAGACCTGACTGTGGAAATTGAGCACAAAGTGTCTATTATAAATTTATACTTCCCTCTCGAGAAAAGTCACCACATAGTTGTAAAAGAAATTATTATTGAGGAAACTAATTTCTCCACTGTAAGAATTGCAGTGGCATGGGACATGTAGATACCTGCTACTTGAGTGTAACACATAATAAGAGAAATGTGTTCTGGCAGCTTTTGTGCTAATTTTGGATTCATCAATGTTCATTTCCTATGTCTTTGTGTGAGCTGGCATTTACTGTATTTGCTGGCTTATAAGACCCACTCCCCCCCTTAAAATATGGAAAATGGAGTGCATCTTATACTGTATATAGTGGCCTATAGTGGGCTAATTTGGTAATAACTTGGTGCATCTTATACTTCGGTATGTCTTATACACCAGCAAATATGGTAGTTGCTTTTTCACTGATCCTTTCCCTAATATTCATTTGGCAACCCTGAATTTTGTTGAATTCCCTTTTTACACATCTATAGATTGTTATGTGCCATCAAGTCACCTCTGACATATGGTGACCCTATGAATAAGGGATCTCCAAAATGACCTGTCCTCAACAACCCTGCTCAGCTCTTATAAACTCAAGGCCATGGCTTCTCTTAGGGAGTCAATCTATCTCAGTGTCAGCCTTCTATAGCTACTTCCACTTATTGAAGAAAAAAAACAATTGCTTACCCTGGCTAAGGATACATGGATCTCCTGAGGCTCGTACCCCGAGACTCTCCCCTGCAAGCGAAGCACTTGATAATGTTTTTAAAGAGTTGTCAGGACTTTCTTACTGATGAGCTACAATAGATGATAATTACCCATATGTTTTAAACTTGAATTATAATGCTTCCCTTTGTTTCTTCCTCTTCTTCACTTTGTATTACTGAAAAAAACTGAAAGTATATACTAGGAAAAAGAATGAGCTCATAATTTTAGGATGAGAAGGATGAGAATGAGACCAGGGAAAACCCTAGTTTGCTCTCCTTCCTGTTTCCTTTTTCTTCTTCTTTTTTTCTGTGGGCAATCCTAAATGAAAATAAAACACTGGAACTTTATCAAATCCTCATTTATCAATTTGTATGGGCTTAAAGCAGGTGTTCTCAACATTTTTCAGCTGGACCACACCCCTTCAGACAGCTGAGCAGGCGGGACTGGTGCCCTAAAACGCATCAGTGGCTATCATACGAACATAAGAACAGCCTTGCTGGAACAGGCCACAGCCCATCCAGTCCAGCATTCTGTCTCACACAGTGGCTCACCATTTCCTTCAGGGTTTTCCCAAAAAGATGCCTTCACCTGCTTAGGATTCCCTGGAAATGGCATTGAGAGACATCCTGCCTATCTCTCCAACCTCGAGGTTGTCCTTAAGTATCCATAATTATAGCCATTGATACCCTTGTCCTCCATGAACTTGTCTAATCCTTTCTTAAAGCTGTCAAGACTGACAGCTGTCACCACTTCTTCTGGCAGGGAGTTCCATAGACCAGTGATCCTCTGGGTGAAAAAGTACTTTCTCTTATTTGTTTGAGAACTAGTACCCAAAAGTTTCATGGAGTGTCCCCTAGTTCTAGTGTTATGCGATAGGGAAAACAGTTTTTCCTTATCTACTTTGTCCACACCGTGCATGATTTTATAAACTTCAATCAGGTCACCTCTTAGACGCCGTCGTTCAAGAGTGAAAAGGCCCAACCATTGCAGCCTCAGATGGTAAGGAAGGTGTTCCAGTCCCCTAATCATTTTGGTTGCCCTCCTCTGCACTTTTTCCAACTCCATAATATCCTTCTGGAGGTATGGCGACCAGAACTATACACAGTATTCCAGATGGGGCCTCACCATAGATTTATAAAGAGGCAAAATGACACTTGCTGACTTATTCTATACCCTTCCTAATGATCCCTAGCATTGAGTTTGCTTTTTTCACTGCTGAGGCACACTGGGTTGACACCTTCATTGAGCTGTCCACCAGGACACCAAGATCCCTTTCCTGGTTTGTCGCAGAGAGTTCAGAATCCATCAGTTTATAAATGTAATTGGGTTTTTTTGCCCCAACATGCATCACTCTGCACTTACTAATGTTGAAGCTCATTTGCCACTGTTTTGCCAACTCCCCCAGTGCCAAGAGATACCTCTGGAGCTCCTCACAATCTCTCACAGTTTTCACTACCCTGTATAATTTAGTGCCGTCAGCAAATTTGGCTACCTTGCTTTTTACTCCTACCTCTAGATCATTTATGAAGAGGCTGAAAATGTGAAAATTATAAATGTGTTTATAATGGCCATGGACTCATTTATTGCTATTGTAAGCATGTTTATGTGGCCTTTAATGAGTCCACTGCTGATTCTGGTGGCAGTGGTAGGGGCAGCTGGAGCAAGGTAAGGGGCCAGAGCATTTGGTGCTGAGGGCCATATGTCGCAAACCCCCTGGCTTAAAGAAATTGGCCTCTATCTGCAGTCCCAAGTAGAAGAGACCCATGGAAGTGATAGGACTTGCAAAACATTCGTTTCCTATTCAGCACTTGGTAAAATAGATATATTCTAGTTGAGAGTAGGAATTGGATTGAGGCCACAGTTTGCATTAGCATTGCCAGAAACTGGAGAGGAGAAGCATTCAGATTGGGTGATAATTGCCAGATGTGTGGGCCATACGATAGGCTGTTGTAGATTCCTGAAAAGACACATCTGGTCCATTGTCTCTCTCTGTCTGACACTTGGACCATGGCTAGCAGAGCAGATCTGAACACATATGTTCCTCTGCATAAAATCCTATTAGAGAACTGTGTCTGCGTGTTTTAAAATTGGGCTATATACATATATAAAGTAACCAACAGAGCTGTAGGCTATGATTAGGAAGACCACTCGCTATAGATTGTGCAATTGGCAGGGTTACAGCTAAAATGCTGGGTTTTGGGGATAGTTCTGATTGAAATGTACATATGTTACTTTCAGGTGTTGCCCTATATTATGTCAAAAGTTATTTTCTTGCTAGTCGAGATAATGCAAAAGTGGAGAGAAACAGAAGGTTTGATTATAATTTTTGGGCTGAATTTTGAGATTAGAGAAGCATAATAGATATAGTCTTATGTCTGGGATAATAGAAACCTAACATTCTTAAGCAAATCAAATAAGTCTCAAAGTTCCAGGATTAGCCTTGTTGTTCTGGAACCATTTCCCACTATATCAAAGACATAATCATAGACTGAAACAATTATTTGATGTCAAAGAAATGGCTGAATTTGTCGTAGAAAAATCAAAAATGAATACGACGACTACAATCCATTATCTGATATTTGACTTATATTATGTTTAGCAATTTTATCATTGGCATCGAATCAATCACTGTGATTGCCAGGTTTAAGATTACACAGAAACATAAACATCTTTCAAAAATAAATCAGCGGGGTATGGATCATCACAAAGAATGGAAGGAAGTTTCTTTCATGTTAAATGAATGGTTGGCACAGTTTCCTAGTTTCTTCTAGTAAAGTGGGTTAATGTTTGTCATAATAAATGTCTATACACTCTATCAATCACACCTATTCATGTATATTTGAAAAAGAAACAAATGATCCTCTGTTATTTTACAAAGATCAACACCTGTGCAAGAACAATGCTCCTACAGCTTTTGAAGTAAGTGAAACTTAAACAATCATGATTCATTGTTGATATGTTAATACATAATCTCTCTTTTATCCTTTCCTTTCTATTCCCTATCATTCACAGTTTGTATCTGTAGCTGGTGTGTCTGTCATTCAATAAAGATCCCACCATCCTCTGTAAATTACACCTGAAGGCAAAAAACATTATTTTGTTATTTGCCCCTTTGTTCTTCTATTTCCTTTCAAAACTCATATTGAAAAGACAGAAGACAAAATATTTCATGACATTCCAATAATATTGACTACATATGTGAACAGATTCAATTTTAGCACATATGATTGGCTTTATAAATATATATTTTATTAATTTTGTACTAATCACCTAAAACATAACACTAATTACATTCATATAAAAATAATAATATAACATTGGTACCCCACCACTGTTGGGACCATTTAGAGCAGGGGTCCCCAATCTTTTTTTGCACTATGGACCGGTTTCTTGTGAAACAATTTTTCCGCTCACCAGCAAGGGGAGGAGGAGCCCCACTGTAGCTCAAAAACAAGGAGGAGGGGCCCAGCCACCTGCCAGCCACACCATTCAACTCAAGCATTGAGGTGTTACACTGCACACAGGTGGGGAGTGGAGCCCCACAATAATTAAGCAACATGAAGGAGGGGCGCAGCCACTTGCCTATCTGCTGTGTGTAAAGCCTGTGCTCTCACTCCATTTGCCGGGCAGACTTGGCAGAGCACATTGAGGGCAGAAGGCTCCCAGTGCCACCCACTCCCATGCCCCAGTTCGGGACAGCTCATGGCCCAGTAACGATCCACAGCCTGGTGGTTGGGGACCCCTTAGTATCCAGTCTTTCCATTTCTCTTCTTGTCTTCCTTCTAGTTACTGTACCCCACTTCTCTCCAGGCAAAGTTTCTTGCTCTAGCGCTTGGTCTTTCCTTTTCAGTAGGACAAATTCTATAAAATCTTGCCATATATCTTTAAAATTATTCACTTTTAAAAATCCTTTTAATCTTAGTTTTCTTACTTTAATCTCCCATGTTAATTAATAGTGACATTCCAAATGTCTTTATACCAATCATTAGGCTGAAAGACATATTTAATCTTCCAATTTTTTGCAGTAATTAACTTTGCTGTGGTTAGAAAAATTGTTATAAGTTTTGGCCATTTCAATTGATAATTTCCAAAGTTAAACAAAAGTGTGGTTTGTGGACATATCCTGTTCTGGATCCTGTTCCCCATTGGTTAATTACATATATACCCTGTTATGATTGGTTGGTTACAGTTATCCGGCAGGTCGCTACTTTGTATCAAGGAGCCACCGCCGGAGAGACACTATATAAGCCCCATGAGCAAACAAGGGTGGGGCTGGACAGGATCTATACTACCCATTCCACACAGGTAGCCTAGCCAGCAACATGCTAAGCCTGGGTCTTCTCCACTATGCTACCACTTCTGGTATAGCTAGTCCTTGCCCCCTACACCGCAGATTCCAGAGGGACTGATTACATGGGATTGTATAGCCATCTCTGTATCCAGAGCACCTTGTAAGCATAACCTAAAAGACTGTTAAATAAATACTTGTTGCTGTTCTGTTCATCGTTGTCTGGACTGTTGCTTATAAGGGCCGGATATAACAGGTTTAGAACCACTCTCTTTAATCCTTATGGACATACTATTTGGAATTATTTTCTCCCATAATCTTCTCCATTCTCCATTTCTTAGTTCTTTACCTAAAACCATTTCTCAAATTATTCTAAGACTGTCGGTCTTCTCATAAAACATTTGAAATGTTTTGATATTCCCGTTCATAAAGTTACATCTATTCCCATTCTCATAAAGAAAAATCCAATGCAGAAACAGAGATGTGTGTACCTTGGATTGAGATGTAAGCAGTTCTGGAAGTCATTCAAAGAACTATAGTTATGGCCTATCTGTGTGGGTGAGTGTATTTGAGAGAGATCTGAATTACTAGCATGTTGTTCAGTGTGATCATGGAAAAGAAGAAAAGTCTATCTGCACTTACTTGTTTGAAGAAAAGTCTATTTACACTTGTTTCTGTTTTTGAATGGCAAAGGGGAAAGGAGAAGACCCAACTAACATGGAACAGAAGCTGGAATGCTTTACCTGCAGGTAACCATTTAATAGTCTGTACAAACTCTTAGAAATATCTATATATGTGCAGAATTCTATTAAAGGTTAATGTCTCTCTTGCTCAAAAGCCAGTCATGTCTGACTCTAGGGGTCAGTGCTCATCTCCATTTACAGCCAAAGAGCCAGCGGTGTCTGCGTCTGCAGATGTTTCCATGGTCATGTGGCAGGTTAGAGTGCACAGAATGCTGTTACCTTTCCCAACGAAGCGATATGTATTCTTGAGATATTTTTCCTGTTCTTCAAAACTAAGCTATAAAAACAAAAATAACATTATAAAGGTCAATTATATGGATGCTTCATTTGATTTCCAAGGGATATGAATCTGTCCTGGATGCATCTATTGATTAGAATGTAGACTTGTAAAATATACAACGCAGAATTAAAAAACAAACAAACTAAGGAGATCTGGATGCATCAAAAACGTCAACAACCACAACTTCCAACACAACATCTTAGAGGTAATGAGGTATAGTGCATTCCAGTAATGTTCAGTTGTGCAACCAAGATTTCCCAGGCACAGAAAATTGTAAGCATATCAGAGAGTAAACAAAACAAAACAAGACGAAACAAGACAAAAAAACACTGTGGCACATTAAAGACTAACTCCTGTATTTTAATGTTAGCTTTCATCAGACATAAGAGTGGATTTTCATGGTATACATTTATACATTTGACATAGAGGCCTAGTGTAGCTGGGCAGAGTTGATTGGTTTAAAAGATGGGCATGCAAATCAATGAGTTATTAATGACCAGCAATAAAATACAATCAGTTTGTCTTTTTGCAGCAGTGAATCTCTGATTGAAGTCAGCCTGAAAATTGTAAATATCCCATCCATCAATCCATAAAAGTGGCCACATGTAAGATAAGGCAATTCTAGAAATTCTTAGATTGCCAGGATTCATCTCCATGATTCTGGGATATTACTGGGCAAGGAAAAGTTGCTGGCCTATTTTTATCCAAGTTCAAATAGCAATAATTGTTATTATTATAATCCTAGTTTAAAAAGAAAGTCATTCCCCTTAAAACAGTACTGCATTGGTACTTAAAAACATCCAGTTAATATAGTTCAATTACATGAATAAATTAATATATACTGATAAATAAATAAATATTTATCTGTTTTATCAACATTCACCTCCAGTTGTGTACAAAGCTTAATTCTGTTTCAAAAGACAAACCATGCTAAAACTAAAGAACAGACACACACCATTTCTAAAGGCGCAAAATTCAAATGCATGTCAAAGTGGGAAATATTGAACTTTTTTTGTCCTCCTGAAGCCCGCCTAAATGTATCTTGTTTTGCAACGGTCAAATCACTGTATATATAGAGGCCACCCATGTAAATAGTCCCCAGTCCGAAGTATGAGCTGAATAAAGAATCGCTGAGTTTAACCCGATCCTGCTGGTTAGAGTACTTCTTGTTCCAGACTCAACATTGGTGACGAAGGTGGGATAGCAGCCACTGCATTCTCCTTCGGGCCATTCGACACCTCCATCCTGGAGAAATGGCCCATGTACGAGATCCAGTTCGAGAACTTCATAGTTGCAGAGAAGATCAAGGGGGACGAACGGCAGAAGGCATCGTTCCTGGCCTGTTGCGGGTTGTCCACGATAGAGCTGATCATGCAGCTGCTGCTGCCACAGGCCCTGAAGGACATCCCGCTGATGGACATCCTAGCCGTCCTCCAGAACCACTTCAAGCCAAAGGTTTCCATTTTTCCAGCAAGACTGGCATTCTACCATCGAGACCAGAAGGTGGGAGAATCGGTCACTGAATATGCTGCGGCCCTCTGCCATGCTGCTGTGCCATGTCAGTGGCACTACTTGGATGAAGCTCTCCGGGACCGACTTCTCCTGGGCCTAAGAGACAAGGCAACCCAACATAGGCTGGTAAATAGGGACACATTGACCTTTACTCTCATCCTTAAAGAGGCCCTGGCATCAGAAGCTGCAGATGCCGGGGTGAAATTATTCCAGGCCAGGCCAGCTGCACCTGCCCGTAAAGATTCAGCCACCCAAAAGCAACGCTGTTCCAGTCCATCGTCATCCTCAGATGACAGCGAGGAGAGGGATGACATTGGTAAAGTTCAGCAGAGACCTGCTAAAGTGTTCAAAGCCATCATTGCTCTGTGTCAAGGCTGCGGAAGCAGACATCTACATGCCCAATTCCCCTTCAAGGCTGCATAATGCCACGTGTGGTAGGAAGGGTGACATTGCAAAAGTATGCCATCAACGGTCAGAGGATCAACCAGGTGACAAGGGTAATCACTGTCGGGAGCACCCAATTTCCAAAGTCTACATGAGGTGGAGAGCATCCACCGGTGTCCGGGCAGTACCCGAAAGGTTCTTCGTTGACGTCCGCATGCAACGTTGCCCCATCAAGATGGAGATCGACTTGAGTACGTCGTACTCTATTATTTCACAGAAAGAATTCCTCCAAATCCCTCCTGTGGCACATCCAAAATTGCAGTATCTCCAAGTCCTGTTGAACAATGTGCAAGGTCGGCACATTCCTGTCCTAGGGATCGGCACATTTGACATGCGTTTCAAAGGCATCTCTGCAAAACTTCCTCTGGTCATGGTGAAGGCCGGTAGGAATAATCTTTTGGGGGTACAGTGGTTTGGGCCCCTGGGTATTGCATTTTTGGGAACTAATGGGGTTCAAACTGACCCCATTCAAGCTGCATGTGAATGCTACGCTGATGTTTTTCGTGCGGGACTGTGTATGTTCAAAGGGCCCCCTGCTAACTTTGAGCTAGATCCAACTGTCCAGCCCGTTCGCATGAAGCCTCGATGGGTGCCCTTTGCACTCAAAGACCGCAGTGACGTGGAACTTGACAAACTGGTTGCTCAGGGCATTCTTGAGCCGGTGGACTCTGCTCCATGGGAGACCCCCATCGTCACCACGTTCAAGGCAAACAGGGACATCCGCATCTGTGTGGCCTATAAATGCACAATTAATAAAGCTATCCACACTAATTCTTATCCTGTTCCTGTGGGTCAGCCACCTACTAGCCACCCTCCACGGAGGGAAGTGTTTTGCTAAATTGGACTTAGGTCAGGCATATCAACAATTGCCTCTCACACCCAAGTCTGCACTGTGTCAAACCATCACCACCCACAGGGGTGCATTTCGTGTTAAGCATTTACAGTTCAGGGTCAATGCTGAGCCTGGCATCTTCCAAGCTCTGGTTGAGAGGTTACTGAAAGGTCTCCCTGGGGTGCTACCTTATTTTGATGATGTATTGATTGCCGGGGAGGACAGGGTGGACCCTGCATCCAAACTAAGTAAAGTGTTGGAGCGATTTCAAAATGCAGGGTTACATATGAAAAAAGACAAATATATATATATATATATATATATATATATATATATATATATATATATATATATATATATATATATATATATATATATATATATATATATATATATATATATATATATATATATATATATATATATATATATATTGCATGGGAGGTTGAGTTCTTGGGTATCAAAATTATCCCTAAAGGCATCAAGTCCTCTGACGCCAAAGTAAAAGCTGTGTGGGGCGCTCCCCGTCCGACTTCAAAAACTGAACTTCAGGCCTTTTTAGGGCTCCTGAACTTCTAGCATTTGTTTCTACCTCGAAAGGCCACAGTAGCCAAGCCACTGCACCAGTTAGTAAAGAAACAAACTGTGTGGCAGTGGGGTCCTTCCCAGGACAAAGCATTACGTGAGGTCAAGAAACTCTTAACGTCAGATGCTGTCCTTATGCTTTATGACCTCCAGAAACCCCATATTCTGGTATGTGATGCCTCACCTGTGGGGTAGGGGCTTTGCTTTGCCACAACCTGGGGGGAGGAAAAGAAGCAGCTGTCGCTTATTATTCCAGGTCCTTGTATGCAGGTGAGAAAAATTATGCTTAGATCGACAGAGAGGCACTGGCAATAATCGCCGGTACTAAGAAATTTCACGATTTCATCTACAGAAGGGCTTTCTTGATCATCACTGATCACAAGCCATTGCTAGGCATTTTCATGCCACACAAACCTACTCCTCACATCCTGTCACCGTGTATGCTGCATTGGGCAATGTTCGTACAGGTATACCAGTTTGACCTACAACATCGCCCAGGTGCCAGCATCAGTAATGCTGGCACACTGCCCAGGTCCCCAGTAGCAATTGTGAGTAAGATTGAAATGGACCATCAGATCCTCATGTTAGAGGTATTAGGCTCCCCACCAGTGTCCTCTGTGGACATCATGGGTGAAACAAGGAAAGATCCTCTCCTGTCAAAGGTTTCAATGTGGGTTCAGAAAGGGTGGCCTTCACCACCACTCTCTGATGAGTTCAAGGTGTTTTACAGTAAATGTAATGAACTGTCCCTAGAGTGAGGGTGCTTAGTATGGGGACACAGAGTGGTCATTCCATCGGTGCTCCGGAACAAGGTTCTTCACACACTACATGTTAGCCACCCGGGGATTGTCTGGTTGAAGGCGCTAGCATGTAGCTACTTCTGGTGGCCCAGATTAGACCTCGACATTGAGGCATGGGTCAGGCATTGAAGGGAATGTCATGCCTTCCGGCCAGAGGAGACACATCTTCCCAGTAGAGAGTGGAACACTGCCAGAGGTCCCTGGGCATGAGTCCACATCGACTTTGCAGGTCCTTTCAGGGGAGCCAAATTTCTACTTATCGTAGATACATATTCCAAATGGTTGGATGTAATTCCCATGTCCGGGACTTCATTTGCAGTCACAATTCGCAAACTAAGGTGAGTGTTTTGTACTTTTGGTTTACCCAACATCATTGTGTCTGACAACGCATCGACCTTCATGTTGGCAGTTTCAAGATTTTCTTTGGCGTAATGATCAGGCATATTACTGCCACACCTTCCACCCCGCAACTAGCGGACAGATCAAGAAACAGGTCTGAACTGTCAAAGATGCGTTTAAGCATATGGGGGCTGGAGACCTAGAATTGCAGGTGTGCCAGTTCTTACTGTCCTACAGAATCACTCCCCTGGCATCAGGGCTTTCACCAGCCAATTTCTTAATGAAAAGAAAATTGTCCATGGTCTTGGACCGCTTGGATCCCCACCGTCTAAAGCACAGGGGTCTCAATATTGACATTGCTAATGCAAAGGGTTTTGCAGTTAGGCAACCAGTCCATTGCCGGAATTATGTGCCCAGATCCCCATGGTTGGGAGGTGAGGTCTTAGAGCAAATGGGTCCAGTGTCATACAGGGTTCAACTGGACGATGGTACAGTATGGAGAAGGCATGCCGACCAAATTCGGCCACGAGTGCCTGGTCGGAACGTGAGCCTAGAAAGGGAGTCACAAAGGGAAGCCACTGCTACCAATGAGCAGAATTTCGAGTTGGAGCTCTTTAGTGTACCACTGCCCTCCACACCAGCATTCCCTTCACCCAGGATTCCACTGGAGGTACCCGGCGCAGAAGCAGCAACTGAGGCTGCACCCAGTTCACCGACAGCTCTAGAACCAGTCAGGGTTCACACTAAGCCGGCACCAAGACCTGAGATGCTCAGGCACCCCAAATGGACTTGTGGTCCACCCAAACGTTGGGGAGATTATGTTCCTCACTAAGAGGGGAGGGATGTTGTGTCCAAAGCTTAATTCTGTTTCAAAAGACAAACCACACCAAAACTGAAGAACAGACGTGCGCCATTTCTAAGGGTATGAAATTCAAATACATGTCAAAGCAGGAAATATTGAACTTTGTTTGTCCTCCAGAAGCTCGCCTAAATGTATCTTGTTTTGTAACAGTCAAATCACTGTATATATAGATGCCACCCCTGTACATAGTCCCCAGTCCGAAGTATGAGCTAAATAAAGAATCACGGAGTTTAACCCAATCCTGCTGGTTAGAGTATTTCTTGTTTCAGACTCAACACCTTCCTTGCAAGTCTAACTACTTTTAGAAAGATATTACCACAAGGCCAAATATAGTGGCATTTAAAAATAAATTAAAAGTGCAAGCTTGTCCCTTTGCTATTTGCCGTAAATATCTCCTTTTCCAATTAGAACAAGGTGTTCTGGATCACATAAATCTCTTTTATGGTTGTATTTGGTTTGATACTTAATCAGGCACTGCTAAACACTGAACTTTTTAACTTTTCTTTTCAGATAAGTGCCATCAATTTGCAAGGCGATTTAGAATGCAAATCAGGAATAGTGCTCAATAACATCAGCTCTATTCCTTTATGAATCAGGACCCCATAAACCTTTGTCAATAGCTGTATTAAACACTTATTGACTAAAGTTTTATAGAAGCTTTAGTCACAATGGAACAGTGACCATGACATGATTCTAGAACAGTGAGACAGCCGAAGAATAGCAGGAGTGAGAATTTGAAATGACTTATGCTACTATGCTAACTTGGTGGATATCACTATTACCAGCAAAGTCGTGCATAAACAAACAAAGATTTTTTTTTTGCTAAATCATAAATTTTAAAGGCATAAAAAGGGCAATTGTAAATATGCACAGTTTTTAAAGCTTTTTCCACTTCTTCTTTCTTTCTTTCTTTCTTCCTTTCCCTTTCCCTTTTCCTCCTCCTCCTTCTGATATAATGATATACAGAACAAAGACCAATGAGCTGTAAAGGGATTGCTTAAATAGCCTGGACAGCACGTATATTTTCTTATCAAATAATTCAAAATAATCCATGTAAATAAGTTTCAAAAACAATACACCAGTTTCAAAATTGAAAAGGAAACTTAAGCTATGGAAACATCACTTCCTAAACCCAAACTGAGTTTTAATCAGATATGTGGTAGGTAGATCCAACCTGAGTGATAGAGGCAGCGATGACTTGCCCATTAGGGCAATTAGGGCACTGTTTCACCTCAAGGTCAGGCTACACTTAGTCACATCACTGCTTCATGTCTTGCTATTAGGGGAAGAGTGAGCATGAAGATGATCAGGAGACAAGGTACTTGCCTACCTGTGTATGCATGAGATGAAGAGAGAGAATGTGCATGTACATATGAACGCTGACTTTGGAAGCGCGGCGCCAAAATGGCCGCCGCGCTCTTTGCGGCCCCCCCCCACCGGACGAAACCATCCGGGTAGTTAGGGGCGTGGCCAGCACCCTAATAAAAGGGGCTGGCCATGAGGCAGCCGTGCTGCCATTTTGGTGAACCGACGGAGCGGAGAAGTTTTTCCTCCTTACCTCCGTCGATCGTGTCTTCTTGGGGGAAGCCTTTTCGGGCAGCTTTCTCTTTCCTTTAGACTCCTTAGCTGCATTGGCCATGCCCTCGAAGAAGAAGGCAGCCGCAAACGTGGCTCGATCGGCGCGGAGGCGTCAGCCGGGTCGGAGGACCGCGACTGCACCCGTTCCGCAGCCACCTCTAGCAGATCCCACCGGGGACGGTGGGATGGGATCGGTAGCTCCTTGGCCTGGTGCGCGGAGCATACCCGCAGCCCCGGACGGGGCCTCGGCCCTTGGCCCGCAAACGACGAACACGGCCCCTGCCATAGTTCATCCGGTGGGGCCTTCTTGCCCGGGTGCGCAGTTCCCCATGGGGGGTGTGAGCCACGGAGGGTGGTTGGGTTCCCTGCCTCGCAGGGCGTTCCTACGACTTTCCAGGGGCCGAGCATGGGCTCTTGGCCTTATCTGGCCCCTGGGGCGCAGGGACCTGGTCAGGTACCCGTGAATTTTGGGCCGGTTGCCCAATTGCCCCCTGTCGGGGCCGGGCCCTACGTCGACGTGGAGGCCCTTCTCGCTCGGGTTGCGGCCCTTGAAGCGTCCTTGGCGAGGGCCAACCAAGTAGGTGTACCTCTAGGTTTCCAGGTTCCCCCTTTGGCCGCCGAACAATGGCCGGTGCTGGGTCGGGTTGAGCCGCCTGAGGCGTGCGGGCCATTGGCGGCCACTGCCTCGCAGCTCCCCACCCCACAGGTGCAGCAGTCTGGTGCTGGTCTGGCCCCGTCGACGAGCTCAGCTTCGGTCGTGAGCTCCGACGCCCCCGGCAGGCTGGAACCCCCGGTGGGGGCGGCCCGCGGGGGTGCAGCGGGTGAGTATGCAGTCCAAGTTAATGCACCCACACAACTGACTTCACCGGGGGGGCTTTTCAATGGCCTTGGCCTCGCTCGGCTGGCACGGCGGCACAATGGCCCCCGGCCCACCCAGCGACTTTGACCACGACACAGGGCTTGGGGCGGGGAGGTGCCCCCAACGTGCTGGGAAATGTGTTGGGGATCCCCGGGCTAGCTCAGGCTCAATTTACCTTGCCCGTAGTTCCCTCGGTGCCGGTGTCGGCTTTGCCAACAGCGGGGTATTCGTTGCCCCTGGGGGACCATTTGGCCCAGTCTACCAAGGAAAAGATTTGGAGGGGCGAGTACGTAGATATCTTCTCACTTTTAAATAGGGAGCCGACCAAGGAGGAGAGGGAAGGGCTGGACGAGAAGGAAAAGGAGAAGGATCGTACCCAAGGAGAGCAGACGCTGTGTACCTCCTTCGGGGTTTTCAACTGGGTTTTCGTATTCCTTTCACGGGGGATAGGTCACCTCAGGATGCACCTAACCTTCTGTCACTTAGGGGAAGGGAGGAGGTGGCTGCCGCCAGCATTAATAAGGAGGTTGCTGCGGGCAGGGTCGCCGGCCCTTTCCCCGCACCCCCGTTTCCCAACCTTAAAGTGTCCCCGCTAGGACTGGTGCCCAAGAAGTCACCGGGCGAGTTTCACCTGATTCACCACTTGTCCTACCCAGCCGGCCACTCGGTCAATGATGCTATCCCTGATGACCTTTGTTCTGTCAGGTATACATCCTTTGACCAGGCATTACGCATGGTGCGCTCATGTGGCCCGGGT
This sequence comes from Bradypodion ventrale, assembly GCA_035047345.1. NCBI lineage: Eukaryota > Metazoa > Chordata > Lepidosauria > Squamata > Chamaeleonidae > Bradypodion > Bradypodion ventrale. The sequence continues at coordinate 239,854,983 of JAWDJE010000004.1, forward strand.
GCAATGTTGGCTAAGTGTGACATTAAGTTGGCGTTTCGCCTCTTGCCCGTGCACCCGGGTGACTTCGAGTTGCTGGGTTTCAAATTCCGGGGTGAATATTATTTCGACAAAGCCATGCCATTCGGCTGTTCCATATCCTGCTCGGCTTTTGAGCGTTTCAGTACCTTCCTGCAGTGGGCATTTGTCCGTAGGTCAGGGTCTCGGTCTGTAGCCCATTACCTGGATGACTTTTTATTCGGGGGTGAACGGGGCTGGGACACGTGTACACGTCTCCTCAATACATTTCAGACGCTAATGGAGGAACTCGGTGTCCCTTTAGCGCCGAAAAGACCGAAGGCCCGTCTGACAAGTTAATATTCCTGGGGGTGGAAATTGACATGGTAGCGCAGGCTTCTAGGTTGCCCGCAGACAAGGTGGCAAGGATAGTTGCCCTTATATCGGACCTGCTGGCTAAGCGCAAGGCATCCCTTCGGGAATTGCAGGTGCTACATGGCCACCTCAATTTCGCTTGTAGGGTGGTGGCACCTGGCAGGGCCTTTGCTCGGCGCTTGTGCGACGCCATGGCAGGCTTATCCAGGCCCCATCATAGGGTGAGATTGACACGGGGCATCAGGGCAGATCTGCATGTATGGCTCCAGTTCTTGAGGGAGTTCAATGGGGTCTCATTTTGGAGGTCTGACCTCCTGGCTTCGCCCCACTTTCAAATCCAGTCTGATGCCTCGGGATCCCTGGGTTATGGGATGTACTTCAATGGGAAGTGGGCATATGGTGGATGGCCACCAGCCTGGTCAGGCACGGGTCGCCTGAGGGATCTCACATATTTGGAATTTTTTCCCATACTGGGGGCCTTGATGCTATGGGGTGAGGAGTGGGCCAACTCTGTGGTGCATTTCTGGTGTGACAAAGCGGCTGTTGTCCACATTGTCAACTCACAGACCTCTAAATCTCCCAGGGTCATGGATCTTGTGCGCCAGTTTGTATTGCGCAGCCTGCGCCTCAATGTACTGTTCAGGGCCAGGCATGTCCCGGGGGTGAATAATGATATTGCTGACGCTTTGTCGCGCCTGCAGATCTCCCGGTTCCGTGCCTTGGCTCCGGATGCGGAGGAATTTCCCTCGCCACTACCGCAGGAGATATGGACCATTGGCAAGGAGAGGTGAACCGGGCGATAGGCATGTCACTGGCGCCACGCACGCGTAAGGCGTATCACCACGCGTTGGTTTCATTTCGGACCTTTTGTTCCCAATATTGTTTGCCAGATACCTGGCCGATCCCAGTGGCCCACATCCTCCGTTTTATGGTTTACCTGCACGCCCAGGGCCTGGCACCACGCACCATAGCATCTAGGCTATCAGCGCTGGCCTTTATGGCCAAGGTGGGAGGTCATGCGGACAGCACCGCTGATTTCTGTGTGAGACATGTTTTGGAGGGGTGGGTGCGGGAACGTGGGCGTAGCCTGGACGACCGTCACCCAATTTCCCCTGGGGTACTTACCCAACTGGCACAAGGCTGGCATGACCTATGTTTTGATAGGTATGAGGCAGCCCTGTTTCGTGCGGCTACAACAGTGGCCTTTTTTGGAGCGCTCCGCATCAGCGAGCTTGTGATGCTGTCTAAGGCGGATGCAAGTCGTAGGGCACTGGAACTCGAAGATGTCTATGTTTGCAATGATTGGGCTCAGCTGAGGATACGCTCCTCTAAAACAGATCAGCATGGCGTAGGCAGTGGGATAAGACTGCTACGATGTTCATTGGCAGACATCTGTCCGGTTGGTGCCCTACAGGAGTTCCTTGCACTGCGTGGCACGCACCATGGCCCGTTTTTCTGTCACCAAGATGGGTCTCCCCTCACTAAATTTCAGTTTTGGAAGGTGACAGGGAAGGCACTGGCCAGAGTTGGCCTCCCAGGGGCCCGTTACGGCACCCATTCATTTAGAATTGGGGCGGCCTCTACTGCGGCTGCTTATGGGTACTCCGGGGCTGACATACGCAGCATGGGGAGGTGGGACTCACACTGTTTCCAGTTTTATGTTCGCCCACTCCCACCGTGAGTACCTTCTGAGTCACCACGTATCTTTCCTTCCCTGTTTTTTCCCTTGACAGACCCTGGGTGTCGTATCACACCGGTGACAGTATGGCTGGTGGGCCACAGCTACGTGCACAGGGCAGCGCGTTACGCTGCGGCGACAGATTGGGGACCCCGACTGGGACTGGGTGCATACGCACAATTCACATGGCACGGTAAGCCCGGTATGTTGTGGCGGGAGCTTTTGCCATTCCTCTTTTCATCAAGGAGTGCTGACCCGCCCGACATCCTGCTCATACACCTAGGGGGTAATGACTTGGGTCAGGTCACTGGCTTATCGCTGAAGCATGCGATTTGTGCGGACCTTGCCTACTTACATTACGTATGGCCCGCCACAACCCTTGTTTGGTCAGATATGGTCCCACGGCACGCTTATCGGGGAGGCTTCGACCTCCAGGCCCTGGACCGCGCTCGGCGCATGGTAAACAGGGCGGTGGCCCGATTCCTTTCGACCAAGGGCTGGGGGCGGGTCAGTCATCATCCCGCCATTAGTTTGCAAAATTTTGGGCTTTATTCTGGGGATGGGGTCCATCTGTCGCGAGGAGGTATGGACCTCCTGCTGGGTGATTGGCGAGCAGGCCTGTCGACCGAGCTGACGGTCTTGGGGGGGGCGTCGAGCCTTTTTTGAAGCCTCTCCGGGTGGCGGGTAGCACTGGTAAGGTAAACATTGATGACCCACAGGTATCCGGCAGGTTCGCAATTGACTGGACAACACTAGATAGGCATAAGTTGTTTAAACGTTGTCCGGTCAACGACGAACCAGGCAAGGGGGTGAGGGTTACCACTAGACAGCTGGTATCACCCCCTGATTTTACGGATACGCGTCAGAGGGTGGGGTCATTAGTTAGATATTGACTACGGTCAACAATTTGTTTGTTGTCAACAAACAAATTGATACAAATAGATACATTGTAACAATTGCCGTTGGCAATTTTGGGTGGTACCTTACCAGTGTTACTTCGGCCTGCTTGCCTTAAGAATTATGATTGGTCGTTTTACCAATAGAAATTTATAATTCGGACTAGGGCTTGAATCAATAAATGTGGCCCATGCTGTTATCCACTTTCATTTGTGTCTGAGTCCATCATTGGGGGGGGGTGCGCCTGCAATGGTCATTGGTTCCATTTGCCATTGGATGCTGTCCCTCCTGTCCCAGTAAACACAGTGCATTCCAAAAGGCTGGACAGAATTTATGGTAGTTAACCTCATTTTCCCTGAAAGCTAATTAATACCCAGCCTCGTCAAAGATATGGGCCTTTGGCATGAGCTGAAAGACCCTTAACAATGAGGTTTTTCATTTGACATTCACCTAAGGAAGACCAAACATAGATGGATTGACTCTGTGAGGGAAGCCACAGGCTTGGGCTTCCAGAGGCTGAGCAGAACTGTTGATGACAGGACATTTTGGAGATCATGAATCCATAGGGTCACTATAAATCAGGTATGATGGCGCATCATCAACAACAACAAAGGAAGGGAGCTGAGTATGAGAAATTGCAAATTTGCCATTGTACCATGTTTGAAAGGAACTACTGGGGGGCAGCTTTGTTGTATGATGAGCTAAAGGCAAAATGACAACTTTGTAGTTTGATGTGCTAAACACAAAATGACTGTGGTTGTGTTGTCTTAAGCCACTCCTAAGCCATAAAACAGGAGATCAATACTGCCAATGGATCAAGCCATTAGCTCACTCCAAATGGATCATTCAGTTTCACAACATGGATCAAGCAAAGGCAAGGTCACTGACAGTTTGTTCATTAGAGGTTCCAGGAATCTGGAATAGCAGGCAACTGTCTCTCACAAAGGCTTTCCTGGCACCACACACAGAATTTATAGCTCCCAGCACTCAGAAAGCCTTGAAAAACTGGCTTTACTTTTGCTCTAATCTCTTCATCCTGCACATTTCCTTGGAACAAATAGGCCTCACATCTACTGTGCCCTGTTCATCTTCTGATACTTTCCTATAAACTGTGCAGCTTTTGGAAGCTCCTGAAACATCACAGCGGACATTCCCATCTATACAAAGTTCTCCTCTTCTGAAGCTGACTCAGCAAGGTGAGGCATGACAGCTACCACTCTATTTTTTTAAAAAACAAACTTTTTCCTTTAATTACTGATATAGTATTAATATTCCTATTTATATTTTACATGCCATATGGATAAAATTCTCCTTATTTTTGATCTTAATATGTTGAAAATACATTTACCACTCTATATTTAACATAGCTATAGGCAACTACTGTGGAGAAGAGAGAAGAGTCTGACAAGAAATGGGTAGCAGATACAGATATGTATATTAATCATAGTTACATGCTATGAAGGCTATTCTGACTTATAGCAACCCTTTCCAGGATTTTCTAGGTGAAGCATGCACAGAACTTCTTTACAACTCCTTTCTTCTGGGAGCACCCTGGAACTGTGCAGGTCATTCATGGCTACATGGGCTGGCTCTTCTCCCTGGAGGCACAGAAGGGGATCAAACTCTGAACCTCTGGCTATACAACCAGATACCTAAAGCATTGAGCTAGCCAGCCAGCATGGATATAAATATACAGTACTACATATTCATCCACATATGTCGGGAGAACTATTGAAAAAAATCTGACTTGGATTTGGTAGAAGCAATCATGGGACAGTGTGTAATAGCCTCTGACATTGAAAGGCCACATCTTGAACAAAATCATATAGGAAAAATGTAAAAGAATGCCTTCCACCTTGCCCTCACTCTCTCCTTTAATGAATTCTACTTACATTAGCTTTCAGTTATAATGGCTTCAATGAAACACTGTCATTGACTTCTTTAAAAAGGGAGTCCTTTGGAGTTGATATGATGCTAATGGAACTGCCTTATAAAAGCTCTTCAGGAAACCATGCAGGTAGCGACAAGCATTTGAATGGCTCTTTAGGGGAAAGAGGCTCTTCCAATGACATTGCTGTAATGAGTGTTGTGTTCACCAGATAATGTCATTACATGTAAGAGACTCTTGAATTACAATTAAAGCTTTTTAGGATCGTGTCTGGTATCATAAACTATAGGACCCAAAGTGCAGAGTATGCTGGTGTCCTGGATAAATGTTTAACATAATGTTATCACTTTTTCATCAGAACGTTAAGTATGACTTGTCTCATCTAGGACATTCTGTCACTAGGAAAGCTGCTTCAAACATTTGCTTCCCTATAATCAAGGTATGAAAATGGCATAGGGAATTTTTCAACAGACTTTCTTTCCACTTGACTCTTTCAGATATAACAAGACTAATAGTGCTGCTGAAAGAATGTTTCAAATGCACTTCTATTTCTTCTTCCATGACCACTAATAAACTCAACATTTCTCTAATACAGATGTTCAGTACCCAAATTCAGGCTTAAATCTGCTGTCAGTTACTTAAGTCCCATTGATTTCAATGGGTTTATCCAGATAGATCTCTGGATTTAGTCTACAGCAGTGGCTCCCAACGTGGGACTTCAATTCCAAGAAGCCTAAGTCAGTACATTAGCTGATCAGTGCTTTGGGGAATTGATTTAGGCTTCTGGGAATTGAAGTCCAAAAACCAAAGGTTGGGAAACACTGGTCTACAGGCATTTCCTTTTCACTCCATTAAAAAAAGTTGTTCTAGATCAGTCCATAGTTCTACACATCAATTCGTGACCCTTTCATTTATATTTCCTACTAGGGTTTTGTGACAGCAAGGATAGGGAAGTTGGTCTTTTCTTGCAAGCAAAGTAGTAAGATACCAACAATTGAAAAAAGAAAAGGAAACCAAAATGTGCAAATTTTAATATTTCCCCATATAACATCATAAACTCACAATACAGGAGAGTGGTCAAAATCTTGAAGTGTAAAATGAGTACCTAGCATGTTGGGGCAAAATGCTAATTAACTTGTGAACCGCCCAGAGAGTACACTAAGTGCAATGGGGTGGTATATAAGTGTGATTGCTTAGTTTTCTGTATGGGAAGCAAGTACTCAAGATATGAGACTTGAGGTACCATCCTGAGACCTGGTGACCCTAACTTCTACAATTCTGTACTCATCAGCCACTCACAGTCCCATAACCTACTGTCCATCCTGATTGATGGCTGAAGTCCAAAACACCTGTAGGGACATGTATTTACAACCCTTGTGTAAATGTTGCTTTATTTAAGTTTGAATTAACATGGTTCAATTATTACAATCAATGCTTTTTGCATGCTGTTTTATATAGTAATTTGAATATCCCTGATTTAAATGAATCCACCCTGATTAGAACTCTGTTTATTCAAGATTTTTTTGTTTGCAATGCTACCACCAAATATATGTGACTACCCCATCTCCTCCACACTCCTTTCCCTAAATTCCAATTTTTATAGAATGTTCTGTTAATCCTTTTTGGCAAGAAAGAGATGGGTTATAAGAGAAAGTAGCATAATATACATGCCCAAATCCAATTATTGCTCTCAACTAAAGTAGACCTATCGAATCAATGGGATCTACATAAGCACTGACATCTTCACCTTGATTCACTGGATCTCCTCTAATTGTGACTAACTCTTAGATTTAGGCCATAATGTTCTGGTTTTAAAATACAGCAGTGGTTTCAGATATCCCTTCGCCATTAAACTGATGGATAGTTCAGTGGTTTAGGCACCTGATTGGGAGGTTTATTCCCCACTGCACCTCATTAGCTTGGGCTGGACTCGATGATCCCTTGCAGCTCTGTAGTTCTTAGATTATCATCATCATCACAATTCTGTATTTTCTGCAGTTAAACATAGATGACAATTCTCAACAGTCTCTGTAGTTCTAGAAAGATTGGCACCATTATTCCAATACAAATTTGTTGCTCCATAAAAATTATTTTCTTCTTCTCAGATTAAAAAAAATACTAATAGTTAAAAGGTTTAAACAGCTTTAGGCTTGGCACTGTGTTTCTTTTGCATAAATCCTCATTAAGTATTAAATAATAGTCAAATGTGTCACACAGTATATGATTTACATGACAAAATCAGTAGGGACTGTGCTTATCAAAAGGCACTCCTCAAATTTCAATCATTTCATTAAAAAGTATAAATATTGAAGCAAATATGGATGTTTCATTTGTTTTTTTGTTTTTGGCAGATCCAAGGACATAGAAGGGATTCAGCATAGAGACTGATTAAGGAAACCAATTTCCATTCTTCCATTTCACTGGGTGATTGAAAATGTGAGATATGAGCCAGGATTATGTAAGAGCAATGGGATATATTGCTGTGTGGCAGGAACATCTGAGGTGCTTGTTGCGGCAGCTGGTATTATATAATATAAGCAAAGTTGAGGGCCAGCAAGTAATGGAGATGAATGTTGCTGAGGGAAGACTATACCTTAGTAGTAGGAGATATGCTTTGCATGTCTCTGGTTCAGTCTCCGGTAATCACAGGTGAGGTGAGTAAGTAATGACTTCAGCCAGAAACTCAGAAGAGCTACTAACCAGCTATTGCCTTCAACTAACATGGAGTCTAGTTTGCTTCTGTGCAGCTGAAGAAAAGCAGCCACAATCATCTGTTCATGACATGGTAGACATGGTTGTGGGACCTTTAGCTGCCAATCTGAAGGAAGCATGTTCAAATATAGGTATTACTTCTGAGGTAGATCTGCTCTGCAATTTTACAAACTAATCTACCTAAGAGGATTTATGAGAGATTCCTGCACTGCAGTGGAATTTCAGTCACAGTCTGGAGCTTTGGTGCATGACTCTTGGAGAGCAATGGAATGAGAATAGCATGATGGCAAGCATATCATGGACTTGAGGAGGTCCATAGCAAAAGAAAGTTGGTGGAAGGAAATTATGCAGTCTCAACTACTTTGGTGCTGTGAATTTTGTAGTGGCAGGAATACTGCTTTGTTTTCAAAAAGAGCGTCTTCCTCTCTCCATGCCTAGTAACAATTACTGCATTCTTTCCCAAGAATCATGCTATTGCACTATTTATTGGACACTGAGTGAGGGAAAACCATTGCTCCTGCTTATGGACATCCCTCTACTTGCTTCCATTAAGTAGTAGGTACTGCACTGTAGGTTTCATATTCATTGGCCAAGAGTACACTTCTCATGTGAGATTTAGAATATATTTTCTGTTCTGTATTCAATTAATTCCAGACCTCACTAGGAGAAACAAACACAAAGTTCCCTTTCTCCCTTTTTTCTTTTTTCTTTTATTTCTTTCTCTCTTTGCCACACACCTTTTTGTCATTCTATTCTTTCTTGTGAAAGAGGAAAAGTGGGGAAATGACAGCCATGTCTAGAAAGAGGTCTCAACTACTGTGGGTAAATCAATCTATCACACATGCAAAAAGACGATGATGATGAAACCTGCCATGAAACTTAATCACTAAAGGTCATGTCGGGGAGCGAGGAACAGATTAAATTAGCATAGTATTAGATATGGAAAATGATTTCTGTCAAAATCATCTTTACCACAATTATAATATGTTAATTACGTATTTCATTAAGGAAGTTGATTATGGTTCACAGATGAAATCATGCAGACGAAGACACCTGGAAGGAAGCACTAGAGCCTGAAGTTAGAAAGAAAGGGAGGGAGGGAGGGAGAGGCATGAGTCTGCACACCCAGACACACAGATTTATTAGCAATTTTCAGGTCACTAAAAGAAAGCTCCTGCCAGTTTTCTTAAATCAGCACTAAATAGATACTGAAATATATCATGGTATTGCAAGCATACACAATAGCAACAGATCCAGATGTGCAACAGCATTCCAAAATAACCACTGCAAAGCTTTGGGGGAGGAAAGTGGCATGGCTGAGCAATGCTGAACTATTCAATTTTCCATTCCCTAAGCCAAGGATTCTTAACCTGTGGCCCATGGGCCAGATGCAGCCCATGGTGCCATTTCATGTGCCCCCCCAATCACTTTCACCACACCCAGAAGTGCCATATGGTGGAGGAAGGGCAAAATGGCTGTCCACCCCTTGAAGCTGTTTGAGGGAGCATGACCCAGCCCCCGTCTTTAAAAGGTTGAGAACTCCTGCCCTAAACTGCTTCTTTAAAGATGTTTTCTGTCAGTTTCTATACAAACCTCATAGGTAGGGAAAAACAACTTCAGCAGCAAACCAGAGAAAAAAGCAGAAAATTGAGTGCAGAGGAATATTCAGTTTGGTATGCTTTAAACCAGGGGTCCCCCCCCCCAGGGGTCCCTAATTGTTCTTGGACTTCAGTTCCCTGATGTCCAAATCACTACACCTGCTGACCAAGATTCTGTGAATTGAAATCCAAGAACATCTGGGGGCCCAAGGTTGAGAAACCCTGGTTTAAACTATTTCTACTGAAAGACTGGAAATTTGATTCTACAAAGGAACTTAATACAGTTTTGGTTCCAAGATAAAAAATTGGACTTTCATAGCTTCAGGTTTTTAGAAATAACGGTTCTATTTATCAGATGTAACTAAAGTAGTTGTCTTTCTAGCTACTTTTAGAATCTCAATAGTACAAGCAATTTGGTGTGATACAAAACACACTCTCCTGTCTAGTTCATTGTCAGCATAACCTCTTCAACAAAGCATTAGACAACAGTATATACTGTGGCACATTCCTCCTTCACTAAGAAGTGAAGCTATAACCCAGGGGTGCCCAAACATTTTGGGCCATGGGCCGGTCATGTGGTTCAGCAGGCCAGTCACATGGTTCCTCCCACCAGAAGTGGAAGTAAAACACATCTTGCAATCTGTTTTGCAGGAGATATGTTTTGCGACAGGATGAGATAGATTTTTAGGTTGTCATATTCTCTGCTTATGGATGCATTTTACTTTGCTTCCAGGAGCGGTGAGGGCAGCATGGGCCAGATGAATTGGTGTCGGGGGCTGGATCCGGCCCACTGGCCATAGTTAGGCACCCCTGCTATAACCACTGTAAATTTTAGCAGCAGCTTAACATGTAGAGATACATTGCAAAACAGTGAGAGCCCTACATTAAGGTTTTGTAGTTGTGTCTTTGTTAATTAGAGATTTTTGTCTTCCCTTTGCAGGTGCACCCCCCAAAGAAAGACTCAGACTCAGGTATATGGATAAAGGCATCGGGCCACTTTTATTGAATAATGCCCTAGTCCGAATTATAACTTTCAATTGGTGTATTCATCCAATTGTAATTCTTTAAGGCAAGCAGGCCGCAGTAACACTGGTAAGGTTCCTCCCAAAATGCCAATGGCAATTGGCTACATGTAACTATTTGTATCAATTTGTTTGTTGGCACAAACAAATTGTTGAGCGGAGACAATATACTATCTACTGACCCCACCCTATGACGTGTATCTGTTAAATATCAAGGTGATGCAGGCTGTGAAGCTCCTGCCATCACCCCTTGCCTGGTTCGCCCTTGACCGGCCAAACCTATTTCCCCTGTACCTGTCTACGTGTTGGCCAGTCAATGACTCACCGCCCCCCCCCCCCCCCCGACTGTCAGGCCTGCTTGCATATCCTCAAGAAAGATGTTCATACCTCTGGCCGACAAGTGGACCCCATCTCCTGCACAGAGATCATAATCCTGCAAGCCTATCCTAGGGTGCCGGATGGCTGTCCCCAAGCCCTTGTCTGCCAGGAACCAGGCAACAGCCCTGTTCACCGAGCAGCGAGCGCGGTCAAGGGCACGGAGGTCAACACCTCCTATGTAAGTATGTCGCAGCACCATGTCCAACCATAGCAGCCGCGTGGACAGCCATACGTAATGCAAAAAGGCTAGGTCCCTGCAAATCGTGAACTTTAAAGAGAGGCCAGTGACCTGTGCAAGGTCATTGCCACCGAGATGCAGGATGAGGACATCAGGCGGGCCAGCATCCCTGATGGAAAACAGGAATGGCAACAGATCCCGCCATTTGATACCGCGCTTACTGTACCATCACAAACGTTCAGTTGCACATAGCCCGAGATGGGGTCCCCACTCTGTCGCCGCAGCGGACTGCGCTGCCCAGTGCACGTAACTGTGGCCCACCAGCCATACTGCCACCGGTGTGCAGGGACACACAGGGTCTGTAAAAGAAGGAAAAAAGAAATAATGACATAACTGGTACTCACACATGGAGGGGGCGTACGTACAATGCAAAGCGCATGGATCCCCACCTGCCCATCCTGCATATATCAGCCTCAGAGTACCCAAACGCAGCCGCAGTAGAAGCGGCGCCTATCCTAAATGAATGGGTGCTGTAACGAGCCCCAGGGAGGCCCACACTGGTAAGTGCCATGCCGGTCACCCTCCAAAACTGGAATTTAGTAAGGGGAGACCCATCCTGGTGGCAGAAAAAACGGCCAGGGTGCGTACCACGCACTGCCAACAACTCATGTAGGGCACCAACCGGACAGATGTCTTCAATGGAACATCGTAGCAGTCTGACTCCACTGCCTACGCCTTGCTGATCAACCTTTGAGGACCGTATCCTCAACTGAGTCCACTCTTGAGTAACATAGACATTGTCGAGTTCCAGTGCCCTATGAGACGCATCCGTCTTAGACAGCGGTACCAACTCACTGATGCGGAGCGCTCCAAAGAAGGCTACAGTGGTGGCGGCATGAAAAAGAGCCACCTCGTACCTATCATAGCATAAGTTATGCCAGCCTCGTGCAAGGTGGGTAAGAACCTCTGGTGAAATAGGGTGACGTGTGTCCTGGCGGCGGCCACGCTCATGTGTCCACCCTTCCAAAACATGATGTATGCGGAAATCATTCACGCAGCCTGCGAAGCCCCGCACCTTGGCCATAAATGCCAGTGCCGAAAGCCTAGAGACTATAGTACGGAGGGCCAGCCCATGACCGTGAAGATAAACCATGTATTGCAAAATCTGGTCTACAGGTATCGGCCACACTTCGGGCAACCGTAGTTGGTCACAAAAAGTTCTAAATTGTATGAAAGCATGTTGATACGCCTTACGTGTGCGAGGTGTCAAAGACATGCCGATCGCCCGGTTCACCTCTCCTCGCCAAATGTCCAAATCTCGGCCAGGAGTGGCGAGGGGAATTCCTCTGCTTCGGGAGCCAAGGCTCGGAACCAGGAGATCTGCAGGCGCGATAAAGCATCAGCAATATCATTATTAATGCCTGGTACATGTCTGGCCCTGAACAGCACATTAAGGCGTAGGCTTCTCAAGACAATGCCATGACCCTAGGGGATTTGGACGTCTGAGCGTTAACAATGTGCACCACTGCAGCATTGTCTCACCAAAAATGGACCACTGAGTTGGCGCACTTATCGCCCCATAGCATTAGTGCCCCCCAAATGGGAAAAAATTCCAGGAAAGTAAGATCACAGAGACGATCCGTGCCCTGCCATGCGTGAGGCCATCAGCCATATGCCCACCTTCCTTCGAAATATATCCCATAACCCAGAGAGCCAGAGGCATCCGACTGTACTTGAAATTTAGGGCAGACCATAAGGTCCGATCTCCAAAAAGAAACCCCGTTAAATTCCTGTAGGAATGTGAGCCAAACCGAAAGGTCTGACCGTATACCCCTGGTGAGCCGTACCATGTGGTGGCGTTTTAATAGGCCAGCCATGGCATCACACAGACGCCTGGCAAAAGCTCTGCCCGGTGTCACCACCTGGCAGGTGAAATTGAGGTGGCCGTGCAGTACCTGTAGCTCACGAAGGGACACCTTACGTTTAGAAATCAGTGCCCGAATCGCCGCAGAGATCCGGGCCACCTTGTCCACGGGTAACCTGGATGCCTGTGCGACAGTGTCAATTTAGATGCCTAAAAAGGTGAGCTTGGTGGCTGGGCCCTCGGTCTTTTCAGGCGCTAAGGGGACACCCAGTTCTCGCATAAGGGCCTGAAATGTAGTAAGGAGACGCGTACACGTGTCCGAGCCCCGTTCACCCCCGAACAAAAAGTCATCGAGGTAATGGGCTACAGACCGGGACCCTGACCTTTGAACAAAGGCCCATTGAAGGAAAGTGCTAAATCGTTCGAATGCCGAACATGAAATAGAGCAGCCAAAAGGCATGGCCTTATCTACATAGAATTTTCCCCTACAACGGAAACCCAACAGCTCAAAGTCCTCGGGGTGCACTGGCAGTAATTGGAATGCCGATTTAATGTCACACTTTGCCAAGAGTGCCCCAGGACCACAGGCGAGTACCATCTGTAGGGCCTGATCAAACGAAGTATACCTGACCAAACAAAGGTCATCAGGAATAGCATCATTGACCGAGGAACCCGCAGGGTAGGAAAGATGGTGTATTAGGCGAAATTCACCTTGGGTCTTTTTTGGCACTAGCCCCAGAGGGGAGACCTTCAAGTTAGGGAATGGTGGTTCATCAAAGGGCCCTGCAATCCTCATAGCCTGCAACTCCTTAGCTATGCTTTGTGCAGCGACCTCCTCATTGCCCTTTAGTGAAAGTAAGTTCGGGGCGTCCTGCGGTCCCCGAACACCCCTAAATGGTATGTGAAAGACAAACTGGAAGCCTTCAAGCAGGTACTTCGCATCATTCCATCTAGGATAAGCGGAAAGCCATTGACCTAACATGGGAATATTAATTGGGGTGGGGGCCTTTTGCTTGGCCAGCACCATCAGAGGGAGCTCTGACCGCCCCCTGCCCACCCCTACCTCTGCCTCGTGACCCACCAGCCCGCGGGCACGCAGAGGCACTGTGAGGGCCAGAGCAAGAGGGACACTCGTGCCGGAAATGACACTGACGCTTGTTGCACACGCTGCTAGCTGAGAAGCTCCAACACAGCAGGCGGGCTGGAACCCCCTGCCCTGCCAGCTGGTGGGGAACCTGCGTCACAGCCACCTGCTGCACGGCATGGCCACAATGGTACCTATCACCAGGCGCCGGACGCGTGGGAGTCATATACAAGAGCCACAATTGCTGGCAGGGCTCATCCCACCTCATTTCAGGATGTAGGGCCACCCTCATCCTAAATTCCTCGTCGTAAGCCAACCACGACGGGCCAGGAAAGTCAACCATCGCCCTATAAATATTGTCGAGATATTGGACCATCGGAATGGCCAAATCAGGCCGGGCCCTCAGGTACATCGCCATATATATAAGATATGCTGGCAACCAATTGGCCCAGGTACGCGGTGGCTTACGACGACGGGACAATTCTTTGTCCCGGTCATCCTGTCCCTCCCTCTCCTCCTTAGTGGGCTCACGATTCAGGAGGGAAAAAATATCAATGTACTCCCCTCTCCAAATCTTATCCCTAGTAGCCTGTGAAAGTTGATCACCCAGGGGGAGGGAATAACCAGCTGTCGGCAGAGCCGCCGTCGGCACCTGTTGAATGAAGGGTATGTGCAGTGGGCCCTGAATAGCCCCTGCGACGCTTGGCATACACCCAGGGGCGGACACCCCTGTCCTAACTGTGGGGCCATTCGGTAACCAGGAATTAACAGGGCAGTGTGGAAGCAACTGCCCACCCACAGTAACCTGCCGTGGCCATGGCCACTGTACCCCCCAGTGTAACTGGACAGTGTCGGTGCACTAAATTGAACCGGATACTCCCTGTTCGCACCCCCGTGAGCTGCCCCCACCGGGGGTTCCAGCCCACGGCGGGCGTCGGAGCTCGCGACAGGCATCGAGCTCTGGGGCCACACCTGACTGCTCCCTACCGGCAGATTCGAACATGTGGGGAGCTGCGAGGCGCCAGGTTGGGCTGGCCTGACGGCCTCAAGCAGCTCGAACCTGTTGGCGGCCCACTGGAGAGTCACGGCCGACGTGTCTGAGAGTGACGAAGGGGCTGTGATAGAAGCAGCAGACAAACCCCCTTCAGGAGGTGGTTGGGCAATGCCCAGTGAAGCCTCTAGCACCAAAATACGTGCAAGAAGGGCATCGACAGTCTCTGAGCCCCCAGTATAAAGTGGGCCGGGTGGGCCGGACGGCCCTGTGGCCAGTTGCTGAGCAGGAAACCCAAATGGGGATCCAGGGCCTGAGTAGGGCCATGCCCAAAACTCTGGTCCATGGGGGGGCCGGAGGAATGGTGGGGTGGAAACCGCCACCGAGTCCAAGCGGGCCACCCTGTCCTGAACCAAAGAAATCCCGCCCAGGGGCAGGGATGCCCGAGGAGCCAGCCTGAGCCGGCCCAGCCTGGAGGCCTGTGCCGGGCTGACCAGTGGAAGCCTGCTCGGCCCCACTGGCAACGGCGGGCAAGGCCATCCCGCTGCCCAGTTGGGGGGGTGCAGCCCGAGTCCTCCAACCCGATGGCTGCCCCCCGGTAGAGGGAGGGGTGGAAAAGCCCTTCCCCTCGGCCGCGGCTTGACCGCCAGGCCTTTGTGCTTGGGAGCCATGGCTCCCAAAGAAGCGATGGATCCCTGGCCAGGGATCGGTTCCTGTGCCCTGAGTACCGCCGAATTGAAAAGGAGAGAACTCCGTTCAAGGCAAAGGTACGAAAGGGCAAAGAAGCAGAAACGCGGCGGAGAAAACTTCTCCGCTCCATCGCGTTTCTAAAATGGCAGCTCGGCTGCCTCGTGGCCACCCCTTTTATAGAGGGGTGGCCACACCCCCTAACTCACCCGGATGTCTGAGTCCGGGTGGGGGTGGGGGCTGCAAAGAGCGCGGCGGCCATTTTGGCACCGCGCTTTCATTTTTGCTTTCCAATGAATTGGCACTCCTAGCTTGGAATCTATGGTTAGCATCATACAGGGCTAACCCATGAGATTTGAGTGCCTGAGTTGAAAGACATGTTGCCATCCCTTATTTCAAATACAGAAGATTTTTATACTGGCACAGGTTGAGGGGACAGTGTCCTCAGTGGCTTATGCCAACTCAGGGGATGTATCAACAGTTTGTTCAAAAATCCCATCTCCACATCATAGGCTGCCTGAGGTAAACACATCAGCCCCTAAGGCCAGCCTTATTATCAACCTTCCTTATAGCCTAAATATATAGAACTCAAATTCTCTTTTTCTTTCTCTCCTAGCTCAAAACATAATATCCATACTGATGTCTTAATACTGTTTTTACCTTTTATATTATCTGTACCACAGCTGCTTCTTTAATTGGCAAAGGTCTGATCAGTTTTTAAATTAACTTATTTTTATTTTGCTCATAGTTTTCTATTTACTCTTACTTTTGTTTCTCTTTCCTTCTTCCTATCAATGCCAAACTTCAATCTGTCTTTCTGTTATGTATGTTAATTGTGCTTAAACTGTCAAGGCGATTCAAACCCGTGTTTTCCTAAACTGTCAAACAGCATCCCTGTTTGACAGCTACGAAATCTCGCCAGATAGTATAATCTCGTGAGATTTTGATATGGTGCACAAATTAGAATCTGACCGGTGCAGAATGTATCATTTTTCATGTATCTATTCTTATGCAAATAAGTGCACACTCTGTTAGCCAATGGGCTTTTGTTATTGTTGTTACTGTTACTGTTTAAAGTGTATACAAGTCCGATTTTTGCCCCATCCAAAGTGTGTTCAAATCCCACTAATAAAGAGCTGAATTTCACTACTTTATTCATCTGCGTCTTCATTCCCTGAACACTAAACTTTCCTAACTCTTTCTTTTTTACTTGTTCCTTATTTAAATGAGAATACATCTTACTCACAGGATTCCTTTAGCAATAGCTGTATTAGGCAGAGCCTCATTGCCTTACCACCTGCCCACCCCATACACACTTTGCCCTCAGGTTTTTTTTTAGATTACATTTGATTTTGACACCATGCTTCCTAGTATGCTAGTTTTTAGAGAGGGAGTATTACTGGCAAGAACCACCTATACATCACAGACATTACATTTGTGCATCAATGCAGCACATACATTAACAAATTTTAAGCATATAAAAACAATATTTCAATTTAGATACTAAAGAGACTCTTGAACCTATTTGTGTAAAATTACTCAACCATTGCTAACTCACTGGGGACTAGGAGACTGCCAATTATCAGGTACTGTACTGAAATTAAAATCTTATGCATCTGTATTTTGGCGGGAAGAGCCCTCTCTGAGGTGGCTATTAATGTTACATACACTCACCAAATCTGTTACAGCAAATCAGTGAGAGATGTGAATATGTAGATGTGTGCATTTTGATTCAGAGATGTGTTGGAGACAACTGGAGCCAGCCTGAATCTGTTCAGTATGACTCAGACCTGATCTAATCCTAGCTGCAACCAAATCAAGTCACACTCATATTGAATTCACCAATTTGGGTCCTAAACTGAATAGGAGACAAATACATGGCCACGTTTGAAGCTAAACATTAGCAGGAAAGCAATACAGGTCACAGGTCAACGCACTTCATCCAAAACATGAGCTGCCCGATGCACTTTTTGTACTTTAACTGCTACCCAAGGATATATTACAGCAGGATTTGCCTGCTGTAATTTGCCAGTCCATTTGCCAGTCCACTAGCCAGTCCATTCTAGTCCAATCCATCACAAATGGGTTTGAAGGAGTGAATTGAAACACATGCTTTGATAGGTTCAACATCTACAAACAACAGATTTGCAGCACAGACTTAACCACATGTGAGGTCTCCTTGCTCAAAAGCCAGTTGTATCCGACTCTAGGGTTTGGTGCTCATCTCCGTTTATAGCCAAAGAGCCAGTGCTGTCTGCAACTGCAGATGTTTCCATGGTCATGTAGCAGGTGCTCCTAGATGCTGGAGCATCTATTACCTTTCCCGTTGGAGTGGTACCTATTTATTTATTTGCATTTTTGCTTTCGCACTGCTAGGTTGGCAGGAGCTGGGACAGATGACAGGCACTCACTCAATTGCACAGCACTCAGGTCGCAAACTGCTGACCTGCTGACCTTCTGGTTGTCAAGCTAAACCTCTTAGCCATTCAGCTACCACAGCCCTCCATGTTCTATATTAGCAAAGTCCAACCAGTCCATATTTGAGGAAAACAAATTGCCCCCAACTTAAATAATGAAACAATTGAATGCACCACTTGAGTTTGAGGGGAATGATAAAATACAAAAAGGGTACATCAATGTACCCATGTGTTTTGTATTTAAGGAAATGTGTTTGCCATTTTGTCTTGTTGTGAAAGAGTTTAATATGTATTTGCTTTACTATGGTCCGAAGTCTCGCAAGACTTCGAGAGGGTTCTAAACGAGAACAGAGCTGTCATTGCAGGCGCACCCCCCCCAATAACGGACACAGACAACATTGAAAGTGGATAACAGCAAAGGGCCACATTTATTGATTCAATGCCCTAGTCCGAATTATAAATTTGTATTGGTAAAACGACCAATCATAATTCCTAAGGCAAGCAGGCCGAAGTAACACTGGTAAGGTACCACCCCAAAATTGCCAACGGCAATTGGTTACAATGTATCAATTTGTATCAATTTGTTTGTCAACAACAAACAAATTGTTGACCGTAGTCAATAACTAACTCATGACCCCACCCTCTGACGCGTATCCGTGAAATCACAGGGGTGATGCATGCTGGTTAGCAATCACCATCACCCCATCGCCTGGTTCGTCGTTGACCGGACAACGTTTAACTAATTTATTCCTGTCTAGTGTTGTCCAGTCAACTGCGAACCTGCCGGATACTTGTGGGTCATACTGTTTACCTTACCAGTGCTACCCGCCCATGTGACCAAAGTCAACAGCAGTAATGGAGAAAGACCCCTATATCAAACCATAGCCACAGTGTGGGGTGGGCAAAAAAGCCAGGACCCGAAGCCAATATGGGTCCCAACCAAAAATTCCCACCCGGCCCCGAAGCGACCATAATCACACTGTTAACTAGGGAGGGGGTGGAGGGGAAAAACTTCTCCGCTCCGTCGCTGAGGCAAAATGGCAGCACGGCTGCCTCGTGGCCACCCCTTTTATCAAGGCGGTGGCCACGCCCCTAACTACCCGGATTCTCTGTCCTGTGGGGGGGGGGGGCCCGCAAAGGGCGCGGCGGCCATTTTGGCGCCGCGCTTGCATTGCAGGCGCACCCCCCCAATAACGGACACAGACAACATTGAAAGTGGATAACAGCAAAGGGCCACATTTATTGATTCAATGCCCTAGTCCGAATTATAAATTTGTATTGGTAAAACGACCAATCATAATTCCTAAGGCAAGCAGGCCGAAGTAACACTGGTAAGGTACCACCCCAAAATTGCCAACGGCAATTGGTTACAATGTATCAATTTGTTTGTCAACAACAAACAAATTGTTGACCGTAGTCAATAACTAACTCATGACCCCACCCTCTGACGCGTATCCGTGAAATCACAGGGGTGATGCATGCTGGTTAGCAATCACCATCACCCCATCGCCTGGTTCGTCGTTGACCGGACAACGTTTAACTAATTTATTCCTGTCTAGTGTTGTCCAGTCAACTGCGAACCTGCCGGATACTTGTGGGTCATACTGTTTACCTTACCAGTGCTACCCGCCACACGGAGGGGCTTCACAGAAGACCTGACGCCCCCCCCCAGACCGTCAGCTCGGTCAACAGGCCTGCTCGCCAGTCACCCAACAGGAGGTCCATACCTCCTCGCGACAGATGGACCCCATCCCCTGCATAGAGGTCATAATTTTGCAGACTAATATCGGGGTGATGACTAACCCGCCCCCAAGCCCTGGTGGTAAGAAACCGCGCCACCGCCTTGTTGACCGCGCGCCTTGCGCGGTCAAGCGCAAGGAGGTTAACGCCCCCTCTGTAAGAGTGGCGCGGAACAATGTCCGACCAAACCAGGGTTGTGGCAGGCCAGACATAGTGCAAGTAGGCGAGTTCCTCGCAAATCGCATGCTTGAGCGATAAGCCGGTGACCTGGCCCAAATCATTGCCCCCCAGGTGGATAATTAGAATGTCAGGCGGGTCAGCCCCCAGGCCAGAAAAAAGGAAAGGCCTCAGCTCCTGCCATAACATCCCAGGCTTACCATGCCATGCGAGACTGGCGTGGTCACCCAGTCCCAGTCGGGGTCCCCACTCTGTCGCCGCAGCGTAACGCGCTGCCCTGTGCACATAGCTGTGGCCCACCAGCCATACTGTCACCGGTGTAATACGACACCCAGGGTCTGCAATAAAATTGAGAAAAAGGAAGGTAAGGTGACTGAATTGGTACTCATGGCGGGAGTGGGCGCACATAAAACTGAAAACACTGTGAGCCCCACCTCCCCATGCTGCGTATGTCAGCCCCCGAGTACCCAAAAGCAGCTGCTGTAGAGGCTGCACCAATACGGAACGAATGTGTGCCATAACGGGCACCTGAAAAACCCACCCTGGTGAGGGCTATGGCTGTCACCTTCCAAAACTGAAATTTAGTAAGGGGAGACCCATCTTGGTGACAGAAAAACGGGCCGTGGTGCCAGCCACGCAGTGCCAGGTACTCCTGTAGGGCACCAACCGGACAGATGTCTGCCAAAGAACACCGTAGCAGTCTTACTCCACTGCCTACGCCGTGCTGATCTGTTTTTGAGGAGCGAATCCTCAACTGGGCCCAGTCTTTGGCAACGTAGACATCTCCGAGTTCCAGTGCCCTACCACTTGCATCCGCCTTAGACAGCATCACGAGTTCGCTGACGCGGAGCGCTCCAAAAAATGCCACCGTTGTGGCTGCATGAAAAAGGGCTGCCTCATAATGATCAAAACAGAGGCCTGGCCAGCCCCGGGCCAACTGGGTAAGAACCCCTGGGGAAATAGGGTGCCGGTCGTCCGGGCAACGCCCGCGCTCGCGCACCCACCCCTCCAAAACGTGTCTCACACGGAAGTCAGAGGTGGTATCCACATGACCCCCTACTTTGGCCATAAAAGCCAACGCCGAGAGCTTGGATGCTATGGTGCGAGGTGCAAGGCCCTGTGCATGGAGGTGGACCATGAACCGCAGTACATGGTCCACCGGAATAGGCCAGGTCTCTGGCAAGTGAAATTGAGTGGCAAAAACCCTATATGAACTGAGTGCTTGTTGATACGCCTTACGCGTGCGTGGCGCTAGTGAAAGGCCAATCGCCCGGTTCACCTCTCCTTGCCAATAGTCCACGTCTCGTCCGGGAGTGGCGAGGGAAATTCCTCCGCATCCGGGGCCAAGGCGCGGAACCGGGAGATCTGCAGGCGGGACAAAGCATCAGCAATATCATTATTAACCCCTGGGACATGCCTGGCCCTGAACAAGACATTGAGGCGCAGGCAGCGCAGCACAAAATGGCGCACTAGATCCATAACCCTGGGCGATTTAGAAGTCTGTGCATTGACAATGTGTACCACAGCAGCATTGTCGCACCAAAAATGCACTACCGAATTAGCCCACTGTTCGCCCCATAGCATCAAAGCCCCCAGAATGGGAAAAAATTCCAGGTATGTGAGATCCCGCAGGCGACCTGTGCCTGCCCATGCCGGTGGCCACCCACCATAGGCCCACTTCCCATTGAAGTACATCCCATAGCCCAGGGATCCTGAGGCATCAGACTGGATCTGGAAATTGGGGGAAGCCAGGAGGTCCGACCTCCAAAATGAGACCCCGTTAAACTCCCTCAGGAATTGCAACCAGACGAACATGTCTGCCCTGATAGCCCGGGTGAGCCTAACTCTGTGGTGGGGCCTGGATAACCCTGCCATGGCGTCGCATAAGCGCCGGGCAAAAGCCCTGCCCGGTGCGACCACCCTGCAGGCAAAATTAAGGTGCCCATGTAGCACCTGGAGTTCCCTCAGGGATGCCTTACGCTTGGCCAGCAATTCCGAGATAAGGGTCACTATCCTGGACACCTTATCACCCGGCAACCTAGAAGCCTGCTCTACTGTGTCAATCTCAACCCCCAGGAATACTAACTTGGTCGATGGGCCCTCGGTCTTTTCGGGCGCTAAAGGGACACCAAGTTCCTGCATTAGCGTCTGAAATGTATTGAGGAGACGTGCACACGTGTCCCAGCCCCGTTCACCCCCGAATAAAAAGTCATCCAGGTAATGGGCTACAGACCGGGACCCTGACCTGCGGACAAAAGCCCACTCTAGGAAAGTACTAAAACGCTCGAAGGCCGAGCATGATATGGAGCAGCCAAAAGGCATGGCCTTATCAAAATAATATTCCCCTTTAAATTTAAAACCCAGCAATTCAAAGTCACCCGGGTGCACTGGCAAGAGGCGAAAAGCTGACTTAATGTCGCACTTGGCCAGCAAGGCACCCGGGCCACACGAGCGCACCATGCGCAGCGCATGGTCGAACGATGTATACCTGACCGAACAAAGGTCATCAGGTATAGCATCGTTGACCGATCTGCCGGCTGGGTAGGACAAATGATGAATAAGGCAAAACTCACCTAGGGACTTTTTGGGAACCAAACCCAATGGTGAAACCTTAAGGTTGGGAAAAGGGGGTGCAGGAAAAGGTCCAGCGACCCTGCCCGCGTCTAATTCCTTTTTAATGCTGGCCGCAGCCACCTCCTCCCTTCCTCTGAGGGATAACAGGTTGGGAGCATCCTGAGGGGATCTAACACCCATAAAAGGGATACGAAATCCCTGCTTAAAACCTTGAATGAGATACTCTCTGTCCTCCCCCTTTGGGTACGATGCGAGCCAGCGCTCCAGCATGTCCACCTTAATTGGGGAGGGGGCCTTTTGGAGAACTAGTTCCCTCCGTGGCAGCCTTGCCAGCCCACTGTCCACCCCTCCCTCTGCCTCGCGCCCCCCCAGGCTTGGGACAAGCCGAGGCTGCGTGGGGACCAGAACACGTGGGACACTCATGCTTATACCTGCAGTTCTTTCGGTTGCAGGAACCATTTGACGAGAAAGTCCAGCACAGCAGGCGGGCTGGAACCCCCTGCCCCGCCGGTTGGCGGGTAACCTGCGCTGGAGCTGCTCGCTGGACCGCATGTCCACAATGGTATCTATCCCCCGGGGCAGGGCGTGTGGGTGTCATATACAAGAGCCACAGTCTCTGGCAGGGCTCATCCCATCTCATCTCGGGATGGAGGGGAATCCTCATACGGAATTCCTCATCATATGCTAGCCATGAGGGGCCCGGGAAATCTACCATCGCCCTATATATGTTGTCCAAATATTGGACCATGGGAATAGCTAGATCCGGCCGCGCCCTCAAATATACCGCCATATATATCAAATAAGCGGGGAGCCAGTTAGCCCAGGTACGCGGCGGCTTGCGGCGGCGTGCCTGCTCCTTGTCCTTCTCATCCTGACCCTCCCTTTCTTCCTTGGTGGGCTCTCTGTTCAGGAGTGAGAAGATATCTACATACTCCCCCCTCCAAATCTTTTCTCTGGTAGCCTGTGCCAAGTGATCGCCCAGTGGCAAGGAATACCCTGCCGTCGGCAAAGCCGAAAAGGGGACAACAGGCCTGGTAAAGGGAGCCGGAGCTAACCCTGCCACCCCCAAGACATTGCCAGCAGTGTAAGAGCCTAGGCCCACCCCCGTGGGCATGGTGGCAGTCGTTGTCGCCGGGAGGGGCACCAGAGGGGTAGTCCCCGCACCACCCGAGCGAGGCCAAGGCCACTGAAAGGCCCCCCCTATATTGGGAATATGTGTAGATGTACTCGTTTGCACCATATACTCACATGCTGCACCCCCGTGGGCCGCCCCCACCGGGGGTTCTGGCCCACTGGGGGCGTCGGAGCTCACGACCGATGTAGAGCTCATCACCGGGGCTTGACCCGCACCAGGTTGCTGGCTGGGGAGCTGCGAGGCAGTGGCCGTAGCCGCGCCACCCGCCTGCAGCAGCTCAACCCTCCCCGCCGGCTGTTGTCCTGCTGCCGTTAGCGCCTCCAAAGGTACCCCAAAAGGGGCACCTGCCTGACTGGCCCGGGCCAAAGACGCCTCGAGGGCCGCAATACGTGCCAGTAAGGAGTCCACATTAACCATGGGTAAAGGGCCGGCCGGCCCGCCTGATCCTTGCATGGGGACAGGACCATGCACCCCAGGGGCCGTATATTGCCATTGACTACCGCCGAAGCCCGGGAGGGCTGGTGGATTAACCTGCCAAGGCAGGGAGCCGGGCCACCCCCCAAGGCTAGAGGGCCCCGGGAGAGGCTGCGGCCCAACAGGAATAGGCCCAACCGATTGAGCAGGAGGATGAGCGGTGCCCACCGCTCGCGGGCCGCGGGCCGGAACTCCCTCCGCGCCCGCACTTTGATCGGTCCAAGGGGCGATAGCCCCCATGCCACCAGCCCCGGCCGGGGATGGCAAAGGTGGCTGCTGGGGAGGCGGCACCGCGGTCCTCCGACCCGGATTACGCCTCCGAACCACCCGAGCTGCATTCGCAGCAGCCTTCTTTTTGGAAGGCATCTCACCGCAGCAAAAAGGGAAGCTAGCTAGTAAACGGAACTAAAAGGCTTCCCGGTAGCACCAACGAGCGACGGAGACGCAGGGGGAAAAACTTCTCCGCTCCGTCGCTGAGGCAAAATGGCAGCACGGCTGCCTCGTGGCCACCCCTTTTATCAAGGCGGTGGCCACGCCCCTAACTACCCGGATTCTCTGTCCTGTGGGGGGGGGCCCGCAAAGGGCGCGGCGGCCATTTTGGCGCCGCGCTTGCAATGGTTCTAATGGTTTTTTTTCCAACTGTCAGTTCTGATCAGAGATAGTTAAGGTAAGTGAGTGTGTGTGGTTAGCTCTGGTCACCTATTCTTATTCCAAATAAAGTTGTGTGTTTGGCCTGGCTGCTGCCTATTATTTCCAGAACACTAAACCATGTTTTAAGTGAAAAGGGTTGCTCTGTGGTCTTATGATTTCTTTGCTTTCTCTGATACAGTTTCAGCCATAAATTTTACTCTAAATTGAAAGGTTTTATTTTCCTTACTGGGAATCTCTCTGCTTTTTGAAGTGTATAAACACATAGCTATTTATGTTGGGAAAAGAAAATGTTTTCAATGAGCAAATTAAGCTAAGATATTTTAGGTGGCTATATAAATAATAAAGCAAACAGTCAACAGCAACATTAAATCTCAGAATCACTGTAGGAAGCAGCCTATCTTTTCCAAGACAATTCTAAGAAACATACACCCATGCAAAAGGAAGAAGCTATAGCTATCTAAGCCTGTCTGAAGAGAGACAGGTACTGCATATTACTGTTGATGCATAACTCTAAATTTTCCTGAGGAAACACAGTCCAAGATCAAATGTATTTCACCAAGATGGTAGTTCTGCCAAAGGAAGCAATGGGGAGCATCATTCTTCACCTATAATTGCAACTATACATTGCCATTTTGGATAAAAAAGACAAGTAGATACCTCAGGTTTTCAGAAGGTGGAAGGAGTGAGAGGTAGAAGTGCAGCATCAGGGAATAATGACCATAATCAAAATGTTGCCAAAAAAAAAAAGATCAGAGTTTCCACAATTTAATTCTATGGGGGAAAGATGGATAATTTCATTTTCTTGAATTTTCCTGAATTTAATTTTAGGAGATTAAAATTTTTCCTAGCCCTGTTAATCAAGATCACGAAAACCTTTCCATAGTATATTTTCTAAATTTTTGCCAAAGATTCCTGTGTCCACCGTGGCACTAAGAAACACTAAGCAACATTAGCAAACAAGTCTCTGTTCATTGTAACTTATCTTAAGTCACATGAATGCTGGTACTGTATTGATACATATGATCATCAGTCAATTCTGCCATCTGTATTCTAGAGTTTCAGATTTGAGATTTTAAGGTTTTTTAAGGTTTTTTAAGATTTTATAGATTTATGATGTTTATTCATGTGTATGGGGTATTGGATTGTTTTATGTTTAGTGGTTGTCTCTTGCACTGTAAGCTGCCCGGAGTCGCTTTGGTGAGGGGGCAGCTAAATAAGTCTAAATAAATAAACAGATGTGAGAAGGAAACTATTCCATGTTGAGGAAGAAAATGAACTACCAAAAATTTTAACCAAAGTGAATCTAAAACAGAATGCCAAATTATGGACCATAAATGTCACTAGAAAAGGAACCTAGAGATAGACCCAGAAGGAACACTTACAAGTCTTAGTCAAATATAATTACCTCATCCAAGTATTTCCTATTGAGCAAGAATGTGTCAATGCAAGTGTGCCCTTTTTCTGATAGATTTTGCCACAAAGAATAATCATTGTGGGAATTAAAGCACAATTGTCAAGAAAGACTTGGTCATCATGAAAGAGATCATCATGTCTCATCCAATTGTCCTTTTGCTTTCCAGCAGTAATTACTTCAGTAATTAATCTCTGTCATTTAACTGTATTACATTTTGAAAAGAGAAAATGGAAGAAAGACCTGTTTCCGACTAATTTACATCACAGTTTAAAATCCTAGAACAGGGCAAATCAAGTGTCAAACTTTAGCCCTCTTGTAGATTTCTAAAATAGTCTCATTCTGACATGTCTTGCGAATGGAGCGAAAGTTAGTTAGCTTAAATAATCTTAATAATATTGTCTTATCTGGAAGGCATTAATTCTTCAGCCCTATTTGTACAGCTGTGGTTTTCAGTAAGTAAAGGAAACCAGCACACAATATATAGGCACTACCTATAATGGCAGCATACTTACAATGTAACAGCAGATAGGCATTTTGCATTAGTTTAGGGCCTCTAGAGTTGATCTGGCAATATAATACAATGCATTCTTGGAGATATAAACTTCCAGATATAAATTGTACTTAATATACAGTGGAGAAACCATAGACAGAAGGTTGTTGTCAGCTAGATGAGCATCATCCAAGGGTAACTCACTACCAACATCTTCTGATGATAAAAAACACCACTAGCATGATAAAACCTTAATCAGTTCAACATGAATGATATATCCCCTGTATTTCAAAAGTAGTACCAATCCTTTCCACAGCTAAACAGATAGCATGCACTTTATCACTTCAGCACCAATCCTGTGGGAAAGATTATAACTTAGTGACTGAGCACATGCTTTGCTTGCAGAACTTCCCAAGTGTGATACTGAGCATTTGTAGGTAGAAAGGGGAATTGCTCTGGACATTTCACCCACTCCTGGTCCACATAGAATAGAGATGTAAACTGTGCAACCTCTCATCCTCAGTAAGAAAGACAGTAAAATAAATCCATATTCTTGCTGTAAGCTTTTTGTACATGAGATCTCCTTTCCTGGGGAAGGGGGGGTGGGGCTCACATGTTTTCTTGGATATTTGTGCTTACCTCTTCTTCTGGAAGAAACACCACCTGTGCAGAATTATCACAATTTCTGTGTAAAATGGATATTTCCTGTACAAGATTTGCTGGCTCTGAGCTACACAGTAATCTCCTTGTGCAAAGGAAATTCTCAGCAACAATTCTTAGCATAGAAAGATTTGGAAAGTCACCAGGAATGAGATATTTTTCAAATGGTCTTCATATCCCTAGTGTAGAACACTTCTTCTTGACCACTGCTGTCCTACAACCTGCTAATCACCCTGTGAAAGAACCTGGGTCCCATCATAACCGAATTTTTCTTTTTTGAGAAGGAAACTTATATGTTTACAGGGATTCTGTTGCTTTATTGATCAGTACTGTGCATTATGTTGGTGGGCATTTGGAACAGATAATTGGAAGGAACATTGAGTGTACTCTGGGCATTTCAAAAGGTCACAGATGGATAATCCATAGTTGTTAGGACTGCACAACATTGCTCATCACAGTTACATGGGAAGGAGATAGGGAACTGAAGGAGTGGGGATGTTTAGTAACAGTTCTGAAAAATTGGCATCAGACCTCAACTGCTTTTGTGTTCCACCAATGGTAGATATATCACTTGCTCAGAAATACTGGTCTACAAGACAATCTAAAGTTAGTTGGGCAAGTCAGCTGACAGCTTGCCATCATTTATTCGCTAATATTTCTATTTTTTTAACACATGCTTATCGCCAACACACATGCACACAATAGTCAAACTCTGTGAAATATGCCATTACTTTGTTGATAAGCTCTTGATGAGGACCAGGAAATGGAAGAAAATGAAATGCAGTGTTCACTCTCTCTCCCTTTCATTCTCGCTCTTTCCCTTATTTCTTCTGTAGCCATAACTAGCCATTGGAAAAAAGGTTAAGATCTCAGGAAATTGCTACCATTTTCTAGGTCTCCAGGCACTGAAATAAACCCTGGGCTAGTATCACTGGAAGAAGAGAAACTTCAATTTATATGTATGGTGTGGTATCAATCTCGACCCATTCACAGATGATGCTACTCACTGGCTCAGCACAAAGATATCTATATGTGTATTTTGCTTCCTTCACACCTCTTGCCGTTTCTGCCTCTGTTAGATCACAAGGATCCATTTCCTGTAGCATCACAAGTATTTATCCCCTAGTCTCAGGAGAAATGCAAGGGAATACTACTGACCTGGCAAGTAGTTAAGGTTTGGTATGAATATATCTGACAATAGCTAGGCCTGATGTCAATTTATTACAGTGAGTCTCGATCTGTGTTTCCCAACCATTGGGTTTTGGACTTCAATTCCCAGAAGCCTAAGTCAAATCCCCAGAGCACTGATCAGCCAATGTACTGATTTAGGCTTCTGGGAATTGAAGTCCCCCTGTGGGGCGTGTGCCCCACATTGGGAACCACTGGTTTAGATAATCAGTTTTATCCAAGAATTCCTGAAGCTTCCACCATCTTGCCAAAGTGCAGATTATTGGAGGCTGGCCAGAAATTTTTTAGTACACTCATATTCAGGGTAGGGTTTTTTTAAACAATGGTTTTGCAACTGCCTTTTTTTACTTATGTATATTTTTTAGGACTACACAGAATAATACAGCTATTGGCATATTATTGGATGGCAATGATTAGATGGGAATATAATACACTATAATATTCTCCTACATTAGCAGTAAAGAACTTTACCAGGCTAATGAATTTTAAGGATGAGGATGTAACTCTCTGTATAATAATGAGTTCCAGCTCATTCCTCACCATTGAGTACACTGGGTATGTGAAATCTGATGACATCTGAATGTCCAGTTGTACTAAGTATCCGAGGAATGGATTATAATTCTTGAGATTCATGTCAGATCAAACCACTTGGATTAAAGGGGGTCAGAAGATTCTTGGATGGCTAGTTTCCCTGACATGTATTTAACAGGCAGTTAACAAGTGAGCTGTAAAAAAAAGGGGGGGAGGGGAGACAAAGTAAACCAAATATTATTGGATAATTCTTCCTTTTCTAGCTCCATTTCCCACGTATTTGGTCCAGGTCTTTACATCAATTGTAGCAAGATAAAGCTGGTGGTGCTAATTTTATCACACAGAATGTTGTCTGTTGTAATATCTGGGGTGGCTGATCAAAAGACAAGATTCTAGCACAAAATGTGAAAATATATGTAACATGAACACCAGTGAGTAATACATATAATAATGTTTCTCATTACTTGAAAGCTTTTGTTTGTGAAAATAATTACATGATTCACAAGGTAAACAGACTCTTCATTTCTGCTTTTAATTTGCTGTCTGCTCTCTATAACAAGAGGCTGCCAAGTGTCCATGTCAAACCTAGGAAGAAAGAGAAAAGGACTGGGTCAAGGTGAATGAGCTGTAGTAGAGATGGATTGTACAGTCCGTCCTTCCTGATGAGAGGAGACCTATGCTCTGCATATGCACATGGAAAAATCTCCCAGCAATTGGCTGACTAAGTGAATATATATTAGAAAGCAGTACATAAAAAGGCTATGAGGTTTTCATTAACCACAATTGACTGATGTTTAAAAGCCAGGTGCCTCCCACTACCAGTTTCTTCCAGCCCTCACTCCTGTCGTGCCACGGCTTCCTCCTAGTGCTAGCTTGTTATCTTTCCACACTGGACTTTTCACACTGGGGTCTGTCTAACCCCCACTTCTCCCCCAAATCAAAGATCAAAGGCTGCATTTGTAAAGCAAATAGTTGGAGAGCTACAGCAGGGTTTGATGAAAACCCACTCCAGGCCTCTTGGGAGATATTACCTTCCTCATTATTCCACTGATTGGCCTTATTTCATCCAAGGATTACTGCACATTCTCCTGACGGCTGATGAGCAGCTTCATGAATATACAAAATAATCCGACGGCACTGGGCCAGCACTGATTATTATTGTGGAACTCGGAAGAGCTGCTTCAAATGAGCTGCTGGAGACTGTGGAACTCTTCCTCTCCGTTTTCCATCAGATTTTTTTTAACCTACAAGAAGCCTTATTAGGCTATTTTTCACGTATCTGTAAGAGAAGCACAAAGAGAGGGGGGGGGAGAAGACAACGAGAGAGATTGCATCTAGTTAAAAATGGCCAGGGAATTCTGGGTACCAGATGTTTTTTGCTTAATATTGCAAAATGGCTTTTATTAGATTACACTAAGCACTTACTAACTACAGTTAAACTGCTTTGTAGAGAAACCTGATGGGAATGCTGCCCTAAATAGCTTTCTTCTTTTTCCCTTGCCTGTGACACATTTGTGCTTCTTCATGCCTGTCTCTTGCACAAGTGTTAAGAGTGTGCGACTGCAAGCAATGAAAAAAGAGGAGCAATATGAGGCAAAGCTAATTAACTGGTGTAATGCCTACAGTGCATTGTCTTTGGTGAAACAGCCAGGGCAAATGTGAAGGAAACAGTTGTGGTCCAAGCAAAGGAGTGTGTTCCCAGTCTTACTCTAGCACAGTATTTCCCAATGTGGGGCACATGCTCCACAGGGGGACTTCAATTCCAAGACGCCTAAGTCAGTACATTGGCTGATCAATGCTTTGGGGAATTGACTTAGGCTTCTGGGAGTTGAAGTCCAAAAACCAAAGATTGGGAAACACTGCTCTAGCAAAAAAGAACATTGATGCAAAGTATTGGTTGTGAGTGGAGTGTAATATTTTTATATTCTTATCAATGCACAAGTGCATCTATATTGTTTTTATTACCACTCATGCTATTAGTAGTTATAGTGTACTTGTCAATTGCTTTCCTGTTGATGAGCAATGCATAGCAAAATCATATACAAAATAGTTATTTCAAAATAAATATAATACAATTTTTAAAAAATCATTTTAAAAAGAAATGATGAGACAATTTTGGTTGTAACCACAGGCCAAAAGCTGAATATGAGTGGAGCCAGAAAGCTATACCCTGCTGTTTGCACACTCACTGATTTAAAGCAGACTACACTCTTTCCATATATACTTGAAACAATCAGTTTTAGGAAGAAGAAATAAAAATGAGGTCAGTATTAGAGACCTAAAACACATACACATCCATAAATGTTTTGAAAGGTATCCCTTTTTAAAAAAAGGGACCAACCCATTTCGGTGCTTGAGGCAAGATAACAAATCCCATCTCAGCCTCTAAGACACAAAGCCTAAGACCCATCAGCTTGCATTTGCAGCTAAACCAAAATTCCACAGACCCCTCCTGTGAAGAACAGTCTTCTGTGCTGTACAGTCACCGACAAGCCTGTGCTATGGGTGTCCCTTCAAAGGAGGGTGATCCTTATGGTTAAGATAGATGACCCCCCAAAACAACAACAACAACTAGGAACAACACTGCAAGCATCATATTGAGTTCAGGCATTAGTAACCAAGCAACAATGTTGTTCATATTTTAGGCAAGGTGCTGGCACTTAATAAAAATGATTTTCTGAAGACTATCAGAGAGTTTCTGGGTTCCACAACATATAGTGCACCTCTTGGTCACAAGTTTGCACTAGACATTGTTTTGCATCAGGTTTGCCCAATGAAATATATAGCTAAAAATAAACGCTCCTGCTTTCTTGAACTCCTTCAGCCTCGGCACTATTCTGCCAGCTCCAGTGTGTCTTTTAGGTGGAGAAGTTATAAGGAAATGTGTTTTTCCTTCTTCTGGGGGTGATGTGCAATTATTCTACTAACACATCACTGCTTCAGTGGACACCCACCTGGTTTCTCTTCCTAAAGACTAGCCCTATTTCTTGTGTTAAGCCTGAAAGCACATATTTCTAGTATCACATCAATTTCCTCTTTTGATTTGTGAAAAATTCTCAAGCCCCCACTTCTAATTTATCATATATTTATATAAAATATCATGTCAAATGATAAGAAGAACTCAAAGGGTGCTATGCTATATGCTATATGCTATATGCTATATGCTATATGCTATATGCTATATATATATATATATATATATATATATATATATATATATATATATATATATATATATATATATATATATATATATATATATATATATATATATATATATATATCACATTTTAATTAAAATTCCATACAAATTAAATTGGCCATTTAAAATAAGCATGAAAAAGATGAAGGCTCATGTGACTTACCTGCATCACCACATCCACATCACAGCACCCTTTGAGTTCATCTTTTCATTAGGCTTAATACCTGTCAGCAAGTCAAACGAGTTGCAAACTTTGACATAATTTTTTTAAAATGTCTGTATCATGATGATGATGATGATATGATGATTTCTCTAGCTTTATCAGTGTGGAATTTTATACTTCTCTGTCCCCTCCAAGAGAAATTGGGGGTACAAGGAAACTGAAAACAGCCTTTTTCTGTAAGGGCTATTCATCTATATACACTTGCCACAACAAAGCTTACTGCTCTTTTGCTATGCAAAAAATCACATTTATGCTTCCAGGTTTTGGGACTAGAAATGTCATGGATTAAGTAACTTTGTGGTGTTTGTTCTGGATCGTGGGTTGAAGGAAGGAAGAAACTATTGGTCTTCGATACAATTATTGTGGGTGACTACATCTAACATTGAAGATACTAGCTTCTTTAAACAATAATGATTTTATTGATTGTATAGTTATATCTGTGTTACCATGGATATATTAATAATATATTTTTATGTGCATATAAGTCATTCTGAGATTTCTTCAGCAATGGGAAGTGATGCATAAATTTAATGAAGAAAAGAATTAATAATAAAGCAGAGAAAGAAACAGCAGTACAGGGCAAAGATGACAATGACCGTAATAGAGAAAATATATGAATTAATTAAACAAAACTGCTAGTATTTGGATTATTATTTGGCAAAATGACATTACAGGGCATCTCATATATCTTTACTGATATGGTCTCTGTGTGTGTGGTTTCAGAGCTTTGGCCAAATTAAAAAGAAAGGCCCAGTCTTTAAGGACGGCCCTTTTTTAAAAAAGCAAAGAAAACCAGTGTCTTCATGAATGAATCAGTGCTTCATTTTAAACAAGGCTTCTGCACTGAGCTTAACCCAGCACAGTAATTTAATGAATCTACATTTCATGACTGAAGTGATAAGGATGAGACATTTTAAAATAACCAAAAGGTAGATATACCAGAAAAGTTTGATGAAACATTAAATGAATGTAGTGTAACACATTATCTTTGCTTCTGCACATCCAAAAAGCGCAATGAAGTAAAACATTGCATTAAGCCAAGAATAAAACTAAAAATTAAATTGGCTCAGAAAGAACCAATGTAGTGCTTTATGCAGTAAGAACACAGTAAATTTGATCATTTAATATCATTCTCTTTACCTCCAATGTGCATACTTTAAGTGGGGGAGGGGGAGAGCTTCCTTCCAAAGCTCACGAAAGCAAGGAAAGGGGGGGGGGGGGAGATCAGAAATTGACTTTATAAGTCCTACTCATCTAACATGTTTTAAAAATTGACAACGTTCTCTGTGACTTTATGTGGAGAATAATTATTCTTGCCGACCATCATTTAGGTGCTGAAAAATCTTAACACATGAAATATAATCAGGCCCATTGGAAATAGAAACAAGACCTAATAAAGGAGACATACTCAAAAATATAACCCTGAGCCTCCAAATCAATAAATAAAGACAAGTATTTCATACACTAATGCATATATCTATGACCATTATAAATTAGTTGCTTGCCAGAAAATACACTTCTTAGCACAAGTGCCATTATTTCAAGTTGTCTGTTTAATGCACACTTAGTATATTTTCCTCATGCAGAGCTCTACTGCATAATTAGATAACATCCATTCTTAAAAAGGAAAGTGGACGTCAAAAATGAAATACATAAAGCAGGACATTTTACAAATTTGCATCTCCAAAAGTTATGTGCGGTTTCTGATGCAGGGGAAAAAATTGCAACAAGATCACTATATTATAATGGTCCCAGTTTCATCTTTGCTTGCTTCATCTGCTAGGCTGGCAGTAATGTAAGTTATAATGCTCTCATTCTCATTCAACTTCTCTGAATGGGTGTTTTTCCAGAGTAGGTCCATTAAGTGGGTGACTGGATAGGTGTCTTAATAAGTTTGCTGAATTATGGCCATTATAGCTCAGTTAGATAAATGGTCTGACAGTTAGTTGTTTTCATCACAGGCATTCACTTACAGAGACAGCTTGAATATTTCTGTTTATTTCCAGAGTTTTGGTCATATTTATATAAAACCTACTGGGTCAAACACTGCAAGATTTTATAGCTCTTTTTCTTTTGGGGCTCCTTGACATAGCCAGGTCCTATCAAACTCTAGCCACCGGATGAGAAAATCAACAAAGTAAATAGTTGCCATAATATTTTCACATAAACATACTTCACATTTCCTTGGAATTCAGGAGATAAGCTAAAACAAGATATTGTTTTCTTTTTCTTTTTCATTTCTTTTTGGTCTACAAGACCAGAAGACCCCAGCAAGACCATTGCAATGATGACTAAGGGATCCAGAGAGCTGTGTTTCTGTGTTTGTTTTTTTTAAAGCTGTTTTTCTGAGCTGTAACCTCTGGCTGTATCCTCCCTGATTCCCAGGCACAATGCTTTGACTGAGAACTTTGAAAAGGAGACAAAAGAATCCAGATTTCTCATTTTGTGGTTTTGCCACTTTAATTACTTGGGTTGATGCAGTGGTGGGCTAAAAAAATAAATTACTGCCACACTGTGGGCGTGGTATGGTGGCCGTGGCCAGTAGGAAAGCCGTGTGTTGCATCCAAATTAGGACTACTTTTTTTCAAAAATTGGATGGGCAGGACCAGCCAGAATTTCTACTACTGGTTCTGGCAAATTGGTGCAAACCTGCTGATGCCCATCACTGGGTTGATGATACTGTACTTTCAAATTATTCTTTCAGTTTCAGAAGTAAAATGTTGCAGAGAAAGATATGGGGCAGAGGCAATTGTATAAACGAACGGTACAGTAAGTGGTAAGATATCTTTGAAGAAGGCTGTGTAACAGAACAGACAGTTTTCAGAGTAGGCAAGCTGTGCTTTTTGTAATCTAGCATCTTTTCTTTTCTTTTCCTTTTCTTAGTGCATACTTGGCAGGTGTGTGACTATTACAGGTATATAATTCTGGGAAATTGTAGTTTTGCAGATAAAAAACATAGGGAAAGGAATGAGGGGAAACCTTTCAGCATGAAGAGCAGCAATATATGGCATGACTATGAATGTCTATGGACCAATGTATAAAAATTAACTAAATCAGGGGTATTTGTATGAATCAAGACTATCTGTGTACAGGAAAGCAGTGAGAGCTTTCTTCTGGCACCTGGAAAAATTGCTAAAATTAAAAATAAAACAGAGCTCCCATCTATGTAAATTGTTGCTCAATTATTGCTAGTACCCTTCTGCCTGTGGTGGGACTGTGGTGGCTTAAGTGGTTAAGATGCTGACTGGAAGGTCAGCAGGTCAGTAGTTAGATACCAGAGCAGTGCATGACAGTGTGAGCTCCTGTCTTTGTCCCAGCTTCTGCCAACCTAGCAGTTCAAAAGCAAGACATTGCAAGTAGATAAATAGGGACCGCTTCAGTGGGAAGGTAAAGAGAATTCTGTGCTCTCCGGTATCTAGGCATGCCTGCCACATGTCCATGGATACATTTGCAGATGCAGACAGTGCTGGCGCTTTGACTATAAACAGAGATGAGCACTGAACTCGAGTCAGATACGACTGCCTTTTGACCAAGGGTGACCTTTACCTTACCTTTCTGCCTGCACCATTCGATCTAATGACTTGACCTTGACATTTGTATTTCCACATTCACAAGAATGGCCTCTTTGCAAAGAACTGGAGACTCAGAGATACTGTAGTGGGCAAGCACTTGTGTCTTATAGCTAAGGTGGGAGTGTTGGAAGACAGTGAGGAGCATACCCGTCAAGCGCCGCTCCGGAAAATATGGGAACTGCTCCGGCCCGGGTGCACATGCACAGGAAAAACTCCATTGCACATGCGCAGAACCAGTTGGGAATCATGCTCCTGTACATGCCCCCCTGCAGTGTGGCAGATCCACTGTCTGTTGTGTATTAAGGTTTATTAAGTATTATTTCAATTGTTATAAAAGGTTAATTATTACTGTGTCATGGGTACCATGTTTCTGTTGCAATTATTAAGCAATTCCCATATAAGCTCAAGTTCTGGGGTTCATTATACTCGATGCCTGATTGGTTGTCTGTGTTCCTGCTTCCTGAGAAGCCAGGGTAAATGTATCTTTCCCTGCACCTGCTGCAGAGACTGTATATAATCAAGTGGCTTTGCTCTTGCCTTAAGCCCCTTTGGGGGTCTGTTGGTCTGACTGCTAGTTATCAGTTACCTGCATGTAATGTTCTTACAATAAACATTAATGCTGTTCCTGGAGACTTGGCTGGGTGTGTGTGCTTTTTACAGTCGGACACAACAATTGGCAACGAGGATGGGATGTTCAGAAGTCCAGAGCTGCTCTCCGAAACTCAGTGGCATCGGGAACGGCCATGGCCCCGATGACTCCACAGAAGCCACCCGCCAAGTGCTCCACAGTCTCCCCGGAACTCGCTGTGTCGTCTGCTAACCAGACCGCCATCAGCTGAGTCCTCCGGGAACTTGCATATCGTCTGCTGACCTGACCATCTCTGGCCACATCCCCAAGAAACTCACCAGGACTTCCCTACGGTACACAAGTGTCAGCACAAGGAATCACTGCACCGTACCAGGGCTGCAGAAGATGACACCTTCATCAGCAGTGTCCGCTCAAAGGTTCTGTCTTCTTTTGTGCGGTAAAAAGGAGTTCTACATCTCCAAGGTCTTCACCAGCCATGGATTCAACAACGAGAGATGAGGGCTCACAGACGGGTTCGTCGTAGAAGGCTACCTCAAAGGAGTCCCTCTTTGCCTCGAAGTGGATTCAGGATCCTTCCTCTCCATTGTGGCTGAGTATGAGTTGTCTTCCAGGGAGGGTTGGTCCAAAGGGTCCCCAGGGAGTGACACCTCCACTGAAGATTTGGGTTCCACGTTTTTCCATTATGTGCATGTTGCGCACAAAGACAGTGACTTTGCCCAACAAATTGACTGTCCAGAACTGTTTGAATCTCAAGAACTTTTGCCCATGGCTGCATTGGACTCGGCTAACCCTGACTTTTGGAACGATTTATCAATCACCTCGCTCAAACTGTGTCTGAACTTTTCCACAGCATCTAACAGTGACTCCTTGTTATCTGATATCATTGTGTGGGTGGAAATTGGGTGGCCGCCACCTCCATACAATGTGGAAGTGAATGTCTATTACCATGACTGCGAGAAACTCTTGGTCTTGGGAGGGTGCTTTTACAGGCTCTGCAAAACAGTTGTTCCATGTGGGTTGCGGGACAAGTTACTGCAGTACATGTTATTGGGGTCCACGGATATTGTCTACTCACAAGCAGCTGTGCATAGCTATTTCTAGTGGCCGGGTATCGAACACACCATGGTGTTTTGGGTGCTTAAACATAGCACCATTGGTGTACACAAAGAAGGGAGGTTTTCTGGTTCCCCTTGGGCAGATAAGGGCTCACCGTCCCCTTGGGTTGGAGGGGGGCTTGCAGGAGTGTTCCTATCCCCCAAGAATTGACTGACAAGAAAAGGAGCACCTGGGTGGGGCTCGCAATCCCAGGAAGGAAAGGAGGAGTTGCGGGAGCATTCACATCCCCTAGGGTTGGAGGGGAAAGGGCAGAAAGTGCAAAGTCTTCAGGAGCTGAGGCAAAGGGAGCTTTCCTCAAGCTGCACTGGAGACCCTTTGTTGCAGGCAGATCTTGGTGTTAACCCAGAAGCTAATCCTTCTGAGGGAGCCTCAGCTGTACCTGGTAATCAGCCCGGTTCTAAGGCATAAGGTCCAAGGTTGCTTCTTGAGAAATGGTCCAGGAACTTGGAGCAGGAGGCGTAGTTATATGTAACACAAAGTGGGTCAGCAACAAGCAAATCATCACATGGGTGCCAGAAGTAACCTCAGGGATAGATTGGGGCAATAGGGCATGCACACACTAAGACCCCACTGTTACAAGGTTCACAGGAATTAGAGTATAAAGAAGTATATGTGTCATCAAGCACTCCTCATGCAAATGATATTTGGGGAAAAGAGAATAGAGTGCCATGTTGGGAAACTGTCTTAGACCCACAAAGGAAATTGTGGGCGGAGGTCTCCCCTCAGGTATGAACAGCACGCAAGGTTGCATCTTCAGGTATGGGGTAGCAGCACTACTTGGAGGAGGCATGAAGGTCGGGTGCGGCCCGGGGTTCCCCGGGCAGAACGCCAAAAAATTGGCAGGGGGAAGAGAGTTCCAAGAGCTGGTCCTCTTTCCCTCCCAAGCTTCAAATTGCGGAATCAGGGTTTGTCAGCTAGCCCCCCTTTCACATCCCTGAGTTAGTTGCTAGCATCCTCTGGCCCTGAGCGTCTCAACCCTAAATTCTTAGGATCCCTCAGTAGTATCCCTGAACAACCAACTCGGAGGAGATTGGTCCTTGATTTTTGTTTTTACTTAGGGGGGAGGAATGTTGTTTATTTAGGTTTATTAAGTATTATTTCAACTGTTATAAAAGGTCAATTATTGCTGCATCATGGACACCATGTTCCTGTTGTAATTATTAAGCATTTCCCATTTCTCAAGGTCTTGGGTTCATTATACTCGATGCCTGATTGGTTGTCTGTGTTCCTGCTTCCTGAGAAGCCAGGGTAAATGTATCTTTCCCTGCACCTGCTGCAGAGACTGTATATAAGCAAGTGGCTTTGCTCTTGCCTTAAGACCCTTTGGGGGTCTGTTGGTCCGATTGCTATTTATCAGTTACCTGCATGTAATGTTCTTACAATAAATATTAATGCTGTTTGTGGAGACTTGGCTGGGTGTGTGCTTCTTACAGTCGGACACAACACTGCCTGAGCTCCTTGACATCGTCACCGTGCTGGCACTGGAGTTCCTCCAGACTTATGGTACTGGGGGACTTCAATCTGCCTTCGCTGGGGGCGGGGTCTAAGGTAGCTTGGGAGTTCATGGCTACCCTGGAAGCAGTGGGCCTGACCCAGGTATTTCATGCCCCTACAAGGAGCAGTGGTCACACACCTGACTTAGTTTTCCTGTCGGAGCTGTGACAGAGTGATCTTATAACAATTATATATAACACCTGTGCCATGGTAAGATCACTACCTGGTGACCCGGGACTTCCAGGGGGTGGCTCTTCACTGCGGGGAGGCCTAGCTTGTTAAATTGGCTGATCCCCAGTAGGGTTACCATAATTCCTTCTCACAAAAACAGGACAAAAGTAGGTTGCCGTTGCTCAAAAGCCAGTCATATCTGACTCTAGGGTTCAGTGCTCATCTCTGTTTCAAAGCCGAAGAGACAGCACTGTCTGCTTCTGCAGACGTTTCCGTGGTCATGCAGCAGGCATGACTAGACACCAGAGTGCATGGAATGCTGTTTTCCTTCCCACCAAAATGGCCCCTATTTATCTGCTTGCCTTTTTTGCTTTCAAACTGCTAGGTTTGCAGGAACTGGGACAGAGACGGGAGCAGACATTTCCGTAGTCATGCAGCAGGGAACACTGTCCCCCCCAAAGTCGTCCCTATTTACCTACTTGCCATTTCTTGTTTGCAGGAGTTGGGACAAAGACGGGAGGCGGGAGGCGGGAGGGAGCTCATTCTGTTCTGCAGTATCGGGTATCAAACTGCTGCTGCTACAGAGAACTTCAACAGAGGGCAGGTGCATTTCTCCCCACCCCTTGTTTACCAAGCTTCTGCTGCTGCCACCTACTAGTCATTCCAATAGAAGTGCAAGAATTTTTTTTCTTCCAAATCAAGTGGTTTGAAATCCGTGAAATTTTCATGTTTTTTATCGAACCGTGCAAGACTGTTATAAAACGTGAAAATCATGGTTTTCCGTTACATATGGCAACCCTAATCCCTGGCAACTGATGGACCCGAAGGGGTTCCAGAGGAAACTGGGGTTTCTCCTACAGATCAGCTGCACAATTTGGTTGAGGCATTGGTTGCTTTCTGGAATGAGGGGGCAGCAGCTGCCTTGGATGATATCGTGCCACTATGGCCTCTCTGCACACATGGACCCCGCTCTTCTCCATAGTTCACAGAGGAGTTGAGGGGATTCAAGCAGACAAAGAGATGCCTAAAACATTGCTGGAGGAAGACACAAAGTGATTCCAAACGAACACTATCCAGGCCTACTTTGTGGTGATAGAGGTGGTGAAGCATCAGTAGTTCACTGCCCTTGTTGCCTTTGTGGATAACTGTCCAGCGGCACTTTTCTGGGTGACTGGCTCCCTCCTCAGTAGAGGGGAGCCCATGCCTAGGTGGCAGGGGCACGCTGAAGATTTTGCTGGCAGAGAAAATTGCTCCGATTTGCTTGTAGTTTGACTCTGGAGTTAATACTGA
Source organism: Bradypodion ventrale (assembly GCA_035047345.1). Taxonomy (NCBI): domain Eukaryota; kingdom Metazoa; phylum Chordata; class Lepidosauria; order Squamata; family Chamaeleonidae; genus Bradypodion; species Bradypodion ventrale. The sequence continues at coordinate 239,895,437 of JAWDJE010000004.1, forward strand.
GATGCAGGAGTTGAGTGGAGCACAATCTAGCCATGTTACCTGGGATTGGTTTGATCCAGTTGTCTCTGAGGAAGTGGGCAGGATTCTGGGAACTGTTCATGCAACTGCCTGATTGTTAGATTCCTGCCCCTCCTGGTTAGCTAAGGCAGCCAGGGGGGTGACAGGTGGTTGGGTTGGAGTAGTGATTAATGCCTCTCTTGGGGAGGATGCATTCTCTGTGCCTTTGAAACAAGCGTTGGTGTGACCCTCCTTAAGAAACCATTGCTTGACCCAACAATACCGGCTAATTTTCACCAGGTATCCAACCTCCCCTTTTTGGGGAAGGTGGTAGAGAAGGCAGTGGCATGGTAGCTCCAGGGTGTCCACGATGTAGTGGATTATCCGGAGCCTTTTCAGTCAAGATTCAGGCCAAGATATGGTACCGAGACTGCATTGGTCGCACTCATGGATGATCTCTGGTGGGAGCGGGACGGAGGTAACCCATCCGTCCTTGCTCTTCTTGACCTCTCAACAGCATTCAATACTGTGTACCACCGTATCCTTCTGGTTCGGCTCCAAGGGTTGGGGATACAGGGCATGGTGTGCTCCTGGTTTTCCTTCCTGAGGGGCCAAACCCAGTCAGTGTGGTTGGGGAGCGAGAGGTCCAGCCCGAGGCCCCTCACATGTGGGGTGCCGCAGGGCTTGGTACTCTCACCCCTCCTGTTTAACATCTACATGAAGCCACTGGGGGAGATCATCTGTTCCCATGGGGTGAAGTATCATCAGTAAGCGGATGGTACTCAATTATATATCTCAGCCCGTAGTGATCCAAGTGATACAGTCAAAATCCTATCCAGGTGCCTGGAGGCTGTGAGGATCTGGATGGGGGACAACGGGCTACAACTGAATCCTGGCAAGACTGAATGGTTGTGGATAAGGGTCCCTGTGCTGTCTAAGTAATAACCAACTTTGGTACTGAATGGGGCTTCTCTGCCCCAGACAGACCCGATGCATAACCTGAGGGTCCTCCTGGTCTCACAATAGGCAGTCATGGCCAGGAGGGTTTTTGCTCAAGTTCGAGTGACCTGCATTTTACACCTGTTCCTGGACCGGGACTCCTTGCTCATGGTCACTCATGCACTAGTCACCTCCTGGTTAGACTATTGTAACACGCTCTACATGGGGCTGCCCTTGATGACCATGCGGAGGCTGCAGGTGGTGCAGAATGTGGTGGCCTGCATGGTGATGGGTGTGGTTGCTATGACCATGCCTCACCCTTGCTGCAGGAGCTGTGCCTCCGGGTGCAATTCAAGGTGCTGGTCATTACCTTTAAAGCCCTACATGGTAGTGGGCCAGGTTACTTAAGAGACAGCATCACCCCGAGGACATCAGCCCATCCCACTAGAGCAGACCAGAGGGGCTTTCTAAGGGTACCAACAGCCTTTTTGGTGGCTGCCCCAGCCCTTTGGAACCTCCTGCCAACTGACCTCTGCCTTCAGTTAGATCTTCCTGCATTCAGGAAAGGCCTGAAGACCTAGCTGGCCCAGCGGATGTGGGGTGTCATGACAGGAGTCCCCCCCCCCCGGCTGGTTTATATAGGACCACTCTAAATAACCCATCAGTTGGGGACTGTCTGGGGTTTGCTGAAAGATGTTTTTAATTAAGTTATATTTTATGTTGACTGTAAGCCGCCCTGAGTCGCTGTGGTGAGCGGGTGGCAATATAAATCAAATAAATAAATAAGTAATGATGGCTGGGCGGGGGTGTATGCGTGCAACGAATAAGCAGCAGCTCATTCTGTGCCCTTTTCATAGCCTGAGAGCTACATAGCCAGTTACACCACAATGTTTTGCTATCCTGCATAATCTGGATAGGATATGCTACAAAGATTTTGTGTTGTCTGTTTCTATTTTGTTTAGAAGTTTGTGTTTTTATATATGTATAAAGAGAAAGGGTACATGTGACATAACAATGAATCTCACCATATTAAGACTTCTTCCCAGCCAAGATGAAGCAAATAGTTTATAGAGTGGTGCATGAAACAGAATTGGGGGCTACCCAGAGGCTTCAGTGATTCTTTAATGCATTGGTGTGCATCCATTCTGGTAAAGAAAAAGTTGCATCATTTATTTTGGCTCCTTTGATAAAACATTGAGGGGTTGGAACAGAGGGAATGGCCTGCAGCCCACTCTAAGGGAGTCTAAACCAGTCACAATAAGATAAAACTTTTATTTGTGTCTTGGCAGCAAAGATTGATCAGGCAAGCATACAATTGGCCGTGTCAAATGCCTTGGCTGAAGAATTTGATGTAAGGAGAGAAGAAGCAGGGGAGACTTTAGGGAGGATTCCTATGGCAACACAGATAGTACAGGCCCATCAGGGAAAGAATTCAAAGAGTAAATAAACGTCACCTATCATCTCCAGGCAAAGTGCTGAAAAGTATTATTCTGTGGCAAAGTCCCTAGGAAAAGATGTAGGAATGGTGTGAGGCAAGGCCATAAGATAGGCATCTTTCCTGAGTGAAAGGTGAAGAAAGCCTGTGCCAGCTATAACCAGAAGTCCCCTGAGACTGAGTATTGTGGAAGTAGAAAAAAACTCTGCCAGAAGGACTTTGGAATTTAGAGGACATACTCAGGATAACCACAAACCCTTTCATTGTTTCTTTCTCCCCTATATTGGTGGTGGTGAAGGAGAAAATGCATATAATTCTGCTTGATCCTAGAGCAGGGGTGAACAAACCTGGCACTCCAAGTATTCTTGGACTTCAGTTCACAGAAGCCCAAGTCAGTACACCTGCTGATCAGGGCTTCTGGGAATTGAATTTCAAGAACAGCTGGAGTGCCAAGGTTGGCCATCACTGTCCTAGAGCACAGAAGAGTTACAGGTGAGAATTTGTTTATGTAATATGTGCATACAGGTGGCCCCTAGGTTTGTATACACTTGCAGAGGGACATCAACATCACATGTGACCCAAGCCCAAAAAATCCTTTGGGTTGCCCAGGATGTGGAGCCACTGAAAGGACTCAAATGAAATCAATCTTTATTATAGTCCAAGACCAGCATAGTGCAGCAAGAAACAGGAGTTGAGAAGAAGGTACTTTAAATATATTTTAAATGGAGCATTTCTGCTCAAAGTTAAGGAGCAATAAAATTAGTACTTAAAATTAATAATGCTACAACTACTACTGAGCCTATGATGTAGTGCTGGTAGTTTATTTGGCTATGGACCTGCCAGGATTGTTGTTCTGATTTTGCATGCTGTGGTGCAGAACCTGACAGTATTGTGGGTAAAAGTAGGACTTTCTTCAGAACACAGCCAGGGAGTGTATGTGCTGTTAGCCCAGCCAGGATACTTGCAGAGCAGCAGAAATATAAACTTAAAGGACTCTTGATCCAGGGCACTATTTATCCTAATACTAGCCCTGTAAGGGACTGAGTGAGTGTATCAAACAGCAAATAGTCAGGAATTCTAGGGTTCCATAGAAAGCCGGTTGCTTCACAGACTTCCAAAATACTTTTCATCTGATGAGACAATAGCCCTCCCTAATAACACTTCCTCATAACACTTCATATTTTGGACTCTGTGCTGTTTGCCTAGAAGCTTGCTTGTACATCTCAGCAGCTTGGGGGGAGAACACGATGTCTCAGAGGCTCAACAAGCTTGGACAGTATGCCAGAAGCCTTTGTGCTCAGGCTTGTTAATCACAAAGTGCCACTGAGGTATATAAACTGGTCAGCCCGCCAGCAGCCGACATATCAGCCAGACAAAGAGAAATGAGTTAGCAGCAGGCAGAAGCAGATTGCAGAGCTGCGTCCCAGTGGTGTCAGGGGCAAGTCCTGAGCCACCCTCATCAATTAGTTCAAATCAAATCAGACACACTGCCACTCAGCTTAGCTGAGTCTTGCAACATTAACTTCCTGGTCTTTGCTACTCCATGTGCTTACTCACTTTCCCTCCCTCCCCCTCTTTCTGGCACATCCTCTTGCCATACCATTGCATGATTTCCTTCTCTGCCATTGCAATCCCTGACAAACTACATTGTAGACTTGTGTTCTTGTAATAACTACAGAGTTCAGTAAAATGTACTGTCATGCTAACATGAAAAGCTGCAATGTGCATGAACAACTTTCATTGTTGGCAACTTTCAGGGTAGAAAGAAAATCTCTTCAAGAACCCATGATCCCATAATGAATACAGTCACGTTGGTATAACACCCCTAAATCAAGAATCCTCACTAAATAAACCATGATGATAACAAACGGTGGGCTAATGGAAACATTCCATTCATTCCCATTGCAGGCGCACCCCCCCAATAACGGACACAGACAACATTGAAAGTGGATAACAGCAAAGGGCCACATTTATTGATTCAATGCCCTAGTCCGAATTATAAATTTGTATTGGTAAAACGACCAATCATAATTCCTAAGGCAAGCAGGCCGAAGTAACACTGGTAAGGTACCACCCCAAAATTGCCAACGGCAATTGGTTACAATGTATCAATTTGTATCAATTTGTTTGTTAACAACAAACAAATTGTTGACCGTAGTCAATAACTAACTCATGACCCCACCCTCTGACGCGTATCCGTGAAATCACAGGGGTGATGCATGCTGGTTAGCAATCGTCATCACCCCATCGCCTGGTTCGTCGTTGACCGGACAACGTTTAACTAATTTATTCCTGTCTAGTGTTGTCCAGTCAATTGCGAACCTGCCGGATACTTGTGGGTCATACTGTTTACCTTACCAGTGCTACCCGCCCATGTGACCAAAGTCAACAGTAGGAACGCAGAAAGACCCCTATATCAAACCATAGCAACAGTGTGGGATGGGCAAAAAAGCCAGGACCCGGAGCCAATATGGGTCCCAACCAAAAATTCCCACCCGGCCCCGAAGCGACCATAATGTCACACTGTTAACTAGGGAGGGGGTGGAGGGGAAAAAACTTCTCAGCTCCGTCGCTGAGGCAAAATGGCAGCTCGGCTGCCTCGTGGCAACCCCTTTTATAAGGGAGCTGGCCACGCCCCTAACTACCCGGATTCTCTGTCCTGTGGGGGGGGGCCCGCAAAGGGCGCGGCGGCCATTTTGGTGCTGCGCTTGCATTGCAGGCGCACCCCCCCAATAACGGACACAGACAACATTGAAAGTGGATAACAGCAAAGGGCCACATTTATTGATTCAATGCCCTAGTCCGAATTATAAATTTGTATTGGTAAAACGACCAATCATAATTCCTAAGGCAAGCAGGCTGAAGTAACACTGGTAAGGTACCACCCCAAAATTGCCAACGGCAATTGGTTACAATGTATCAATTTGTATCAATTTGTTTGTTAACAACAAACAAATTGTTGACCGTAGTCAATAACTAACTCATGACCCCACCCTCTGACGCGTATCCGTGAAATCACAGGGGTGATGCATGCTGGTTAGCAATCGTCATCACCCCATCGCCTGGTTCGTCGTTGACCGGACAACGTTTAACTAATTTATTCCTGTCTAGTGTTGTCCAGTCAATTGCGAACCTGCCGGATACTTGTGGGTCATACTGTTTACCTTACCAGTGCTACCCGCCACACGGAGGGGCTTCACAGAAGACCTGACGCCCCCCCCCAGACCGTCAGCTCGGTCAACAGGCCTGCTCGCCAGTCACCCAACAGGAGGTCCATACCTCCTCGCGACAGATGGACCCCATCCCCTGCATACAGGTCATAATTTTGTAGACTAATATCGGGGTGATGACTAACCCGTCCCCAAGCCCTGGTGGCAAGAAATCGCGCCACTGCCTTATTGACCGCGCGCCTAGCGCGGTCAAGAGCCAGGAGGTTAACGCCCCCTCTGTAAGAATGGCGCGGAACAATGTCCGACCAAACCAGGGTTGTGGCAGGCCAGACATAATGCAAGTAGGCGAGTTCCTCGCAAATCGCATGCTTGAGCGATAAGCCGGTGACCTGGCCCAAATCATTGCCCCCCAGGTGGATGATTAGAATGTCAGGCGGGTCAGCCCCCAGGCCAGAAAAAAGGAAAGGCCGCAGCTCCTGCCATAACATCCCAGGCTTACCATGCCATGCGAGACTGGCGTGGTCACCCAGTCCCAGTCGGGGTCCCCACTCTGTCGCCGCAGCGTAACGCGCTGCCCTGTGCACATAGCTGTGGCCCACCAGCCATACTGTCACCGGTGTAATACGACACCCAGGGTCTGTAAGAAAATTGAGAAAAAGGGAGGTAAGGTGACTGGATTGGTACTCATGGCGGGAGTGGGCGCACATAAAACTGAAAACATTGTGAGCCCCACCTCCCCATGCTGCGTATGTCAGCCCCAGAGTACCCAAAAGCAGCTGCTGTAGAGGCTGCACCAATACGGAACGAATGTGTGCCATAACAGGCACCTGGTAGGCCCACCCTGGTGAGGGCTCTGGCTGTCACCTTCCAAAACTGAAATTTAGTAAGGGGAGACCCATCTTGGTGACAGAAAAACGGGCCGTGGTGCATGCCACGCAGTGCCAGGTACTCCTGTAGGGCACCAACCGGACAGATGTCTGCCAAAGAACACCGTAGCAGTCTTACTCCACTGCCTACGCCATGCTGATCTGTTTTAGAGGAGCGGATCCTCAACTGGGCCCAGTCTTTGGCAACATAGACATCTTCGAGTTCCAGTGCCCTACCACTTGCATCCGCCTTAGACAGCATCACGAGTTCGCTGACGCGGAGCGCTCCAAAAATTGCCACCGTTGTGGCTGCATGAAAGAGGGCTGCCTCATAATGATCAAAACAGAGGCCTGGCCAGCCCTGGGCCAACTGGGTAAGAACCCCTGGGGAAATAGGGTGCCGGTCGTCCGGGCAACGCCCGCGCTCGCGCACCCACCCCTCCAAAACGTGTCTCACACGGAAGTCAGAGGTGGTATCCACATGACCCCCTACTTTGGCCATAAAAGCCAACGCCGAGAGCTTGGATGCTATGGTGCGAGGTGCGAGGCCCTGTGCATGCAGGTGAACCATGAACCGCAGAACATGGTCCACCGGGATAGGCCAGGTCTCTGGCAAGTGAAATTGAGTAGTAAAAACCCTGTACGAATTGAATGCTTGTTGATACGCCTTACGCGTGCGTGGCGCTAGTGACCGGCCAATCGCCCGGTTCACCTCTCCTTGCCAATAGTCCACATCTCGTCCGGGAGTGGCGAGGGAAATTCCTCCGCATCCGGGGCCAAGGCGCGGAACCGGGAGATCTGCAGGCGGGACAAAGCGTCAGCAATATCGTTATTAACCCCTGGGACATGCCTGGCCCTGAACAAGACGTTGAGGCGCAGGCAGCGCAGTACAAAATGGCGCACTAGATCCATAACCCTGGGCGATTTAGAAGTCTGTGCATTGACAATGTGTACAACGGCAGCATTGTCGCACCAGAAATGCACCACTGAATTAGCCCACTGTTCGCCCCATAGCATAAAAGCCCCCAGAATGGGAAAAAATTCCAGGTATGTGAGATCCCGCAGGCGACCTGTGCCTGCCCATGCCGGTGGCCACCCACCATAGGCCCACTTCCCATTGAAGTACATCCCATAACCCAGGGATCCTGAGGCATCAGACTGGATCTGGAAATTGGGGGATGCCAGGAGGTCAGACCTCCAAAATGAGACCCCGTTAAACTCCCTCAGGAATTGCAACCAGACGAACATGTCTGCCCTGATACCCCGGGTAAGCCTGACTCTGTGGTGGGGCCTGGATAACCCTGCCATGGCGTCACATAAGCGCCGGGCAAAAGCCCTGCCCGGTGCGACCACCCTGCAAGCAAAATTAAGGTGCCCATGTAGCACCTGCAGTTCCCTCAGGGATGCCTTACGCTTGGCCAGCAATTCCGAGATAAGGGTCACTATCCTGGACACCTTATCACCCGGCAACCTAGAAGCCTGCACTACTGTGTCAATCTCAACCCCCAGGAATACTAACTTGGTCGATGGGCCCTCGGTCTTTTCGGGCGCTAAAGGGACACCAAGTTCCTGCATTAGCGTCTGAAATGTATTGAGGAGACGTGCGCACGTGTCCCAGCCCCGTTCACCCCCGAATAGAAAATCATCCAGGTAATGGGCTACAGACCGGGACCCTGACCTGCGGACGAAAGCCCACTCTAGGAAGGTACTAAAACGCTCGAAAGCCGAGCATGATATGGAGCAGCCAAAAGGCATGGCCTTATCGAAATAATATTCCCCCTTTAAATTTAAAACCCAGCAATTCAAAGTCGCCCGGGTGTACCGGCAAGAGGCGAAAAGCTGACTTAATGTCGCACTTGGCCAGCAGGGCACCCGGGCCACACGAGCGCACCATGCGCAGCGCATGGTCAAACGATGTATACCTGACCGAACAAAGGTCATCAGGTATAGCATCGTTGACCGATCGGCCTGCTGGGTAGGACAAATGATGAATAAGGCGAAACTCCCCTAGGGACATTTTGGGAACCAAACCCAATGGCGAGACCTTAAGATTGGGAAACGGGGGTGCGGGGAAAGGTCCAGCGACCCTGCCCGCGTCTAACTCCTTTTTAATGCTGGCCGCAGCCACCTCCTCCCTTCCTCTGAGGGATAAAAGGTTGGGGGCATCCTGAGGGGACCTATCACCCATAAAAGGGATACGAAATCCCTGCTTAAAACCTTGAAGGAGATACTCCCCGTCCTCCCCCTTCGGGTACGATGCGAGCCAGCGCTCCAGCATGTCCACCTTAATTGGGGAGGGGGCCTTTTGGAGAACTAGCTCCATCCGTGGCAGCCTTGCCAGCCCACTGTCCACCCCTCCCTCTGCCTCGCGCCCCCCCAGGCTTGGGACAAGCAGAGGCTGCGTGGGGACCAGAACATGTGGGACACTCATGCTTATACCTGCAGTTCTTTCGATTGCAGGAACCATTAGACGAGAAAGTCCAGCACAGCAGGCGGGCTGGAACCCCCTGCCCCGCCGGTTGGCGGGGAACCTGCGCTGGAGCCGCTCGCTGGACCGCATGTCCACAATGGTATCTATCCCCCGGGGCAGGGCGTGTGGGTGTCATATACAAGAGCCACAGTCTCTGGCACGGCTCGTCCCATCTCATCTCGGGGTGGAGAGGAATCCTCATACGGAATTCCTCATCATATGCTAGCCATGAGGGGCCCGGAAAATCGACCATCGCCCTATATATGTTGTCCAAATATTGGACCATGGGAATAGCTAAATCCGGCCGCGCCCTCAGATATACCGCCATATATATTAAATAAGCGGGGAGCCAGTTGGCCCAGGTACGCGGCGGCTTACGGCGGCGTGCCTGCTCCTTATCCTTCTCATCCTGACCCTCCTTTTCCTCCTTGGTGGGCTCTCTGTTCAGGAGTGAGAAGATATCTACGTACTCCCCTCGCCATATCTTTTCTCTGGTAGCCTGTGCCAAGTGATCACCCAATGGCAAGGAATACCCTGCCGTTGGCAAAGCCGAAAAGGGGACAGCCGGCTTATTAAAAGGGGCCTGAGCTAACCCTGCCACCCCCAGGACATTCCCCGCAGTGTAAGGACTGGGGCCCACCCCAGTGGGCATGGTGGCAGTCGTTGTCGCCGGGTGGGTCGCCAGCAGCGTGGCCCCCGCACCACCCGCGCGAGGCCAAGGCCACTGAAAGGCCCCCCCTATATTGGGAATGTGTGTAGATGTACTTGCTTGCACCGTATACTCACATGCTGCACCCCCGCGGGCCGCCCCCACCAGGGGTTCCGGCCCACTGGGGGCGTCGGAGCTCACGACCGATGTAGAGCTCATCACCGGGGCTTGACCCGCACCAGGTTGCTGGCTGGGGAGCTGCGAGGCAGTGGCCGGAGCCGCGCCACCCGCCTGCAGCAGCTCAACCCTCCCCGCCGGCTGTTGTCCTGCTGCCGACAGCGCCTCAAAAGGTACCCCGAAGGGGGCGCCTGCCTGACTGGCCCGGGCCAAAGACGCCTCCAGGGCCGCAATGCGGGCCAGTAAGGTGTCCACGTTGACCATGGGCAAAGGGCCGGCCGGCCCGCCTGCTCCTGGCATGGGGACAGGTCCCTGCGCCCCAGGGCCCATATATGGCCAATGGCCAGAGCCAAAGCCCGGTAGGGCTGGTGAAGAAACCTGCCAAGGCAGGGAGCCGGGCCACCCCCCAAGGCTAGAGGGCCCCGGGAGAGGCTGCGGCCCAAAAGAAATAGGCCCGACGGAGTGGGCAGGAGGAGGAGCGGTGTCCACCGCTCGCGGGCCGCGGGCCGGAGCGCCCTCCGCGCCCGCACTCTGATCAGGCCAAGGGGCAATAGACCCCATTCCACCAGCCCCGGCCGGGGGTGGCAAAGGTGGCTGCTGAGGAGGCGGCACCACGGTCCTCCGACCTGGGTTGCGCCTCCGAACAGCCCGAGCTGAACTCGAAGCTGCCTTCTTTTTCGAAGACATCTCTCCTGAAGCAAAAAAGGGAAGCCAGCCAGGCAGAATCGCCACCAAAAGGCTTCCCGGTAAGCTAACGAGCGACGGAGACGCAGGGGAAAAAACTTCTCAGCTCCGTCGCTGAGGCAAAATGGCAGCTCGGCTGCCTCGTGGCCACCCCTTTTATAAGGGAGCTGGCCACGCCTCTAACTACCCGGATTCTCTGTCCTGTGGGGGGGGGCCCGCAAAGGGCGCGGCGGCCATTTTGGCGCCGCGCTTGCATTCTAATCTTCCCTTCCTGCAAACAATCCTTTTTTTCTCACATGCAACAGGTGGGGCAGCATTGTTCCAACCTACATTGGTAATTTTCCAAGCTAGGAATTATGATTATGCATAACTAAAGCAATCCAGCACAGGGAGTGGCCTGATTGAGTAGTGGTTGTAAAATGCAAAAGCTCCAGATTTGAAATAGTTGACTAAACATATTTAGGACAAGTTTCGCCAAAGTGACATCTCTTGTATATTTTAAACTATAATCTCCGTTAGTCACAGCCAGCATGGGTAATGGTGGGAGATGTAATCCAACATATCTGGAAGGCAACAACTGGGAAGGGCTAGGATTAATTTAGAACCCAAAGTTTGAAAATGGTACTTCAGGCTACTGTGCAAAACATTTTGGTGTATGGTAAAGAAAAATGAAAGTGCACTACAAAGTATAACTTACAAGGAGTTCCTAGTGCAATAACTATAAAATATGTGCAGTTTACTGCACTGGAGAAAGGGGATAGCTGTTTCACAGTATGTGTGCATGACAACTGCTGTTAACACTTGGCTACTGCAGCACGTAAAACTGACAACATCAGTCAGATGGCAAAGATTATTCTCTTACCATGATCAGTTAATTTCTTAATACATGAGACAAGCTTGGAAATAATCATCTTAACCTATAAATCCAAGGGTTAACCGTTGGAACTGGCTATAGGTTGCTATGCCTCGCCCTACTGACCTGCACCCACCATTCGTGCGCACGGCCAAACTGGGTCCGCAGGTCAACGAAGGTTTCAGAAAATCGGCCCAGGGGCAACAGCCCCACAAACGGCAAGAAATGGAAAGAACTTCATTTCCCAACATTCTTTGCGCCACGCCGCGCCACAGCCAATCAGGCTGAGAGACGCGACCACAAAGAACGTGGAGAAACGCAGCGCAGCCAATCAAAAATAAGCTTCAGGAAAAAAATGCAGCACGAACTACGAATCCCAGAGTCCTCTGTGCTGCACAACCCCTCAGCCATTCAGGCTGAGGGACGCGAGTGCAGAGGAGGCTGGCAAAGCGTGGCACACCAAAGTTAAAAAATAAACTGCTGGGAGGGAAAGACTTTTAAAGACCCAGCAGGACTCAGGAGGTAAGCGTGGTAGCACCGATTAGGGAGTGGGAGGGGGAGGCACGGCCCCGGTAACCATGCTGCCCCCCCCGCCCCACCACCTAGCCCACCCTTCCTAACCCCCACCGACCATGCTTACCTCCTGGCTCCAACTGGGTGTTTAAAGGTTTCCCTCCTGGTGTTGCCTTCTACGTCTCACCCTTGCTTCTCTCTGGGCTGCCTGCAAAGGAAACTCCTTTCCAAGCAAACCCAGACAGAAGCAAACCCCTTCCCTGCTGGGGATTTCTTCTCCCCAGGAGGCAAAAGTCTCTTTGCCTCCCGAAGAGAAAGTATCGCTTCTCTCTGGGCTGCCTGCAAAGGAAACTCCTTTCCAAGCAAACCCAGACAGAAGCAAACCCCTTCCCTGCTGGGGATTTCTTCTCCCCAGGAGGCAAAAGTCTCTTTGCCTCCCGAAGAGAAAGTATCGCTTCTCTCTGGGCTGCCTGCAAAGGAAACTCCTTTCCAAGCAAACCCAGACAGAAGCAAACCCCTTCCCTGCTGGGGATTTCTTCTCCCCAGGAGGCAAAAGTCTCTTTGCCTCCCGAAGAGAAAGAATCACTTCTCTCTGGGCTTCCTGCAAAGGAAACTCCTTTCCAAGCAAACCCAGACAGAAGCAAACCCCTTCCCTACTGGGGATTTCTTCTCCCCAGGAGGCAAAAGTCTCTTTGCCTCCTGAAGAGAAAGAATCACTTCTCTCTGGGCTGCCTGCAAAGGAAACTCCTTTCCAAGCAAACCCAGACAGAAGCAAACCCCTTCCCTGCTGGGGATTTCTTCTCCCCAAGAGGCAAAAGTCTCTTTGCCTCCCGAAGAGAAAGAATCCTGTGCTGAGTTTTAACTCAAATTAAAACCCAAAACATCTAAACACATTTTAAAAACATTAAATGTAAAAAATATTTACTTTCACATTATTTAAATTATTACCTATGGTACAACTATTTTTAAAAATTCCAAAAACTAAAACATTATTCAGTTACATAAAACAATTTGAAAAAACTATATCATACTTTGTTATTTTATTAATCCTAAAAAAACACAAAAAAGCAGATCACAGTTTATAACAGCCAAGCCAAATATTTTTTTACATAAATAAACATTGTAAAAATTAAAATTTCAGACTAAGCAATTTTTAAAAAACATTAACACAATTTAACATTTCAACACAATTTAAAACAGCCCGGCAAAGCCGGGCAACCCTTGCTAGTAAAGCTATAAAATGTTTGGTGTGATAGCTGTTAATGAATGAGGTACATTTATCCTTGATGGTAGACACAGAGTATACTTAATTTAAAAATTAACTCAGAAGCTATTTTTAAGTCAGGTAGACCTGAGATGATGATCACACATACCTCTGTATAGGCATTGATAGTGTCACATTCAAATAATTTGCACAGAAATCTCACATACAGGTATAGCCAGATTCAGTGGTGGGCTCCAAACAATTTTTACCACCACACTGTGGGTGTGGTATGGTGGATGTGGCTGGGGGGGGGGGGGAAGCCCTGTGTTGACCTGAATTAGGACTACTTTATTTCAAAACTTGGATGGGCAGGGCCAGCCAGAATTTCTGCAAACTGATGTGAACCTACTGATGCCTACCACTGGCCAGATTCACATTCTGCAGAGTGCAGTTCAGGACACAAATTTGATTAAGTGATTTTTGTATCACTTTTCCTCAATCAGAACAAAATTAAAAAATGCAAATGCTTTCTGTTCCCATCCTACAATCCCAAACAATATACAGTGGAACCTCATACAACAATTGCCCCTTATAGCAATGAAATCATATAACAATTAGATTTTGGGGGGAAATGGCATCCCGCATAATATTTTTTCCTATGGAAAAAATCATACAACAATTTTCCAATGGGAAAAACCACTTAGCAAAAAAAAATCATTGTATGATGCATCCCATAGGGAAAATCACTATATGGTGCATGTATCATATAGCATTTGTTTCATACAACGACGAGCCCCATGGAACGGATTAAAATCATTGTATGAGGTACCTCTGTATGTGAAGAACAAAACCAAACAATTTCCCCATCAATTTCAGAAAGAGAGGTGTTGTTCTTTTTCCATTTCTTGACGGCTAAAATGTATGTGTCCATATTAATTTCATCTGCCCAAAATAATCAGTGCTAAAATGAGTAGAACAGAAAAGAGAATAGCTCTTCCAAATGAGTTCATTTTGATGTTCCAGAAACCTACATTTATACTTTTTAGAAAGGGTCTATAGGTATATGTCAGTGGTTCCCAATATGGAGCCGACGCCCCACATAAGGACTTCAATTCCCAGAAGCCTAAGTCAGTTAGTACATTGGCTGATCAGTGCTTTGGGGAATTGACTTAGGCTTCTGGAAACTGAAGTCCAAAAACAAAAGGTTGGGAAACACTGGTCTGTATCCTCTCTGGGACTAAACCTCACTCCTTTTCCCTTATACCTACAGGTAGAGTTATCTTTTTCTTCAATCTGTTTTCAATCAACCACTTGGAAGGAATTCTACTGAAAATGTTTTGAGTCAGCAAAGTCAAGTATTTTCTGTTCTATGCAGGAAGGACAAAATTGGGCTGAGAAATGGTTGAGATATTATGAAGAACTGCTGTGGTGAAAATGTAGCTTTTTTTTTTCAGAGTCCAGAGTAAAAAAACTGATGGAACATCTCACTTACTGCTACCAGGCCCCATCCTTACTATTGAGAGAGAGATGGTAGATACAATTGTGTTCTTACTAGAATCACAAGCACAGTCTGTCCTTGCTTTCTTTGGATGGAAGAAAAGTGGTTTTTGGTAGCCCCAGTCTTCCAGCTGGTGAACTTCTGTCCTCTGACAAATTATTGATTGCTGCCAATACTACTAATCCAATGCCTCCTCTTGGAATAAGCTAGCTCTGTCTGGTTATTGCCATCTAATCCCATCCTTCTTCCTTAACTAGAATGATTACTGTCAACTATCATACACAACAGCTGTTTGCATTTTTATTCTTGGCTGAAGGGAGTCTTTATGCTGTTCTTCTGCTTGGTCTGAGTAAACCCCTTTTCCTGGTTCCAAGAAGGAAGCTTAAGGAACCCCTTTTACAAAACCAAAACTCTAGGAAAATGGCTAAGCCTTGGCAAACCACAATAAAAATAGAAATATGAATATAAGAGAAATATTTTGGACTGGTTGTTGTAGTTTCAGGGTTGGTTATTTTAGAATAGTACAACTGTGTGTAATTATTTATAATTCCATGCTTAGTTTTATTTTATACAAAGCCAGAGCTTAGAATTAGCCACTTAGATCTAGTCAGTTGCAATTAACTCTTTTACCTAATGGCTAAGGCAGAGTTTCCCAAACTTTGATTTTTGGACTTCAGTTCCCAGAAGCCTAAGTCAATTCCCCAAAGTACTGATCAGCCAATGTCCTGACTGAGGCTTCTGGGAATTGAAGTCCACCAGTGTTCCACAGAACATAGTTTGGGAAATGCTGGGCTAACGTTTCCCTGTACATTATAAGTGCAGCTTAACAAGCCTTAGTAAATAGTGGGGGAGAACCATCACTTGACTCACATACTAGCTTGTAGCCGGTATTATGCCCTGGTCTGGGTGTTAAAGCAGCAAGGTGAACATGAAAGGGTTGTTTTATAGCAAAAGCAAGCAGCTCATGTAGTCGACATTTTGAGCGAAAAGAAACTACTCTAATTATTTTTAAAGGTAAAATTCTAACCAAATCTAACTAAGTTGGAGCCTTGCCCTTTAACTGTCAAAAGGCAACTTTCCAATCTGTGTAGAAATGTATAGAAAGCTGAACTGGGCATCAGCTATACCCACTTTACCTCCTATGTATACCAAATGTTATTGCTTCCAGACCCAGGATGCTGGCAGTATTGAAGGTATTGTTGTTTTCTGTTTTTCCTAACAAGTTGACATAACTTAACCTTGTTTTTCTTGTCACTAGATTATTACTTTAAATTAAAAGGTTATTCACAACGAGTCACTGAATATTTTATATCATGGTTACAGTAGCTGCTCTGGCAGAGACACCTGTGTCAAGATGAGACTATGTACATAATGTCACTAGGCTGTCAAAATACAAGCTGCCTGCTCTACCTCTTTTTAATATACACCACTTGCTGTTGTGCTCTCTCTCTGCTCCCTTTAATCCTCTACTTTCCCTCTGGCAGAGTTGCTGAGGTCAGTGGCTAGGGATGGCATGGCCGTCATATGACTCAGAACATGCAGCCTGTTGACAGTGGGAAAAGGATGGATTTTAAGTACACTATTTGAACCGGTTTACCCAGCCTTTAATCTTGTCCTCGAGTACAGATTCCATCCTGCAGCTAGATGTTCTCATCAAGGTATACTTGGAGAATTGGCTTGTCAGTTTGCAGGTGTAAATCCTGTCTAGGAGTTTATGTGTTGAAGTTGCTGGAGAATGTCTCTAGGAGGTGTTGGTGGGGAAAGAAAGGAGAATTGGCCTCTGGTTGAATGGAAGCTGACAGAAATGCTATAAAACTGAGATAGTACAACCAGTCTTTGAGAGACTGTGATATACAGTATTGCTAAGGAGATATGTGCAAAGTGGATTCAGCAGACCCTGTGAAGCCACATGAAGTGCCTTTGAGGCAATACAAGGTTGCTCTTCCATTCTCACTTCTGTGTTCAGTAGCCATGTCCCTCAAGGGAATGTAATTGACTCAGAGCTCTTCAGTTCTTGTTCAGACATGAGGCCTATTGAGATCCCTCCTTACATGTATGTAGGACTATATGACATTCAAATGTAGCTGGTGTAGGATAGGGAACTGAATGTGACTGATGGGAGGAGTGGCAGTGGGGTATGTGGTTACCTAATGTAGATCTAAAAATTCCCCATATGTTTGGGGAACATACACAACAAAACTTATGTGTACACTTCCTACCACCATCTCCACTAACTTTAATTATCTCTTGACCTGGTGTTGTCATCTGGCTGGCTGATAGTGTCTTTGTTCACTGTTTTTTCAAAATCTCTGCTTCAGGAACTTGCATATTCCACCGCAGACAAGAGTAAATCTCTGGGTTACAGCCTGCTTAGTTTTTCTGTGGTGGGGACTCACCCAAAACATATCACTAGGAACAATCTGAGATCTGCACACCTTTCAATGATTCAATTTCCTTATGTGGAGTGAGGTTAACCCATATCTTATGGCTACAACATCTGACCAAATATTTAGATATCAATTTAGATGTTTAATGCCAGGTGATTGTTTTGTATCTTCCCAATATTTGCAACTGAAAATGGGACATTCGCAGCTAATCTGAATAACAGCCAGAGATCATGTCATTACCAATTGTATGAAGCCACATTGATTTGTATGCTAACCAATCACGCTGTACCTGATCTCTGTAACTGATGTGTATAAATTGATGCCATGAAGTCTCACTCTCATGTCTGATGAAGTGGACTTGATCCACAAAAGCTCAAATTAAAATATAACATTCATTTTTGTTTTGTTTATTCTCTGATATGCCTTAGATATCCATGTTTCTCTTCCCTTGCCTGCTATGTAACACCACAGCTGAGGAAAGAGGTAACGCAAACTTGAACACTTGTGGATTTGTAACTGGTCTAACACCATGCCCACTTGTGGAGATCAGATTTCTTGGTACCCAACACCACACCCAGTGTAAAAGAGAAGCCTATGTAGGTTTTAGAAACATCTATGCATCTCAAGTCTTTCTTTTTTTAAAAGCAATATCAGGCTATCACTGTGACAAAATAATGGTGTACAGAGAAAGGCCATTCACATTTCCTAACCATTCTTGAATTAGAAAGAAGTGGTTTCCAATTGCAGCCCAGAAATTCCCATGCTTGTAGAATCTATTAGTGCAGAGACAGAGAGAACTGGGAAGAGGGAGGCAATGTTACCTAGGTCACCTAGAGCAAAACAGGTATGAAAACGTTTAAAAATGTCTGTGCAACTGCATTTTTTTAGCCTTTTCCAATGATAACCAGCCTACTTCAGTGATGGAAAGCATCATAAAATCCCAAAAGACATGAAAAGAAGGGGAAGAGGAGCAAGTATAAAATGAGTGAGCCAACAAGAGACTTTGATGTTAACATAATCAAACACAGATAAACAGAAACACGTCAGGTTTTTTCCCCTGTCAAGAATAATCTTGCAGTTTTGGAGAGCATTTTTCTGTAAGGCTTCAGATTTCCAAACACTTCAGGCACAGCAGAAAAAAATCCAGCGAGCAAGCACTTAGCCTGCAGGAATGTTGTCCTACCATTGACCATATATATGTATACATAAAATAAGAATAGCCAGCTATGTATATCAGAGTGACACATGATTTGAAAAAATCAAGCAAGCATTTCTCATTACATTTATTAAATTACATTGCCGCTGGTATTCATTTATCTACTTAAGAAGGAGGGGGAAAAGCCCTCTGTATCTGTAAAGCATTACTTAAGCTAAAGTGCTGATGACTTAAAACACCATGTTGCTGCACGTAATCCATGTCAGAATGACCTCTGAAAAGAAAAGTCTGAAATGCAGGGAATTGATCTATGCAACAAATCCAAAATATGGTAGGAATGGATGGATCAGCCAGTTTCGTTCTCTTCCTTACCTGGGTATGTTCTGCTTCATTTATGACAACATTTGGAAACTTCAATAAATTCTTATCAAAAACTGAGCTAAGCAATGCTCACTTAACTCTAATATACTGGTTTCTCCTCTATCAGCAGAAGTGGGGGAACAGTGATGTGACCCAATGCTTCTGCAATTCCTGAAGACTCCATTCTGGATCTTTAAAAGATAGAAATAGCTCCTTGTCATTCACCTAAAACTGCTACAATTTAGGGAGGCAAGCTATGAGAAACCTAGGGAACATAATAAAAAGTAGAGGCATCACCCTGCCAACAAAAGTCGGCATAGTCAAAGCAATGGTATTCCATTGGTTGTGAGAGCTGGACCATAAGGAAGGCTGAGTGCAGAAAAATAGATGCCTTTGAAATGTGGTGCTGGAAAATAATTTTGAGAGCACCCTGGACAGAAAAGAGATCAAATCAGCCAATCCTGGAGGAAATCAACCCTGACTGCTCCATGGAAGGAGCTGAAACTAAAGTATTTTGGACACCAAATGAGAAGAGAGGCCTCACTTGAAAAGGTTTTGATGCTGGGAAAGACTGCAGGCAAAAGGAGAAGGGGTGGCAGAGGATGAGATGGCTAGATGGCATTGTTGATGCAATAGGCATAGAACTGAGCAGGCCGAGGAGGATGGTGGAAGATAGGGGTGCCTGGCGTGCAGTGCTCCATGGGGTCACAAAGGGTCAGATTCATCTGTGCGACTGAACAACAACAACAAGATAATTGTACATCACTTTATTGATACCAAGTGTGGTGTAGTAGAGAGAGTGATGGACTAGTACTTAGGAGACCTGGGTTTGAATCCCTGCTTAATCATGGCAACTCAGTTTGAAAGGTTTAACCAGTAAAACTGCTCCTTAAATATCTCACATACCTTGAAAGCCTTATTAAGGTCACTATAAATCAGTTCCCAACTCAACAGCACATAACAATCTGTACCACCATCACCACTATCACATTTTATATTAGAGGGATAGGCAAAGAACAGACTTCCAGATGTTTGTAGATTGCAACTCCCTGCAAATGCAGCCAATACAACCAATGGTGAGAAATGCTGAGAGCAGCTGTCCAGCAACATATGGAGGATTGTACTTTGCTTACACTGGCTTTATTACCTTGATGTTGCATCCTGATACAAGACAGAACATACTTAAAGTAGGACTGTGATTTACAACACAATGCCTTGGGGAAGAGGGGAAAACCTAGCTTTGAGACTGCTGTGATAGAATAAAAGTGACCCATCCATAATCAGTTTTAAACTGGGGTTTTCTTAAGCATAGAAGGGTGGCTGAATATTGCAAATACAAATGTAAAAGAGCCCTTCTCTCTTCATTCCCACATAGGAAGGACTCTTTCCTCTAAGACAATATAGTGGCATGCCTTGTTCAGAACAAAACAAAGAATGTTGCTCTTTAACATTTTGTGTTATTCATACCTAAATGAATAAATTACCAATGTTATCCTTCATCCACTCATTTTTTAGAAGTTTTCTCTGAAATACTTATGGGGTATCTGCTGACCCCATGATGATTCCAACAGATTGAAGATCAGCAGAAGGTTTAGGCTTCTGTTCAGATCTTGTATTTCCTGAACTCATGAAGAATTCATACATGCCCCAAATGGGGCAAATCTGTTGACAAAAATATGTCATTTTTGCTTCTTGCCATCAGACTTCACTGAAAAATAGCATGGTATACTTTCTGTCATTTTAATATTAAGATAAATTACACAGCAGTGGCAAAACACAAAAGATTTGTCTGGACAATTTTTGTCCTGGGAGGTTTTATTGTTTTTTTTAAACACAGAGAGAGAGAGAGAGACAAACACATACACACACAATGGCTGAAATTTAGGAACAGTCTAGAATCCTTCAGAAAATATTGTCAGAGAATGACTGTCTAATGGGTCTAGTTCTGTGTGTACTGTGCCATAAAATGGAACTCCAAGAAAATTAATTCATTGACAAAAATCCTGATGTGCAACTCTTCTTGTAGAAAAATACTGACATCACCAGTGTTAGGAGGTAGTCACTAAAGTATTCCATTTACAACCTC
Source organism: Bradypodion ventrale (assembly GCA_035047345.1). Classification (NCBI taxonomy): domain Eukaryota; kingdom Metazoa; phylum Chordata; class Lepidosauria; order Squamata; family Chamaeleonidae; genus Bradypodion; species Bradypodion ventrale. The sequence goes on from JAWDJE010000004.1 coordinate 239,915,881, forward strand.
AAAGTGTGATGACTTAGTCTCATTGTACGTAAGTTGTACACATACCCAAATTTCAACAGGGATTCTCTAACTAGCCATAGTCTGCTGCTGTCAGACATAATTTTTGTCCTACAAGCAGAGCTATGTAACAGGATTTTGGCATTGTATGTTTATTTAAAGTATTTGTGATTGCATATTTATTAAGCCTTCATTTGGGTCCAGTTTGTTATCAATCATCACATTAAAAGCAACAGATAGAAGAAAAAGTGGTTGGTCTTTCTGTATAGACCCTTCATATGAGCTGGGACACAAAATGTAGGGGGTCTGGTTCATTGCTTTACCCTCTTTAGAGTGTCACTTTCATATGATGAAACCAACAATGGACGGTGGTCCACATGCTCTCCCTGTGCATGTGGAGATCACAGCCTTTCAGAAAACCTGAAAAGGGCTGATGTTCTGTATACAACAATGTTATTGTACTAGTGTAAGATCCATTGTACTAGATATTGGCTCCTTTCAGACTTAGTATAAAGGGAAAATCCAAATGAGTTTTGCTGTGCAGGTACCTGTGCAAGCAGTTGCAGAAGTGGTTGCAGAACCTCTTGCACAACTGCTTGAACAATTGTACAATTATGCACAATTTGTGGTGGCAGGGGTTTCCTCTTTATTAACACTAAAAAAATTAGGAACAAGTACACAGAAAGAGCCTCCTCGAAGATTGTGATATTTTGAACCACAATTGGGCATACACTGGTAACAGCAACCTTGTATTGCCGGCTATTCTTTCTCACACAAGGTCAGGCAAAAGGAATTGCAGAATGAACTCACCAAAAGGTGCCTTCATTTTGGCAGTTTCATGTCTGGCCTAAACACGGAAGAAGAACCCTGCAAAAATGCAGCACAATAAAAGCTGGGACAGAAAGATTATTGCAAGCTATCCTTCTTATAGTACGAGTGGTTTGGTCTTGATTGGTCATTTAAGAGGCATTAACTATATAAAAGAGCTGCTTCTCAATTGTTGGTAGGGAATGATGCCGACAACTGCATTTTTAAACTCTTTCTGTTAGAGTTTGGCTACAGAGGCTGTCAAGATGAGCATCTGCACTGCAGATTTACCATTAATCATCAATCATTGTTAAAACTTGCATGCAGAATAAAATATGAAGAAAACTGAAATATGTTTACCCAATAAAGTTCAATGTGATCCTTAAGTTTCTTGGCCATGTTAAATTTAGATTATCTTCACTGGAATCAGTTCGATTCCTGAGTACTGAAGGACGGAATGAGCTCCCGTCTTTGTCCCAGCTTCTGCCAACCTAGCAGTTCAAAAGCAAGAAATTGCAAGTAGATAAATAGGGACCACTTCAGTGGGAAGGTAAACAGTGTTCCATGCACTCTGGTGTCTAGTCATGCCTTGCCACATGACCATGGAAACGTCTGCAGAAGCAGGCAGCACTGGCTCTTCGGCTTTGAAACAGAGATTTCAAATACATCTGGCTCTTGAGCAAGGGAAACCTTTATCATGACTTTCACAAATTCTCACAATTTTTTTTACAATTCACAATTTTTTTTACAATTCACAATTTTTTTTACAAAGCTGCTGCTGCCGCCACTGCTGCTGCTGCTTCTGCTTCCGTGTCTAGACCAGACATGAAACTGCCAAAATGAAAGGACTTTTTGGTGAGTTCATTCTACAGTTCCTTTTGCCTGACCTAGTGCTTAACCACTGGTAAACCACTTTTGATTATTTTATACCGAAAAAGCCCTAGAAAGGCTACAATAGATTGGAAGTGATTTGATGACATCTAATTCACTATAGGGGCTGCAGTGGCTCAGGTGGCTAATACACTGACTTTGTCCCAGTTCCTTCCAAACTAGCAGTTTGAAAGCAAGAAATTGCAAGTAGATAATGGAAGCGTGGCACCAAAATGGCCGCCGCGCTCTTTGCGCCCCCCCCACCGGACGAAGCCATCCGGGTAGTTAGGGGCGTGGCCAGCACCCTAATAAAAGGGCTGGCCACGAGGCAGCCGTGCTGCCATTTTGGCGAAGCGACGGAGCGGAGAAGTTTTTCCCTCTTACCTCCGTCGCTCGTATCCTTCCAGGGGAAGCCTTTTTGGGCAGCTTTTTTCTCTTCTTAGGCTTCCTAGCTAACTCAGCTATGCCCTCTAAGAAGAAGGCAGCTGCTAACGTGGCTCGATCGGCGCGGAGGCGCCAGCCGGGTCGGAGGACTGCGACTGCGCCCGCCCAGCAGCCACCTTTAACAGAGCCCACCGGGACCGGTGGGATGGGATCGGTGGCCCCTTGGCCCGATCCGCGGTGCGTGCAGGTTGCCCCGGACGGGGCCTCGGCCCTTGGCCCGCAAGCGATGACCACTGCCCCCGCCAGGCTCCGTGCGGATGGGCCCTCTTGCCCGGGTGCACAGTTCCCCATGGGGGGAGCGAGCCACAGGGGGTGGTTGGGTTCCCTGCCTTTGCAGGGTGTGCCCACGGCTCCACAAGGGCCGGGCATGGGCTCTTGGCCTTATCTGGCCCCTGGGACTCAGGGGCCTGGACAGGTACCCGTTATCTATGGGTCGGTTGCCCATTTGCCCCCTGTTGGGGATGGGGCCTTTGTCAACGTGGAGGCCCTTCTGGCCCGCGTTGCGGCACTTGAAGCATCCTTGGCGAGGGCCAATCAAACAGGGGTGCCTTTAGGATTCCAGGTGGCCCCTTTGGCTGCCGAACGGCGGCCGGCGACAGGTCGGGTTGAGCCGCCTGAGGCGCGCAGGCCGGTGGCGGCCACTGCCTCGCAGCTCCTCACTCAACAGGTGCAGCAGTCTGGTGCGGGTCTGGCCCCGTCGACGAGCTCAGCTTCGGTCGTGAGCTCCGACGCCCCCAGCGGGCCGGAACCCCCGGTGGGGGCGGCCCGTGGGGGTGCATCGGGTGAGTATGCAGTTCAAGCTAGTGCACCCACACAACTGACTTCCCTGGGGGGGCTTTCCAATGGCCATGGCCTCGCACGGGTGGCCCGGCGGTCCAATTGCCCCCGGCCCACCCGGCGACTTCACCCCTGACACAGGGCCCGGGTCCGGGTGGCGCCCCCTGTGTGGTGGGGAATGTGTTGGGGATCCCCGGGCTGGTACAGGCCCCCTTTGCTTTGCCCGCAGTTCCCTCTGTGCCGGTGTCGGCACTGCCAACGGCAGGGTATTCCTTGCCCCTGGGGGACCATCTGGCCCAGTCCACCAGGGAAAAGATCTGGAGGGGAGAGTATGTAGATATCTTCTCCCTTCTTAATAGGGAGCCGACCAAGGAGGAGAGGGAAGGGCTGGACGAGAAGGATAAGGAGCAGGCACGTCGTCGTAAGCCGCCACGCACGTGGGCAAATTGGTTGCCAGCGTACCTGATTTACATGGCCGTTTACCTCAGGGCTAGGCCGGATTTGGCCATCCCTATGGTCCAGTATCTGGACAACATCTACCGGGCCATGGTTGACTTCCCGGGCCCGTCGTGGCTGGCTTACGACGAAGAATTCCGCATGAGGATTCCACTGCACCCAGAGATGAGGTGGGATGAGCCCTGCCAGAAGCTGTGGCTTCTGTATATGACCCCCACGCGCCCGGCGCCTGGGGAGAGATACCATTGTGGACATGTGGTCCAACGAGCGGCCCGGGGAAAGGTTCCCCGCCAAGTGGCGGGGCAGGGGGTTCCAGCCCGCCTGCTGTGCTGGACCTTCTCGTCCAATGGCTCTTGCGACAGAAAAAATTGCAAGTACAAGCATGAGTGCCCCTCTTGTTCTGGCCCCCATGCTGCCTCCGCCTGTCCCAGGCCAGGAGGATACAGGGGCAGGGAAAGGGGCGGACAATGGGCAGGTAGGACTGCCATGGAAGGAGCGGGTTCACCGAAAGGCCCCCTCCCCAATTAATGTCGACATGCTGGAGCGTTGGCTCGCATTGTACCCGAAGAAAGCAGACGCTGTGTACCTCCTTCAGGGTTTTCAACTGGGTTTCCGTATTCCTTTCACGGGGGATAGGTCACCGCAAGACGAACCCAACCTTTTTTCACTTAGAGGAAGGGAGGAGGTGGCTGCCGCCAGCATTAATAAGGAGGTCACTGCGGGCAGGGTCGCTGGCCCTTTCCCCGCGCCCCCTTTCACCAACCTTAAAGTGTCTCCTCTAGGACTAGTGCCCAAGAAGTCCCCGGGCGAGTTCCGCCTGATTCACCATTTGTCCTACCCAGCCGGTCATTCGGTCAATGATGCTATCCCTGAGGACCTTTGTTCTGTCAGGTATACATCATTTGACCAGGCATTGCGCATGGTGCGCTCATGTGGCCCGGGTGCACTGTTGGCTAAGTGTGACATTAAGTCGGCTTTTCGTCTCCTGCCGGTGCACCCGGGTGACTTTGAGTTGCTGGGTTTCAAATTCCGGGGTGAATATTATTTTGACAAAGCCATGCCATTCGGCTGTTCCATATCCTGCTCGGCTTTCGAGCGTTTCAGTACATTCCTGCAGTGGGCATTCGTACGTAGGTCAGGGTCTCGGTCTGTAGCCCATTACCTGGATGATTTTTTGTTCGGGGGTGAACGGGGCTGGGACACGTGCACACGTCTCCTCACCACATTTCAGACGCTAATGCAGGAACTCGGTGTCCCTTTAGCGCCCGAAAAGACCGAAGGCCCGTCTAATAAGTTAGTATTCCTGGGGGTGGAGATTGACACGGTAGAGCAGGCATCTAGGTTGCCGGAAGACAAGGTGTCAAGGATAGTGGCCCTTATATCGGACTTGCTGGCTAAGCGCAAGGCATCCCTTCGGGAACTGCAGGTGCTACATGGACACCTTAATTTCGCTTGCAGGGTGGTCGCACCTGGCAGGGCATTTGCTCGGCGCTTGTGCGACGCCATGTCAGGCTTATCCAGGCCCCATCATAGGACCAGATTGACATGGGGCATCAGTTCAGATATGCACATATGGCTCCAGTTCTTGAGGGAGTTTAATGGGGTCTCATTTTGGAGGTCAGACCTCCTGGCTTCACCCCAATTTCAGATTCAGTCTGATGCCTCGGGATCCCTTGGTTATGGGATGTACTTCAATGGGAAGTGGGCCTATGGTGGATGGCCACCAGCCTGGTCAGGCACGGGTCGCCTGAGGGATCTCACATATTTGGAATTTTTTCCCATACTGGGGGCCTTGATGCTATGGGGTGAGGAGTGGGCCAACTCTGTGGTGCATTTCTGGTGTGACAATGCGGCCGTTGTCCACATTGTCAACTCACAGACCTCTAAATCTCCCAGGGTCATGGACCTCGTGCGCCATTTTGTATTGCACAGCCTCCGCCTCAATGTACTGTTCAGGGCCAGGCATGTCCCGGGGGTGAATAATGATATTGCTGATGCTTTGTCCCGCCTGCAGATCTCCCGGTTCCGTGCCTTGGCCCCGGATGCGGAGGAATTTCCCTCGCCACTCCCGGAGGAGATATGGACCTTTGGCAAGGAGAGGTGAACTGGGCGATCGGCATGTCTCTGGCGCCACGCACACGTAAGGCGTATCACCACGCGTTGGTTTCCTTTCAGACTTTTTGTACCCAATCTCGACTGCCGGATACCTGGCCGATCCCAGTGGCCCACCTCCTTCGTTTCATGGTTTACCTGCACGCCCAGGGCCTGGCACCCCGCACCATAACATCTAGGCTATCAGCACTGGCTTTTATGGCCAAGGTGGGAGGTCATGTGGACAGTACCGCTGATTTCCGTGTGAGACACGTTTTGGAGGGGTGGGTGCGGGAACGTGGGCGTAGCCTGGACGACCGCCACCCAATTTCCCCGGGGGTCCTTACCCAACTGGCACGGGGCTGGCATGACCTATGTTTCAATAGGTATGAGGCAGCCCTGTTTCATGCGGCTACAACGGTGGCCTTTTTTGGAGCGCTCCACAGCAGCGAGCTTGTGATGTTGACTAAGGCGGATGCAAGTCATAGGGCACTGGAACTCGAAGATGTCTATGTTTGCAATGATTGGGCTCAGTTGTGGATACGCTCCTCTAAAACAGATCAGCACGGCGTAGGCAGTGGTGTAAGACTGCTACGATGTTCCTTGGCAGACATCTGTCCGGTTGGTGCCCTACAGGAGTTCCTTGCACTGCGTGGCACGCACCATGGCCCGTTTTTCTGTCACCAAGATGGGTCTCCCCTCACTAAATTTCAATTTTGGAAGGTGACTGGGAAGGCACTGGTTAGGGTTGGCCTCCCTGGGGCCCGTTACGGCACCCATTCATTTAGAATTGGGGCGGCCTCTACTGCGGCTGCTTATGGGTACTCCGGGGCTGACATACGCAGCATGGGGAGGTGGGGCTCGCAGTGTTTCCAGTTTTATGTTCGCCCACTCCCACCGTGAGTACCGTTTTTAGTCACCACATATCTCTTCCTTACCTGTTTTTTCCCTTGACAGACCCTGGGTGTCGTATCACACCGGTGACAGTATGGCTGGTGGGCCATAGCTATGTGCACAGGGCAGCGCGTTACGCTGCGGCGACAGATTGGGGACCCCGACTGGGACTGGGTGCGTACGCAAGTCTCACATGGTACGGTAAGCCCGGTATGTTGTGGCGGGAGCTCTTGCCATTCCTCTTTTCGGCAAGGAACGCTGACCCGCCCGACATCCTGATCATACATCTTGGGGGTAATGATTTGGGACAGGTCACTGGCTTATCGCTGAAGCATGCGATTTGCAGTGACCTCGCCTACTTACATTACGTATGGCCCGCCACAACCCTTGTTTGGTCAGATATGGTCCCACGGCACGCTTATAGGGGAGGCCTTGACCTCCAGGCCTTGGACCGTGCTAGGCGCATGGTGAACAGGGCGGTGGCCCGATTCCTTTCGACCAAGGGCTGGGGGCGGGTCAATCCTCATCCGGCCATTAGTCTGCAAAATTATGGGCTTTATGCAGGGGATGGGGTCCATCTGTCACAAGGAGGTATGGACCTCCTGCTGAGTGATTGGCGAGCAGGCCTGTCGACCGAGCTGACGGTCTTGGGGGGGGGCGTCGAGCCTTTATTGAAGCCTCTCCGGGTGGCGGGTAGCACTGGTAAGGTAAACATTTATGACCCACAGGTATCCGGCAGGTTCGCAATTGACTGGACAACACTAGATAGGCATAAGTTGTTTAAACGTTGTCCGGTCAACGATAGGCATAAGTTGTTTAAACGTTGTCCGGTCAACGACGAACCAGGCGAGGGGGTGATGGTTACCACTAGACAGCTGGAATCACCCCCTGATTTTACGGATACACGTCAGAGGGTGGGGTCATTAGGTAGATATTGACTACGGTCAACAATTTGTTTGTTGTCAACAAACAAATTGATACAAATAGATACATTGTAACAATTGCCGTTGGCAATTTTGGGTGGTACCTTACCAGTGTTACTTCGGCCTGCTTGCCTTAAGAATTATGATTGGTCGTTTTACCAATAGAAATTTATAATTCGGACTAGGGCATGAATCAATAAATGTGGCCCAATGCCGTTATCCACTTTCATTTGTGTCTGAGTCCATTATTGGTGGGGGGGGGTGCGCCTGCAATGGAAGCGTGGCGCCAAAATGGCCACCGCGCTCTTTGCGGGCCCCCCCCATCCGGACGAAGCCATCCGGGTAGTTAGGGGCGTGGCCAGCACCCTAATAAAAGGGCTGGCCACGAGGCAGCCGTGCTGCCATTTTGGGGAAGCGACGGAGCGGAGAAGTTTTTCCCCTCCACCCCCTCCCTAGTTAACAGTGTGATTTCTTGGTCGCTTCGGGGCCGGGTGGGAATTTTTGGCTGGGACTCGCAATTGGCCCTTGAGTCCTGGCTTTTTTTTGCCCATCCCACGCTGTTGCTATGGTTTGATATAGGGGTTTGTTCTGTGCTGCTGTTGACTTTGGTCACATGGGCGGGTAGCACTGGTAAGGTAAACATTTATGACCTACAGGTATCCGGCAGGTTCGCAATTGACTGGACAACACTAGATAGGCATAAGTTGTTTAAACGTTGTCCGGTCAACGACGAACCAGGCGAGGGGGTGATGGTTACCACTAGACAGCTGGAATCACCCCCTGATTTTACGGATACACGTCAGAGGGTGGGGTCATTAGGTAGATATTGACTACAGTCAACAATTTGTTTGTTGTCAACAAACAAATTGATACAAATAGATACATTGTAACAATTGCCGTTGGCAATTTTGGGTGGTACCTTACCAGTGTTACTTCGGCCTGCTTGCCTTAAGAATTATGATTGGTCGTTTTACCAATAGAAATTTATAATTCTGACTAGGGCATGAATCAATAAATGTGGCCCAATGCCGTTATCCACTTTCATTTGTGTCTGAGTCCATTATTGGGGGGGTGCGCCTGCAAATAGGGACCACTTCGATGGGAAGGAAACAGCATTCCGTGCGCTCCTGTGTCTAGTCATGCCTGCCACATGACCATGGAAACGTCTGCAGAAGCAGACAGTGCTGGCTCTTTGGCTTTGAAACAGATGAGCACTGCACCTTAGCGTCGGATACGACTGGCTTTCGAGCAAGGGAAACCTTTACCTTTACCTTAATTCACTATTGTTAGGGTGGAATTTTTTTTCTTTACTTCCTAATATCCTAACAAAATTATTTCACCAGAACAGCCATGTTGCTATTATCATCAACTACTACTAAAATGTCTCTAACATTATTTTGCTATCCACACACCAGCATGTACCAAAGTATCAGAGGCAAGCTATTTCTTCAGGAGGCACTGGGCAAGTGCAATTTTGATTTAAGTGTTGTTCGTGGCTAGAATCAATAAATTATGGGGGTGTTTGTCCTAGAAAGAAAATAACGTGGCAAGACAAAAGAAAAAAAGTAGTCAACTGCATCTAATATACAGTTTAGCAAACCCCTAAAAAAAGAACCAATTGAAGGGCTTTTTGGTTCTTCTTCTTTTTGGCATTGTGAAAGATCATAGAGAGTCAACTCAGTAAAAGAATTGTCATAAAATCTCACACCATTGACTTGTAAATGGAATTGAATCTGTAGAGTCTACATAATGATACTATCAAAAAAGGAACTAGCTATCACATTCATATAATAGATGAGATATGAAATGACGACTATGGCAGATGAACACCCCGAGGTATTTTGCTTTATTCTCCTCACTGCATTTATACCTCCAGTTCCTCTAATTTTAGTTATTTTTTTCTCCCTGGGTCTTAAAAGAAGAGGATGGGGTGGGGGTGAGGGGGAGAGATCTAACAAATAACCTCATACAGAAGTCAATAGTATAAATACTTTTTATTTCTGAGGTTAGTTCGGAGGCTGTATTAAAACTGATTTTTCACCAGCCAGGCTTGTGGTGATTTTGCTGCTGCTTCCAGTTTACCTTCCCTTCTTTTACTCTAGCATTACAAATTAAAAGAGAGAGAGAAGAGGCAATGTTTTGATTGCCTCTTTAGCTCAATTCAGGATCACTGGATGTTACCTCTTCCCCACAACATCTATAGTTATGTGTTGTCTTGTCTTCCCTGTGCTCTTCTTCTGACTCGGCTCAGGCTGTTAATTAGCCAGTGCATAAAATAATCACAAGTTCCACTTAACAGGAGGTTCTGACACTCCTACCTCCAGCTAAAAGACAAGTGCCACAACAGCGCGGAAGTCAACGTCCTCAAAATTACAAAGGCAGCTCTTTCTACACAGCTGCCAGGAGAATATCCTCCCCTGGCACTGATTGTGGTAGTGGATTAGTAAACACCCAGCCTTCTGTCATGGGCCCCCAGGGATTCACACCCTGGCTTTAATTAGGGTTTCAGCCTGCTAAGTCTGCTTCAAAGAGACAGCCAGGGAACGGCACTGAGTCTACCGACCTTTGTGTGTATGAAACACACTGCAGCTCCGCTATAGATGGAGAGATGTTCTCTTCCCTATCCAACATCATGCCTCAGCCATTACTGTCCCTCTGCAAATGATCAGCTATAGTACAGTTTATAAGCTGGGGGCTACTGGTTAATATGGCTGGCCCCAAGGAATGACGTGAGCCAGTGCTTGTTTGTAAAAACTGTTGCTGGCACTTTAACTCTGCGGAAGAATGTAATCTATTATGATGTAATAAAGATCTATGACAGGGCAGGTGGAGGCTGGGGGAATGAACAAATTGCATATTGTTCCATCATTTTGCTGTGAGCCACCATTTTTTGACGACAGTTAAGCTACAGATCCATTAAATATACTAAATGGTCTTTTTATCCTTTTGTATGGTTTAATTTTCACTTTATCCTATGATAATGTTTATAGATTTAACAAAGTATGTTGGGTGTCACTCTGGGTGTTTTTCCCCAGTATATGATTTATCCATGACTATATTCAGTATGAGTAATAGTTGAGCATAAATAGACTTTGAGTTTTCAGAAGGTGAATACAAAAGGGAAAAGGTTAAACCAGGCAGTTTGAAATTATCCAGAACACTAGGAACGGTGGTGTTTTTTCCCCCTCTAACTGGCATTACCCATGTAAATCCCTTTCATTTTGTTTGAATTAAAGAATTCCATAACCTGATTTTATGATGCACTGATGGTTAGTGCTATAGGACTTTCCTCTCAGCAGCTTCACTCTTTATTAAGGTTATCAGAGAGTAAACAAAACAAAAAGACAAAAAATGTTGTGGCACTTTGGTAATAGCTGTATTTTAATGTTAGCTTTCATGTATCAAGTCCACTTCATCAGATATAAGAGTAAGACTACACGGCATCCATTTATAAACATAGAATGGTTAGCATTACAGATAACTATACAGATCAATGTGTTTGTTTGGTTTTACAACTGGTAATATCTGTTATTCAGTTTAGTTGTGAAGCTTCACCCTGTTGAATTGCAAATAGTTAGTAGATGGATGCAAGACAAACATTGTCACTAGACAATCAAATAAGCCATTTCTGCCCAATATAATTTTTATGTAAGTACACCTTTGCTGAAAGGTATTATAAAAATCCACGAGAAATGTTACTAAGAATATAATATTAACTTCAGAGCACTAGCCTTGATTAGCAATTAACAGTATAAATCTGTGATAGTGAACCTTGGCACTCCAGGTGTTCTTGGACTTCAATTACCAAAAGCCCAAGTCAGCACTCCTGCTGATCAGGGCTTCTGGGAATTGAAGTGAAAGAACAGCTGGAGTACCAAGGTTTGCCATCAATGGTAAAAATAATGTACATTCTGTTTTGGAAGGCATATCCAGCAGTGATCTTGGAATATGTTCACCATGAGTGGGGGTGAAGACTTTGTGTGCATGAGTAAAATAGACGCCCAACATATAGAGAATACTTTGTAAGTTTTTTTAAAAAATTCTGCAATGAATATTATGTATATAATGATACATTTAGCTACATTTTCGATTTTCCCTATGTATGGCAACTTTTGGGACAACCTGTATATATGTACATGAGCATTACTTTCTCTCAGTACTGTTCTATATATCCAAGCCACTACTTGTGACATTTGGAAGTGCTTTGGGTATCATTTTCAAAGTGATTATTGATGCAAACTCAACTGGAAAATAGTTATTATTTTAGAAGTGTAGACATGGGTGTCACCACAAGTTTTTTCTGTCTCACATAGGCATCAAAAGGTTCCCTATCTAGCTTTAGATGATATGACTTGATGAACCTCTGTTTAAAAGGAAGGAAGGAAGAGGTTATCAGAGACGTAGGGGGAGGAAAATGCCTCACAGGGGCTTCATTGGGCACCCAGAACTTCTTGGGAACACCCAGCAGGGCGGACCAGAGATCCTGCGACCTGCTGCCTCTATGAGCATACTTCCCCCTAGCCCGATTCACTGGTGAACAGGGTAAGAGAAGCCTTCTGCATATGGCAGGTAATTTTATTCCGTGGCTAAAGCTAAGCTTCCAAATACTGCTTACTCTTACCTTCCCTTAGACAGAGCAATCCCCTCTCACCTCTGTCTTCTGGCTGGGCAATGAGGACCGTTGAAGTTCCTTCTGGTTGCTCTGCTTGGTTTCCAAGCTGCTTCCTCACATAAAAGGCAGGCACTCAAACTACAGGCTTTTGTAGTTTTATTGTCAGAAATACAGTTATAAATCTTACTTACATAAAAACAAAGAAATAAACATAAAAATATATCTTCCTAACTTTTCTAGCAGGTACCTTCTTAATTGGTAGGGGCTGAAGAGCCCCGCATGGCTTTCTTCTAATCCCGAAGAGACATCTTGCCTATGAAGTGGCTGAGAGCCAAGGGCTTCTCCCTTGGTCTCAGGAGTGTGCTTCCTCACTGCTCAAACAGTGCTCTTTTTATAATAAAAAGAGAGCTTAGGAATGTTATGACCTAATAATGATCTCATTGCCATGCACCTGTGTTCCCTTGAAAAATGAAGAGAAAGAGGGAACCGTTCGGTAGAGTAAATTCTCCAGAAAATGTATTCACAAAAATATGATGCTTTATATATTGTTCATCAAAAGGTTACAACGTAAATAATTCCTCCATGGATAAAAAGTTCTCATTCAACTGGTAACACAAGGCTGGAAATATGTAACGAAAATAATTCCTCTATGGGTAAAGTATAATACAATCACTAGTCAGCTGTTGCCAAAAATCTTTCTAAGTCGATACTAGTTAATACGACTTTTCCAAACTTATTGTTCCTTCTTCAGGAAATCTACATGAAAGAATAAGAGAATGTATATAATAAACATCATGCAGGCACTAATACAATATATTCCATTACACTAAAAGTCTTTTTACACAAAATTATCTTGTTCACAGAAAAATCTTATTCAGTGAAAAATCCTATGTATTAGCTCCAGAGACTCATTAAAAGTGATACTGTAGCTTACCTATTTATTGTATGGAAGTGATTATTTTGTCGCGTCCTCGCCTCCACGTATTTTTTCTAGGTGCGTGTGGACATTAACTATCAAAATGAAAAGCCTTCCTTTATACTGATAAGGAGCTGCCAGATGTATCTAATGCTGTGAGCACCGAATCTCTCGACCTTGATGACTAGAACTAGGGCAGCTGCTGCCAGAATTAGCTTGCAAGAATTGCTTACAAAAAAGAAGCCAATTCAAATTCCTGATTTAACCCCTTGGGCTGCATAGTATCAAATAAATGAATGTAAAATGCCTCTCGTTGTCTCAGTTTCTTATTTATGTCTATCTTTTCATGTGAACTAGGTCTAATGAGTTCTAAGGCTACAAATTTGAAGTCCCTTTCTGTGTGTGCTTGTTCCATGTAATGACTGACTAAAGGGGCTTCTAAAACCTGCCCCCTAATCTTACTGCGATGTTCCGATATCCGCACTTTCAGAGGATGACTGGTGAGTCCGACATAACGTTTACCACATGGACATTCCCATAGATAAATGACATTTTTACTGGCACAATTGGTGAGTGATCTAAAGAGAACAAATAGTTCTTCTCTGAGATGAAGATGTCTTTGGTCTCCCAGCAGAACCGGCATACTACACAGGAATGACATTTGTAATGCCCCATTGGGAATCTCTTTTGCTGGGTCATGAGTGCTCTGGCTGTGTGATCCGAACGTATAACCATATTACTAATAGATTTGGTCTTTCTAAAGCCAATTAAAGGCTTGGCGTCACAGCCAGGAAGCTCACTGACTAAATGCCAGTGTCTATGTATGATTTTCTTAATTTCTGTTGCTGCTGGCGAAAACTCAAAAGAACATCGTAAATTATTGTCACTCAACCGTTGTTTTCTTGCAAACAATGCCTTCCTAGGTATGTCCTTAACTCTGTGAAGGGCTCTATCTTTAATGTGCCTGGGATACCCTCTTCGTGAGAGTTTCTGTTGAATGGCGCATGCAGAGTGTGCAAAGTCAGCCACATTAGTAGAGTTCCTCTTTGCTCTGGCAAACAAACCAAATGGAATGTTATTTTTTACATAAGGAGGTGGTGAGACGTATACTTAAGATACGGGTTCCTATCAGTAGGTTTTCTGTACAGCCTTACTGCTATTTTTCCTGATTCTGCAATGTAAACTTCGACATCTAGAAATGGAAAAGAAACAGGATCTGCATGAGGAGTGAAACGGAGGTTAGTATCCAAGGAGTTAATCCACAGCACAAAACTGTTCAGAATATCTTTAGAATCCAAGATGAAAAACAGATCATCTATAAACCTGCCACAGAAAATGACATGTGGCAAGAAGGGATTGATATGTTTGTTGTAAATGTCCTTTCTCGAAGTGGCTCATATATATATGTTCGCTACACTGGGGGCCAGAGGGTTCCCCATGGCCACGCCCCTAATTTGCATATAGAAGCTGTTGCCAAACCTGAAATAGTTATGTTCAAAAAACACATCTAATAAATCTATAAGGAAATGCGTAGGTGGAATATGAGACTCCCTGGAATCCAATTTGTCAAGTACAATGCTTCGTGCCTCCTCTAGTGGGATGTTGGTGTAAAGTGCTTCTACGTCCAATGTTAGTAGAATGCTATCTTTTGGTACCACAACGCCTTCCACCATAGATATAAAATGTGTGGTATCTTTTATAAAGGAAGGTGTGTCCCTAGCGAATTTATTGATGTGGAAATTCACATATTTCGCAAGGGGCTCGAGAACCGAATTTGTGCCGGATACAATAGGTCTCGCGGCGGTGGGCATACCCTCTGTTCTAGGTTTGTGTACTTCTTAGAACCACAAATAAACCTCGATCATATGACAAAACAAAAAGACAAAAAAAGTTGTGGCACCTTAAAGACCAACTGCTGTGTTTTGATGTTAGTTTTTGTGGATCAAGTCCAATTTGTAAGAGTACAGTTAGTTGATCATGGACAGTTAGTTGATATGCATGAACAGAAAGCATATGAATGTGCCGAGCTACCTTGGTAATATAACTTTGTTTTGTTTTACTGCCAGGCAGATGACAAAATGCATCTAGAAGCATCTGTAATTCCAACTAGGAACTGTCTTCTCTGCAGTACACACAGCACATGTTGGGATTTTTCAGGCCTGGCCCTGCCAGAGGTTTCAGAAGGGTTGGCACTATACCCGTGGGCATACATGTCTTCCCAAGCTGTGCTACTGTTACCAGAGTTTGTATAACAATGAGGTCCATGAGCCAGGACGCTCATACTCCACTTTATGCCTTGTGTACAATGTGTACAATGTCAGAGCAGGCCCAAGTGCAGACACCTACTAACTCACCCTCAAGTGCCATCCCTATTTTTTTGATGCACTGATATTGTATGACACAGACTCTAACATCTTTGTCCTAAGCCAACGAGCCCTAATGTGAGCTGTGAGCTCATAATAAGTAGAAACTGCTACCCAGGTTTTAGGCTTTAATGCCACCTCTCTCACACAAAAATCAAATCCTGCCACCATTTGTCCGCAGTTTAACTCCTCAGTTCAAGACCCAGAGAGACTTGGCAGTTCCCTGTAATTTCATTTTGTGAGCTGTCTAATGGAATATGGTAATTCACCTTGCAAATGATTAGCACATAATCCTTGGGAGGAGGGAGTTTCTGATAACAGCACTAACTTGTTTTGTTTGCTAACCAATCATAAAAAGCTTCTGCCTTCCTGCCTAAGACTTGATTGTCTAACCATAATCCCTCATCTCCTGTTTGTTGGTAGCAATTAGTTCTTGAGGGAGATGCAGCTATTTTGAACTCTCTTTTCCCCTCCACCCCCTATTTTTTCAGCCACCTAGCTATAATGGAGGAAAATCCTCTTCATGTTTTCCTTGTAACTAATATAAATCTTCATTGTTTTCTAATGAACCTGAAACCAACCTATCAAGATTTCTGAGCATATAGTGAGCAAATATCTTTCCCACCTTTACCTCATTTTTGGGGAATGGTTATTTTTTGACTTGGAAGTGTACTGAGAATGAGGATACATTGAGGAGGAACTTTTAAAAAATGCAAATCCTAATAATTGCACTACTTTTCTTGTGCAACTACATTCCCCAACATGGTCAATCCTAATTATGATTTACAGTTCTGTCAGGGGTTTAAGTACATACCAATTAGTTTGCTTCAAACGGAATGCTTTTCACTCTGGGAGCCTCGTTCTACTTGTAGATATGTGGGAGAGCATTCATTTTTACTGAACATATTGACAATACTTCTATGACTGGGAGATATGTCTTATCAGCATGCTGACTTGAATGTGTGTACAAGCTCCTCTTCAGGCCTTAGGTTAAATGTGCAAAAATATAATTGACTTTCAGGTGGTGGTGGTGGTGGTGGTGGTGGTGGTGGTGTTGATGTAAGAAGATAACACTAACCTGTGTACCCACTACAAATATAACCCTCTTGTTGTTGTTTAAGTGAGAGGGTACTTTTGTACATGACAAACAGAAAGCTTAAACAAAACACAAATACACATACAAAAATAGCCCAGGAACAGAAATCAGAGGAGAATTCAGAAAGCATCAAAAACATGTAATACACTGCTGCCTTGGCAGAGCTTCACAGATCCTCAGACATTGTTACAATAAAGATAAGAACCAGGATACTTTTAAATTTTTTATTATCATATGTATAATGTCTCAGGGTTGGCAAGTGTGCTATTTAATTCTCCTGCACACCTGGTTCTTTATCATTATTAAAATCTATAACTAAGCAGTTTCACTGAAATTCCCAATGGACACTAATATGTTAGAAAGGCCTGTTAAAGTTTGTCACCTCACTATGTCACTCAGTGCTGGCCTGAGTTCTTACTTATATTGTGCATTCAGTGTGGGTAGGTGAAGCTTCTGCAGCAATTAGGCCTCTAATTTCACTGGGACTCAAAGCTAATCTGGATACTGCATTATTATTACACCAGGAACAGAATATGAAAATCAATTTCATCTTCCCAAGTTAACATATGAAAGCAAAGACACAAAGATCTTAGCTTGTATTATTTATCCAGTTGATAGGCTCAATTCTTTTTGGCTTTAGTTCTTCTAGCAAGGAACTAGTCTATTTGATGGTAGAATTAAGAGCCAAAGTGAGATCATTGAAAGATAGAGTAAGCAGCACAAGATGTAGTTACATATAACACCACAGTGCTGTAGTAGAACAGGACCCAAGGAAAGAACATCTTGTTTGTAGAATGAAATGTTCTGTGTCATAGCAAAGTGCCACATGAGAAAGAGCCAATTGTGGAGCTTACAAAAGTGGAGCTGTCGAAGTCAAAAGTATCAAAGAATATACTATAAAACTTTTTAATGCCCTTTCAGATGCTTTACTTCAAATTTTACTACTGATTTCTACTTCTCCAAATATCAGTAGGCCCACCACTTTTCACTGAAAGATAGAGGAAGTAAAATATCTTGTGAATACTATTTTACCCACATTACAACACATCACTTCTGGGTGATAGCTCATCCCATAATCCCAAATATGAGGACCTAAAGCTGCCAATGATTGAAGCTCACTCAGATCTCTCCTATCTCATATCAACCTTTACAACTCCATGTTACTACACCTGTAACATCACTGCTGTAGCTTGCCCAGAGTTCTTATTATCTGGATATTGTGGAAGTTTCCCAAAGCTATGCATAAAAGCAGATCATTACCTTGTGAAACGTCACATATCCTCTTGCTCCAATTTGTATGGAGAAGCAAGTTAGCCTCTAGTGGGCACAATCTATCTCATATCGCCATCAATGACAAAACTCCCATGTCTGATGAAGTGGACCTGATCCATGAAAGCTAACATTAAAATACAGCAGTTAGTTTTTAAAGTGCTGCAATGTTTTTGTTTTTGTTGAGTTTTTTGTTTGTTTAGTCTCTGATATGCTTGAAACACAGACTAACATGGCTACTATTCCAAAAAAACTCCCATTGATTGTATTGGAACTCAATTGAGCTCTAGTAGATATCAGCTACTGGAAAGGGGGAAAATACCACAGTCATTTCTGATCAACATGTATTTCCATAACATACCCAAATGTTAGACTTTATTTTGCACAGACAGATACGGGGGGCAGGGGTGGGGGGATTGCCCTACAGTACAGTCATAGTTATCATCTTTTATTAGATGTCCGGAGATGGGTGCATTCTCAATCTCAGTCACACACTCTCTCTGTTTTACCAGCTGAAAGCAGAACCCATGAAATATAGTGCTAAATAATAGGAAATACCAACATACTTTTAAGTACCTCAACATGAATTGCATCACCTATAATAAGTATAAGAAGTGATTCTAAAACATAAGACTGGTGAATTGTTACCCAGCTGCTAGAGAAATAGCAAGATAGATATTATGTTACAAAGGCAGGGGGAGGGAGGAAAGAAAAGAAATTAAATGAAATGGATATTAGCTAGAAACATCTGTGTTCAACCACAGAGCAGAATGCATATTCAGCAGCCAGTTTATTGGCTCTTTAGAGGATGTGAATGGTGCATTGTAAATAATGACACGCCTGTAATAAATTCCCAGTAAAAAAGAAAAGGGCGCTCCATTTGTTCCTCCCACAATTCACATTTCTGGGTCCCTGCTGTGAGTGATGATTCACAGCAGTCACAAATTCCTGTTTTCAGAAACGCTATTGTATACTCCAGGGCTTTCATTAAGTTTTATACTAGCAGGGGAAATTTAAAACTTGCGAGAGAGTGGGAGAAAGAGGACCAACAGACTCTATGGTGGTGACATTCATTTAATACTTGGCGTACTGCACTGATAAATATGATGAGAGAGGACATGTCAGTAGTCAATCTAGAGCTGCTCTCTTTAACTAGAAAGGATGACACATGAAATCCTGGTAGACAATAAAGAAATAACAAATTCAAAAGGAGGAGGAGGAAGGGGAGAGAGAACAAAAGAAACAGGGGGAAAACTAATTATTATTATTTTTTGGACAGCATTTGTGTTTTGTAAGGGTGTGAACTCATGCTTGAACTGGCACTACATATTTACTTTCTTTTCCTGAGAAAAAGGCAGCTTCTTCTTCTGTTTCATCAGAAAGGAAAGCCCGGGCCAGCATTCCAGATAGAAAAGGGTACACTGTTTGCACCTGGGATATCCAAAATGGAACTGGAGGCCTGTGAAGACAGATCTCACTTGAGAGGCAAATACCTTTCCTGTCAAGCTTGCTATCAAAATGTGCATACGGCTAAATCTTTCTTTCCTTCCACATTTGGGAATTCCCTACAACACCATTCTGGTAGATAGCTCTTCCAGCATAATCCCCACACTGGGTCTTTCACTCTCAAGACATGGTTGTATTAATTTAATTTAATTTAATTTAATTTAATTTAATTTTCACACTTATATACCGCCCACTCAGGTACAACCCAACTCAGGGCGGTTTACATGGCGGACAATAATAATAATAATAATAATAATAATAATAATAATAATAATAATAATAATAATAATAATAATAATAATAATAATAATAATAATAATAATAATAATAATACAATACAAAAATCTCCAGAGATACAGTTACAAAATTTCAGACTACAAAATATACCATTCATTTACAACAAAATATAAATAAAATATGCACTACAATACAATTTCAAAAGCAAAAATAGCAAAACATTAAGTCCCAGAGAAGAGAAAACATATATATTCAGTTAACATCATTTCAGCCAAACAGTTGTCCCATGCTAATGAGATGGGTTTGTGGAAGATACACCACTTTCTCAGTGCCTAGAGTTACACCAGCAGTATGCTATGGGTCTTCTTCAGAACCACCTAATGAAGCGTTGAAATATTTCGGCCTCTTCTTCCAAGAAATGAATTATCGCAGTGGCTTAAAATATTGTGCAAGCTAGTTCTGCCACTACCATGTCTCTGCCAGATCTCCTTCACATAGGAAAAAACACCTGTTGCATTTTGTATTAAATTAAGGATGTTGCCAGACATCAAGTTTGGCTGTGTTTAGACTGGCTTCAGTTTCACTGATTTCAGCAGAATTGTTCGGAATACAGCCCAGATCCATGCACTTTAACCTCTGGCTGGTTGTTGGACTGAAAGTCAATGATTTCTAGTTCAGTTCTACCATGCTCTGAATGGAAGTAGCAATATCACTTGTGTGAGGGAAAGCTGAAGAGCCCATATTTCCCCATATAACCCTGCTTACTATTTAGGTATTTTCAAGGGGTTCCCTTTTCTTCGTCCCACTACTCAGAGACATGTTTATTTAGGGATGTGAGAATGAACTTTAATGGTGGCTATTCTAGAGCCTGAAACTCTCTGTCAAGGGAAGCCAAGCAAACCACCCCCCCCCTTCTTTCCTTCAACAGACAACAAATTGTTTGTTTCAACAGATCATTGGAACCCCAGAAGGGGCTTTTCTTGCTTTCTTGGAAGAAATTGAGAAGCTAAGGGGCATGGTATATACAGGTAGACATCAGCTATTGGGACATGAAAGGAGGCTCATTTGGGCATTCCCTGAGTGGAGTTTCTCCTGCAAAAATCTTTTCAACCCAGAATAATTTCTGACATGAAATTATTATTATCAAAAGCTCTGGAGGCTTTTTTTTTAACGTGACTGGAAAAGTTGGCTGAAAAATAAATGAGTCAAAAGTCAGTGTATAGTGTAAACAAAAAGGACAATTAACATATTCAACTTATATTCTGCAAGAAAGAATTTCAAATAAGATCTGAGAGGAGATTAACACCCCAGAGTTATCTTTTGATTTCAAAAGCCAGTTTGCTTTTTTGCTTGAAGACATGCAGATAGGCAAGAGATTATTGCTCTGTGAAAGAAAGAAGCTCAAATGATTTTGTTTGTATAAGCAACTAATGTGTATTCAACATGTTGAACTGACTGGCCCATTTTAAGACCATACAGATGAAACTCAGAAAATTAGAATTTCATGCAAATGTTCATTGATTTAACTTAAAAGGTGAAATAAATATAAGAGATAGACTCACTACATGCAAATCGAGAGATGTCATGCCTTTCATTATAATTGTGATGATCATGGCATACAGCATACATGAGATTATGTGATGATTATGGTATACATGAGATTGGGGTGTGTGTGGGGTTTTCATATGCTGTAAGCCATAAGTGTCAATATTATAACAAAGTAAGGCTTGAACTATCTCACTTTGCATGTAATGTGTCTATCTCATATATTTGTTTCACTTTTTAAGTTGTGTTACTGAAATGAATGAACATTTGCACAATATTCTAATTTTCTGAGTTTCACCTGTATATAATGGATCTAATAAGTTAATTAGTTGGCTTTGTCCACGAGCCAAGGCTGGCTCTTAGAAGGAATGCTGGCTCACCTGCTGTCCATTGCCATTCTTTGATGAGGTGTCTGAAAAAGACATACTCTGTATTTTACCCAATATTAACTTGTTTCTTTTCCATAGTGTAAGTATTAGGCTAGCTAGATCTATTATTTTCTGATGTGTTCTTGAATGTTCATCCTCTGCAATTTGCTCAATTATTCTGGGACATTGTTTTTGTAACTGTGTGAAATTTTCTGTCTTCTGCATCCTTAACTCATTTTGCTTTCTTCTTTTTACCTTTCAAGCAACTGCCTGGATTTCTGGCTCAGAGGTTTTGTGGTACTTATATTCTGGTCTTGCCACAACCAGCTACTAGGGATTTTGATATTTTGGGTGGCTAGGTGACAGTGTTAAGACTTTAAAATGGAATGAACCATATGAGGAATAGCAACAAGCACTGTGGGGTACATTTTGCAATCTGCTTGGTTGCCAAAAATGGATATACAGTATATATATTTTGGTTATGGGTCACCATATCACTTGGATTCTGGGGGTCCGTTTACTTAGATTCAACTCATGTCCATTTTTATAGTTAGCTAGCAAAGAAACTTTTGTTCATCCAACTGTCACCTGCATGCTACCCCAGCTATGACATCAGATGAGCCCACCTTATAGTCTCAAGTTTTAGACATAAAAATCCAGAGAATGTGGTGGTGGTGCTTGGCTCCTCTAAAGAAGAGATGATCACAGCATCTAAAACAGTAACTGTAGCGCGTTAGTACTCAGTTTGCCATTCAAAATCTCCATTCTTTTGTAGTCAGGTATGTCTGAACTTATTAATTGGATTGCATACCATTACAGCTCTCATACTCTTATTTTGCCAATCTCAGCTCAGACACAGTTAGGTTTGTTTTATCTTGTACCTTTGAAATAGACCATTTGAATAAAGGAAATTATACAAGTCTTAGTAGCAAATTGCTGCTCACAAACAAAGTACTGGTTGCATTTCTGAGTTTACATGTGGACTTGGACAACTTCCCTTATGCAAGCATAAATTGTCAATAGAATTCTGCCCATACCTTACCTGTCTGTAAGATCTATTGCAAAGATGTTTTGGACTTCCATGATTCCCAGGCAGCAAGACCAACAATCAGGCTTATGAAAGATGACCTACAACACATCTGGAAAGGCTTTTGTGACACCACATTATTTACATCGGATGTCAATGTGATTAAACTCTCACTTGTACAGAGCATTCCCAAGCTCTATGCCAGATATTCTTGGGGAAAAACATTGCTGACAAAAATAAAGCCCCAACCTATCTGCACAATTGGTAAAATCCAAAGAACATGTTCCAGCTCACACACCTCTGCACCTTGCCACCGCCAGGAGGAGGAGGAGGAGGAGATGGTCCGAGCCAGGTGGGCCCACTTGGAGACTCTTGCCTGCCTTGCCCCCCCTCCCCCGGACACAAGGCCGCTGGCTCAAGACCAAAGGATGCTTCCACTCGCATACCTCTGCGCTTTGCCACCGCCAGGAGGAGGAGGGGGAGATGATCTGAGCCAGGTGGGGCCACTTGGAGACTCTCGCCTGCCTTGTTCTGCGCCCCTCCCACCCAGGAAATGACTTTGCTGCTCTGTTTGATGCTTAGTGGCAATTTGAATTTGTAAAGTGTATTATTGTCTATTTTGGTTTTTTGTACACTGCTTTATTATGTATTTTGAACTCTGTATTGTGTTTTATTTTGTATACCTTACTAGCTGTGTATTTTTGGACTATATTGTGTACCTATTGGATGTAAAACTGCTTCAAGTCGTCTGCTGGGCTGAAAAAAGCGGTATATAAATTAAACTTTATTATTATTATTATTATTATTATTATTATTATTATTATTATTATTATTATTATTATTATTATTATTATTATTATTATTATTATTATTATTATTATTATTATTATAGGTGACGACAAATAGCTGCCGCAAAGAAAAAACTGCTTGGGCGAACATGTTTGTTTCATTATTCACAAAACTCAGTTTGTTCCACTATTCAAATAGTTTTCCTGATATGCTGTTGATGTGGCCCGATATTGAAAGCGCGGCGCCAAAATGGCCGCCGCGCACTTTGCGGGGCCCCCCACCCGGACTCAGACATCCGGGTGAGTTAGGGGGCGTGGCCACCCCTCTATAAAAGGGGTGGCCACGAGGCAGCCGAGCTGCCATTTTGGAAAAGCGATGGAGAGGAGAAGTTTTCTCCATCGCTCTTCGTTTCCTCGGAGCCGCAGTTGGCTATAGAGCCTTGCGGGTATTCGGAGTTTTCAATCTTCGGCTTTTCAGCCATCTCGCTTGCGATCCCTGGAAAGGGATTGTTTCTTCACCATGCCTCCCAAGAAGAAGGCTACGGCGACTCAGGCGCGCCCGAAGGGGAGGACTTTGCCTGGCGGACAGCAGTTGGGTCAGAGGACCGCGACTCCGCCCCCGCAACAGGACCCCTTACCGCATTCACCCACCGTTACCGGTGGGATGGGGCAGCTTAGGCCATGGCCCGCGGCTCTCCAGCCTCAGACTGGCCCTACAGGGGCTTCGGCCCCCGGCCCGCAATTTCTGGCCATGGGCCTTGATCATGGGGGAGGGCCTGGTGCGGTTGCACAGCAGGGCTTACCTCCGGCCCCTCATGGGCCGGAGTTTTGGGCATGGCCCTATTCTGGACCTGGCTCTCAAGTTGGGGTCCCTGGACCATCACCCAGCGGGCCGTCCAGCCCACCTGGCCCCCTTTATGCTGGAGGATCTGTGACAGTGGATGCATTACTGGCACGTGTTGCTGCGCTAGAGGCATCCCTAGGGATCACCACTAACCCCATGGGGGGGGGCTTCACTGCCATCTGGGGCCCCCTTTTGCCTGCCTTCTACCACGACAGCCACCACTCTGCAGCAGGCGGCCAGTCGGGTTGAGTTGCTCGAGACGCGCCGGCCTGGGCCCGCCGCGGTCTCGCAGCTCCCCGTACATCCTGAACTACAGACAGGGAGTGGTCGGATGTGCCCTCAGAGCTCGATTGCGGTCGCGAGCTCCGACGCCCGCTGTGGGCCGGAACCCCCAGTGGGGGCGGCTCACGGGGGTGCACCCAGTGAGTATCAGGTTCAAGCTAATGTCCCCACATCACAATCCACTTTCGGGGATAGGTTTCAGTGGCCATGGCCTCGTAATGCCGGGGTGGGTGGGTACCAGTTCCCAGCTTACCCGGGTGCAGCTTGGCCCCATACTGGCATAACATTGGGTGGGGGGGTTTCTGCCCCCGGGGCTGTACCGGGTGTCACAGGGACTGTCCAGGCTCCTCTCTTGATGCCCTGTGTAAATACTGTGCCAGTGTCGGCATTGCCAACGGCCGGGTATTCCTTGCCCCTCGGGGATCATTTGTCCCAGGCCACGAG
Organism: Bradypodion ventrale; assembly: GCA_035047345.1. Taxonomy (NCBI): domain Eukaryota; kingdom Metazoa; phylum Chordata; class Lepidosauria; order Squamata; family Chamaeleonidae; genus Bradypodion; species Bradypodion ventrale. The sequence continues at coordinate 239,940,437 of JAWDJE010000004.1, forward strand.
GGAAAAGATTTGGCGGGGGGAGTATGTCGATATTTTCTCCCTATTGAACCGGGAGCCCACCAAGGAAGAAAAAGAAGGGCAGGATGATAAGAACAAAGAGCTATCTCGCCGTCGCAAGCCACCACATACCTGGGCCAACTGGTTACCCGCATATCTCATTTACATGGCGGTGTACCTTAGGGCTCGGCCTGACCTGGCCATTCCTATGGTCCAATATTTGGACAATATTTACAGTGCAATGGTGGATTTTCCTGGCCCATCGTGGTTGGCTTACGATGAGGAATTTAGAATGAGAGTGCCCTTACATCCGGAGATGAGATGGGATGAGCCATGTCAGAAATTGTGGCTTTTATACATGACCCCCACGCGCCCGGCACCTGGGGAGAGGTACCATTGCGGCCATGCGGTCCGGCGAGCTGCTCCAACACAGGCTCCCCACCAGCTGGCGGGGCAGGGGGTTCCAGCCCGCTTGCTGTGTTGGAGTTTCTCGGCCAATGGTGCATGCAATAGACGGCAGTGCCAATTTAAACACGAGTGTCCCTCTTGCGCTGGCCCTCACACCGCCGCTGCGTGCCCACGAGCCGGTGGGTCACGAGGCAGGGGTAGAGGTGGACAAGGAGCGGGCAGACCTGCCGCTGATGGAGCTGGTCAATCAAAAGGCCCCCTCCCCGGTTAACGTAGTTATGTTGGAGCGGTGGCTCTCAACTTACCCGAGGAGGGAGGATGCTAGGTACCTCCTCAAGGGTTTCCAGAGGGGCTTTCATATCCCATTCAAAGGGGAGCGGTGCCCCCAAGATGCTCCCAATTTACTTTCCCTGAAGGGTAGGGAGGAGGTGGCTGCCCTAAGTATCACTAAGGAGGTTAATGCAGGTAGGGTTGCTGTCCCCTTTCCTATGCCCCCCTTTCCCAATCTGAAGGTTTCCCCTTTAGGGTTGGTTCCCAAAAAGACCCCTGGAGAATTTTGTTTAATTCACCATCTGTCATACCCGGTGGGCCATTCGGTCAATGATGCCATTCCTGATGACCTTTGTTCTGTCAGGTATACGTCATTTGACCAGGCCCTGCGCATGGTGCGCTCTTGTGGCCCGGGTGCACTTCTGGCGAAATGTGACATTAAATCGGCATTCCGATTGTTGCCAGTCCACCCGGGGGACTTTGAGCTATTGGGTTTTAGATTCCAAGGGAAAATTTATGTAGATAAAGCCATGCCTTTTGGCTGCTCTATTTCCTGTTCAGCATTTGAACGTTTTAGCACTTTCCTTCAGTGGGCCTGGGTCCCGGTCTGTAGCCCATTACCTCGATGATTTTTTGTTCGGGGGTGAACGGGGCTGGGACACGTGCACGCGTCTCCTCACTACATTTCAGACGCTAATGCAGGAACTTGGTGTCCCTTTAACGCCCGAAAAGACCGAGGGCCCATCAACTACGCTCACATTTCTGGGTATTGAAATTGACACGGTCTCGCAGGCATCCAGGTTACCCATGGATAAGGTTACCCGGATCACGGCGATGATTTTGGCCTTACTGGCCAAACGCAAGGTGTCACTTCGTGAGCTCCAGGTTCTACATGGTCACCTTAACTTCGCCTGCAGAGTGGTCACGCCTGGCAGGGCTTTTGCTCGACGCTTATGCGACGCCATGACTGGGCTATCCAGGCGCCATCACAGGGTCTGACTGAACAAGGGCATGAGGGCTGACATGTTGGTTTGGCTCAAGTTCCTGAGGGAGTTCAATGGGGTGTCATTTTGGAGATCTGACCTTTTGGTTTCCCCTAGATTCCAGGTTCAGTCGGATGCCTCGGGGTCCCTGGGATATGGGATTTACTTTGAGGGGAGGTGGGCCTACGGCCGATGGCCTCCAGCATGGCAGGGCATGGATCGTCTACGCGATCTTACGTTCCTTGAGTTCTTCCCGATACTGGGAGCTTTGATGCTATGGGGTGAGGAGTGGGCCAATTCAGTGGTTCATTTCTGGTGTGACAATGCTGCGGTAGTGCACATCGTCAATTCCCAGATATCTAAATCACCCAAAGTCATGGAGTTAGTTCGCCAGTTTGTGTTACGCAGCCTACGCCTCAATGTGCTCTTCAGGGCCAGACATGTACCAGGTATTAATAGCGATATTGCTGATGCTTTATCCCGCCTGCAGATCCCCCAGTTCCGCGCCTTGGCTCCAGATGCACAGGAATTCCCCTCGCCACTCCCGGACGAGATTTGGACATTTGGCAAGGAGAGGTGAACCGGGCGATCGGCATGTCACTTGCGCCCCGCATGCGTAAGGCGTATCACCATGCATTCAGTCAATTTACAAATTTTTGTGCGCAACTCCGGTTGCCCCAGGTGTGGCCCATTCCAGTTGAACACGTTCTCCAATTTATGGTCTACCTACACAGTCAGGACCTAGCTCCCCGCACCATAGCATCCAGGCTGTCAGCACTGGCATTCATGGCCAAAGTGAGGGGTTCTGCTCACAACACGAATGATTTCCGTATACGACATGTTTTGGAAGGGTGGACACAGGAACGTGGACGCCGCTCGGACAATCGCCACCCAATTTCTCCAGGGGTCCTTACACACCTGGCACGAGGCTGGCATGACCTGTGTTTTGACAGGTATGAGGCAGCTCTTTTTCATGCGGCTACCACGGTGGCCTTTTTTTTTGGAGCGCTCCGCATCAGTGAGTTGGTGCTACTGTCTAAGGCGGATGCGGCTCGTAGGGCACTGGAACTCGAAGATGTCTATGTCTCTAATGAGTGGGCTCAGTTGAGGATACGGTCCTCAAAAGTTGATCAGCACGGTGTAGGCAGTGGTGTTAGACTGCTACGATGTTCCATTGCAGACATCTGTCCGGTTGGTGCCCTACATGAGTTCATTGCAGTGCGTGGTACGCACCCTGGCCCGTTTTTCTGCCACCAAGATGGGTCTCCCCTTACTAAATTTCAATTTTGGAAGGTGACCGGTAAGGCACTGTCCAGTGTTGGCCTCCCCGTGGCTCGTTACGGCACCCATTCTTTTAGAATAGGAGCTGCTTCTACTGCGGCTGCATTTGGGTACTCGGAGGCAGATATACGCCGTATGGGGAGGTGGGGATCTAATTATATGTTCGCCCTCTTCAAGTATGAGTACCAGATAAGTCACTGTCCTCTCTCTTTTATCTTACAGACCTTGTGTGTCCCCGCAAACCGGTGGCAGTATGGCTGGTGGGCCATATCTATGTGCACTGGGCAGCGCAGTACGCTGCGGCGACAGAGTGGGGACCCCAGATTGGACTACGTGCCTCCGCATGTATCAGGTGGTATGGTAAGCGCGGAATGTTATGGCGGGAACTGTTGCCATTCCTTTTCTCCATTAGGGATGCTGAACCGCCTGATGGCCTGGTGCTGCACCTCGGGGGCAATGACCTAGGCCAGGTCACTGGCCTTTCCTTAAAACATACGATCTGCAGCGACCTAGCTTATTTGCATTATGTGTGGCCTGCCACAACGCTGCTATGGTCAGACATCATACCGCGTCACGCTTACGGGGGGGTATTAACCTCCATGCCCTTGACCGCGCTCGTCGCTCGGTGAACAAGGCAGTGGCCCGGTTCTTTGCTGACAAGGGTTTGGGGCGGGTCATCCGACACCCCACCATTAGTTTCCAAAATTATGACCTTTACACAGGGGATGGGGTCCATCTGTCGCCCAGAGGTATGAACCTCTTTTTGGAAGATTTGCAAGCAGGCCTGTTGACCGAGCTGACGGTCTGGGGGGGGGGGGCGGTGAGTCTTTATTAAGCCTCCCCATGTGGCGGGTAGCATTGGTAAGGTAAATATTTATGACCCACAGGTATCCGGCAGGTTCGCAATTGACTGGCCAACACTAGATAGGTACAAGTTTGTTAACGTTGACCGGTCAACGACGAACCAGGCAATGGGGTGATGGCAGGAGCTCTTCAGCATGCATCACCCCGTGATTTGACGGATACACATCAGAGGGTGGGGTCAGTAGATAGTTTATTGACTACGGTCAACAATTTGTTTGTTGTAAACAAACAAATTGATACAAATGGATACATTGTAGCCAATTGCCATTGGCAATTTTGGGAGGAACCTTACCAGTGTTACTGCGGCCTGCTTGCCTTAAGAATTATAATTGGCTGAGTACCAATTGAAATTTATAATTCGGACTAGGGCATGATTTAATAAATGTGGCCCAATGCCGTTATCCATATACCGGTGTCTGAGTCTTTTTTGGGGGGTGCGCCTGCAATGGGCAGATGTCATCTAGTCCTTTTAATTCCTTTTTTCCTTGCATATTTATTTATTTTTCTGATTTATGTTGCCGCTCGACTGCGAAGACACTGGGCGGCTCACAGAAAGTAAAACCAATCACATTTTAAAAACCAATAAAAACCCCATTAAAACTACCACCAAAAATTACTCTGACCCCTACAGATTAAAATAGATTAAAAGAGGGAGAGAGTGTTCTTACTAAATCAGCTAGTAGGAAAGGATCACCACATCGCTGGTGCTCCACACCTGCTTTGCCAGCCAGGTTTTTAGCCCTTTTCAGAAGGACAGCAACTCCATCTGGAGATGCAGCTCAATTGACAGGAGGTTCCATAGGACCGGAGCAGACACTGAGAAGGCCCTCCTTCTAGTGCTAGAGAGATGAGCCTCCCTAGCAGATGGCACAATGAGAGAGCCTCTCCGGTCTGCTCTGGTGGGATGGACAGATGTTCTCAGGGTGACACAGTCTCTTAAGTATCCTGGCCCACTACCATGTAGGGCTTTAAAGGTCATTACCAGGACCTTGAATTGCACCCGGAGGCATACCAGTAACCAGTGCAGCTCCCGAAGCAGTGGCGATGCACGGGCATACCGCCCGCACTCCATCACCACCTTAGCAGCCACATTCTGGACCAGTTGCAGCCTCTGAATGGTCATCAAGTGCAGCCCCATGTAGAGCGCATTGCAGTAGTCAAGTCTGGAGGTGACTAGAGCGTGTGTGACCATAAGCAAGGAGTACCGATCTAGGAGTGGGTGTAACTGGCGTATGACATGAAGTTATGCAAAAGCCCTCCTGGCCATGGCTGCCACCTGCTCTTTGAGCAGTGGACATGAGTCCAGGAGGACCTCCAGATTATGCACAGGGTCTGTTTGGGGAAAAATAGTCCCATCCAGAACCAAAGATGGTATCTCCCTAGATAACGTAGGGCCCTTGACCCATAGCCACTCAGTATTGCTGGGATTCAGTTGTAGCCCATTGTCCCCCATCCAGACCCCAACAGCCTCCAGACACCTGGATAGGACTCCGACTGTATCACTTGGATCACCATGGGCCGAGTTGTATAGCTGAGTATCATCAGTATACTGATGATACCTCATCCCATGGGAATGGATTATCTCCCCCAGCGGTTTCTTGTAGATGTTAAATAGGAGAGGTGAGAGCACCAAGCCCTGAGGCACCCCCTACTGGAGAGGCCTAGGGCTGGCCATCCCATCCTCCAACCACACTGACTGGGTCCGGCCCTTCAGAAATGAGGCAAACCCAGACCACACAGTGCCCTGGATTCCCACTCCTTGGAGCCATTCCAGAAGGATACCATGGTCGACGGTATCAAAGGCTGTTGAGAGGTCAAGAAGAGCAAGAATGGAGGGATGACCTCCATCCCGCTCCCACCAGATATCATCCAACAGCGCAACCAACACAGTCTCAGTACCACATCTGGGCCTGAATCCTGACTGAAAATGGTCCAGATAATCCGCTTCATCCAGAATCCTCTGTAACTGCCACACCACTGCCTTCTCCAAAACCTTCCCTAAAAAAGGGAGGTTGGATACCAGCCGATAGTTGAGCATTATTTTTGGGTCAAGCACCAGCTTCTTAAGATGGGGAGCACCAAAGCAAGTTTTAATTGTGCAGGAAACACCCCCTCCCACAAAGATGTGTTGACTATTGCTCCAACCCAACTGCCTGTCAGCGCCTTGGATACCTTGACCAACCAGGTGGGATATGGATCTAATGGGCAAGCAGTGGCGCAAGCAGATCCAAGGAGCCTGTCCACTTCCTCCGGGACAACTGGATCAAACCGATCCCAGATAACATGGCAAGACTGCAATCCGGTCAATTCCAGACCCATACTGTCCATGCTGGGGTCAAACTTCAAGCGAATCTGAACAATTTTCTCCACGAGATAATCAGCAAAGTCCTCAGCTGACCCCTGCCATGATATATTAATTTTAGCTTTGTATGTAATTATATGCTGGTGGTGTCTCTGACATGAATAAAGAAAGATGTTCCTGATAAATTCATATCATTGAGATTTTCGCCAGAAGAACTTGTCTTTCTAGTTGAAGACAGAACTAGAACATCACTACTCCAAATATTTTATGATACTGTACTGATAATCCAAATCTAGTTATGATGGCACTTGTATATTTATCACATATCCATTGCACATATATTTGCCCCATTCAATCATAACTCCAGATTATTTTTGTAAATGAGCCAAGCCATGTGGTGAAAAGGAAGCCAAAAATAAATCTTTCCTTGGAGAGTAAGTCCTATTGATTCCAAGATATCCACTGATCCTAAATATATTTAATTACATACTGGTTCAATTGATTTCAAGCCAATGTTCTTAGCACCTGCACATTAGCATCAGCTAATTGTTCTGACTGTTATAATTTCAATTTACGCGAGTCGAGAAAAGGACTATTTAAGAATGCTAACACATAACAGTACCTTTTAATGGGAGTTGGGGTTAGGTTGAAAACAGTTGTAGTAAATGGAAAAGGATAGATCAAAATAAGGCATAGAAAATAAAATCTTTCTCTCTGTTCTTGTAGACTTTTCCATTCCTGAAAATAAAAACCCCAATGTCAAATTGTGGCTTCTGCATGTGGTATTAGTATTCACCTTAAAATTCCTATGTGAGTTTTCTCTGGTGTATTTTTCTGATTCTGAGGTAATTAAGGTCAGTTGTGGAGCTCAGGCCAATAGGCTTCTGATTTAAATGTAGGAGACCTGTAACAGGTGCCCACTGTTTTGGATCATTCTCTTCCTCTGGGTCACAAATGTCAGCCTTCATAGATTGTTTCCTTCCCTTGGCTCCCTTCCCACCCCTTCAAAGCATAGTTAGAGAAACAAAGTTGTACTTCACTCTAGCTGGAGCCACAAAACAACCACCACATTTTAAACAAATGGGAAAGTGTTTAGCATTGTAATTCTTTAAACATCTGCCTATATTTTCAGTGGCACCTAAAAGGAAAACAACCCATGCATTCCAGCCTTCTATTTAGATGTATTTCTAACAATAAGGCTCATTTTTCATGCATTAAAAGAACTATACCAGTCACTTAAACAACTGGAGCCATTTCCCCTCCTTTGGGATTAATTATCTGAGCCCTGGAGTGGGACCTGCAGTCTTTACTGGTTTCCATTTACCTTGTCTGTAAACTTCAGTTTAGCAACAAATCTCAAAGGGCATGATTTTACTCATGGGTTGTATTTTGGAACACATTTATTAACTATTTTTTTGGAGAATAAATAAAACCCAAGATGAAGAAAACTATTATACGATAACGACTCATACCTATTATTTATGTTTCAAATATTAATCTCGGGCTTACATTTACAGTATTTGTTATTATTTGTTCTTGGTCTTGGCTTTGCAGATTCTTCATTAGAATTTACAATAGTTGAATAAGATATGGTTAAATGTATTGTTTATATGTGATTTTTGTGGGGAGTGTTTTTCCTTTAAAATAGTCTCCACGTACCATATATTGCTGAGACTGAAAATGTAATAGTGAGGGAAAGAATGGGATATTTAGGGTGGCCATAAGCTTTTACAGAGAATTGGCAATATCACCCTACTTTATGATTGTACAACAGCTATTCATGACTCAAATTAACTGTAATTTTATGCACTATAACTTTGGACTTAATAGGATTGATAAAAAAAAAGTTGCTAAGGTAAAAGTGGGGAAGGGAAGAGGGTTAACTAATGTACAGTAATACCTCATACAAAGTCCGCTTCATACAACATCGGATTCATACAACATTGCCTAATTCCTTGAAAAAAGTTACCTCATACAAAGTCATGTGACTTTGTATGAGGCATTGGGGTTTTCCCAGGTTGCATTGTGCCTGGGCAGTATAAAAGGCAGGACACATGCGTGCATTGCTCTTGTGGGTTTTGCATGAGGCAAAGAGTGTTTAGGAATGGTTTTCAGCACGACTTTGGATTTTTTTTGAATTTTTTCATCAGAATTTTTAGAAGCATTCCTGGGATTTTTGCAGCATTCTTCAGGTTCTTGGACAATCATGGTTGTTTGACATGTTTTTGTAATGTTTTTAGCTTTTAGAGAGTGATTTCTTAAAGTTCTGTCAGTTTCCTGTCTGTTTCCTTGACTTTGCCCTGAAGTCTGTGCTGTTACAGTACAATGTATCTCTATGGAAATGACGTTGTATGCGGCATCGTGGCAAGGATTTGGACGCTGTATGAGGCATCGTGGCTAGGATTTTGCATGCCTCATACAAAGTCCAAATCTGTATAAAGTCCAAACTTGTGGAACCAAGTTTGGATGTTGTATGAGGTATCACTGTAATTGAAATGTTATTTTATAAATAGAACCTTTGTGACGACCTCACTCTAAATATAGTGGAGAACATATAGACTTCAAAGGACAACAATGAATGTGATTGGTACATGTGCTACCATTGCCTGCCTGCATTTGTGGCCTTATTTGCGCTATATTGAATCCATAAATAGTATATGATGCCATTCATAATGTGTCTATTAAAGCTTTCTTTCCTTTGTCATATATAATAAGAACTTGCATATAATCTTGCGTACACACCTTTCCATGCATCAAACTGTATTAATTACTCAAACATGTACTGAAGAGTGTGTTTCCACCGAATAATACTGCAAATGATTCTTTTGCAATAATTTTATGTTCCGCAATATTGTTGTCCAATCAAAATTTAGTTAAGCCCCTAATTGATATACTGTTTATAAAGAAAATGTTGCAAAACCTATAGGAATCCAGCATGTTATGCAAGGACTAAATTACTAACATTGTTGCCGTTCACGTGACACTCTTAGAAAAAAAGGGGAAAGACCTCTCTGGGAAAATTAACTCGTATGCTTGTTCTACATCAAACAAGCAATAGGTTTCTTGTCTACCTACTCTTTTAGGTGCTTAGCTGTCTTCACTCTGAGATAAATCTTTGTCTTCTCTGACTTGAACTGATACTCTATCTTGTCACATGTACATTCTATGGAGCTCTCTCCTCACCCATGTAGTCTAGAGTAAAAATGTTATTTTTTATCATTTATTAAACTATTGTTCTTTTCACCACTAACAATACTATGCTTCATGTCAATATATTGAGCACAATCTTTGTATTTTTTTTCCATTTTACTATTGTCTAACTGATTATTTGGCTGGTCTATTTAGATAAAGAAGTAATTATATTTATCTACCGCCCCATAGCACTTGGTGCACTCTCTGGGTGGTTCACAAGTTAATTAACATTTTGCCCCCCCCCCCCCAACATGCTGGGTACTCTTTTTACCAACCTCAAAAGGATGGAAGGCTGAGTCAACCTTGTGTCCTGATCAGTATCGAACTCACAACCTTTTGGATGCAGTACAGCAATTTAACCACTCCACCACCAAGAGGAATTCTTGAGTAACTTGCTTGTAATTCTCAGCCTGAAATCTGTCCTGATTTTTTGGTGTGAAACCACAATACTCAAGAAAATCTTAGGTTCTTCCTGTTGGTGTAGCTGAGTGGCCAGAGGGCACGCACAGCAGAAGGTGTGAGTTTCCTGGTCAAGGCAGAACAACTGATGCTTGTTCGGTGCAAAAAAAAATACTTTACTGAAGGTGCCAACGGAAGGCTTCAAATATGTACAAGATAACAGTAACATAAACAAGATAACTTCTCTATGTAGCACACAGTTCAGTTCACTGTGGCATTCAGTAAAACAAACACAAGGCTGTAACTCACAAGTTACCATTGCTCAGCTAGAAAGGCAGCAGCTATTGGCTGAGCAGTTGCCAAGACTGCTGGTATGCTGGTCAAGTGATGAGTCAGCATACACAGTTACAAAGCAGCTTCAAAGTCTGCTGGTCCTTCTTCCAGTTGAAGTTCTTACTAACAAGCAGTTTCTTGTGGAGAAGTTTCAGAGAGCATCAAAGGAGCATTCAGAACATAGCCCTCAGCAAGCACACAGGCTCTGTGAGCACATCGACTGAAGGTGTGTGACCAAATGCCTTCTTTATACACAGGGCCTAGGGTTGCAAAGTGAGAAGGCAACACCTGTGTTTCCCAGTCAAAATCCATTAAAGCTACAGTACAGTATTTCAGCAGAGTACAATATACAATACAACTTAATTAGAGCAAATAGTTAGTCCCCTAACACCTGCTCCCCTTTTTTTTTGAACTTAGCTTTCAAACAGATGTTCTGGTCAATCTGAAACTGGACAAGGTTAGAAAACCATGAGATTATGCAAGCGCGGTGCCAAAATGGCCGCCGCACTCTTTGCAGGCCCCCACCCACCCAGACTCAGCCATCCGGGTAGTCAGGGGGCATGGCCACCCCCTCTTTAAAAGGGGTGGCCACGAGGCAGCTGCACTGCCATTTTAGAAGCGACGGAGCGGAGAAGTTTTTTCCTCCACCCCCTCCCTAGTGGACAGTGTGATTTTCTGGTCGCTTCGGGGCCGGGTGGGAATTTTTGCTTGAACCTACAATTGGCACTTTGGTTCTTGGCTTTTTCGCCCATCCCACACTGTTGCTAGTGTTTGAGATATGGGGTAAGTTGACTTTGGTCACTTTTGGCAGGTAGCACTGGTAAGGTAAAGATTTATGACCTAGAGGTATCCGGCAGGTTCGCAATTGACTGGCCAACACGTAGATAGGTACAGGGGAAATAGGATTGGCTGGTCAAGGGCGAACCATGATTGGGGTGATGGCAGGAGGGGTCAGTAGATAGTATATTGACTCCGGTCAACAATTTGTTTGTGCCAACAAACAAATTGATACAAATAGATACATGTAGCCAATTTCCATTGGCACTTTGGGTGGAACCTTACCAGTGTTACTGCGGCCTGCTTGCCTTAAAGAATTACAATTGGATGATACACCAATTGAAAGTGATAATTCGGACTAGGGCATTATTCAATAAAAGTGGCCCAATGCCTTTAATCCAATACCGGTGTCTGAGTCTTTATTTGGGTGGGTACGCCTGCAATGGTTACTTTGAGTCATAAATGGCTGTTGTAGATGCATAAATGAAAGAGATGTTGTGAAAATTTTGGATCAGTGATGGCTTCTTCTTGTTCCACTGAAGCATATGTAAACCTGAACATTTGTGAAGAAAAACATATTTAAGATTTGCCCTGATATTCTACCAGGTGTTCCTCTACTAGTTGTCCTCATCCATTACATGTTTATGTTTATTTGATTTGTATGCCGCCCTACTCAGCACATGCTGACTCAGGGCAGCTCACAACACATCAAACAAAATACAATATAACAAAAACAAAATGCAAGATACAATAGGAAATATAATGTAGCAAAAACAAAATACACAATATGGCAAAGACAAAATACAATATAGCAGAGGACAAGGTCAAAAATACAATAGCAAACAGTAACAATAACAACTCAGTAATACAGCACACGACTCACTCCGGTCCCAAGTCAAAAAGTGAAAAGTGATGGCAGCGAAGTCTCGCTGCCTCAACAGCCTTTTGAGTCCTGGCTGGAGGCAGATGGAGGTGGGGCCCAGGAATGCCGGCAATGCTCTCGTGTCCAGCACTGCAGGGGGTCCCTCCACCGTGCCAGGAGGGCCGGAGGTGGCGGTGAAGTCTCACTGCCTCAACGGCCTTTTGAGTCCTGGCCGGAGGCAGCTGGAGGTGGTGCCCAGGAACAACGGCGATGGTCTTGGCGTCACATAAAAATAATAGTTGACAAATGAGAAGCACAGAGTTATCCATTGCTTTTAGTGAACCCTGATTCCCAACCACAGAATTTAAAAAAACTTTACACAACTTACTGGGGGTGTGGGGGAGCAGATGTGAATTATTTAAGTAAAGTATTTCTACTCTTCAACTTAATGAACAAAAGAGACAAGAGCAGGGTGCCTGCAGTTTCTCATCCCAACTGTTTTCTTTTCTACATCACTTATTAACATGTAAACTTTGCTTTCTCATGAGTAGTAATTTCTTTTGCAACCATTGGGGACAATAGGAAATGTCAGATAAGAGCCTCAGTATACATCAAAACAACCCCTGCCTGACATGTGTAGAAGAAAACTTCAAGACATTGAACAGAACTGGAGAAACAGTAACATAACTTTTATGAGGAAAATCACTCTCCTTTTGCTGCCTTGGAAATTAAGTTGTTCTTGAACAGGAAGTACATGTACTTATCAATAAAGAAAAAGTATGTGTGTCATTCTAAGTAGCATTCTCTTGGCTGTATTCCTTGTCCTTGCTGTTGCAAACATACATACAAAAATGTTCTGATTTTGCACCAAAGGAAATCAAAATTCTTTCTTAATGTAGGCCACTTTCTAACCTTAGCATAACCTTATTTGAAATTCAGGATAGAGATTTTTTTTAAAAAAAGCTCCCATTTAATATCTGTGTTCACAAGTGTGAGTGTGTTTTTTGGCAAACAGGGAGAAAGGTTAGCAGCCTAAATCTGTTGCAGCAAAATTAGTAAAGAGTTTTATAGCCCTTTAAAGATGATCTATGTTTACTTGGCCTAAGCGTCTGTGGACTGCAGCCCACTAAAGTCCATCATGAGCCTGGATGATTCATATAACGAAATGGACAGCAGTCCATAAAAATGTATGCCAAGTTAAACTTATAAGCCTTTAACATGTTGTAAGCTACTTTGTTGTTTATCCATGTGCTTATTATTTACAATTTCTGCTAGCTAATTAAATAATGAGGTTGCATACTTTGGAAATAGTGAGGATGTGCTCTTGCTTTTGGACCTTGATGGCAGTGTAATGGATTAGGAGCAAGAAAATTAGTGTATCAAATTATTCTCCCATGGATGCAGTACACACATACCAACTTCATATCACACCCTCTTAATCTGCCAAAATGGAATGAAGCAACAACAGCTTCATTGTTTGCTGAGAGGCTTTTGATTGAATAAATACAACAACAGGTTTTGCAATACACAAGAATCTAAGCTTTAAGCACTCAAATCATTGTATTTTTCTTTTTAAAAACAGTTTAACAATACACAGAATCTATTATTTAAGACAAGGATTCTCAACCTGCAGCCCTTGAGCTGAATGTGGCCCACAGCACCATTTCATGTGGCTCCCCACTGCCTCCACCACACCAGGAAGTGCCATGTGTTGGAGGAAGGGCAAAATGGCCGTCCGACCCCCAAAGCTGTCTGAGGGAATGTGACCCAGCCCCGGGCTTTAAAAGGTTCAAAATCCTGATTTAAGCATTCAAATCTTTGTATTTTTATTTTTTATTTTTTTAACAGTTTAACATTTTCATCAGTTCCTGTGTTTTGTTACTATGTGCCTTTTTTGTTACAAAGTTTGAATTTCAGGTAAAATTTTGTTTAGCTACGCAGTACAAATACAAAGACCCACAGAGGGAAATAACTGAGTCTCCCAGAGTCCACCCCTTTCTCTTTAAGTAGCACTCTAAATCTCAATTTATAGGGGAAATTTACAGTTACTTTAAATTACAGATGTATGCATGCTGCTTTTTACTGCACACATGCTAGCAGCCAACCAAATAGATAACAACAAACAAACAACTGACACCAATTGATAAAAGAAAGGATAAAGGGTAAAAGAGAGGCAAGCATTCTGCAGTGGGAGGGAATGATTACTTAGTGCTGAATAGAGCACTAGAGATAGACAGTCACCCCATCCAGATAATCCCCTCCTAATAATTCCCACTACAGGCAGCATGTGAGATTGTCAATAAAATTCCAATATTTCTCACTCCCCAAATGTTCATGATAATATAAATCTGGTAGTCCAAAAAGGTACCACAAAACTTTTTGTTTCCTATTATATTATGTATAGTTTGATACCTTGCTTGCTTTTTTATTTTGGGACACATTTCACACACAAAAAGGAGGAAAGCCATATTTTTGGCTCTTCAATGAGAAATATAAAATTCTGTTCTAGAGAAAAAATAAAATGTTTCTAGGAATTTCATATGGGGATGGAATGAGAACTTCAGAAGCTTCCATTGGGCTAACTGCCTACTTATGACAAAGAGGAAAGAGGACTGAAGGGGGAAGAAACCAGAGTGGTATTGAATACTTCAGCCTATGCAAAGAGGAGTCAGATCAGACAAAACAACAGAAGAATTGCCACATAGTCCTAGCTCTCTATCTCCTCCACCATTCCATTCAAGTCCACTGTTTCACATTTTCCCACTTCCACCACCTTAAATTTTTTAAGGAGCTGGGCATAACAGTAATATAGGTAGGTCCACCCCCACTCTAGAGGACATAAAACCACTCAGCAGTTGTAAACCACCACCCCCCTCCGAAAAAAATGCACCATAAGACACCATCTCACTTTCCTGGCTCTTCCTCTAAACCCAGATATTTTCACTCTGAAACTCACTGCTAAGGTGCCATGGACTGGATCCGGCCCATGGCACCAATTAATCCAGTCCACACCACCCTCACTGCTCCTGGAAGTGGAAGTAAAACATGCATGTATGTGCACATAAAGCGCCCATGCGTTTTACTTCTACTTCCAGGTGTGAGGAACCATGTGACTGGCATGCTCAACCATGTGACCGGCACATAGCTCGAAAAGTTTGGGCACTGCTGCATTAATGGTATTGCTGCAATCCCAACACACAACTATTAGTAAATCTTACTGAGCTCATGGGAACAGCTTTCCAAATAAACATGGATAAGGTCAGAATACATGATTTCTTATTTTTATTTTTAAAAATAAAGTAGATTATCTACTGCTTTTTTGTCTAGTCTTTTTATTATATCAGTTTTAGATATCCTTACAGAAGAGGCAGTGTGTTGGGGGGAGGGGACTCTGATCCAACACTTGCTTATACTGAACATGGAGGGGTTGGTTCAAAATAAGAGCTTTTCAAATTAAATCTTCACTTGTTTTGTTTCTAACTTTAAATTAAGGATTTTTAAAGAAAGATACAAGGCTTTGTTTTAATTTAAAAACAGACTCAGTTCCAACTGTGTAACATATTGCCAGCTTTAGGGTGATTTACTTTCAGCTGTAAGTAAAATAATAAATCATTCACCATTTTCTCGATTTGCTTCTTCAACATTCATGTCAGCAACTGCAAATCCTTTTGTTAAACCTATTTGCTTGCCAGTTGCACAATGAATTATAGATTAATTACTCAATAACAATTATGGAGGTGATGCCTGACTGAGGATTCACACTCGAACATTTTGGGTAAGTTAAACAGAGATACTTTTTTCAGTCTTACCATGGAAATGAGAATGTCCATATGATGGGGTGATAAAACAAACATACCAGAAAGGGTGGCAGATTCATGTGATGTTCATCTTCTTTTTCTTCAAATGCTGTATCCAATTTTAAATATTGGCTATCATCATGGTGATTAGCCATGAAGTTTGCCTTTGAAACAATCTAATGCAATATAATACTATATGTATTAATAGATAATTTATATTACATTGCGATGTTCATACTAAGGGATACAGTACTTCTATATGTTGAGTGTCATCAAGTCAGATTTGTTGCAACCATAATATAGCTTTCAAGGTAAGTGAAATAAGGTCTGTTTTATCCCCACCTATCCCATGAGTTTAAATGGTTGAGTGGGGACCTAGATCTCCTGAATCTTATTTCATCACCTTACTGCTAAACTACACTGGATATCCTATTGGCCCATCCAGCCTGGCATTATTACTGCCTGACTATGAGTCTCCAGAGTTCCAGACAACATTACCAAGTAGACCAGGTTTAGGTTTGACCCAAACCTAACCCTAACCCTGGATTTTGTAAATATAAAATAATTGTTTTATCACACATCTATGACCTTAAAGGAACAAATAAACTATTTTTTTTGTTTGTTTAATTGCTTCACATATTTGAAGGAAGTTCCCATTCTTGCTTGTTTACAACAGTAAAACAAATGACATTAAAAATACATGTACAACCCACCCACCTCACCTCAGATGGTGGTAACATTAAACAAATAAGCACAAATAAGCATAAATCTAAAAAAATTTCACCAAAAGATAATAGGCCCAGGAACAAGAATACTCAAAATACAGTAAAACCTTGATTTACTTAAAAAGTCAGTTCCGTAGCTATTTATGTAAATCATTTTTTAATGTAAATCAATGCACCCCCATAGGGATGCACTGAAAAATTTAAATAAAGTTTCTGACAGGACCAAAAATAATCCAAGATATAATCAGCACAAAGGGAATGACAAAGCAATCTGCCTCCCTTTTCCCTGCTGCTGCTGCTTCCTCCTGAGAAATTTGTCTGGCTGTCGGGGGAGTGGGAACCACTGGTGCCACCAGCACTACTGCATTTTCCAGAGTCCCCGCTGCTTCTGCCAGAACTGGGAGAATGTCCCCTGCAGATGTCTTCATCTGAGGCTTCTCTGGGGCCGCTTTAGCTGGGAACACGCATTGGACAAAAACCGCTTCATTTCGTTTTTCGTCTGATGTGCATTCCCAGATAAAGCACACCCCGAATAAGCCTCAGACAAAGAGCAGAATGGAGCAGATAAATGGGGGACACTCTCCCAGTCCCGGAAGACTGCAATCACCACTGCTGCCACCACTGCCTCCACCACTACCATGGTAAGTGATGTCTTGTGACTTCCGGCAGTGGGGGTGGATTGCGTGGGGTGGAATTTCTAAGTCTAAAATGGCACGGGGTCACATTTTAGAGTTTAAAATGACAGGGCCACCATTTTAGACTTACAAGATGCAAGGAAGCCCCTTATATAAATCAATTTATTTGTGTAAATTGGGATGCGATTTCTGCACAAAATTGTTATGTAAGTCAATTTTTATGTAAATAGAAGCTTATGTAAATTAGGGTTTTACTGTATAGTAAAACCTTGCATAAAGAGTGCCTTGCTTAGAGACCAACTCGCTTAAAGAGCAGAATTTTCTCTGAATGGTCACCCTTGCTTAACAACTAAGAACAACCAAAAACTCACTTAACAATTAAATCGGGGTTTGCAATCCCCCCTGCCAGAAGTCACAATCGGTCACTTACAATGGCAGCAACAGCGCTTTGCAGGCGCACCCCCCAAAGAAAGACTCAGACACCGGTATATGGATAAAGGCATTGGGCCACATTTATTGAATCATGCCCTAGTCCGAATTATAAATTTCAATTGGTACTCAGCCAATTATAATTCTTAAGGCAAGCAGGCCGCAGTAACACTGGTAAGGTTCCCCCCAAAATTGCCAACGGCAATTGGCTACAATGTATCCATTTGTATCAATTTGTTTGTTACGACAAACAAATTGTTGACCGTAGTCAATAAACTATCTACTGACCCCACCCTCTGACGTGTATCCGTCAAATCACGGGGTGATGCATGCTGAAGAGCTCCTGCCATCACCCCATTGCCTGGTTCGTCGTTGACCGGTCAACGTTAACAAACTTGTACCTGTCTAAGTGTTGGCCAGTCAATTACGAACCTGCCGGATACCTATGGGTCATAAATATTTACCTTACCAGTGCTACCCACCACACGGGGAGGCTTCAATAAAGACTCACCGCCCCCCCCAGACCGTCAGCTCGGTCAACAGGCCTGCTTGCAAATCTTCCAAAAAGAGGTTCATACCTCTAGCCGACAGATGGACCCCATCCCCTGTATAAAGATCATAATTTCGTAAACTAATGGTGGGGTGTCGGATGACCCGCCCCAAACCCTTGTCTGCAAAGAACCGGGCAACTGCCTGTTCACCGAGCGGCGAGCACGGTCAAGGGCATGGAGGTTAATACCCCCTCTGTAAGCGTGACGCGGTATGATGTCCGATCATAGCAGCGTTGTGGAAGGCCACACATAATGCAAATAAGCTAGGTCGCTGCAAATCGCATATTTTAAAGAAAGGCCAGTGACCTGGCCTAGGTCATTGCCCCCGAGGTGCAGCACCAGGACATCAGGCGGTTCAGCATCCCTGATGGAGAAAAGGAATGGCAACAGTTCCCACCATAGCATTCCACGCTTACCATACCACCTGATACATGCGGATGTACGCAGTCCAAGCTGTGGTCCCCACTCTGTCGCCGCAGCATACTGCGCTGCCCAGTGCACATAGCTATGGCCCACCAGCCATACTGCCACCGGTGTGTGGGGACACACAGGGTCTGTAAGATAAAACAGAGAGAACGGTGACTTATCTGGTACTCATACCTGAATAGGGCGAACATATAATGCAAGACACTTAGATCCCCATCTCCCCATACTGCGTATAACAGCCTCAGAGTACCCAAAAGCAGCCGCAGTAGAAGCAGCCCCTATTCTAAAAGAATGGGTGCCGTAACGAGCCCCGGGGAGGCCAACACTGGACAGTGCCTTACTGGTCACCTTCCAAAATTGAAATTTAGTCAGGGGAGACCCATCTTGGTGGCAGAAAAACGGGCCAGGGTGCGTGCCACGCACTGCAATGAACTCCTGTAGGGCACCAACCGGACAGATGTCTGCAATGGAACATCGTAGCAGTCTTACACCACTGCCTACACCGTGCTGATCGACTTTTGAGGACCGTATCCTCAACTGAGCCCACTCATTAGAGACATAGACATCTTCGAGTTCCAGTGCCCTACGAGCTGAATCCGCCTTAGACAGTAGTACCAACTCACTGATGCGGAGCGCTCCAAAAAAGGCCACCGTGGTAGCCGCATGAAAAAGAGCTGCCTCATACCTGCCAAAACATAGGTCATGCCAGCCTCGTGCAAGGTGGGTAAGGACCCCTGGAGAAATTGGATGGCGAGTGTCCGGGCGGCATCCACGTTCCCGTGTCCACCCCTCCAAAACATGTCATATACGGAAATCAGTTATGTTGTCAGCAAAACCCCTCACCTTGGCCATGAATGCCAGTGCTGACAGCCTGGATGCTATGGTGTGGGGAGCTAGGCCCAGACTGTGTAGGTAAACCATAAATTGAAGAACGTGTTCAACTGGAATGGGCCACACTTCGGGCAACCGGAGTTGCACACAAAATTGTTTAAATTGATTAAATGCGTGTTGATACGCCTTACGCATGCGGGGCGCGAGTGACATGCCGATCGCCCGGTTCACCTCTCCTTGCCAAATGTCCAAATCTCATCCGGGAGTGGTGAGGGGAATTCCTCCGCGTCCGGAGCCAAGGCGCGGAACCGAGGGATCTGCAGGCGGGATAAAGCATCAGCAATATCATTATTAATGCCTGGTACATGTCTGGCCCTAAAGAGCACATTGAGGCGCAGGCTGCGTAACACAAACTGGCGAACTAACCCCATGACCCTGGGCGATTTAGATGTCTGAGAATTGACAATGTGGACTACCGCAGCATTGTCACACCAAAAATGGACTACTGAATTGGCCGACTCCTCACCCCATAGCATCAAAGCTCCCAGTATCGGGAAGAACTCGAGGAATGTGAGATCGCGTAGACGATCCGTGCCCCGCCATGCTGGAGGCCATTGGTCGTAGGCCCACCTCCCCTCAAAATAAAACCCGTATCCAAGGGACCCAGAGGCATCCGACTGAACCTGAAACCTAGGGTAGACCAAGAGGTCAGACCTCCAAAATGATACCCCATTGAATTCCCGCAGGAACTTAAGCCAAACCAACAGGTCAGCCCTCATGCCCCAGGTCAGTCGGACCCTGTGGTGGCACCTCGATAGCCCAATCATGGCGTCACATAGGCGTCGAGCAAAAGCTCTGCCAGGCGTGACCACCCTGCAGGCAAAATTAAGATGACCATGTAGAACTTGGAGCTCACGAAGTGACACTTTACGTTTGGCCAGCAAGGCCAAAATCATCGCAGAGATCCATGTGACCTTGTCCATAGGTAACCTGGATGTCTGTGCGACCGTGTCAATTTCAATACCCAGAAATGTGAGCGTAGTTGATGGGCCCTCGGTCTTTTCGGGCGCTAAAGGGACACCAAGTTCCTGCATTAGCGTCTGAAATGTAGAGAGGAGACGCGTGCACATGTCCAAGCCCCGTTCACCCCCGAACAAAAAATCATCGAGGTAATGGGCTACAGACCGGGACCCAGACCTGCGAACAAAGGCCCACTGGAGAAAAGTGCTAAAGCATTCAAATGCTGAACAGGAAATAGAGCAGCCAAAAGGCATGGCTTTATCTACATAATATTTTCCCTGGAATTTAAAACCCAATAACTCAAAGTCACCCGGGTGCACTGGCAACAACCGGAATGCCTATTTAATGTCACATTTCGCCAGAAGTGCACACAAGCGCGCACCATGCACATGGCCTGGTCAAATGATGTATACCTGACCGAACAAAGCTCATCAGGAATGGCGTCATTGACCGAATGACCCGCCGGGTATGATAAATGGTGAATTAGACGAAATTCACCAGGGGCCTTTTTGGGAACCAAACCTAAAGGGGAAACCTTAAGATTGGGAAAGGGAGGCCTAGAAAAGGGGCCAGCTACCCTCCCTGCATTTACCTCCTTGGCAATACTTAGGGCGGCCACCTCCTCCCTACCCTTCAGGGAAAGCAAATTAGGAGCATCTTGGGGTCCCTGCACCCCTTTGAATGGGATACGAAAACCGCACTGGAAACCCTCGAGTAGGTACCTCGCCCCGTCCCTCCTCGGGTAAGTCGAGAGCCACCTCTCTAACATAAATATGTTAACCGGGGAGGGGGCCTTTGACTGACCAGCTCCTTCAGCGGCAGTTCTGCCTGCTCCCTGTCCACCTCTACCTCTGCCCCATGACCCACCGGCTCGCGGACACACAGCGGCGGCGTGGGGGCCAGCGCAAGAGGGACACTCGTGTTTGTATCGGCACTGTCTTCTATTGCATGCACCATTGGCAGAGAAACTCCAACACAGCAAGCGGGCTGGAACCCCCTGCCCCGCCAACTGGCGGGGAGCCTGCGTTGGAGTAGCTCGCTGGACAGCCTGGCCGCAATGGTACCTCTCCCCAGGCGCCGGGCGCGTGGGGGTCATGTATAAAAGCCACAACTTCTGGCATGGCTCATCCCATCTCATCTCCGGGTGTAAGGGCACCCTCATCCTGAATTCCTCATCGTAAGCCAACCACGATGGGCCAGGAAAATCCACCATCGCCCTGTAAATATTGTCCAAATATTGGACCATAGGAATGGCCAAATCGGGCTGGGCCCTGAGGTACACCGCCATATAAATGAGATATGTGGGTAACCAGTTGGCCCAAGTGCGCGGTGGCTTGCGACGACGAGACAGCTCTTTGTCTCTGTCATTCTGCCCCTCTTTCTATTCCTTGGTGGGTTCACGGTTCAATAGGGAGAAAATATCGACATACTCCCCCCGCCAAATCTTTTCCCTCGTGGCCTGGGACAAATGATCCCCGAGGGGCAAGGAATACCCTGCCGTCGGCAATGCTGACACTGGCATGGTATTCACACGGGGCATCGGCAGCAGTGCCTGTACAGTCCCTGCGATGCCCGGTACAGCCCTGGGGGCGGAACCCCCCCACCACCCAATGTTGTGCTAGTATGGGACCCAGTGGCACCAGGGTAAGCCGGGAACTGATACCCACCCGCCTCGACGTGACGAGGCCATGGCCACTGAAAACTAACACCTGAAGTGGACTGTGATGTGGGGACATTAGCTTGAACCTGATACTCACTGGGTGCACCCCCGTGAGCCGCCCCCACTGGGGGTTCCAGCCCACGGCGGGCGTCGGAGCTTGCAACCGCAATCGAGTTCTGGGGTCACATCTGGCCACTCCCCGGCTGTAGTTCAGGATGAACGGGGAGCTGCAAGATCGCGGCCGGCGCAGGCCGGAGCGTCTCCAGCAGCTAAACCCTACTGGCCGCCTGCTGCAGAGTGGCGGCCGTCGAGGTGGCAGGCAGGCAAAAGGAGGTCCCAGTCGGCAGTGAAGCCCCCCCGAGGGGTTGTTAGTGACCCCCAAGAATGCTTCCAGCACGGCTAAACGTGCCAGCAATGCATCAACAGTCGCAGAACCCCCGGTATAAGGCGGGCAAGGTGGGCCACACGGCCCACTGGGAGATACACTGGGGACCCCCACTTGAGAGCCAGGTCCTGAATAGGGCCATGCCCAAAACTCCGGCCCATGAGGGGCCGGAGGCAAGCCCTGCTGGGTGACTGCACCAGGCCCTCCCCCGTTGTCTGGACCCATGGCCGGCAATTGCGGGCCGGGGGCCGAAGCCCCTGCGGGGCCATCCTGAGGCTGGAGAGCCGAGGGCCATGCCCTAATCTGCCCCATTCCACCAGTAACGGTGGGTGCAATCGATGCGGGGCCCTGTTGCGGGGGTGCAGTCGCGGTCCTCCGACCCGAATGCTGTCCCCTAGTAAGCGCAGGGCCAGGCAAGTTCCTCCCTCTTGGCCGCGGCTTGGTCACCGTGGCCTTCCTCTTGGGAGGCATCTCTGAAAGAAGACGATCCCTTTCCGGGGATCACCAGCGCCGAATTGGCTAAACAGCCAAAGACTGGAGAAACGAAGAGCGACGGAGAAAACTTCTCCTCTCCGTCACTTCTTCTAAAATGGCAGCTCGTCTGCCTCGTGGCCACCCCTTTTATAGAGGGGTGGCCACGCCCCCTAACTCACCCGGATGTCTGTGTCCGGGTGGTGGGGGGCGCAAAGAGCGCGGCGGCCATTTTGGCACCGCACTTTCATTTTCTAAGTGTTTCACTTAAAGAGCAACTCGCTTAAAGAGCAATCCTGTGGAACACATTATGCTCTTTAAGCAAGGTACCACTGTATTGATATTTTCAAAGAGTGAGGTATACTAATCTGTTTTCATCATGTGAAGATGCATCTAGGAAAGTGGATTGTCATTCACAAAAACTCATGGTATGTCTTGAGTTTCTGAGGCATTTCAAGACTCTTTGTTATAACATTGAAATGTGGTTACAGATGTAAGAAATAATTTAAGTCCAATATACAGTGATGAATGACATTACTGTGATTGACATGAATGAAACTATCCATTTTCCTCCAGATTCATAAGGGTTATAATCCCTCATGGGAAGATGGCAAAGGGTCATGATACCCTTTTTGACAGCAACCAGCATTGAAAACACATTAAGAGATGATGTATAGGAGCATGAGTCAATAAAAGGCTGAACAAGATTGTTGCAGTATAATTTCTTTTATTTTAGTATAAATGTTTCTAAAGATAAAGGATACTTGGAATTACAAATTTGCTCAGGTTATGGTCATTCATATATTTTCTAAGGTTTGTCAATCATGAACATAGATCATAAATAGTTTCTGCATAGTATAGTATGGTGTGGCATAATTTTAAATAACTTTTAAGTTTTCTGTTCAAAAGCTAACACATAAAAAAGTTTCACATGATCTTCATAGCACATCATTTAAAATGGAGGAATTCTGGCGGGTAAAGAATTCTGACATAGAGACTGTGTTTTAAAGTGTGATAACATGCATGATAATATGTTGTTTAAAATGTTCTAAACTTTTAACTGTGATAAAGTGTATGAGGGGAGGAATGGCGTAGAAACCGGCAAACCACGCCATAAAACTTGCCAAGAGAACCCTATTGACCAAAACAAAAGGCAAAACAAAGGAGCAGGCTAGATGATACAGGATGCTTAGCACCATAGAGTGGAGGAAGGGGAGGGACAGGAAAGGGGGAGGAGAAACGCAATGTTGCAAGGAACAATACTGCATAGGGACATGGAATGTGAGATCAATGAACCAAGGTAAACTGGAAGTGGTAAAAAATGAGATGGAAAGAATAAGCATTGACATCTTCAGTATCAGTGAGCTAAAATGGACAGGGATGGGTGAATTCAGCTCTGGAAACCATCATATCTACTATTGTGGACAAGAAAACCTTAAAAGAAATGGAGTAGCCATAATTGACAATAAAAGAGTAAGAAAAGCAGTAATGGGATACAACAGAATGATATCAGTCAGAATTCAAGGCAAACCTTTCAATGTCACTGTGATCCAAATATATGCACCAACCACTGGATCAGTTCTATGAGGACCTAGAACACATCATAGAACAGACACCAAGAAATGATGTACAAATTATATTAGGAGACTGGAATGCCAAAGTAGGAAATCAAAAAGTGGAGGGAATAACAGGCAAGTTTCGTCTTGGAATACAGAATGAAGCAGGGCAAAGATTGATAGAGTTCTGCCAAGAGAACGCACTGGTCATAGCAAACACGCTCTTCCAGCAACACAAGAGGCGACTCTACACATGGACATCACCAGATGGCCAACACCGAAACCAGATTGACTACATACTCTGCAGCCAAAGATGGAGAACTCCATACAGTCAGCAAAAACAAGACCGGGAGCAGACTGTGGCTCAGATCACAACCTACTGATCGCAAAATTCAGGCTTAGACTAAAAGAAAATAGGGAAAACAAGGAGACCAGACAGATATCACCTAGAAAGCATCCCTAAAAAATACACGGTGGAGGTGATGAACAGATATAATGGCTTAGACTCGGTAGACAGAGTGCCAGAAGAATTATGGACAGAGATGAGGGACATCATGCAGGAAGCAGCAAAGAAAACCATACCAAAAGAAAAGAAGCGTAAGAAAGCAAAGTGGTTGTCTGATGAGGCTCGGAGAGATAAGGAAAACTACCTAAAGGAACAGTGCAGAGAAATGGAGGAAAACAACAAAAGAGGCAGAACCAGATATCTTTTCAAAAAAATCGGGGAAATCAAGGGAACATTTAAAGCAAAAATGACCATGATAAGGGACAAAGACTGAAAGGAGCTAGCTGATGCAGAAGAGATTAAGAAAAGATGGAAAGAGTGCACAGAGTGCACAGAGGAACTCTACAAAAAGGACCTCAACACTCCTGATAATTACAATGATGAAAAAATTGAACTTGAGCCAGACATCCTGTAGAGCGAAGTCATAAAGGCCCTAAAGAGCACTGCAAACAACAAAGCTAGTGGAGATGATGGTATCCCAGTGGAATTTTTCAAAGATCTAAAAGATGATGGTGTCAAACTACTGCATTCAATATGCCAGCAGATTTGGAAAACAAAACAGTGGCCACAGGATTGGAAAAGATCAGTATATGTCCCAATCCCAAAAAAGGGAAATGCCAAAGAATGTTCAAATTACCAAACAATTGCACTCATCCCACACGCCAGCAAGTTGATGCTCAAGATAATACAGGATAGACTTCAGCAGCATGTGGAGAGAGAATTACCAGAGGTGCAGGTTGGTTTCAGAAGTGGCAGGGGGACTAGAGACCACATTGCCAACATGCGGTGGATCATGGAAAAAACAAAGGAATACCAGAAACAAGTTTACTTTTGTTTTATTGACTACACTAAGGCATTTGACTGAGTGGACCACAACAAGATGTGGCAAGTAATTAAAGAGATGGGAATACCAGAACACCTGATATGCCTCCTGAGAAATCTGTACATGAACCAAGAAACAACAGTTAGGACAGAACACGGAATGACAGAGTGGTTTGGAATAGGAAAAGGAGTAAGACAAGGCTGCATTTTATCACCCTGCTTATTCAACTTATAGACAGAGCACATAATGCGCAATGCAGGGATGGAGAAATCAAAATATGGGATTAAAATTGCTGGGAGAAACATCAACAATCTGAGAAATGCAGACGACACCACCCTAATGGCAGAAAGTGAGGAAGACCTAAAAAATCTCTTGATTGGGCTGAAGGAGGAGAGTGCAAAAGCTGGCTTGAGACTCAATATCAAGAAAACCAAGATAATGGCAACAGGTCCGATCAGTTCATGGAAAATAGATGGGGAAGAAGTAGAAGCAGTGACAGATTTTACATTCTTAGGATCAAAGATCACTGCAGATGGGGAGTGCAGCCATGAAATAAAAAGGTGACTGATTCTTGGGAGACAAGCTATGAGAAACCTGGGGAACATAGTGAAAAGCAGAGAAATCACATTGCAAACAAAAATTAGAATAGTCAAAGCAATGGTATTCCCAGTGGTAATGCACGGATGCGAGAGCTGGACAATTAGGAAGGCTGAACGCAGAAGAATAGATGCCTTTGAAATGTGGTGTTGGAGGAGAGTTTTGAGAATACCCTGGACAGCGAGGAGAACAAATAGGTCAATCTTAGAAGAAATCAACCCTGACTGCTCATTGGAAGGTCAAATAGTAAAGATGAAGCTAAAGTACTTTGGGCATCAAATGAGAAGGGAGGACTCACTTGAGAAGGCCTTGATGTTGGGAAAGGTGGAGGGCAAAAGAAGAAGGGGGAGGCCAAAGATGAGATGGCTAGATGGTATTGTAGACACAGTGGGCACAGAACTGGGAGTGCTGAGGGGGATGGTGGAGGACAGAGGCGCCTGGAGAACAATGGTCCATAGGTCGCAAAGGGTAGGAATCGACTGTGTAACTGAACAACAACAAAAAGAATTCAGTGCAGAGTACACCCATGACTATAGATACAAAAATAACTAAAATGTAAGAAGACAGTTTAGCACCGTCTTCTGGTTGGAGTTGCTGTCCAAAATCACTATACAGTACTCCATTTTTCTTTATTTTCTCCTCAAAAGTTGCTGAAACAGATAATTTTGATGGAATAGCCATAAAATAGTTGTGATACTTTATAAATGATTAAAGCTCTGTTAGCCGGAACACCATCATCAAGGCATCACCTGAAAGCATATTGACTCTCAATATTGTTTTCCAAATAAAGGTTTTACTGGCTAATCATACCTAGCTCACACAGTTCTCATAATGGACTAGCATATTTTGCCCGGCGGTGCCGGACTTTTTAAAATTGTGTTGGATAGTAAAGGGTTTCGTGTGTTTTTTCTTGAACCAATGGTGCTGGGCTGTTTTAAATGGTGTTGAAAGGTTTTGTGATTTTGTGGCTTTGAGGCACTGTGTCTGCCTGCTGCGGACTTGCGCTCCCAGCGTGTGTTTTATTTTTATTTTTTGCGCGCTGGCTTCCTCGGTGCCGGGCTCTTTAAATTGGTTTTGGAAGGTTTTTGTTTTATGTTTATGCAAATTTTATTTTAATTTTTAAAATGTAAATTAATTTTTTTATTTTAAAATTTAATTTTGGTTTTTTAAATCTTTATTTTTACGCATTTTAATTTTTGGTTTTGGTTTTTTGGTTTTCTTAAGTGATTTCTGGGTTTGTTTGTTGTTGTTTTTTTTTGAGATTATTGTGAATATTTTTGAATGTTTTGATAACTTATTTGATTAATTTGGGAATTAATCTTATTAGTTTCAATATTTTTGAATGTTTTTTCTTTTGTGGCCTCTGGGTGGGGGTGGTGAGCTTTTCTTCCTCTCTACAATTGTTCTCTACTGTCCTCTGGGTGTCGCTTCCACTAAGTATTTTCTTTATTTTCTCAGTTGAGTTCTGGTCATCATGCAGTGAAGACGTCTGCTGGCAAGCTCTCTGGGTGTTGTTGTGGGGGTTTTTTTGGGGGGGTGTTGTTGGGTTTTGGGGGGGTGTCTGTGATGTTTTTTTGGTTACTTTTTGGATGTTTTTATGTTTCCTTTTTGTATTTTTGATTTTTGTTTTTGAGTGTTTTGACTGTTTTTTGTTTGTTTTTTGTGTTTACTTTTTTAGGGGGGGTCTTTCTTTTCTGTGGGCCAGGCTCAATGCCTGGCTCATGGAAAAGAAAGACAGGGGTGAGGGGGGTGTCTTTTTTTTTACGGGCCAGGCTCGAAGCCTGGCCCATGGAAAGTAAAGGGCAGGTGGGGGCCCTTTCTTTTCCGCGGGCCATGCTGGCTGGCCCATGGGAAGGAAGGGCAGTGGCAGTGGGGGGCCTTTATTTTCCGTGGGCCATGCTGACGGGCCCGTGGGAAGGAAGGGCGGCAGTGGTGGGGGGGTTTTTTACTTTTATTTTTCGCGCGCCGGCTGCCTCAGTGTTCTGTGCGCTAATGACTCGCAGGATGCTGGGGCTTGTAGTTTTGCCTGCACGTGTTTCGTTCCTGCAGCGGGTTTTTTTCCTGCAGCTTTTTTTTATTGGCTGCGGTGCATTTCCGAATGTTCCTTTTGCCGCGCCGCTCAGCCTGATTGGCTCTGGTGTGGTGAGGCGCAAGGAATGTTGGGAATTGAAGTTCGCTTTTTTTGTTTGCGTCCTGCCCCCCGGCCGACAATTTCAACCCGACAGTTACCTGCGAACCGGGTTCGGGCGAGTAAACGGAGGCCCATTACAGGCTAGTGGGGCCTGGTGCAACATCCTTTATCACATTCCAATGGTTAACGCACCATTTTATAGGTATAGATTAACTAGTTCAACTAAATTCATATATTTGTCAGTACCACCTAAACCAAGTTTTCTGTTGGAGCTGTTCATGTTGCATCACATCTTGGACTTGTAAACTGCCTGCTTAAACAATCTTGAGTATTAGAAATCCATTTCCACCTTAGAAACAAGTGCTGAACAGAGCCAGTGCTTGATAGAGTGATAGAGTAGAATTTTAAAAATCTGGGTTTAAATCCCTGTTGATCATGGAAAACCATGGATGAAGGTGGTAAGAGGGAAACCACTTATTAAATAGTTCATGTACCTTAGAAAGTCGATTAAAGTTATCATACATGAGACATTATGATGAAATAAAGCAGGAGTTCTCAACCTTTTTAAGATGGGGGCTGGGTCACACTCCCTCAGACAGCTTCGGGGGCTGGATGGCCATTTTGCCCTTCCTCCTACACATGGCACTTCCTGGTGTGGTGGAGGTGGTGGGGATCCACATGAAATGGTGTCGCAGGCTGCATCTGGCCCACAGGCCACAGGTTGAGAATCCCTGCTATAACGCATGGGCAGAGCTTGGAAGCACAATGGTACCAGAGTGATAGCATGTTGTGCAAATATAGAAAAATTTGCAAGATCTAATTCTATCCTGCCTTGAAAGGATGAAAAATAATAGTAAGCATTCCATTATGGAACAACACAGTCTACATTAATAAAGAAGTATAGTGACAGCATAGCTTTCTTATTACCAGAAGAGTTTAATTAAGAGATTTATTTATGCACTAGTGGGTTTCCCAGTTGAAACTCTGCCTAGTTTGCTCCAGCATCCTAGCCTTTGAATGCTCATGGTATTTGCAGGGAAGCAATTTAGCAAGCTGTCTCTAGTCAAGGCTTCTTGCGATGCCCCTAACTCTTCCACTCCAGGGAATGATTGTCTCCTTGATGCTGCCCCAAGATTAGAGCTGTTCTCATTTTCTACCCTAAGCCAAATAGATGGGTAAGCAAGCTGCTTGATTATTTCACTGTCATCGTGAAGGTACAATATTACCACACATTTTTGCAGTATGTTACTGTAAGTAGCATAACAGTGGTGATTTGCAAGTCAAATGCAGATAAAAGGTGGAAGAGAGGTGAGAAAAAGCAGGTTGCAAGGGCTTTCCTCAACATAGCCTTATATTGAAAATTACTTTGAATTCAGTGTATTTTGTCCAGGGTAAAAGGTGAAGTGAACATTCAGGTTTTATTTTTATTTTTTTTCTCATTGGTGGTGGTGCTGAGATCAGGATTCATTACTTCAGAGGTCCTTAAACTCAAGTGACATTTTAAAAATATTCCCCCCCGCCCATTTTGCCAGTCTGAATGACCCAAATAAAAAGGATATGCCAGACCAAGAAGATGCAGTACAAGGCAGTTGATTTTTTATATACCATCCCTCATACAGAATGCCTGAGAATAGTGCAGAGAGACAGGAAAATAATACTTTACAGAGCTTGGTGCAGCAGTTCACAGAATGGCAGAAAGAGAAGATGACGTATGGAAATGTACTGAAGAAAAAGGAAAGGCTGCAGTTTAAAAGTCAATAAAGATGCAAGTAAGTTTCCTTGGGGGACAACTCAGAGTAAAAAAAAAGAACAATGGTGCTTTGTGTCAGTTGGAGACAAAGACAACAACTGATGAAATGAATTAACTTAGCAACCCACGTGACTACTAACAGGCAGGCTAACCTTTGGGCAGTCAGGAGCAATAAGGGATGTCTGTGTATCCTTCACACAGTTTAGGATCAGTTCTTTCCCTCTTCTAGCTAGTATTGGCTAAGAAATCACCACTGTGAATGGACACTATCTGCACCAATCACCCTCCAGGAGGCACACAAGCTAGCTAGATGGTTTTCTAAGAGGACAAATTTTGTCTTGCAAGATGAGCTGAGAACACAAAAACTAAACAGTGAGCACAGATTTATGGCTTGGCATTCCATGCTTGCAACACATTCCAGTCAGAATTATGTGTGTAAATCTGCTGGTGGAGTGATGAGAGAATAATCTTTCCTTGGAGGAAAAGTTTGTACTGTTTGCTGAGGTTCTGCTGAGGTTTCCAGAACACTTGATGCTGTGGGCTTGTTTATTTGTTTTAGAGAAGGTGGCTGAGGCTCAGAATGTAGTACTGGAGTCAGTGGTGGGCTGGCCCACTGGGCTACCGGGACGAATCCCAGAGCACCCACCCCCACCACCCCAGCACCAGTGGTGTGCCCTTCGGATTGACCACAGGCAGACACATGCACCCAGTGAGCAGCAGGAGAAGCCGCCTCGCTGTTGCTGTGAAAGAGGAGAAGCACCAGGCTGTTGTTGTTTTTTTCTTCAAACTAGAAGGCACCCCTTAGTTTTGTTTTTGGTGGGGTTTTTTTTTTGGGGGGGGGGGTTACAGCCTGGTGCTTCTCCTCTTTCACAGCAACTGCTCCCACCGGGAGTGTGCACGCGCTGAATGGACCAAGCAAGGGGAGGACTCATGAGGCAGGGGCTGCGGGGGGGGGGGGAGCCGCCCTCACAAGCAGGAAGTGCGGGAGAGCCAGCCAGCCCTGGCCAGCCCCAGTCAACAAGCAGGCGGAGGGGTCATGGATGGCAGCAGAGGTGGTAAATGCACCATCCGGCATGGAGCAAACTTTTCCCCATCCACCCCGCTTCCGCGTCCAGAGGCTGGAGGAGTGCCGAGCCATCCATTGCCACCGCTACCATGGAGGAGAAAAGCCCACAACGGACCAGCGGGCACCCTGCCACCTTACATGGTGAGTGGCATTTCCTGTTCAGTGCCCTCCCAACGTGGCCAGCACAACTCAGAGGATGAGCAAGCATTAGAAGCCACCATGTTGCTAATAGAGTTTGATTTCTAAATATAATGAACCAATCAATAATACATAGCTGTAATGCAGGGAGTGCTGGCCAAGACATTTTGCTGTCTGAAGTAAAGGGAAAAGCCCCAGCTCCCCATTCCAAGCCAATTGAAACAAACTGGGCTCTTACTGGATTCCACTGACAACAAGGCAGTATCTTCTGAAGAAATCTTAGGTGACACAATACTTGAGATGAGAAAAATACTGACAGTATTATTTGTTGTTCTCTATTTTGTTGGTCTAGATTTAACCAGAATTTGGCAACCTAGAATCATGCTTTAATGCTGGTGACAGGAAGATCAAAAGGCTTTTATTTTCTCTGGTTAGAGTCTCTGCATTTTGCACACAATACTTTCATTTTGAAAAGCAAAGCATTCACATATGACAAGCATGGAATGACCCTCTGCTAATAGGAAAGGTACAAACAACCTAATCTAAATCCTGCTATGGTAATGAAGTAAACCATACAGCCAGTGACTCAATGCCGAGTGTTGGGTGGTGGTAAATAACCTGACTCCCTAAAGGGGCCAATGATTACGGGCAGACGAGCCCCTTTAGGTGGGGTGATGGTTCCTTCAGTGGAGGAAATGCTATTGGAAACCATCATAATGGGCCCAACAGCAAAATGAGCAAAGGAGGAACACTGATTCCCAATGGTAATGGAGGCAGAACAGGCCATGCCAGATGGATTGGCTGTGAAGGCGCACCTTGTCCATATCCTCAAGGCCGTGGCAGTCCATTGCAGTCTCGGTGTCAAATCCTGCATGTCTCATTTCATATGTGCCACAGGAGATGGCGCTGTGATCATAGTTTGTGGGTCGCTTCATGGCAAGCTGGGATCCACCTTAAACAAAATTCACACCAATGACATTTTTCCTGCTTCAGGAAAAAAATACATTCTCAGATATATAATATATACCTTGCAGTCCTGGCCAGTTTTCAGAAGCATGGATGTGGTGTACCAATGTTTTATCCTTACCTTCAATTGTGAGAAAAGAAAGGATCTACATCTGTACATACAGCAGCCAAAGCAACATGGATTGTGCCCCAAAACATCTGCCACCTGAGGTAACCATTTCATTCTGACCAATGATAGGGTCAGCCTGCATGCAGGTGGAGTGCAGTAATTTTCACTTCCTTTCTTATTCCGCTTGTGTATCCACAGAAAGGTAACTGTAATGGAGAGTAAACAGAACAAAACAAGAGTTCTATCTAAACCTCTTGCTTATCAGTCTAATTTTCAACTGTGGGGCACTCTAGTTTTGTACCCTCCTGATTAGTATCCATTCTACGTTGGACACAGGAACATGACATCTCATTGAATACCTGATTTTCAAGAAGGACTAAGACAGCCTCCCCCAAATTTGTTCTCTCCAGATGTTCTGTCTAGGGATGGCAGAACTCATAGCCTTGCCAACACATCTAAACAGCACTAACTCAGAGAAGATGTGGCAAAGACCATGTCTATTAGCACTTACAGCACTCTTTCAAGCTCCTGGGTATTTTTCTGGGAAAGGGTAAGCAGTATCCACACTTCTCAGAGCACCCTAACCTCTCCTACAACAATCTTTTTATTTGTTAAAATTGCTGGGGGAGAAACCAGCAAGGCTGCTGCCTCTGTAAGGATTATCAACAAAACTAATGTGTCATGTCGACATATTATATGTTTTCAATTTACACTTTCCCTTTGTCTTTTCAAAGGGAGGGAAAGTGTAAATGCTTCCTCTCCCTTGCCAATTGGTTGTAGTGTTGGATCATCAAGGAAAGGGAAATATTTATTTCCCTTACAAAGCTCTGGCCAACAACAAACAGCTGTTTCAGCCACCTAGCATAGGGGCAAATGAGTTGCTTCATGTGTTTTAACAAGGGACATGGGTTAAGTTTAATTTAACCCCATCCCCATTCTCTAATGACCCGAAAATGATTGAGCCCTGACCATCCCATAAGGGGCAGTCTGGACATACTATTACTACACCAAATCTTTCTTTTGATACAGAAAGTTGTTGAGGCTCTCTTATGTTTAAAAAAACAAAAAATGTTAAAAGAAGGAGTTTTTAACTTTATTTTCCCCAGATGTTATTTTCCTATTTAATATGAATCCTTCACACTAAACTTCAGCGTGGCTGGGGGGAACAAGCATGATAAAAATAGCAATATTCTTCGCCAGTGATCTAATAATGAGGTGGTATTATTAACTCTCTTAAAGGAGATTAATTTGTTTGTTTTAACTTTAGGTCTTCCTTTAGTTTTTAATTCTGGAAAACATAGGAGAATAGTTTAGTACTCATTCCTGCAGCATTAGAGCTATCAGGTTCTGAGCAAAGTTGGAAAAATTACCTGCTTTTGCATTACAGTTGCCTATACTGTCTCAGAGATTTGGGGACCTCTGGTCCAAAATAGTTGCTTTTCTAAATTCTGACTCAATTTCTTAAAAGTGCCTTGCCATAGTTCTCCTACTGACTCTTTCTCCTGGCATTTGCCTCAGGGCCAGAATATAGATGGGAATGTGAACATACAAAGGCCAATTTACAAGGTGCATATGTAACTACAGTTAGCAGTTAGATGCTCGCATCAGACTACATATAACACATAACTAATGAAAAGGGCAATGTTAATCCTATGAAAACATAAAGTTCAATGCCACACACAAATTGTAGTTTCTCATTTTTAGTTAACATTCAGAAATAAACTTGTAGAATCATTGAATAACTGATTTGGAAGTGGCTTTTTAGGTCATTGTGTCCAACCCCTTGCTCAATGCAGGAATCTAAATCAAAGCAGATATGACAGATGGTTGTCCAATTCTCTCTTGAATGCTTCCCATTTTGGAGAGTACTGCTCACCACCTCTCAAGGTAGTTGGTTCCACTGTCATACTGCTCTAATCATTAAGACGTTTTCCCTCATATTCAGCCTATATCTGACTTCCTTTAGTTTGAGACTGTTATTTTGCATCCTGGGATGATCAAGAATAGACCCAACAATTATAAGAACAGCAATATTTCCATCAGTCTTAGTATGTAAAGATGAGTGTCTGTAAGGTGAGGATGTGTTTCCATTAAAAACAACAACACTCAAAGCAAATAGGTATAACTTCAATGAAATTGTAATAGTCATCTTAATTTTGGCAAAATTCTCAACATTAGTTACTTGATATTGTCAGGAATGAAGTGCCAGTACTTGATGGGAAATTAGCATAATTGCTATAGCATTGCAGTAGCCACCAAAAATCTAATTTATTTCTGATTTCTGCAATTGGATCACAGCTATTTGTCAGCATGAAGCCTGATCTATTGTAAGGTATGGCAAATTCTTTCTTTCTGACACCAAACGGAATGGGTTTCTGGCCTATTCGATTCTTTGCATGACCAATAAATTATATGATACATACAACTACAGTAATTGTGATAGTCCATTATTTCCATCAGTATAGGAAATAAACTTTTGTTTCATTTGTATTGAAGTTCATTCAATAAACATCATTCCTCCACAGAAAAATGATAGTGTACAGAGTAGGTTAGAATCTGTAAATGTATATGAATGTGTGTGTGTGCGTGCGTGGGCCCACACACAGTCATACAAGCACCCATTTGAGCATGTTGGTCTTGCACATAGGAACTCTTACCCTCAGCTTATTCAGGGTCCTCCAAGTGACATAGGGGACGTTGAGTTTCTCAGTCATATCCACCTTTAATATTATTCTTTGTCCAGTAGTAGAGATAACTAGGAGTCTTGAGCACATTTACGAATGGCTTACATACCCAACATTATGCCCTTAGTTTCTCCAGCTTCTGGGTTGCAGATAGCACTAAAGATCTATTTGTGTCCTAGTGCTTTCTTTTTTTTAAAAAAAATTCTGCTAGGTTAAATGTAACATTAATTTGGTATTTGTGTGCATTATTTATCTGATTTTATTATTCTTACTGGGTGGGATGTCAATCTTTCACTGCTAATGCTGGTTCTTATTATTTAATGTTATT
Source organism: Bradypodion ventrale (assembly GCA_035047345.1). Lineage (NCBI taxonomy): Eukaryota > Metazoa > Chordata > Lepidosauria > Squamata > Chamaeleonidae > Bradypodion > Bradypodion ventrale. The sequence continues at coordinate 239,975,688 of JAWDJE010000004.1, forward strand.
ACTAATTTAGTGTTTGGGAATCAAGACAATGGAAACGGCTGTAAGCTAGCCTAGCACATCTTTATTGCATGGAGTACAGTACGAACATGTGGTAATGGCGGACAAACAGCTCTTTATATACAGTGGCTATCCTATTGAATATGGCTCTTCGACAGGCATTGGCTGCTGTCCAAAGTGACGTCATCCTTGGTCACACCTTTCTTGTCCAGATGAGGTGAGCGCGGGAATCTTTCCCGTGCAGCTGAAGGCATTTGAGTAATGTGACCCATGAGAGCTGAGCGCTCGCTATTGCCCCCGGTGGCCACTAGCTCGCGTCCTCGTACAGAAGGTTACAGTGTTACCTGTACCCATTCGTGTCGTTACAAATACATTCAAAACACTATATTCAATACACAACATCCCTCCCCCCTAAGATGGGACAAAGTCCCTCAACCTAACTGGTTTCCCGCATGTGCGTTTTGGGCACGCGGCCGTTATGCTTGACTCGGCTGTGCCCCTTCGTCTGTGTCCTCCTGGCTCTTGTCCTGCCATTGGAGAGGATGACTCGTTAGTGACTCGCCGCGGGCTTGCAGCTTTGGAATGGGCAGGAGAAGGGGGAGGAAGGGTTTCTGATGCGGATGTGGGCAAACCGGGGGCACTAGGGGCTAAAGAAAAACCCTGCTCTTCTCTTGGATGGGTGGGGGAACACTCCGAAAGACCCCCCCGGTTTGGTAACTCAAAGTCTAATTCCGGGGCAACAGTGGCAAACTCATTCCCCTCTTTCGAGAGACTGGGTAGAACTACAGGGGCAAACTCGTTCCTCTCTTTCAACGGACTGGGTAAAACTGGCGTATGAAAAGGATATGAGTTTGAACCTCTGCTTCCCCCCCTTGTTTGGAACTGTTGCCCTTCGTTTTCTCCCCCTTGGGATAAACGGGTGGAGGAGGACCCTAACGCTGAATTTTGCTGCTGAGCCCCTCTGTCCGGCCCCCGAATCACTCGGTGCCTAAGTTGGTCAGTGTGCCTCCTCCAGAGGAGACCCGTGTTGGTCTCGACACAGTATGAGACTGGTCCTGTCTGATTAATGACTACCCCCGGCACCCATGCTGGCCCTGTGGTGGCGTAGTTTCTGCAATGAACAGGCTCTCCTATTTGGAAGGTTTTGGTGGGGCTGTGCTCAATGTTTCTTCCTCTATCCTCGACCCTGGTGGGATCCAATCTAGTCAATAATGAGTGTAACTTCCTTTTCATGAGGAGTTCCGCAGGGGAGAATCCCGACGCCAATAGCGTCACTCGGTATGCCAACAGAAACTGGCAGAGCTGCCGGTCCAGATCCCCGGGACCCATGCGCCGCAGCCCTTCTTTCATTGTGCGCACCAGACGTTCCGCCTGGCCATTTGTTGCAGGGTGAAAGGGGGCTGAGGTAATGTGCCGAATGGCGTTGGACTCTAAGAACGCCTGGAACTCGGCTGATGTGAAGCAACTCGCATTGTCACTAATAATGACGTCAGGTATCCCAAAGGTGCTTATCAGCTTGCGCAGTTGTTTTATGGTTCCAGCTGATGAGGTGTTGCACATTGGAATTACCTCTAACCACTTGGAGTATGCATCCACCACCAGCAGAAAGAATGAACCCCTGAATGGCCCTGCGAAGTCTATGTGGAGTCGGGACCACGGCCCCCTAGCTGTGTCCCATTCTCTGTGTGGGAGGCGGGACTCCTCAGGTCGAGAGCTCTGGCAACTTTCGCAGGTGTTCACCATGTGTTCAATGTCCGCGTCTAGCTGAGGCCACCAGAAGTAGCTTCTGGCCAGCGCCTTAGAGCGCACAATCCCTGGGTGACTGACATGTAAAAGCCGTAGCATCCTCGCTCTTAATGCTTGTGGGACCACCACCCTCTCCCCCCACAACAGACACCCCCTTTCTGTGGACAACTCAACCCTCTTCCTGAAAAATGCAGCAAACTCGTCTGCGGGAGGAGCTGTGGGCCACCCCTTCTGTACCCAGGATCTCACAAGGGCTAAAGTTTTATCCATGGCCGTGGCGGCAGCAATTTCCTTGTGCAAAATGGGGGGTGCATCTAGGGCTTCTATGAGGAGGACTTGGCTATCTTGTTCTACCTCACACTTTGGGCCCCCCTGGTGGGGAAGAGGGGACCTTGAGAGGGCATCCGCATGGCTTATCTCTTTCCCGGGGCGGTACTCTAACGAACCCCTGTATGCATTAAGGAAAATCGCCCACCTAAGCATCCTGGGGGAGAGGATCTGTGGAGTGGGCTTGTCTGAGGTGAAGATACCCAACAGCGGCTTGTGATCGGTTATAATGGTGAATGGGCGACCATACAAAAAATCATGGAACTTCTTTGTCCCTGCCACGATGGCAAGGGCCTCCCTATCTGTTTGGGCGTAATTCCTTTCTGCCTTGGACAGTGATCTCGAGTAGAATGCAACTGGGGCTTCTCGCCCCCCCTCTAACACGTGGCACAGGACCGCCCCCACCCCCACTGGTGAGGCGTCGCAGACCAAGACTACCGGCTTCTTTGGGTTGAAATGGGTTAGAATAGCCTCCGAGGAGAGGAGTTGCTTGAGTTCCCTGAAAGCCCGCTCCTGCTTCTCCCCCCACCGCCAAACCACATCCTTCTTCAGCAGCCCATGCAGGGGCTCTGCGACCGTCGCTTTCCTGGGCAGGAAGGAATGGTAAAAATTCAGCAGCCCCAGGAAAGACTGCAGCTCCGGTTTCGCGGTGGGGCGAGGAGCGTTTTGAATGGCTGAGACTTTGGACTCAGCAGGTTTCACCCCCTCAGAGGTTATACGGAACCCCAGAAACTCCACCTCCCTGGCCAGAAACACACATTTGTCCCTCCGCAGCCTCAACCCCGCGGATTCGAAGGCTGTAAGGACCTTATCTAGTCTCTGGGCCAGTTCTGCTTCGCTCTCCCCAGATATCAATATGTCATCGAAAAATGGCAAGACCCCCGGTAATTTCTTTAACAAACATTCCACAAGAGACTGAAATATCCCCGGCGCTGAGTTCACGCCAAACTGTAGGTGCGTTACCTTGAATGCCCCCTTGTGAGTTACAATGGTCTGCGCAGCAGCTGTGGCTGGGGTTACTGGAAGCTGCTGGTACGCCTGCGCCAGGTCTAGTTTGGCGAAAACCTTTCCCCAATGTAAAGTAGCTAGCAGATGGCTAACTACCGGCACCGGATAGGCATTAGGGCGGATCGCCTTGTTAATTGTACACTTGTAGTCAGCGCAAATTCGCACCTCCCCATTTGCTTTCAACACTGTAACAATAGGAGTCTCCCACTCTGCAGAATCCACAGGCACTAAAATCCCTTGCCCCACTAGTTTGTCCAGTTCCGCCTCAATTTTGTCCTTTAGGGCGAATGGGACCCGACGTGGCTTGAGTCTAATTGGGCGGACCTCCGGGTCCAGGTCGAAAGAAACTGGGGGCCCCTTGTACTTCCCGAGCCCCTTCTTGAATACCTCTGCGTGTACGTCGCACACTGCCTGAATCTCATTCCCCCCGATGGCATGGACGCCGCCTATGAAGATGTCCAGGGGTTTGAACCATTGTGTTCCCAGGAGATTACACCCCCCCTCCCTTAAAACTACCAGGGGGAGTTTCCTCCGGAGTCCCTTGTACCGTGTCTCGAAGTCCCCAATTCCCAGCACTGGAATTACATTTCCCTGCACGTCTCTTAAGTTCGCCCCCATCTCTTTGAGTTTGGGTCGCTCCTTGGGGGGAATCCGCAAAAACTCCTTATGGGAAATGAGGGAGTATACAGACCCCGAGTCTATCTCCATCTTAACAGGAACCCCTTGCAACAGTACCTCAGCATAAAAACGTGGTTGCCCTAGAGGCACGCTGTGGACGGCCAAGTCGTCTTCCGCATGTACCCCTCGGCACACGTGGTCCCCCTCTGGGTCGTCGCCGCCATCGCAGACTCTGCCGACGCCATCCCGGCTCCTCGAGGAGCGCTTACTCTCGTCCCGGCGTTGCTTGCAGACCCTGGCGATGTGGCCCTTCCGTCCACAGTTGTGGCACTCAGCCTTCCTGAATGGGCACTTGCTCCTCTCGTGGGACGCTCCGCACCCATCACAGCGCCGACCCCCCTTCCCTTTCTTCTCGCTCAGCCCTTTCCCGACCTTCCGGACCCCCTCATCTTCACTGGAGCCTGGGGTGGCAGAAGCCTCTGAGGATGTGGGCGAGCGTGGGGCAGGGGTCGCCCTCCAGGCCGCCTGGACGGCGGATGCAGCTGCCTCGACTGGTGGGGGCTTTGCCTTGAGAAGCTTGTACCCGGCCCTCGTGGATTCAGCAGCTAGGGCCTCTTGTAGTACCTCCTTAAAGGTGAGGTCGTGGCCTCGGTTCATGAGCTTCCTCTGGGTTTCCCCGTCTCTCATCCCGCAACGCATCCTGTCCCTTAGGGCCATGTCTAGAATCTCCCGCCATTCGCATGGGGTTGCTAACAACCGGAGGGCCGCTGCATACTCGGATACGGACTCACCCGGCTTTTGGTCCCTCCTCGTGAAGGCTGCCCTGGCGGAGAAGAAGGACACCTTGGGCTTGAAGTGGTTCCTCAGAACCGCCAGTATCTCAGTTACCGAAACCTGGTCCACCTCTCGTGGTGCCACCAGATCCATCAGCGCTTGCACGGCGTGGAAACCGAGCATCGTGATGAGAAGACCTTTCTTCTTTCCAGCGTCGGTGATGCCAGCATACGCCATCGTGCTCTTGAAATCCATTTCAAACCAGTCCCATCGCTCGGGATGGGTCACGTCGAAAACTGGTTGCTGTGACATTGTCTTGTCCCGTGGGAATCCATAATCCCACCTTCGTCGCCAATTTAGTGTTTGGGAATCAAGACAATGGAAACGGCTGTAAGCTAGCCTAGCACATCTTTATTGCATGGAGTACAGTACGAACATGTGGTAATGGCGGACAAACAGCTCTTTATATACGGTGGCTATCCTATTGAATATGGCTCTTCGACAGCCATTGGCTGCTGTCCAAAGTGACATCATCCTTGGTCACGCCTTTCTTGTCCAGGTCATACAGAAGGTTACAGTGTTACCTGTACCCATTTGTGTGGTTACAAATACATTCAAAACACTATATTCAATACACAACATACTACTTAATGGTTTAAAAGACATTGTCTATAAATGCGATATTTCTAAAGGTGACCTACAAAAATAGGAAAGAAGGAAGGGCATGTACTAACTTTATAAATTCAGATCCTTTCTGGCACACATTCCCCCCCCCCCCGCCCTAATTTAAAAAAAAACATATCTCAAGTATGTTTTTAAAAAATATATTTCTAAAATACAAACAACTGCAATCAACAAAAGGTAAAGGAAGTGTGTATCTAATGAGGTAGTCTTATCAATTAGAAGCTGTCCCCCAGTGGCTTAGTGGTTAAGATGCTGAGCTTGGAGACTGGAAGGTTGGGTTTCGATACTGAGGGTTGCACAGGGAGATGAAAGGAGCCTCATTCGGGCTTCCCCTGAGTGGAGTTTCTCCAGCAAAAATCCTTTCAACCCAGAGCAATCTCTGACACGAAATTATTATCATCACCTCAGTACTTCCAGGAGATGATTATGCCAGGAATCAAACCCAAGCAGATGGACAACCAATCAGAAAACAATAAGAGATAATTTAAAAAAATACAGAGGTGAGAAAAGCTCATGCTAGGAGAAACATATGTTTTTCTCCAATTAAAGAAGTTCCAACTTGAAATGTAAAGTTGACCTTGTTGATTTTGAACCTGACTCAATCATTAGTGGTGTAGAACCAATAACCTGCTCCTCAACATAAAGAAAACAAAGGAGCTTGTGGTGGATTTTAGGAGGCAGAGAACCGATGTCCAGCCACTTTTGATTGATAGAACCTGTGTGGAGAGGGTAGCGACGTTCAGATTTCTGGGCATTGAGATACAGGCAGATCTGTCCTAGAGTGCCAACACAAGGGGGCTTGTGAAGAAGGCGCAACAGAGACTGTATTTTTTGAGAACTCTAAGGAAAAAACATCTTCTGCAAAAGCTGCTGCTTGCCTTCTATCACTACACTATTGAGAGTGTGCTCACTTATGGCTTATGTGTGTGGTATGGGAGTAGTACTCATCAGGATAGGATAATGTTGCACAGAATTATTAAAACAGCGGAGAATATTATCGACTGTCCACTCTCCACTTTAGAACAAATTTACACCATCAGGTGCCACAGAAAAACATTAGATATAGTAGGAGACCCATTGCATCCTGGCCACTGCTTCTTTGAGCTTCTGTCGTCAGGAAAGAGATATAGAACAACGAAGGTAAAAATGAGCTGTCTCAAGAACAATTTCTTCTCCAGAGAAATTTTGGGCTTAAATGGAAACTCTGGACTCTGAAGTCATCTTATCTTATTTTAAATTTTTAGATTTTTAAATTTTTAAATTTTACTGTATGGTACTGTCTTAATTAGTGTTTCTGTAGCTGTTTTAAATTATGGGGAATGCCTTATTCGAGTTGATATATAGCAACCGAGAAATTTCGTTGTTCTCGCAAGGGGACAATCACAATAAAGATTTATCTTATCTTATCTTATCTTATGAATCTGGAGGTTTATATTTCCAAAAATGAAGCTCTACATTTCAATGACAATGATATTTCTGGATACCAAACAGACCAACTTTCAAATCCTAGCTGAACACCCAAAACCTGATATATATCGCGGGGGGGGGGGGGGGGTATGTTTTTTTCCTGGTATTAACCTGATTTAAGCCTCAAGAAATCTGAGTGTTACTAAAGCGTCTTTTTGGTGATTCTTAATGTCTATGTGCATAATTACAAATCAAACATATTCACATTATTAACTTTTATAAGTTTATTAGTCTCACTGCTAATGAAACCATTCATCCCTTGCAAAGGCACATGGCTCCCTAATGAAACTTCAGTAAATGGAAAGCAGTTAAGTGAATATATCCAAGTGTTTATGCCAAATTCTGTTTGCTGCACCAAGGAGAGAAAACCAAATTGCTTTCAAGCATCTCCCTGCAAGCCACAAACAAATGCAGTAATACAGTCTCTATAACGTAGGTAGATATTTATGCTATATAGCTGCAGTAGGGTTCTTCCAGTAACAATGCTTCATCATGTGGCCTGGTGAGCAAAATGAGCTGCAATGAGTTCTTTTCCATTTAAAGTTTATTAGTGTGTGTGCAGGGGTGGAAGTTTTTTTAATACTGAGAAATGCCACATGTGGAAGAATAAATTCTTAAGTATTACGGATATGTTCTGAGGCACTAAACTGCTCTCGTCCCTGTTCACTGGTACACCAGCTGAAACTCTCTTCTATATTGGAATGATCCAGGTTTATTATCAGGGCTTTGCACAAGTCATATTGAGGCCCTCTAGCATTTCCACAATTAGAAATGTGTGGAGGAAATGTGACAATGCATTCACTGAGCCTCTGTTGAGTCTTCCCACCCCGCCCCACCATTGTCCTTGAGCTGGAGCACAAAGCTCTTTAGCAGGGAATTCTTGACAGGTATTTAGAAATTTAGAAATAATCATAATCCTGAAGACAAGAAGCATCCCATCATCAAGATGTCTGGTGGGTATACAAGAGATGTCCTTCTCAGGAGCAGTTCTCAAGTTTTAAACCTTCCCACCTCTTTGTTCTCCTACTATCACCAGCTAAAATCTTTTCATTCAGGTATTCCTTTGGCTACTAAGGAAGGATCTTTTAATGGATTAGACCTGTAGATTTCTGTGGAGGAATGTGTTTCTATGCTGCTTTCTAACTCCATAGTGCTTCAATAATCATCACACGGTAGTGTTATAACCCTAACATTTGATTTCACCTACCTATTTTTCATCTTGTTGTGGGCCACCTTGTATGCTAGTTCTGTGAGCAAGTGGAAATGTCACATAAAGAAGGCAATGAAAGGTGTCTGAATAGTGCTTTCTGTTGTATGTATCAGTGATTCTGGGACTGCGATGGCTTAGTGGTTAAGAATCTCACCTTGTTAGCTGGAAGGCTGGCAAGTTGGCAGTTCGTGACCCGGGTACTGCATGAAGGTTGGAGTGCCCGTCTCTGTCCCAGCTCTTGGGGACATGAAAGGAGCCTCATTCAGGCGTCCCCTGAGCGGAGTTTCTCCAGCAAAAATCCTTTCAACCCAGAATATTTTCTGACACGGAATTATTATTATCAGTGATTGTGCAGAGTTATTAATAGCATGCAAAATGATCATATTAGGATCATCCATACAGGATAGGATCAGTGGTAAATAGCTCATCACACTCAAAGTAGGCCAGGGGGATTGAGGGAGAGTGAATTCCTTGTAATTTATAGAAGCCTGGTGTCCTACTGAACTTCTGCGTCCCACCCAGTGGGATGTGTACCATTTGACTGAGAACAACTGGGATAGATAATGCAACAACTTTTCTAAGGAGACACAGCTGTGAATAGTTCCTGTATAAATAAAATGTAAGGTGCAATGAATGAATTGGCCAAATACAAATAGACACTAGTGCATTGTTGATTAAATAATAACCGTGTTTCTGCTATAATTATGCAGGAGAAAGAAAAAAGGGAGAAAACAAAGCCATTTTAGGTGCATTAAACATGACACAATCTAACCCACCATTCTTGGAAATTTGATTTTCAATTGACCTGAAAGCTTACAGAAGTTTTACCTGATGGCTTCCTACAAATCCACAAAGAATGACACCCACTACCACTCTATCATCCTCCACCACCACCCCTTATTGGAGCTGAGGAAAACCTGTGACATCAATGAAAGAGAGACGAGAACATATGGCTGTAGCTGAGGGAACCATCCCAATGCAAAGCCAGATGCAGGCTTGGAAAAAAAAACCTGGCTGTGAACCAACTCTAGCATTTGGGAAGCACCGCAGTACAGAAATATTCTTCTGCCTGCATCTGCTTGCTTTTTAACGGTCTCAGCCATTCTAGCAGAGTGCAACTATTATGATTTGCTTCAGTTTGCTTTCTCCCCATGGTTTAATCTACCTTTGTTTTGCTTTGTGTTGCTTTTGGTTTGCTGGAACCTTTAAAAAAATTAAACAACTTTAATGAGTTGCTGCAGTTGGGTGTGTTTTGTAGCCACATCTGAAAGTCACAGCAGTGAGCTCCTGAAATATTTCAGACCTAGTTAAAGGGATGCTTAAATCTCTCTCCCATGCTTTCCCATTATCTCCTTTTTATTATCCATTTCAAAAAGACATCTGAAAGAGATGCTCTCCTGTTTTCAGGCTTCTGAAACGTTGATATCAAATCCCCAGAGTACAAGATCGGCCTTCAGACTTCAATTCCCCTGGCCCTCTTCTATTTGAAGTCTGATAACACTCTACATGTCGTGGAAGTGTAAGAACTCACTTTTGTTCTGTAATCAAAATTCTTCTCCTTCGTTTTATTGTTTATTTCTTTGCATTTCCAGCAGGGGAAAAAATTAAGAGATTAAGCATTTACCTTCCTGACTATACAAAATTATCTACAAATTCCTCATTATTTTCCACATTGAAGTATCAGCCTGGAGCCTGTTGTAAAATATGTATCAGTAAGAAACAACAAAAAACATTCTTAAACCAGTGAAGTGTGGACTTTTTTCTGTTTTTCTCCATGTTTTGCTTCTTCTTCTTCTTTTTATAAAGATACATCTTAATCCTATTAATGGTAAATTATACTACCTATTGTGAAAGCAAACAAGAAAGAAATATTTGAAGCATGCAGTTAATTATGTTACCAAGTGAAACATAATATTTATGCTTCCCCTGTGCAGCTGAACAATATTTCTTTCACTATCCATGCCTCATGTACTGACTGAACATTTGAAACTGATGAGGAAACAGAGGGTTGGTGGGGAAGAAGATGCTTTAGGGCTGGTTTTTTGGACAAGGATATTTTGTTGTTTGGGCCATTCTTTTCACTTATGAGGAATATGTGATTGTGTATGCTTATAGTATTGTTTGATGAGAAGCATCCTCTTGCTACAGGGACAAGCTAGTACCAGCGGTTGTACAAAAGCTATTCTTCCTGGGCCATATCTGATTCCAAATATGGGCAATCTTCATGGTGATCAGCCATGAAGACTGTCCTGCGAATATAATGCAGTGGCCTTTCATCTCCCTTCTGCATCGCAGCATGGCCCACATACCACTGATCCAGCTCCACGAGTCACTTTCTGGTCCTTAGCCCTTTTGACATGCAAAGTCCTCATCAACCCCAGGCCAGTATTGATGAAGCTGCTGCCCTCCATCAAGATGGATTCAAGTGGAATTTAATCCACTTGGGGGCCATCACCCTTCCCTGTGGACTTCGCCAAGGCTGCTAGTCCTCAGGGTTGTTAGGTTAATTAACCGCCTCCTGACACTCGGCATTGAGTCACTGGCAGTATGGTCTCCTCTACTACCATATCAGGATAACCTGGCCAGACAAAAGCCATAGTGTTATAAATTTATTCTCCATACTAATAAGATATTTTTGAAGCAGCTTTAAAATAGGGATGGGTAAAACATGTCCACATGTCCACCAGAGGCTGGTATAATTCACATCCTGAATCTTCTGACTCCCTTAAATTATAAAAAGCTCTTTTTGTCCTCTAAATGGCATAGGAGAGAATTCTGTTTATGGAGCCCTTGACCTATTCTAGGCTGAAGGTAGGCTTTTGCAAAAACAAAATTACTTTAAAGTTGAATGTCAACAATCAGCTGAAGGCCTGTGGGCAAGACGCTCCTGTGCCATTAGTGCTGCTGTTTAGAGACATACCACAGGCTAAATGCCTTCATATTGGAAGCTGGCCAATACCAGCACATTGCCACATAGTAAGGAACATTTTAACATGTGTTTAAGAAAAAAATCTCAACAGTTGCCAGGATGTGGTTATACCTAGCAGTAAGACAACATGCTGTTGTTCACATGGATGCAATAAATTGCCAAGGAACCTTCACATAATTGGACAAGTCTGTTGGACAAGTGAATATGCCCTAGCTGCCAAAGTCAGGCCTTGGAGAATTGCTTTGTACTTTATCTCCAGTCGTGAAGTCACTGTTTCCTCATTTTTATTATATTTTCATTATGTCCTTCCTCAATAGATTCCATAGTGGTGCATACGACACTCTTGCTTTTATCACTTGCTTCTGACCCACTGGGCCACAACACGGATGCAGGCCAGTTGATTTGGTGCAATGGGCCGGATTCAGCCTGTGGGCCATAGGTTGCCTATCTCTGACCTAAACCAAGATGACAAAGGTGTTGTCTTCTTCTGTGGGAACAACAACTCCAGCGTCTCCAACTCTGCTCTTTCCCAAATCACACCTCCTTCCTAAAATTTCCCCAACCACTGGACTGAACCACATAGTCCATAGGGGTTACACCTTTTCTTTAAACAATATGGAAATAGCACTGAGCAAAGGAAAGAACAAAATGTTGTATAGCCCTAAGGCAGCAGTTTATTTAATGTGATTCAGTCCTATGCATTTGACTCACCTTAAGGTTCAAATATATCTAATAGAGTTTAGCCTTCCATATGGGTTGTGTACAATTGTAGTTTAAGTGCATTCAGATATCTCCAGAAATGTGCATTTTACTGAAAATATTTGATATATCTACATGTTTTATTGACTTGGTTCTTTTTGGATTATTGATTGGGTCATTTATTTAAAATTATGAAGGAGGTGGTTACTAAGGGATTGGGAAGCAAGTGAAGGCTTTTACTGAGATAGATAGAAAATGGTTTTTTCTCTACTTTTTCTGATAAGGCCTTAGTACGTAGGGTTTACAGTCACTTCATTTAAACAGTAATTTAACATCGACTTGCCTGTTAAAAATTTACCTCCTTCAACATAAGCTTGACTAAATTAGGAGGTTTCTTTGGGCTCAGTAACAGTTAATTAACCTTTTAACATTTCTTTCTCTACTTGGAAGAAGACCTGGGACAGATGAAAAAAGAGACATCTGCAGACATTTGAGTAAGTCTCTAAGCAGATGATGGGATGACTTTAGGTTTTGCCTACAGTCAGCCCTAGGAATGCTAGCAACAAGAAAGGCAAACGATTTAATCTTCCATTTTTGAAAAGACTTTTGACCTTATAATAACTGTGTCAATTCACCAAGTCAATTCAGACTCTTAGTGACCCCTTTTCAGGGTGTTCTAACTACAGAATACTCAAAAGTGGTTCACCATTCCCTTTTAGAATCGTGCACCTTGCCCAAAGTTACACAGCCTGGCTTTACTCACACAAAGCACCAAAAGGAACTGAACTCCTAACCACTGAGCAATCCTTTTGTCTTTATAGCTGCATTTAATGTTTCCAAAAGAAGGAATCAACATTTTCTTCCTTTATTTCCTTTCTTGCCCCAACCCCTGAGCCTCATTTTCCTTAAAACTCGCTAAGTGAGGATTTCCAGAGAGATTGGCTCAGTGGTTAAGAAGCTCACCTTGTTAGATGGAAGGCCGCCAAGTCGGCAGTTCAAGATCCAGGTACTGCATGATGGTTTGAAAGCCCAACTTTGTCCCAGCTCCTGCCAACCTAGCAGTTCGAAAGCAAGACATTGCAAGTAGATAAATAGGGACCACTTCAGTGGAGAAAGATCATGGGGACATGAAAGGAGCCTCATTTGGGCATTCCCTGAGTAGAGTTTCTCCAACAAAAATCCTTTCAATCCAGAATAATTTCTGACATGAAATTATTATTTTTATCCAGTTAGATTAAACACTTAACTTGTGTTTTTGTTTACCCTTGGTGGTGTTATTAAAAATATTACTTTGTAATATACTTTAAAACTCAGTATATGATTGCTTCCAAACTTGGCCTTTGAGCTCAGGTGGGAAATTTTGTAATCATATCCCAGGACCAGGGTGTTTTGCAAATGAAATGTCACTTAATAGTTGTGCCCAGACCTGTCAAGTATCCCTTATTGGCTGGGAAAACCCCAAATTTTTACCCCTCTTCCCGCCCCCCTCCTGTTTTATTAATTTTCCCATAATATCGCGTTTTTTTAAAAAAAGATCCCAAAGCTGCAGTTTTTTTTCCTGCCACCAGAGGTTGCTATGGCTTTTCGCTTGTGGAAGAGGAGAGAGAAGGTGGTTTGGGGCGGGGCCATCATCTCTCTGCTTCCGTTCCTTTCACTTCTCTGTGGGCCCATGAGAGGAAAGTGGGGAAAGGAAGAAAAGAGCTGCCCGATGTGGCTGGCCCTGGGCCAGAGAGGGCCAGCATGGATACCTTGTTTGAAAGCCAGTCGTATCTGACTCTAGGGTTCAGTGCTCATCTTTGTTTCAAAGCCGAAGTGCCAGCGCTGTCTGCTTCTGCAGATGTTTCCATGGTCATGTGGCAGGCATGACTTAGACACAGGAGCACACGGAACGCTGTTTACTTTCCCACCAAAGTGTTCCCTATTTATCTACTTGCAATTATATAAAGTGGAATGGGAGACATGGTTTGAATGCATTTTGTATGGATTAATCTTCACTCAAACAGACAAATTTCAATATAATACAGATAACATGTCTTCAGAACTGCAAAAACAACAGTGAAAGTACAAATAATGACATCATGAGGTGGTGGTCTGATAAACATAAGGTAGACCCTAGGGAAAGAAATGCCTGAGGGTGAAAAATAAGGCCCTAGATAGGCGGAAAGGGGCAGAAGAAGATGAGCCGCTTCTGTGTGCTGGGATGGAGGCCCCACTAGGTTGGTGGGACTCAAGCTTAAACAAACAGGAAGATGAGGGGAAGGGGCTTGGACTAATCCAGATACCCTATTTGTTTCCCTAAATTTTCTTGCTTTTGAACTGCTAGATTGGCAGGAGCTGGGACAGAGGCAGAAGCTCACTCTGTCCTGCAGTACTCGGGTATCGAGCTGCTGACCTGCCACCTTCCAGTCAGCACCTTAGCCACTTGAACCACTACAGCTCAGTGGTTAAGAAGCTCGCCTTGTTAGCTGGAAGGCCGACATGACGGTTTGATCTCCCATCTTTGTCCCAGCTTCTGGCAACCTAGCAGTTCAAAAGCAAGAAATTACAAGTAGATAAATAGAGACAACTTTGGTGGGAAAGGTAAAAACATTCTGGTTTCTAGTCCTGCCTGTCACATATCCACAGAAACATCTACAAACAGGCAGTCTTGGCTCTTTGGCTATAAACAGAAATGAGCACTGAACCCTAGAGTCAGATATGACAGGCAGCATTGGATCTATCAACAGGTTGCCCTTGCTCTGAAAGCCAGTTGTATCTGACTCTAGGGTGCAGTGCTCATCTCCATTTACAGCCAAAGAGTCAGTGTGTTTGCAGATGTTTTCATGGTCATGTGGCAGGCTTTACTAGAACCCAGCAAGTCACATGGCCAGATTTGGCCGTGCCCATATATTTAGCCACACCCACAGAGGGTTGTGGTCAAAATTTCCCTTATTTTTAAATCCCAAAATTGACAGGTATGGTTGTGCCATTCCTGGCATCGCTGAAATAGATATCATGCCAGTAATAACAGAAATGAAAGTATAGTTTTTAGAAGGAACCATAAGGGTGATTCTAGTGATAAAATATGACACGGTGGAAGTGTCATCATAAACACTGGCAAAATTGTCACTGAGATCTATACATAAATACATGTCTAAAAGGGTCTATTCTAGCTCTACACTAAGCTTTCTTCCTTCATTCCATTTAATAGGGCATTTCATAGGTACATTAGGTGTTCAGAATGCCTCTTTAATTAGTAAACTAAGACAATTACTTCAGATTCTTGCATGCCTGACTGTAACTCCCAATCCAGCTATAAAGATGCATATGGCCCAGGATTATTCTGCACTGTACCTACCATAATTGCCAGTAGCCAGTCTTTTGTCTTTTGTGTGTATTATATTCACAAGCAGTTCCAGTCTGTGTTAAATGCACTTTCTTTTGCCTTCCTAATCCTTTCAACCACTTTCATTGCCTGGATTTTTTTCATGGAAGTTATTATTTCCTTTCCTTTTCCTCATAGGAAAGCAAATGCCAGCTCACATACAGCCTGGAAAATAGGTGTGGGGAAGGTGCCAGAAGGCTTCTCACTGAGGAGTCCAGCTGCTGTCCTCCCTCTGAAGAATAATTCATCACCTCCTCGAAATACTCTGTCTTCATTGGCTTACAAATATGGAGCTGCTGCAGAACCTGTAGGGTGAAGCTGGTTGTTCTGTAGAGTAGCATCATGCACTTTGTGGCACTCTGCCAGTGGGATATCAGTTTGATTAGTTTTTTCCCTTTACCAGACAAAAGGGGTTTTCTGAGTGGGATTGGTTTCTGCAATTTCAGAGTTCCCACTTGGATTCATTCTTCTGATTCCACATAGCAGCCAGCGTAAAAGTGGTAAATGTTTATCTTAATTCATTGTTTCTGTTCAAGATTCAAAAGGCCTGTCACATTCATTAATGAGCATACTAGTATGCCCCAGAATGGTTCTGAGAATGACCATAATTGGGTTTCAACCAGTGATGCACTGCAAAAAAAAATTACTACCTACTCTGTGGGCTGGCCAATTCTGTGGGTGGGGCCAAATCTGTGGGCGTGGCCAAACATCCTACATTATGGGCTATGGAGGTGGGCGTGGCCAAACAAATAGGTGTGGCCTGGGGAATTTCCGCTACCAGTTCTGCAGTACCTGATAGAACCTGCTGCAGTACATCACTGGTTTCAACTGAATGATACACCACCTTGGTATAACCAAACTAGCCCTTCAAATAGTCTCATGCAATAACAACATGAGCCAATCTGAGTATCACCAGAGTTATATATTGCTTTGAAAAAGAGGTTATACAGTAGATATCCACAATCCTTATTTGGAAACTTAGCTCAAACATCTTATACCACTATTTTTCATTGTTAAGAATGTATAACAAAAGTCATTATGAATTGATTCTGAAAAACAATTTGCATTAGGCTGTTTTTAACTCCATGTCTATGGTAAGGTCTATACTTTTTTATCCCGAGCCCGGCAGAGTACGATAGAACTAGACCAAAGGTGCCCAAACTACAGTCAATGGGCCAGATCCATGGGCCAGATCCGGGCCCCGATGCCAATTCACTGCCCTTGTCACTCCTGGAAGTGCTTCCGGGAGCAATGAGGGTGGTGTGGGCTGGATGAATTGGCATTGGGAGCTGGATCTGGCCCATGGGCTGTAGTTTGGGCATCCATGATTTAAGAAGAGACAATGGCAGCTTAAAAACCTGTTGCAAAACAGATTGCAAGGTGCATTTTACTTCCGCTTTCGGTGGGAGGAACCACGTGACTGGCCCTCTGAACCACAGAACTGGCCTGCTGAACCATGTGACCAGCCCATGGCCAGAAAGTTTGGGCACTTCTGGACTAGACATTTGTGACATACACCTTAACACTCACAATGTTCTGACAAAGCTTGAAGTGGCCTCTAGATGGCATTTGCCATGTGTAAACTAGCCAATTTTCTACCCTATTTTCTTCCATTACTTGGTGTATTTTACTTCTTTACAACATTGTTTGTTGATCATGTTGGTGACAGCCGTTGCTAGTGCTTCTGGTATGCATGGCACATTCAGTATGCTTTCCAAACTGACTGGCAACAATGATAGCCATCAATCAGTCAGTGCAGCAGTGCCAACAGAAGGCTGGCAATATCATATTTCTTCCTGTATATATCCAGTGGCATTCCTAATGACTTGACAGTAATCTCTTGTGTGAGTCTGCCCCAGTATGTAGAAGGAGAATGGTTCCAACACTCTGTGCCTTCAGCTACTTCTTCATGTGACATAACCTAACCAGACAGCTATATTTTGACTGGCTGTGGTAGTTGTTTGATAAGATATTAAACTATTCCCCACTCGAAACATGGCACAAATAGAACAAGTTGTTAAGCAGAATTAATTTCAAAATACTGTAGATGGTTCCCATAGGAAAATATCAATATACCATTGTCCATATGGCTTCAGATATTCCTAAAGACACCTCATCTGTCTTTACCTTTCATATTTATTAATGGAAAATTACAAATAAGAATACTTTTTAAAAGCCAACTTTATTACTGGCAGCTCTTACAAACAGTTGCTGTTTTCTTTATAATAAATGAACCATTTTTGGGGGGAGCAAAAGGAGTTGCAGATACCCTTTCACTACTTCTGATAATACAATATTATCAGTAAGACAGTTACTGTAAGGAGCTGAGATGGCTGAGTGGTTAAGAAGCTCGCCTTGTTAGCTGGAAGGATGGCAAGTCAGCTGTTCGAGAACCAGGTACTTCATGACGAATTGAGCACCTCTCTCGGTCCCAGCTCTTAGGAACATAAAAGGAGCCTCATTTGGGTATTCCCTGAGCAGAGTTTCTTTTGCAAAAATCCTTTCAACACAGAATAATTTCTGACATGAAATTATTATTATTAGTAAGACAGTTTATCAGTAAGACAGAAATGCAGATTTTTGAGGCTCAGAGTTTGCAAACAAAAGAAGATGAAAGAATGAAGTCAGAGTGAGAAAGTAATTCTGATCATACAGTAAAACCTTGCATAAAAGTGTGCCTTGCTTAGAGACTAACTCACTTAAAGAGCAGAATTTTCTCTTAATGGTCGCCTCACTTAACAACTAAAACCAACAAAAAATTCGCTTTACAACTAAATCGGAGTTCACAATCCCCTCTGCCAGAAGTCAAAATTGGTCACTTACAATGGTGTTTCACTTAAAGTGCAAACTCGCTTAAAGAGCAATCCCATGGAACACATTATGCTCTTTAAGCGAGGTACCACTGTATTTGCCAACTACATTCTTAAACAACACATTCAAATCATAACAAATAGATGTCTCGACAAAAAATCCTTTATCACCCAAACGGATTGGCAATGATTGAACATAATGGCTTGATTCCTAAAATTAGTTAAGGAGGTTAACGGAAGGAAAGTATCTATTCCTATGTTCCTTGCTCCCCATCTCCCTCCAACAGCCACCTGCGTCAGAACATCAGAGAAGGAAATTCCAGAACAACATCGGATGAGCTGTGAGAAGCTGCTCAAGAGGGTTCACTCAGATATAGCTAATTATTGGTAACCACATTAAAGCCATTTGATTAATATGTGAAGTGTGTTATCAACTTCACCTACTAACCATAAGAGTTAAATAGGAATCCTTTGCCTTAGGCAGAGATGGGATGGGATTTTAAAAAGGGATGGAGGTTGAATCCTATCTCAGATTGGCAACAAAACATTTATAGATTCTTTACTAAAATAGGGTATATGAAGAGTTCTATAATTCAGTTTTCCACTGCACAGAACATTTTTTTTCTGACCAGAGTCAATATAAAAAAAAGATGAACTGTATAGACAAGTTGTGTGGGGGAGGACACAATCCAATGGTAACCAGGATCAAAGGCAAAAATATGGGACTAAATACACTAACATGTTTGGCTTTAAAGTACCTAAGCTCAATAATTAAGTCTTAGGAAAGGCCTTTCTACACTTTAGAATGGGGGCACCACCCTGTGGAAAAGCTAGGAAACCATCCATCAGGAGCATCATGTGAAATGAGGAATGACCATTCGGGGTACCCTAGGGTAGGCATGTAAGATGGCTGTCTTCACAAAAGAGGATGAGGAGTTGCTACATCCAATGAAGACTTGATGGTGCTGTGGCAGTAGCAAAAAAAAAAAAATTTTTTTTAGGGTGCAGTAAATTGCCCAGTATTGCAGATTGTGCATTTGGCATAAAACAGGATTAACTATGACTTTGTTTCATGAAGTTCTGAGATTCTAACATATCGAACAGGCTATTTGCATAATCAACAACCAATTCTTCTTTGATTGCTGTGTGTGTATGTAATAAGTTGCTATTCGTGGTGGAAGTACATGTAAGACGCAACGGAGTACTGTATAAGAGGCACCCTGGTTTTTACACACATTTTAAAGGAAAAAATAATTTTCTTCATTTTTCATCAATTTCCAAAATTAACTCCAGTGGGATAGCAGGGAACAGGTTTAAATGATTCTTCTCTCTCCCCTCTCTCCCACTCTCCCCAGCTGGTGGTGGGATGAGGGGTGGAAATGACTTAAAGGGGGGGGGGGGGGAAGAAGGATCCTTTAAGCCTGTTTCCACCCATTATCCCACCACCAGCTGGGGAGAGTGGGATAGAGAGGGGAAAGAAGGATCGTTTCAGCCTGTTTCCACACACACCCATCCCACCACCACCAGCA
Source organism: Bradypodion ventrale (assembly GCA_035047345.1). Classification (NCBI taxonomy): domain Eukaryota; kingdom Metazoa; phylum Chordata; class Lepidosauria; order Squamata; family Chamaeleonidae; genus Bradypodion; species Bradypodion ventrale. The sequence goes on from JAWDJE010000004.1 coordinate 239,994,850, forward strand.
GGGGAGAGTAGGGTAGAGGGAGGAAAGAAGGATCCTTTAAGCCTGTTTCCACTCTCCATCCCACCACCATTTGGGGGGAGGGGGGAGAAGGATCATTTAAGCTCATTTCCACCGCACATCCCACCACCAGTCAGAGTCAGGGAGGGCAGGATCAGCCAAGATCCTCCGGGCAAGAGAGCTCCTTTGGAAGCCGCCCTTCTCCCAGCTCCTAGTGGTCAGCAGCAGCTGCCAAACTGCATGAGCTGGGGTGGGAGTGGGGGCGGCTTTCAAAATGGCCCTTTCCTGTCTCCAGCCACCAATCCTCTCTATCCACCAAACCACACCAGGGGTGCTGTTACCGGCATATAAGATGCACTCCATTTTTCTGGAGTATTTTAAGGGGGGAAGTATGTCTTATATACTGGCAAATATGGTATATTATGCACAAATTGTGGGGGCCTTAATATGGGGAATGGGGAGTTCTTTGCCTCATCCTTGGGAGGAAGAGAGGAGTCTCATTGGCTTCTCCATTCCACAACAAAGTGTCTTTAGAAGTTGAGACCATCTTAATCTACAAAAGCAAAGAATTTAGCAATCATTTTTCACATCCTTACCCCCCAAGAATGGCAGGTCAGGCTCCCTGTGATGGCTAGATTTTTTCCCAGGGTCTGCAGTTCCCCACCCTATCTTATAAAACAGCTCACTGCCAACTGCAATGCTCTGTGGTATATTGTATAGTGGATTTGTTTCTCACATCATCTGTGTTCTGTACTAGAGATAGACTACTTTTGTGATAGCCTGACTAAGGAGGGAGAAAAAAAACATGAAAAAACATACTGCTTGCCCCACAGAGCCTGCACCATCTCCTACTGAACATCAATTGAAACTGATTGATCTAATGCCTTGCATCTGCCAAGCTGTCATTCAAGCCAGGGGGGATTTGGATGAAGACAAGGAAAGCATTGTAAAAATGACTTTCTGATTTAGTTTACTGAGCAGCCTTGGAGTCCTTCTAGGTATACTGAAATCAGCTTATAGGAAAGACCTTGTATGTCGGGAAATAGCTCACTGGAATGCAGAGAAATTTGCTGTATACAGTGGTAGAAGGTGGGTAGCGTCTCTTCAATTTATGTCTAAAATGTGCTGGGTGGGGAGAAATCCTGGATGCCTGTTATACTGTGAGCAGATAGATGTGCTCTTAAATTGGTTAAATCACTATTTACAGGTATAATGGTGAAATATATTCTTTTTTTAAATACAAAATTAAGAGCAAAACAGATGGTGAAAACGTACATGCAAGCAATACATCCATTAAAATAGCTTGTACTGTTTGTGTGGAGCAGGGATTCTCAACCTGCAGCCTGTGGGCCAGATGTGGCCCATGGTACCATTTCATGTGTCCCCCACTGCCTCCACCACACCAGGAAGTGCCATGTGGTGGAGAAAGGGCTAAATGGCCGGCTGGCCCCCAAAGGTGTCTGAGGGAGCATGACCCGGCCCCCGACTTTAATAGGTTGAGAACTCCTGTTGCGGAGTATAAGGATTTCTTACTTTGATTTCTACTTCTAGCCAGTTTCCTCTGAAAAAGAAGCAAAGCCTAACAGAAAACAAGTTCACTAGTAGCTCATGTAGCTGAAGCCTTCTTGCTGCCTGAGGGAACAGAACCATCCTCCCTTGTGTATAAAAGCCAAACAGAAGTCAACTGAGTATTACTCCAACCCTGGCAATGGGATGACACCCTCCATTATACCTGAGCTTTGGGGTGCTCAGTCACCCTGAGAAATGAGGGAGCATTTTGTTTTACTTTGCTATTATAACAATTTCCCCAAATCATAAATTTCTGCTCATTCGGAGGGTTAAACTTGAGGGCTTAAAAGCAAGTTTCAAAAAAAAAATCTTAAATGTGGGAAAACCTGAAGCTAACAAATTCACCTGTTTGTTCCCAGGGCTTTGAGTGTTTCACATGCAAACTGTATTAGTCCTGAGTTGGGGTTTACAGAGGCAGACAAATATAGCAGGGTACTGCGACTGTTACAAATAGCCACATCTATTGAATATAGCCAGAACAAAATCATTAGAGTTTTGTTTCTATTCTGTTTTCCAAATAAATTTACCACAAATTGAGAATTTGAGGGAAGGAAATAATTGGAGGTTTTTTTTAAGTGCAATGCAGAAGAATATAAAACTGAATTTCTCCTCATCTGTAGGAACATGGCGGCTTAGTAGTTAAGATGCTGAGCTTGATGACTGGAAGGTCTGCAGGTCAGCAGCTTGAGACCCAAGTGAGCTCCCATCATCTGTCCCAGCTCCTGCCAACCTAACAGTTCAAAAGCAAGAAATTGCGAGTACTGTACATAAATAGGCAGTGCTTATCTCTGTCTACAGCCAAAGAGCCAGCACTGTCTGCATCTGCAGATGTTTCTGTGGTCATGTTACAAGCATAACTAGACATTAGAGCACACGGAACACTGTTCTGTTCCCCACCATAGCAGTACCTGTTTATCTACTTGCAATTTCTTGCTTTCAAACTGCTAGGATGGCAGGAGCTGGGGCACAGAGAGGAGCTCACTCCATCACACAGCACTCGGCTCTCAAACTGCTGACTTTCTGGTAATCAAGCTCAGCATCTTAACCACTAATACACCACAGTTCCTAGAAGTGCTGGAGGGGTGCACAATATCTACCCATGGTTTAGATCACGTTGATCCTCTCTAACCAGTTGCAACTATAACATTGCAAGCGCGGCGCCAAAATGGCAGCCGCGCCCTTTGCGGCCCCCCCCCCCCACAGGACAGAGAATCCGGGTAGTTAGGGGCGTGGCCAGCTCCCTTATAAAAGGGGTGGCCACGAGGCAGCAGAGCTGCCATTTTACCTCAGCGACGGAGCGGAGAAGTCTTTTCCCCTGTGTCTCCGTCGCTCTTGAGCCTACCGGGAAGCCTTTTGGGTAGCGATTCTGCCTTGCTGGCTTCCCTTTGCTTCGGTGGAGATGCCTTCGAAGAAGAAGGCAGCTTCGAGTGCAGCTCGCGCGGTTAGGAGGCGCAACCCAGGTCGGAGGACCGCGGTGCCGCCTCCTCAGCAGCCGCCTTTGCCCGCCCCTGCCGGGGCCGGCGGAATGGGGTATATTGCCCCTTGGCCCGGAGTGGGCGACCAGAGTGCGGGCGCGGAAGGGGTTCCGGCCCGCGGCCCGCGAGCGGTGGACGCCGCTCCTCCACCTGCCCACCCTGTTGGGCCTATTCCTCTTGGGTCGCAGCCTCTCCCGGGGCCCTCTAGCCTCGGGGGGTGGTGCGGCCCCCTGCCTTGGCAGGTTTGTCTACCGACCCTGCCGGGCTTCGGTGCTGGCCAATAGCCATATTCGGGTCCTGGGGTACAGGGACCTGTACCCATGCCTGGACCAGGCGGGCCAGCCGGCCCTTGGCCCCAGGTCAACGTGGAAGTCAGGCGGGGGCCCCCCCTCCTTTGGGGTTCCTTTTGAGGCGCTGTCGGCAGGAGGACAACAGCCGACAGGGAGGGTTGAGCTGCTGCAGGCGCGTGGCGCGGTTTCGGCCACTGCCTCGCAGCTCCCCAGCTAGCAGCCAGGTGCAGGTCCCCCGATGATGAGCTCTACGTCGGTCGTGAGCTCCGACGCCCCCAGTGGGCCGGAACCCCCGGTGGGGGCAGCCCGCGGGGGTGCAGCATGTGAGTATACGGTGTAAGCGAGTACATCCACATACATTCCCAATATGGGGGGTGGGCTTTCCAATGGCCTTGGCCTCGCGCGGGTGGTGTGGCGGTGCACCCGCTGACGCCTCCCCGGCGATGACAGCTAACACCCAGGGCCCCGTGGTGCGGGGTGTTCCCTACCCTTAGGGGAATGTTTTGGGTGGTCGGGTTGGTTCAAGCCCCTATTCCTTACCGATGAGTGACCACTTGGCACAGGCCGCCAGAGAGTAAATTTGGCGGGGGGAGTACGTGGATATCTTTTCACTCCTAAACAGTGTGCCCACCAAGGAGAGGGGGAGGGGCAGAATGAGAAGGATAGTGGCAGGCACGTTGTCGCAAGCCACCAAGTATGTGGGCCAAATGGTTGCCGGCCTGCATCATATGCATGGCGGTGTACTTTAGGGCCCGGCCGGATCTGGCAATTCCGATGGTCCAGTATTTGGACAACGCCTACCGGGCGATGGTTTACTTTCCGGGCCCAGCGTGGTTGGCTTGTGACGAGGAATGCCGTAGGCGGATTTCACCGCGCCCCGAGATTAGGCGAGATGAGCCAGGCCAGAGGCTGCGGCTTTTGTACGTTACGCCCACGCGCCCTGCACCCGGGGAGATATACCATTGTGGGCATGCGGTTCGGCGGTCGGCCCCTGCACAGGTCACCTGCCAGGGGGCGGGGCGGGGGGGTTCCAGCCCGCCTGCTGTGCTGGACTTTCTTGTCCAATGGCTCCTCTAATGGGAAGACTTGCAAATACAGACAGGAGTGTCCCACCTGTGTTGGCCCCCATGCGGCCTCTGCCTGTCCCAGGCCTAGAAGGATGCGGGGCAGAGGGTGGGGCAGACAGGGGGCTGGCAAGACTGACGCAGATGGATCTAGTTCACCGAAGGGCTCCTTTCCCATTTAAGGTGGACATGTTGGAGCGTTGGCTCACACGGTACCCGAAGGGAGAGGATGCAGGTTACCTCCTTCAGGGTTCTAGGCAGGGGTTCTGGATCCCTTTCATGGGTAATAGGTTCCTTCAGGATGCCCCCAACCTTTTATCCCTTAAGGGGAGGGAGGAGGTGGCTGCTGCCAGCTTTGACATAGGGTCCATGCGGGCAGGGTCGTTGGCCCTGTCCCTGCACCCCCGTCCCGGGGAGCATATTATTTCAATGATGCCATGCCTTTTGGCTATTCCATTGGGGCTCGGTATTCGAGCGTTTCAACACTTTCCTAGATTGCGCTTTTGTCCGCAGGTCAGGGTCTCGGTCTCTAGCCCATTCCCTGGATGGTTTTATTCGGGGCTGAACGGGGCTGGGACACGTACACACGTCTCCTCAACACATTTCAGACGCTAATGGAGGAACTGGTGTCCCTTTAGCGCCCGAAAAGACCGAGGGCCCATCTCCACAGCTAGTATTCCTGGGGTGGAGAGTAACACGGTAGCGCAGGATTCTAGGTTGCAGCGGGATAAGGTGTCAAGGCTAGTGGCCCTTGTCTCGGGCTTGCTGGCCGAGCGCATGGCATCACTGCGGGAACTGCAGGTGCTACATGGTCACCCCAGTTTCGCTGGCAGGGTCGTCGCACCAGGCCGGGCATTTGCTTGGCGCTCGTGCGACGCCATGACAGGCTTATCCAGGCCCCACCATAGGGTGAGACTGACCCAGGGTATTAAGGCAGATATGCTTATCTGGCTCCAGTTCATGAGGGAGTTCAATGGGGTGTCATTTTGGAGGTCTGACCTTCCGGCTTCCCCTCGTTTCCAGATACAGTTCGATGCCTCGGGATCCCTGGGTTATGGGATGTACTTCAATGGGAAGTGGGCCTATGGTGGGTGGCCACCAGCCTGGGCAGGCACGGGTCGCCTGCGTGATCTCACATATCTGGAATTTTTCCCTATCCTGGGTGCTTTGATGCTATGGGGCGAGGAGTGGGCCAACTCGGTTGGGCATTTCTGGTGTGACAATGCGGCTGTTGTCCACATTGTCAATGCATAGACTTCTAAATCGCCCAGGGTTATGGACCTAGTGCGCCAGTTTGTGTTGCGCAGCCTGCGCCTCAACGTTCTTTTCAGGGCCAGGCATGTCCCAGGGGTTAATAATGATATTGCTGCTGCTTTGTCCCGCCTGCAGATCTCCCGGTTCCGTGCCTCGGCCCCCGGATGCGGAGGAATTTCCCTTGCCACTCCCGGACGAGAGATGGAACGTTGGCAAGGAGAGGTGAACCGGGCGATTGGCCTGTCACTAGCGCCATGCATGAGTAAGGCGTACCACCACGGATTTAGTTCCTTCAGAGTATTATGTACCTGATTCTGACTGCCAGGAACCTGGCCGATCCCAGTAGCCCATGTTCTGCGGTTCATGGTTTACCTGTATGCCCAGGGCCTTGCACCACGCACCATAGCATCTCAGCTGTCGGGTTGGCTTTTATGGCCAAAGTGGGAGGTCGTGTGGACAGCACCAATGACTTCCGGGTGAGACATGTTTGGGAGGGGTGGGTGCGCGTGCGCGGGCGTTTCCCGGGCGACCGCCACCCCATTTACCCAGGGGTTTTTTACCCAGTTGGCCCGGGGCTGGCCTGGCCTCTGTTTTGATAGATGAGGCAGCCCACTTCATGCGGCTACAACGGTGGCCTTTTTTGGAGCCCTCCGCATCGGCAAGCTTGAGATGCTGAGTAAGGCGGATGCAAGATTTTCTCAGGGTTTTTTTTACCCAATTGGCCCGGGGCTGGCCTGGCCTCAGTTTTGATAAATGAGGCAGCCCACTTCATGCGGCTACAACGGTGGCCTTTTTGGAGCCCTCCGCATCGGCGAGCTTGAGATGCTGAGTAAGGCGGATGCAAGATTTTCCCAGGGTTTTTACCCAATTGGCCCGGGGCTGGCCTGGCCTCTGTTTTGGAAATGAGGCAGCCCACTTCATGCGGCTACAACGGTGGCCTTTTTTGGAGCGCTCCGCACCGGCGAGCTTGAGATGCTGTATAAGGCGGATGCAAGTTGTAGGGCACTGGAACTCGAGGATGTCTATGTTGCCAAAGACTGGGCCCAGTTGAGGATATGCTCCTCTACGACAGATCAGCATGGCGTAGGCAGTGGTGTAAGACTGCTACGGTGTTCTTTGGCAGACATCTGTCCGATTGGTGCCCTACAGGAGTTCCTGGCACTGCGTGGCATGCACCACGGCCCGTTTTTTCTGTCACCAAGATGGGTCTCCCCTTACTGAATTTCAGTTTTGGAAGGTGACAGGCAGAGCCCTCACCAGGGTGGGCCTACCAGGTGCCCGTTATGGCACACATTTATTCCGTACTGGTGCAGCCTCTACAGCAGCTGCTTTTGGGTACTCTGGGGCTGACATACGCAGCATGGGGAGGTGGGGCTCGCAATGTTTTCAGTTTTATGTGCGCCCACTTCCGCCATGAGTACCAATCCAGTCACCTTACCATCTTTTTCTCAATTTTTCTCAATTTTCTTACAGACCCTGGGTGTCGTATTACACCGGTGACAGTATGGCTGGTGGGCCACAGCTATGTGCACAGGGCAGCGCGTTACGCTGCGGCGACAGAGTGGGGACCCCGACTGGGACTGGGTGAACACTCCAGTCTCACATGGCATGGTAAGCCTGGGATGTTATGGCGGGAGCTGCGGCCTTTCCTTTTTTCTGGCCTGAGTGCTGACCCGCCTGACATTCTCATCATCCACCTTGGGGGCAATGATTTGTGCCAGGTCACCGGCTTATCGCTCAAGCATGCGATTTGCGAGGACCTCGCCTACTTGCATTATGTCTGGCCTGTCACAACCCTAGTTTGGTCGGACATTATCCCGCGCCTTTCTTATAGAGGGGGCGTTCACCTCCTGGCCCTTGACCGCGCTAGGCGCACGGTCAACAGGGCGGTGGCGCGGTTTCTTGCCGACAGGGCTTGGGGACGGGTCAGTCATCACCCCGCTATTAGCCTACAAAATTATGACTTGTACGCAGGGGATGGGGTCCATCTGTCGCGAGGAGGTATGGACCTCCTGTTAGGTGATTGGCGAGCAGGCCTGTTGACCGAGCTGACGGTCTGGGTGGGGGCGTCAGGTCTTCTTTGAAGCCCCTCCGTGTGGCGGGTAGCACTGGTAAGGTAAACAGTATGACCCACAAGTATCCGGCAGGTTCGCAATTGACTGGACAACACTAGACAGGAATAAATTAGTTAAACGTTGTCCGGTCAACGACGAACCAGGCGATGGGGTGATGACGATTGCTAACCAGCATGCATCACCCCTGTGATTTCACGGATACGCGTCAGAGGGTGGGGTCATGAGTTAGTTATTGACTACGGTCAACAATTTGTTTGTTGTCAACAAACAAATTGATACAAATTGATACATTGTAACCAATTGCCGTTGGCAATTTTGGGGTGGTACCTTACCAGTGTTACTTCGGCCTGCTTGCCTTAGGAATTATGATTGGTCGTTTTACCAATACAAATTTATAATTCGGACTAGGGCATTGAATCAATAAATGTGGCCCTATGCTGTTATCCACTTTCAATGTTGTCTGTGTCCGTTATTGGGGGGGTGCGCCTGCAATGCAAGCGTGGCGCCAAAATGGCAGCCGCGCCCTTTGCGGGCCCCCCCCCACAGGACAGAGAATCCGGGTAGTTAGGGGCGTGGCCAGCTCCCTTATAAAAGGGGTGGCCACGAGGCAGCCGAGCTGCCATTTTACCTCAGCGACGGAGCGGAGAAGTCTTTTCCCCTCCACCCCCTCCCTAGTTAACAGTGTGATATTTTGGTCGCTTCGGGGCCGGGTGGGAATTTTTGGCTGGGACCCATATTGGCTTCAGGGTCCTGGCTTTTTTGCCCATCCCACACTGTTGCTATGGTTTGATATAGGGGTCTTTCTGTGTTCCTAATGTTGACTTTGGTCACATTGGCGGGTAGCACTGGTAAGGTAAACAGTATGACCCACAAGTATCCGGCAGGTTCGCAATTGACTGGACAACACTAGACAGGAATAAATTAGTTAAACGTTGTCCGGTCAACGACGAACCAGGCGATGGGGTGATGACGATTGCTAACCAGCATGCATCACCCCTGTGATTTCACGGATACGCGTCAGAGGGTGGGGTCATGAGTTAGTTATTGACTACGGTCAACAATTTGTTTGTTGTCAACAAACAAATTGATACAAATTGATACATTGTAACCAATTGCCGTTGGCAATTTTGGGGTGGTACCTTACCAGTGTTACTTCGGCCTGCTTGCCTTAGGAATTATGATTGGTCGTTTTACCAATACAAATTTATAATTCGGACTAGGGCATTGAATCAATAAATGTGGCCCTATGCTGTTATCCACTTTCAATGTTGTCTGTGTCCGTTATTGGGGGGGTGCGCCTGCAATGCCATGCTGGGTTGGGGTGATGGCACTAGAAGGTATCAGAAGGAAACCAGCACAGATTTTATTTGTGGGCCATTTGGTTGTACAGGTGCCTTGCTGTTGTATATATAGTGTGGTGCAACACTCAATGAACATAAGATGTGTGATGGAATTTGTAACACCAGTGGAGACAGAAGCTGACAGACACTAATGACTATATGAATATTCAAAAGATATAGTAACATATAAGTTGACTTGTAGGAGACTAAATGTTAGTGTCGTTTCTGGTCCTTATAAGCAATAGTCCAGGCAACGATGAACAGAACAACAACGGGAGTTTATTAACAGTCTTTTAGATTACACTTACAAGGCACTCTGGACATAAGATGGCTACACAAATCCCATTTAATCAGTCCCCCTGGATTCTGCCGTAATAGAAGGCAATGCACTAAGCTACACTTGAAGCGGTAGCGTGTAGAGGAGATCCAGGCTTAGCTCGATGCTGGCTACCTGTACGGTAATGGGAAGTATAGATCCAGTCCAGCTCAACCTTTGTTTACCCGTGGGGCTTATATAGTAGTCTCCCCGGCAGTGACTCCTTGATACAATGTAGAGACCCACCGGACAATCATAACTAACCAATCATAACAGGATATACAAGTATTAACCAATCAGGAACAGGATCCAAAAGTGTACCCAATCACAGAACTCTAATTAGCATAATAAATGTGCCCAGAAAGGGAGAATTCGCGCCAACTTTAGCTACTAATTTAGATGGTGGGAAACCACCATTTTCTCTTTGCAAGGTGTTGCCTGAGCAACTTGCAATTCTGCCTTAATACACAACAGTTAGGTCGATATTATTAAAATTTTATGACTGAGAGTAATTCTAAGAAAACCCAGAATTTCATATTATCAGCATTAAAAATAAAAGGAAAAGCAGAATCATATGTTTGACTCTCATTGCTACAAATATAGGATTTTAAAAGGCTGGCAATGTAAAATTGTCATGTTGAAGGAAACTTGCCAATTAAGTATATAAATCACCATGTAAGTTTCTAATGTGACAAGGATGCTTCAAAATAGGAAATGTATCTCTGTAATGTAAACCTCCACATTTCACACAAGATAGGACTTCTTATTCTATGGAGATAAAAAGCAATTTGTGCCTAAGAACATTTTATAAAATCTACAAACCTAGAGCTAATTCCTAATAACTTGTTTCAATCTGATTTCCATTTTGTATTATATTTGCTGTTACCCAGAACAATAGCTGGATGAATGTAATTGATCTGTTGCCTTTGATGGTATGGCTTTAAAACTTCAAAGAGACAAAGAAAACTCTCCACTAAGCAAATCACAGCACTTTTTTTCTTACCCATTTCTGAAGTGGCTTTCAATTTAAAAAAATTAGAAGAAAGAACAGTAAAATGCAGTGCACTACTTTCATTAATGCATACCATCTTTTCCCTTTTAAAAAAAACTTCTTGCTTGATATGGTTATTTCCTTCCCTTGAAAGTGGCATATTTATGTCTGTGAACACTCTAACTAGCTATAACATTCTTGCCAATGAATATAATATCATTTATACTCCATATGAAACCCATTTTGGATTTAGCATCATCTATGGATAACCAAATTATAATGGCATGTTAGCATGTCCTCATGAAAGATAATACAGTATACATTACACTTTACATATCATAATTTTGTGGCAATGATGTCATTCCACTTCAGATTCACAGAGCTGGTATGGTTACATATGGAGACAAATGAGGCAAGTGTCTCAGCTATTGAAATAATACAGGGAGAAACCACTCTCTTTGCTTTTGGAAAAGGTATGCAGCAACATCCTAACTATGGATTTAATAATCCTTAGGCCTTGCTTTCTAAGATCTGTCTGGTCTCCATCCAAGCAGGCATGTGGACATCAATGCATATGGCTCGGACAACTCATAAAAGAGATGCTCTAATCACATAGACTGTAGCAGGGGCTGCAGTGGTTAAGAAGCTTGCCTTGTTAGGTGGAAGATTAGCAAATTGGCAGTTTGAGACCCAGGTACTGTATAACAGTTTGAGCACCCATCTCTGTCCCAGTTCCTGCCAACCTAGCAGTTCGAAAGCAAGAAATTGCAAATAGATAAATAGGGACCACTTCGGTGGGAAAAGATCTTGGGGACATGAAAGGAGCCTCATTCGGGCATCCCCTGAGCGGAGTTCCTCCAGCAAAAATCCTTTCAACCCAGAATAATTTCTGACACAAAATTATTATTATCTCATAAAATTCCTGCTGGTAACAAGCCTGCCTATTATTATTATTATTATTATTATTATTATTATTATTATTATTATTATTATTATTATTATTATTATTATTATTATTATTATTATTATTATTATTATTATTATTATTATTATTATTATTATTATTATTATTATTATTGTCAAAAGCAGATCTGTCAGATGGTTGTCCATTTTTCTCTTCAATACCTCCAGTGCTAGACCACTTACCATCTCCCAAAGTAATTGATTCAATTGTTGGACTGCATCCAAGCAGAAAAACTCCCAAGCTTCCAAAGCAGGCCCCAAACTGAAATTATCATGTCCAAATTTCAAGATCAAAATCAGTGTAATGAGAAACCTAATTAATTTGAGATTGATCCAGATTTAAGTAATTAGGACATGAATTCCAGTGAAACCGATTGGACAAATTACTAATAACTTCTTTTCCATTGAAATCAATATAAGTTCATCTGACCCAGATTGGATGCAGCCCTTTGTCAACAGAAAGAGCAAATTTTGATGTTCTCTATTTACAACTTGTATTCAACCATTTTCTACTTTAAAAATCCAACAAGTTGCACCCAGTTATGCTACCTATCTTGCTAAGAAGTTTAAAGCCACAATCATAAGAGTTGGCTGAAACACAGGAGGTACTTAACCAGGCTTTAAGAACTTTGCTCACTTGCCAGGGTTTTTTTTTTTTTTTTTTGGTTCAATCCACTTAGTGCTACTGCCGGTCAAGTGCCACCAAAGTGAATGGGACTTAGTCAGGAACAGTGTTTGTCTGAGCAATCCTTTTATTTGTCATTCTCTGAAGAAGAAAAACAATCACTGGCTATAAGAAGATTCTGTTGCATATTATTTTAAGTCTGAAGCCAGTTTAGTTTTTGAATTGAAGCACATAACAAGGCGATCCTCTTCTTCCATTACAAAAATTCACAGAGAGTACAATATGCTTTTGAAAAACTAGAAATATGCCAAAGGATAAGGTCACCAAAGTAAGATTAGGGCTCTATTGTATAGTGAATAAGAAATAGCCCCTCCCTTCCTACAAAGTCACCATAATCTCCTTTCCTTAATAACGAGATAAATTGTTTTCCTGACTGAGTCTGAAAGCATAGGTAAAGAAGAAAAGAAAGGCCTTCTATTTTGTTTGTGTACTTTTGTACTTTGTATGCCATTTTAAATCTGACATTTATCTGAATGGTCAGGGGGATAAAAACCCGAATCAGCTCCTCTGGCACTTATTTTCTTCTCTTTTGTGTGTGTGTGTGTGTGTGTGTGTGTACATGTAGCAAGTTCCCGTGTCTTCTGTTAAATTCCATCTGCAGCATGACATACCTGTTATCATGTAAACTGTAGAGTATCTTCTAATACTCAGTGTGATATGATGGATAGAGCAATGGACTGGGACGTGCAATGCCTGGGTTCAAATCCCCACTCAGCCATGGAAATTCAGTGGGGGGTTGGAAACTGGTAAAACCATTATTTAAATATCTCATTTTACCTTGAAAGCCCTATTAGGGTTGCTATAAGTTGGTTCCAACTTAACTGTAATAACAACAATCTTCTAGGAGGTGAATCAGCAAGTAAGTTACTTTAACAGAAATGCACTTCTTGTGCCATGGATATCTGCAAACATATTACTTGACATGTGATTGAAGGATTCTACTTATTCCGTAAAAAAAAAGAGAGAGAGAGAAACAAGAATGGGGGGAAATTATATGACCTGGAAAACTACCTATGTTTCAAAAGTTTAAATACAAATCTGGCAAGAAGTACAATTCTGGAAAATACAGGTTTTACTTTTCTTCTTCCTGGTATTGTTATATATTCATCCTTTTAATAAATATGAAAACTTATCCTAACTGTTGTGAGGAAATCCATTACATGTGAAATTGGAGATAATGTACAGTGGAACCTCATACAACAATTGCCCCGTATAACAATGAAATCTCATAACAATTAGGTTTGGGGGGAAATGGTGTCTTGTATAACAATTTTCCCTATGGGAAAGAATCATACAACAATTTTTCAGTGGGGAAAAATCACTTATCAAACAAAAATCGTTGTACGATGCATCCCATAGAAAAAATTGCTATACAATGCATGTATCATATAGCAATTGTTTCATACAAGCCCACTGGAACGGGATTAAAATCATTGTATGAGGTACCACTATATACACAAGAACATTTCTACTGATTCACCCATGGATCATTGTGTGGTATCCGCGGGCACAATTGGCATAACTGTCCCTGACAGAGGCCATGTCGTGTGAGAACACTCCAGGCCTCTGGGCTCTGCGGGGACAGAAATTGGGGAGCGGATTAATAGTCATAAGATTGATTCACCCATATCTGACCTGACAGGCAGTCCAAGCAGGAGGAAATTGAATGTCTAACTAAGCAGTTAGGAAATAGGTAATACCGCACTTGCGGATTACCCCAAGCCCTAGCGTAAATAGTGGCCATATTTACTCTTGTGTAAGCTAGGAACAATGGACTTCCCCTGCCAGTGTTTGCCTTAGTTAATTAACTTCCCCGAGAGAGATTCCCAATTAACCCGGGTAAACATGTGATGTGATTTTCTGTCAGATGACGATTCTATCACACGCTGCCTTGAATTCCTATATATGATGATGATTTTCCCTCAATAAACCACTGGTCTTCGCTCCATCTTGTCTCGTGTCGTCACTTGACCAGTCTCCTCCGGGACCACACGGCCGCTCCACGGCCCCGATCCAACATCTGGTGACCCTGAGACGTGATCCTACTCGTGAGTAAGTGATCTACACGGTCCGGTTCTACGCTAGAACCGTGTCCGATCACCCCGGAGGACAGCGCGGCAGCCCGGTCGGAAAGCCAGCCGATCGGAAAGACAGCTACGCGGCGAGGCATCTCAGAGAGGCATCCTACAGCTTGCTCTGGCTATCGCGGCAGTTGCAGCACGGAAAAACGCGTTCCGCTCAGGGTCGGCTGTGAACCCCTGAGCGCAGAGGCCACCGAGGGCCCGTGGCAGCAGTCCACGCTCCGAGCTCTACCCAGAGATTCGTCACGCAAAACCTATTGCCGAGAAGGAGACTTCAAAGGACCGGCAGGTAATATGGGGACTTGTCCTCAGCGGCAACATCTGTCCGCTAGTCAAAGAATTCATGTAGAGGAATTCAAGACCCTGGCCAGGGTATATCAGATAAGCTTTCACAGAGGAGAACTAGCGCGGCTTTTGGTGTTCTTGAGGGAACACTGCCTGCTTTACCCAGAAGTAGGTACGTTATCCCTTCAGCTCTGGGATCAGATAGGAGTCTGCATTCAGCAACCCCCGAGAGCTCCAGATGGCGTAATTCGCACATGGAGCAAATGTAGGAAACTCTTAGCAGAGGTGGACCCAGTCCGGGTAGAGGCCAAAGAACCCCCAGCGCCATCAGAGCCATCGGCGCCCACGGCGCTCTATCCGTCATTTCAGTTTAAGAAGGGTAGTGTAGGGAGCTTTCCCTCGGTGACAGCTGCAGACGTCACCGGTGGAATGCATGGAATGAGGAGCGCTGGTGCTTCTCTGATAGCTACAGGTTCCCGAACTACCAAGAGTGCCCTTCAGCGCACAGTTGAGGAACAGATCAGGAAGGGGGAATTGCCAGCAGAAGAACTAGCTGAGCTTAGTCAGATTTGTCCAATTCGCTTGGAGGTAGATGCCCTCACAGGGCAGCAGCAGATAGTTCATTCACCAGTTCCGTATAAGCTCCTCATGGCTATACAGAAGGCCATTTCAGAGACAGGACTTCAGAGTCGCTTCACTAGGGGCACGCTTCAGCAAGTGTGCGAGAACACGATGTTCATTTCGCATGACTGGAAAGCCATCATGCGAATGATGCTCAACCCCAGCCAGTATTTGTTATGGGACAGCGAGTACCACCTCGAGGCTCAGGCAAGGGCTGCCAGGATGGGCGGGGCAATAATTCCTGACCAACTATATGGTTCAGGTCCGTTCGAGTCCATTGATGCGCAGACCGCCTTGCCGCTCGCCACCCTTCAATTGTCAGCTGAGACAGCCTTCAGGGCTTTTCTCAAGGTCCCAGCAACTGGCAAAGCGGCCAAAAATTACACCGCAGTCAAACAGGGCACCCAGGAGTCCTACATGGACTTTATCAATCGATTGTAGGAAGCGATCAGTAGACAGATCAATAATGAGCAAGCCCAACAAGAGCTCATGATGAAATTGGCTAAGGACAACGCCAATCTCGACTGCCGTAAGATCTTGCAGTCACTCTCATGGACATGATTAGGGCTTGTGCCGACGTTGGCATGGACTCCTACAAAATGGGTCTGCTGGCAGCGGTGGTGCAAGGGGGTAGGAAACCCAAGAACAAGAACCAAGGAGCATGTCACAATTGTGGCAAGGTCAGCCACTTCGCTAGGGAGTGCCGATCCAAGGGCGGCGGACAACATTCTGGCCGTTCCAAGGCTCCAACCACCCCGTGTCTGAAGTGTAACAAAGGCTTCCATTGGTCCAAATTCTGTCCGAATTCGGGAAACCGGAACGCGGGCACTTCTCTGGCCCCGGTCCAAACAGAGGGTTCCCTCGCTCTGGGAGAGCCAGAGCTGGATTAAATTCCAATCACATTCCCGACATTGCGAAGGCGCAGGCCAGCCCCAAAGGTAGTACAGGGCTAGAATTGACTTGCCAGGCAGACGTCACATGCGACTTGCCAGGCACAGTCTATCTGGTGGATTCCCAGTACATGGGACCCCTGCCCAAAGGCTTCATAGGCTTGGTTTTGCCTCGTAGTGTCACAGGAGCACGTGGAATTCTTGTAATTCCGGGAGTCATTGACTCCAATTTTTCGGGTGTTCTCCAAGTTCAACTCTGGACGCACCTACCATAGACCATTCACTAGGGAGACACATTAGCGCAACTGATTATGGTTCCTTGTAACTCGCCAGCAGATAGCCAGGGAAGGCTCAGGGACAGCTCAGAGTCCGGGTCGGAAGACCGCTCGAGCGCAAGTGAGGCAGTGCAAGGCTACCAGGTCTTAGCGACAGTGGAAACCAACATAGAATGGAAACGGCGGCCAGTTATAGAGGTATTTTTGAATAAAAAATCGTTCACTGGGCTGCTAGATACCGGAGCTGATGTCAGTGTGGTCAGCCGAAGTCAGTGGCCGCGGGAGTGGGCCATTGAGCCAGTCTCCAATGTGTGGGGGGTAGGCGGCATCCAAGAAGCGTTTAGGAGCCGGGAGTGGGTGGAAGTCACGATCCCAGGGGCTGATGGCACAGCGGTCATTCGGCCACACATTCTGGACGTGCACGTCAACCTCTGGGGGCGAGACATTTTGCAACAATACCGTGCCACTCTTACCTTCGGGTAATGGCTCTGCCACTTAAATGGCTTACCAACACGCCAGTCTTGGTGGAGCAATGGCCGGTAGTGGGGGAGAAATTAGTCGCCCTAAAGCAATTGGTTAAAGAACAGCTAGACGCAGGACATATAGAGCAGTCCACCAGTCCTTGGAATTCACCCATATTTGTCATAAAGAAAAAGTCGGGGAAGTGGCGACTCCTCCACGATCTCAGAGAGATCAATAAATGTATTCAGCCAATGGGTCCGCTTCAATGCGGCATTCCAAATCCAAATATGATCCCCGAGAGTTGGGAGATCTTGGTCGTAGACCTTAAGGATTGCTTTTATACTATTCCCCTAGATCCTAGGGACAGGGAAAAGTTTGCCTTTACAGTGCCAGTTGTGAACCACAGTGAGCCCACGCAGCGTTACACGTGGAAATATTTGCCACAGGGGATGCTCAATTCGCCCACCCTGTGCCAAATTTATGTTCACAACGCACTGGCAAAGTTTCGAAACCTTCAACCCGCAGCTTTAGTGTGTCATTTCATGGATGACATCTTGGTCGCAGCGCCGCAACTCGGCAGCGAAATGTTCAAAGACCTCCAGGCCAGCCTGGGTGAAAAAGGGTTACTCATTGCCCCAGAGAAAGTACAGAGAACCGAGCCATTTTCATATTTGGGTCATCGGCTTCTCCGTTCTTTCGCAGCCCCAGTTTTGCCCTGGATCAACTTAAAAGACTCAGTCACCCTGGTAGAGTTGCAGCAGGTTTTGGGAAACATTAATTGGGCCAAACCGTACTTCAGACTGGATACGGATTTTTTAAAGCTGCTCTTCTCGCTGCTAACGTTAGGTAAGCAGCCGGCAGACCGGATACAAATTCCTCAAGAGGCACGCTTGAATCTCCAAAAGGTTAACCAAATTCTCAGCCAGAGATGGGTGGACAGGATTACTCAGGGGCCATATGCTCCGATCCTGAACTTATACATCGTTCGGGCCGGATCCATGTTCACCGGAGCCCTGGGAGTGGACTCTGAGCGAGGAGCGAGTATCGTGGAATGGGTGTATTTACCGAACACCTCTTCCCGAAACATCGTTCCCCCCCAAGAGTTGGTCTCCGCAGTGGTCTACCGCAGAAGGCTGAGAGCAAGGGACATCTCAGGGCACGACCTAGCAAAAATCGTGATCCCATTCACAAAAGAGCAGGTTTAGCAGCTGATGCAGCTCAGTGACTCGCTTCCAATTGCCTTGGAGGGATTCACCGGATGCTTGGCATACCACTTGCCTAAGGACCCCAGACTCGTCTCGCTTCAAATGCAGACAGTCAGCTTGTATGAATTAATATCGCTGGTTCCACTTCAGGGGGCCAGAACAGTTTTCACAGATGGGGGTCGCACATATGGTGTTTTAACTTGGCAGGAGGGCCAGGCTTGGCGCACGCTTCTAACTCTTCCACAGAAGTCCGCGCAGCGGGCAGAGTTGGCAGCGGTGAACCTCGTTTTGTGCACCTTTGCCAAAGAACGCCTCAACATCATAACTGACAGCCAATATGTTAGGAATTTGCTTCATAGTCTACCGGGAGCATACATCACTCCCGCGTTAGACAAAAATTTGCTGAGTCTGTTCCTCACAGCTCAATTTCACTTGCGGAACCACACAGAAGCGCTCTATATCGCCCACATCCGAAGTCACCAGGACCTACCTGGTCCGATTTCCACGGGCAATAGCAGAGCGGCCGCGGCCGCAAAGGAAATTCAGCAACGGTCAGTTTTGGGAGTATTCACAACTCCGATTCAGAGCCATGCATTCTTTCATCAGAATGCCAAGGCGCTCGCTAGACAGTTTAACCTGCCACTCTCTCAAGCCCAAGGCATAGTTCGCTCTTGTCAGCATTGTGCAGGGGCACCTGGGGGCCCTCGTGGAGGGTCAACCCACGAGGGACAGAGGCTAATCAGGTGTGGCAAATGGACGTCACACATGTCCCGCAATTTGGCAGATGGCAATACATGCACGTTTGCATTGATACCTTTTCACAATTCGTCTGGGCAACGGCACAAAAGGGAGAGACAGCTTCCCATGTGGAGCAGCATCTCCTTTCCTGCTTTGCAGCAATGGGCAACCCACGGCACGTTAAAACCAATAATGCCCCGGCCTACAGCTCCAGGCAGCTGGCCGACTTCATGGCCACTTGGGATATCAAACATACCTTTGGCGTTCCGTACAATCCGCAGGGGCAAGCGATTGTGGAACGAGTCAATCGGACACTCAAGTCCTACATTGACAAACAAACAGAAAGGGGGGAGCCACCAGCCCTCCCCAAATCTCAGGGTCAGGCACAGCATTGTCTGAACAAGGTGTTGTTCACGTACAATCACCTTAACGTTTTTTCAGATTGCACGCCGCAGGAGAAGCACTTCCGCCGCTCGGAAGCTCTCCCGTGGCCGATGGTGCATTACCGAGTGCCACCGGATCCTTCTTGGAAGGGCCCGGTGCCACTCGTAACCTGGGGAAGAGGGTATGCTGCAATTATGTCTCCTACAGGTGTCATCTGGATTCCAGCCTGGTGCGTCAAACCCCACTTGGAGCCGCATGGCGTGGACCCAGGCCGTCCCGAATCCGATCCCGGAGATGGAGAACCTCACCCTGACCGGGGGGACCCGGCGGAGGAAGCGGCGACAGCAGATGACAGCGCCGAAGATCACCTGGGGGATGGTCAAGACCCTTTGCCATGAGGCAGTGGACGCCGTCCGACGTGAGGACAGGGACCCGACACCGGAGAACATCTTGCCTGCAGCCTTTTCCCTGATTACCGCCAATACCGTGGCAACCACCATCATTCTGACCCTCTCCCTACTTGCGGGGGGAGGCGTTCAGGCAGCTTCGCTGAAAGCAAACGACCTGATGCCAGGCGGAGACCTCTCTGCCCGGATGCATTACAACCTATGGGAGAGGTTGGCGACTCTCGTCAACCAGTCTGATTTTTGCCTAAGGCAGAATACTGCTTCTGCCTCAATCTTGAGCACCTGTCTCATCCCGGTGTGCCATTCTCCAGAGGCGCACACCAGGAATGGCTACTGGATGGTGAAGCGGATTTTCGGTCCGTTTTACCCAACGGGTTTCTCAATGTACGCTCGCTGGGGAACTCAGATAACCAAGACTTTGCCGGCTGATGCAGCCACTCTCTACACTCCTCGAGTGGCGGTCAGCTCAAACTCTACTTGTGCCCGAATAACCGGCTGCTCCGCGGCCGGCAGGACTCAGCGCCGTTGCCTCGACACCGGCAGCGGCAATTGGACTTGTGATAACCCAGAGACAATTGGCTCAATGTATGCTCATGTTACCTTGCCTTCAGGTTGGTTCTTTACATGCAATCAGTACACTTGGAATTACATTCCCGCTAATGTATCAGATTCCACATGTTGTATCAGTCGCTTAACATTGTTGCTCCCCACTAGGGATATGGTTGCCCCAAGCACGAATGTCCCTTCACCCATACGGCACGCTCGTGCCACCCAGTTAGACAGCTCATGCGATAGTAACATTAGGGTTTTGAGTAAGGCTGAGTACGTCTCATTGGCAGTCAGCATACTTGGCGTGCCAGGCTTAGCCGTTGGCAATGCTCGGAGAATTGGTCAATTGGCTTGCGCTCTGGCAAAAGCCATCAACCACACCTCCTCGGCGATAGCGCTGCTCAACCAGGAGCAGGCGGAGCTTCGCCATGCCATACTAGACAATCGAGCAGCGATCGATTACCTTCTGTTGTTACATCATTTGGGTTGCGAGTCTGTCCACGGCATGTGTTGCTTTAATCTTACGGACAACACGCGAAAGGTACAGAGCCAGCTCACGGACCTCCACACCCTGGTCAAAAACATCAAGGAGGATGCTACGTGGGGGTGGTGGGATTCGCTATGGTCGTGGTTCCCATGGGGTTGGCTTCAGACGACACTCAAGGTGATCGTGGGGGTGGTAATACTGGGCACAACAGTGTGTTGTTTCGTGCAATGTATATCGAGATGTCCCCCATGGAGGGAACCCCGAAATGTCATCCCCCCACACCAGCTGATGCCACTCCTGCGCAGGGCCATCTGTCAGGTCCATTCTAACAAGTAAAGGGGAGTGTGGTATCCGCGGGCATAATTGGCATAACTGTCCCTGACAGAGGCCATGCCATGTGAGAATGCTCCAGGCCTCTGGGCTCTGCAGGGACAGAAATTGGGGAGCGGATTAATAGTCATAGGATTGATTCACCCATATCTGACCTGACAGGCAGTCCAAGCAGGAGGAAATTGAATGTCTAACTAAGCAGTTAGGAAATAGGTAATACCGCACTTGCGGATTACCCCAAGCCCTAGCGTAAATAGTGGCCATATTTACTCTTGTGTAAGCTAGGAACAATGGACTTCCCCTGCCAGTGTTTGCCTTAGTTAATTAACTTCCCCGAGAGAGATTCCCAATTAACCCGGGTAAACATGTGATGTGATTTTCTGTTAGATGATGATTCTATCACACGCTGCCTTGAATTCCTATATATGATGATGATTTTCCCTCAATAAACCACTGGTCTTCGCTCCATCTTGTCTCGTGTCGTCACTTGACCAGTCTCCTCCGGGACCCTACGGCCGCTCCACGGCCCCGATCCAACATCATTGACTACAGCAGTCCCCCATATGGCCAAGATCTACAAAGCTGTTCATATCTGTCATCTCTTTCCTAGATTTGCAATTGTAGTGATATGAAACAGTAGATTCCTGATCTCCCTTCCAGATGTACTTAAGCTGAGGTTGAGAAAATAGATTGCACAAGCAAAAAATTAGAGGTAGGTTGAAATGTGGGAAAGGGGTGTATATATGGATGTTTAAAAATTTCTAACAGGGATTGGATTTTGAACTGTTTCTCAACAGCCAGTCTTTGTCAACAGGGACAAAGTTTATTTTGGTGAAAATTAGGCAGAGTTGTAATGAAAAAAATATATATTTTTCTCTTACTCTCTGTTGGAGAAGAGGAATTGCCAAAGTTTTAAATTTCCCATTAAGGTGTCCTGTGAGATCAGGACAGCATATATCAGTAAGAGTAAATAATTTATCAAGTATTCTTCACTTCAGAAGAATTCCTACCTACCTCCTCACTGTTTTTCTTCCCTTTCTGCTCAACTCCCAGGCTCACATTCTAGAAGTCCAAAATGTTCTAGCTCAGTAATGGTGAACCTTGGTACACCAGGTGTTCTTGAACTTCAATTCCCAGAAGCCCTGATCAGCAAGAGTGCTGACGTGGGCTTCTGGTAATTGGAGTCCAAGAATAGCTGGAGTGCCAAGGTTTACCATCACTCCTCTAGCTTGTTCTGTGACCACACCCATATTTCATTCTTCTTTCTGCATATACCCAACCAGAAGTGCCATCATTGCTTGCTCAAATCATATACTGTATGTTTTTCAAGATTTATGATAATGGCAGATCAGGTTTGTGATATAGGCTGCAATTTCTTCTAACCATGTCTCTACTTCATGTTGGTGTCCTGTAGGACCAGGTCTCCTTCTTTAGGAAATAAGATTCTAGCAAAACCTTCTAAGTCAGTGGAGAGTATTGTGGGATTCTCCAGGTGTTCTTGGATTACAACATTCATCAGCTCTAAGCAGCATAGCTAGTGGTCAGTATGACATCAGTGGGACCACATGTCCCTACAACAACTGAAAGGTCATAACACTTGGAGAACTATTGGTTTGAGGCATGATGCCTCATAATTTCATACAACCTTTGGGTGTGGAACAATACGTTGATTAGTGCCATACACTTAGCTTCCCTCACCTGTATCATCAGTTACTGTGCTTCAGAATGACCCCTCCCACTTAAAAACAACAACACTACCCTGTCTATGTCACTTTGCACAACTTCGGTGAATTTCATTTGTGAGCCTGATTTTGCAATATATGTTTATCTCTCATTCGCTAATCTGCTAAAGTTCATTTGTATTTTATATGCTGTGAAGTACCACCACTCCATAAGTTTGCCCATGTACTTCTTCCACCACAGGACCCTCTACCTATGGGAGGAAAGGGGTCATATTATCTTAAACAGAGAGGCTTTTTGTTTTCTTTACTCCCCCTTTGAAGAAACTATTAGTGCTTCACACTTGAAACCTAAGACCCTCTTGGTAGAAGTATTTGAAAGACTAAAATAAATAAAAGAGAAAAGTGGAATGAAGTCAAACAGGCAATTATTTGTAATAGAAAAAACTATTGATTTTTTTCTTTTGATACATAGTCTAAATTATCTGTCAAGAAAAGGAGTAATGCATCTTTAAGCAGATTTATTGGCACTAGCCATAAAAAATGTGTTATTTAATTTCAACACTATCACATTTTCCCATTTTCATTTGATATAGAGATGGAACATTGAGATAGACATTGGACAAAGAATTTGATTCAAGAGCCAGAAATGTTCTATAAGGCTGTTATCCTAAGCAGGGAATAGGTCTCATTGATCAGGGGGATTTGGTTAAGATCTTACTGCATTCCTTCAGGTGTGTAATCTCTCCTCAGAGTTGAACTTTTAACATATTACCATAACTCTCTTGCCCTCACACTAACCTGGAACAATTCCCGTATATAGGTATGTGTTTCATTTACCAAATCTAACTTTTTTTGGTGACATGACTGGCGATAGCTGGCTGCTGCAATAAAAACTCCTCGGTCTACTTAGAAACAAGTCTTCAGTCATTGGCTGAAGTGCTGTAAGACACAGGATTTATGAGATCTGCTGAGAATTAGGTGAAAAGCAGTAAAAACTAGTATTATGAAAGTATTATTCTTGTTTCAGCAAATTTTCTGACATGACAAGATAAGACTTTCTAGAAAATACAATAATGGTAGGAAAAGTTGACGACAACAGGTAAAAGTCACCCTTACTCAAAGTCAGTCATATCTGACTCTAGTGTTCAGTGCTCATCTCTGTTTAGAGCCAAAGAGCCAGCACTGTCTGCATCCACAGATGCCTCCATGTACATGTGACAGGCATGCCTCAACACCAGAGTGCACTGAAAACTGTTTACTTTCCCACCAAAGTGGTACCTATTTATCTACATGCATTTTCTTGCTTTCGAACTACTAGGTTGGCAGGAGCTAGGACAGAGACAGGAGCTCACTCCATAATGCAGGACTTGGGTCTCAAACTGCTGACCTGCCGACCTTCCAGTTAGCATCTTAACCACTTAAGCCACCACAGTCCCTGATGGCAACAAGATAAGACTTAATGTGAGAAGGATTGACTATGTAAATGCACCACAGACTTGAGTAAGACTGTTGAGGACAAGACATTTTTGAGGCCATTCATTCTTTGAGTCCTCATAGACTAGAGTTGACTTATTGGTATGTAAAAACAGCAACAACATACCCACTCAGTTGCAGACAGGTGTCAGGATCTGTGGCAGCTTGAGGGTGCCGGTTCTGACTGGACCACAGCCTGCTTCAGCTGCTAGAGCTTTGATGAGCTTCACCTGAGAGACCTGGGGAAGAACTATTTAAGAACTGGCTCCTCTCATTAGAAGATGCATCAGCAACAAAGTTTCCAGATGTGTTGTATTGCTTTGTGTGGGCCACTTGCTGAAGCCCTAAGAATACCCTACTTTGGTTGCTTGACCTCTGGTCTGCCAGGATTATGTCTCCTCTACTGGACTAGCCTTATTCTCTTGTCTGCTCCTGATGGTTTGCCATTTGACCTTTAGCTTGGTTGTTCTGTGTACTGGTGCCTGCTATGCTAACTGGCCACCTACTTCCCAGACTCTAATAACAGGTAAACTACTTACATTTTTGGAATAAGTAACATTATGGAAAAATGGAAGAACAGGAATGTGCTGATATTATTCTCTCAAATGGTGGTGGTGGTATGAAGCACTCATAAAGCTGGGACTGTTAAAGATCATAATGAAGTCATGCTTTAAGCCAGGAATTCTCAACCTGTGGCCCACAGGCTGGATGCTGCCCATGGCACCATTTCATGTGGACCCACCACCACCTCCACCACACCAGGAAGTGCCATGTGGTGGAGGAAGGGCAAAATGGCCATCCAGCCCCCAAAGCTGTTGGAAGTAGTGTGACCTGGCCCCCAGATTTAAAAAGTTGAGAACTCCTGCTATAAGCAAAACTGTTGCAGGGGTCTCACGCCTGTCTCTCTCTTTCTAGAAGGGAATGGGTTATAACAGACTAGTTATCTGAGTTGTGCTGACATGACAATTTACTTAGGATGACTATCCTAATCTGTTTGGCCATTTCAATAAACTATTGACTCCACCTTCTCAAAATTCTCTTCTCTGCAAAGACCTGTTGTGCCAGGCTCTCTTAACAGAATATTACAGTAACTTCTTTAATCCTAGGTAATGGAGCCCATGCCCTTACCTTCTTCACTCTTTCAGATATTTAATTGCATTGCTCACTGATAATGTGCTGATATCCTTGTCTTTCCACATCATTTCCCTTTGTAGTTTTTTTCCATTGCTAGAATCTAGACTAGAAGCTAAGCTCCTTGGGGAAGGGGTCTGTCCTTTTCTCCTTATATACCTTTGTGAAGTACATTGATAATACGTTTTACAGTGTTCTCAAAAAGCTTTTCATGACTTGGTAAGAAAAGATACTCTGGCACTGCTTAAAAAAAATAGAAGTAATCACTTTGTACTAGGAATATGTCACTCCCAATTTATATAATCACAGTGTTTCAGAATGACAGTGCTAGATTAGACATAGAGATAAACACCTAATAATAAAAACTCTTGACATACACAGGCAACACATTTTATCATGCAACCTGTACATTTCTTGCTTCCATCAAATGGCAAACAACTTTTAAAGCTTGGCAAAGTTTGCATAGGTGTAAGCAGTTCGAAAAGTGGTGATAACACAGGTGCTAAGTGAGAAAGGCAGAAGAATTGCTGCTCCATATTTAGATGCTCCTCATTTGGTACTGAATTGCTAGTTCTAAAATGGCTTTGGGACCATGCTAAATCATGCTACACCCAGTATAGAGTCATCTGCCAACCAAAAACATATACACAGGTAAATCATTCATGGATGATAAAGCAAACTAAGATGAACGGATAGAACATTGTAAACATGTATGTGAATTCAGCACATTCAATGTGAACCTGAGCATTGTATCTCAATAGAAATTATCAGATGCCCTCCTGTGACTCCCCCCCCCTCCCCAAGCCCCTCTCAGGGAGGCTGCTCCCTTTTAATAATAGACAGAGACACCTTCCATGAATCTATTCCTGCTACGACTCAGTCATGTACACAGTGTGTTCCTTCACACCATTGTCTAAACATCTAGGACAACTGGACTCCTTCCTTGCTCTTCAGTTGACTGTGTGAAAGGCTTTTACCTCAGCCATTTATTAGGACTGTTTACTTTTTGTTAGCACTTGTCACCAAAGGCTCCCAAATACCTTTCAATAGTTATGCTTTTCTTCCTCTTCTTCTGTCCCCTCCCCTTTGCTAAGCTCAGCCAACTAGCCAGCATGGGTGTTCATTATTTGATAATGCCCGCTAAGAAATAAAGAGATGTCTGTCATGAAAGACAAAGTGGTTTTATTTTTTAGAACAAATAATAAGCATTGTAAAAATAATGATAATAATAAAATGGGTTATAGGTGGTTCTTGCAGCCTATTTATTCATCTTACCACATACCGATTCTCCCTCTGTCTCAGAATCTCACTTATCTCAATCTAGTCATCACAGCTCTTATCTAACCCAGCTCATAACATATCTTTTTCATATCTATTCCTAATCTCAGCCTTATCCCCAGAGACATCAAAATCCTGTCTCTCCTAAATTGACAGTCTTATCTCTTATTTACAATACTATGAATCTGAATCCTAACTATATATAACATCCTAAACATTTGTTCACTCTTGCATTGAGGAAAATAGCCAATCACTACAGCAGGATTTTCAACCTGCAGTCTGTGGGCTGGATGCAGCCTGCAGCACCATGTCATGCCCACAACACCTCCACCACATATATCAGGAAGTGCCATGTGGTGGAGGAAGGACAAAAATGGCTGTCTGGCTCCCAAAGTTGTCTGAGGGAGCCTGACCTGGCCCCCGGATTAAAAAGGTTTAGAACTTCTGCACTACAGAGTTCTATGGATTCCTATTTTTACTCCTGTCAGTCACTCATCCAATGCACACCTGTCAGCCAATCCATTTATTCCATCCTACAGTCAGCTAATTTACCAATACATTTAATTTCCAGAAACAAAACAAGTAGAAATTTCAGGGGCTGAAATTATCACACTTCTTACCTGCTTCACTCTGAAATGGTACATTACATTTGATGAATGTACTCTAAATAATGCTATGTGGTTATTTTCACATGCAAAAAAACCTCCTAGCTGTGAAAAAGACTGTGTTGAAGATAGGCATGGATAAATTTTAATTTATTAGTGGGTTTGCTATGTCAAGTTATATCCAAATTTCATAAATAAATTAACAATAGTAAAGGTAAAGGTCACCCTTGCTCAAAAGCCAGTCATATCTGATTCTAGGGTTCAGTGCTCATCTCTGTTTATAGCCAAAGAGCCAGCGCTGACTGCATCTGCAGACATTTCTGTGAACATGTGGCAGGCATTTTCTAGACATGCTGTTTACCTTCTCACTGAGGTGGTACCTATTAATCTACTTGCAATTTCTTGCTTTTGAACTGCTAGGTTGGCAGGAGCTGGGACAGAGATGGGATCTCACTCCATCGTGCAGTACTCGGGTATCAAACTCCAACTTTCCAGTCTCCAAGTTCAGCATCTTAACCATTTGAGGCACTGCAGTCCCAAATTAACAATACAACAGCCAAAATTTGATTGTGGTATGTGCTCTTTTTTTGACTAAAACAAAGTATGTGATGTATGTACAAGATCAATTTAAGTTGCCACTGCTAACTGCTGCTAATTTTTGAGGTGCCGGCACACATCTAATTTGCTCAATCAAGAGTATATCTAGACATATGACCAAACGGTGTTCTTGCAGATGATTAATTTGCCATAGCTAGCCACACTATACCTGTCAAGTATCCCCTATTGGCCATATTGGCCCTTTATGGCAGTGGACCGGGTTACTTACAGGACCGCATCTTCCCAAGGTATTCTGCCTATCCTACAAGAGCAGACCGAAGAGGCTCTGTGGTGGTCCCCTCGACAAGAGTAGCACATCTAGCTGGGACCAGGGGAAGAGCCTTTTCTGTGTCTGCCCCTGCCCTGTGGAAACTTTTGCCATTTGAATTGCGCCTCCAGATGGAGTTCCTCCCCTTCTGGAAAGCTCTTAAGACCTGGCTGTGCCAGCGGAACTGGGACCCATCCTGCAGTATGACCAAGGTTTGCTGGCTAGATTATAGCTTTTGATTATAGTTTTTGCTGGAGCTGTCTGATGTTTTTTAACTATTTGTAATGCATTTTTGTATGGTTTTAGCTGTTTAGCATTTTTACTGTTTTATTTTGTCTTAAGGGGCCGGGTGGTTTTTTGGGCTGGGTTATTTAAATGCTTTTTATGATTGTATGTTATTCATACATATATGTTGTTAACCGCTCTGGGTGGCGCATGAGCCAGATGAGCGGGATACAAATGTGTGTAAATAAAATATATAAATAAATTTCCCGTAATTTTGCACCACTTTTCTTTATTTCCCACCCGGAGCTGCCTCCATCCCGTAATTTGGCGGTGGGGGAAAAGTAGTTACTGCTCATCCCTTCTGTGCAGGTCCCTTCTACACATGCATAGAACTGTTCTACACATGCGTAGAAGCCTTCTATGCATGCGTAGAAGGGTTCTGCACAGAAGGGGATGCACAGAAGGCTTCTACGCATGCGTAGAAGCGACCATCGCAGAATGGTTCTGCACAGGTCTGTTCTATGCAATCGTAGAAGGCTTCTATGCATGCGTAGAAGCGACCTGCACAGAATGGTTCTGCGCAGGTCCATTATACGCATGTGTAGAAGACTTCTATGCATGCATAGAATGGGCCTGTGCAGAACCATTCTGCGCAGGTCTCGTATTGTCCAGAGCCAAGCTTGACAGGTATGAGTCACACCAAATTATATAAACCTTACATAAATGCCAATAGATTTCAACAATTGCAATCTGAACCTGAACATCGTAACTCAGTAGAAATTATTGGGAAGTTTTTAAAATTGGGATGCTTAGCATTTTGTTGTTCTGTTATGTATGTTAACTGTGTGTTCTGACAGGAGCGGAATGTATCTTTTCTCATGTATCTATTCTTATGCAAATAAGTGGATCGAAAATGTGCACACTCTGTTAGCTAATGGGCTTGTTGTATTATTGTTACTGTTACTGTTTATAGTGTATATAGGTCCGAGTTTTGACCCATCCAAACTGTGTTCAAACCCCACTAATAAAGAGCTGAGTTTCACTACTTCACTCATTTGCTTCTTCATTCCCTGAACACGAAATGTTCTTAATCTGTTTTTATAATGTTCTCATTTAAACCTTTTAATATAATGTACTGTACAATTAATTCTTATTTAATATTTGAACAATCTATTTTTATAGGTATCTTTTTTAATGATGTAGGCTGGGTAGAAATATTTTAAACAAACAAATAAATAGGATTCTAACCATTACTGAATAAATAACCATAATAACAATAATCATAAGAGGATATGGTGGCTCAGTGGTTAAGAAGCTCACCTTGTTAGCTGAAAGGCCGGTAAGTTGGCAGTTGGAGACCCAGGTACTTCATGATGAATTGAGCACCCATCTCTGTTCCAGCTCCTGCCAACCTAGCGGTTCGAAAGCAAGAAATTGCAAGTAGATAAATAGGGACCACTTCGTTGGGAAAAGATCTTGGAGACATGAAAGGAGCCTCATTCGGGCAACCCCTGAGTGGAGTTCCTCCAGCAAAAATCCTTTCAACCCAGAATAATTTCTGACATGAAATTACAGTATTATTATTAGAACATTAATCATTTATTTTTTGGATCTACTACTGTTGGAGCCCTAGATTGCCTTTTTTTAACAGAAAAATGGGGTATATATTTAATTAATAAATGCATAAACTGAAATCAATGCTTTTTCATGTTATATTAACATAGTTCAAACTAATCAAAACATCTAAACAAAATATAGCTTCTTTATATATCCATCTCAGGCTACTAGGTACATACATGATTTTTAAATGGTAGCTGTGTTAGTCTATGGAAGTGTATCAGAGAGTAAACAAATCAAAACAAAAAGACAGAAAAGGTTGTGGAACTTTAATGGCTAACTGCTGTATTTTAATGATAGTTTTCACAGCTGTTGTGTCAAAACTTTTATTGCTTTGCAATCACCATTAAGTCTTTGCTGTAAAGGTGTGCCCTTTCTGTAAGGTGCCACGTTCATATGTATTCAATGTAATCTGATTGGTTTAACACAGGTTTCCCACGTTAGCAAAAGACCGGACAAATGTATCCCTGTAACTGCTGTTCTGTCTGTATATAAGTTGCTACCTCGTGCCTGTTTCCCCAGTATGAACTGAGATGTAATAAATGTCTTGTTGGTTAACCCTCAAACTGCTGTCACATTACAATTAATACTTGGACTCAGCATTGGGGATGAGGATGTGATTTCCTGCCGCAGCAATGCCACTTGGAGGGTTCAATGTGTCTAAGGCAGACACCTGGCCAAGCTAAGAAATCCAATTTGAAAATTGGGTAATAGCCAACAAGGTCAAGCCGGAGGAATGGAAGGCAATGTCCCTTGCAAACGGCGGCATTTCCACAATTGATCTCGTTGTGAACTTGCTTCGGAGACGAGAAGCGAAGGACACATCTCTTAGAGACATTCTTTCGGTGTTAAGAGACCACTTCAAGCCCACGGTCTCTATCTTCACGGCCCGGGTAAACTTCTACCGTTGGAACCAGAAGTCCAGGGAGTCCATCACCAACCATGTTGCCACCCTGCGACAGATGGCTGGAACATGTGAGTGGCCAAACTTGGATGACACCCTGAGGGAAAGGGTAAAAAAGGGCATGTTGACCTTCGAAGAAGCTTTTGAGAAAGCCCTGGTGTCCGAAGTTGCCAGCGCAGGTGTAAAGGTGTTCTGGAAAAAAAGCTCTTCAGTCAAATTGGCTGCAACTGACCAGAGACCGGAGCGCGTTGGCTCATTCTCTTTAGATTTGCCATCTTCATTGTCCTCAGATGACAGAGAGTTGGGGGACGGCATGCGGAAAGTTCACTGCAAGTCCTCCAAACCTGTAGAGAAGGTTAAGGCCCTGTGCAAGGGTTGTGGGGGCAAGC
This sequence comes from Bradypodion ventrale, assembly GCA_035047345.1. Taxonomy (NCBI): domain Eukaryota; kingdom Metazoa; phylum Chordata; class Lepidosauria; order Squamata; family Chamaeleonidae; genus Bradypodion; species Bradypodion ventrale. Next base: position 240,025,752 of record JAWDJE010000004.1, read on the forward strand.
ATCATCTTGAAAAATGCCTGTCCAGAGAGGCAGAGTGCCACAAGTGTGGTCGGAAAGGGAACCATTGTGTTGTTCCCGGGCTGAGGGAGAAGGCGTCTCCTCACTCAGCGCTGCTCAGAAGTTGTGGAACCAGGGTGGCCATCAGCGTGCCAAGAGGCCCTCACAAGACAAGGGTCGTCAAGGGAAGGTGCACCTGAATGTCCAAGCTTCAGGTCTCCTATATCAATACCGGCCAAGGTCAAAGTCAAGGTTTCAGCTCCAGTGCTCGTGAAGTCATGGGCCTGTTCTTTGTGGACGTCAGTCTCCAGGGTCATCACTATCACATGGAGATCGACTTGGGATAATCGTACTCGATCCTTGCCCTGTGTGAGTTTTTCCAGATTCCACCAGCAGACCAGCCCAAGTTGCAGACTCTGCAGGTCCAGTTGAGAGATGTGCAGGGATGCCACATCCCTGTGCTAGGCATGGGCTCTTTTGTTGTGTGATTCAAAAGCATCACCAAAAAAACTCCTGCTTGTTGTGGTCAAGGTGGGTAAGAGCAACCTTCTGGGTACTCAGTGGTTTGGGCCCCTAGGAGTTGCCGTGTCAGGCATCGGTATGGTTCAGGCTGTCCCCCGTCAGGTTGAGTGGGGGTTTCTGGGGGGCCCTGGAAGTGTTGACCCGGTTCTCACAGTCAAGGTTGTTTATACAAATATCCGCTGAGTGCAGGTTGCACTGAAAGACTTCAAGAGATTGGACTGGATGGACCCATGCCACAGGGCGCAATTGAGTGCAAGTCCTGGGAGATGTGGGAGTCCCTCGCTGTCCCGACTCTCCATTCTCACTTGGACATTGGGAATGTCCCAAACAAAGATTCTCTTCTGTTTATTATTATTCTATGGGTTCAGGTTGAGTGGCCGCTGTCACCAGGCTCAGTAACACTTCAGGATTGTTTAGCATTTAATAAACTGTTAGTGAAGAGGGAGTAATCTAGGGAAGACATTGTGATAGTTCTGTCTGTTCTATGGGTTGTGGTATTGCATACATTGCAGTTCGGGTGCGCCGGCTTTGTCTGACCAATGGCAGTTGCCGGTAGCCATTGTGGGGAGGCCAGGCTCTACTGCGAGTTCGAAGCCTGGGTGATAGAGGCCTTGCAGCTATTTCCCCGGGGTTCGGGGGGGGAGGAAGGCGTTGGTTCATGAAGTTCCACAAGGGCCCCTGGATTGAAGAGGAAACCATCACACTGGGGGCAGGAGGGCTCAAATTTTACAAGACAGCCGTAGTTACAAGGCTGCTGTACCTTTGAGGGAATGTAATGGGGCAAATTGCAAGAGTCAATTTTGGTGGCCCAGCCTCATCCGGGATTTCACTGGGGTAGGTCGCCCGTATGCGACCAGTTCCCCAGACGGAAGGGGGAAGGATAAGGGACATCTCCGCGTGGTGAGGAAAATTGTTATTACTGACTTAGTTGAAATGTGGCCGCATTCAGGCAGTCCTTCTCTGGGGGAGGTGGACCCTCCAATCATATTCCTCATATTACCGAGCCAGTCTCCAGTGATCGCCCCTACCCAGGAAACTCATGCAAAGTTTCCCCCACCAATGCAGCTCACACCATGTCTAGAAGTCCCACACTTGCCCTATGGGGCTCGGGTTTTGTGCTGAATTTCACCTGTTCCCCAGAGTCAGAACATGCGACCACCTCAGTAATTCGCACAGGTTTCTCTTTGCTCAGTGGCCCAGGATTGCCCCGAGATCGAGCCGGATGGGAAAGTGGGGGCAAGGGATAATTGAGTCTGTTCCGCTGGGTTAACTCTGCCTCAGTGGAAACATACACTGCCGATTCTGCGGTAGAAAATGTCCCTCGCTCTATGGGTACAGTTTCGGCACAGTTATGGGGTAATGCCGTAGTGAAACCCTCAACTGATTTCTTGTTGAGTGCCAGGGTGCCCCTCTCACCAAGAACTCATTTGAAATCAGCAGAATCCCTGGCAGGTCTAAGTCCTGGGTTTACACCTCGACTATCATCCCCACTTCCTGCTACCATTGAATCCCACACAATCCCTGCTTTGTGTAAACCTTCCAAAACTCCTAGCTTGCCTAGGTCAACTAGTGAGTCCACCAGCACTTCCATAGACCCTGGTCCTCCCGTCCCCAATGCCCTAAGTCCCACAAGTATCCGGCGCCCTATTTGGACATGTGGTCTGCCCAAAAGGTATGGTGAGTGGGTTCCCCACTGGGGGGGGAGGAATGTTGTGTCCAAATGTTTATTGCTTTGCAATCACCATTAAGTCTTTGCTGTAAAGGCGCGCCCTTTCTGTAAGGCGCCACATTCATATGTATTCAATATAATCTGATTGGTTTAACACAGGTTTCCCGTGTTAGCAAAAGCCCCGGGCAAATGTATCACTGTAACTGCCATTCTGTCTGTATATAAGTTGCTACCTCATCCCTGTTTCCCCAGTCCGAACTGGGCTGTAATAAATGATTTGTTGGTTAACCCCCAAACTGCTGTCGCATTGCAATTAATACTCGGACTCAACAATGGCTCACATCCACTTAGTCAGATATAAGCGTGAGACTAAGAGTGAAGTCTCACTCTTATGTCTGACGAAGTGGACTTGATCCATGAAAGTTAACATTAAAATAGAGTAGTTAGTCTTTAAGGTGCCACAACGTTTTTATCTTTTTGTTTTGTTTACTCTCTGGTATGATTTTTATTGTTTTTAGAGACCATTCCTCTGTTCCACTGCCAAATTCTTGTAGTTTCAGCAGTTAACTTGCCCCTCATTTCTCCCTGTGAGGTTATTTTTATATTATGTAGCCCCCCTCTCTTGTTACCAGTTCTCCCATTTGTGCGATTTGGGTGTGTATGGTGTGTTCTCAAATGATCTGTTGTCAAAATCTTCCTTAGTGTTGATTGGTGAACTGTGGGTTATACAGGTGGCAGAATGAAGTGTGCCATTTCATAATTAATCCCTCAAGATTTGTTGGCAATTTATCATCAAAACAGTAAGACAAGCAACTTCTTTAAAATATCAGCAAACCTAATTAATTCAAAGAATATAAGAAAAATGAAAGTGAAGACATAACAATGGGGGTGAGTGAATAGCCTTGTTTTACAAATCCTTTCCTTAGCGGAATTAATCTGAGTGATTTCACTGAAAGCACTTGCTTTCAACCTTAGGCCAACAATAATGGACCTCTCCTTCTTTGAAATTAATCAGCCACGTGGTGCCAATAAAGCCAAAAGAAGCATGCTATTTTTACTGGAGTTGTTTACTTAATATGAACTTGATGTCTTAATGATGGCAAACTGTAACCAAGCTGGAATAATGCCGTGTTTTGCCTGGAGATGCCAGATGAAGGATGAAAAACTGGATATAATATAATGCACACCGGGGGGTGTTGGCAGTTAGTCCATAGGCAAAAAGAAACGTTTGAAGAAGTTACTGCCTGCAAACTGCTTCCCACAGCCTCACTTCAGATCACTTCTGTGCAATAATCACTGACACTCCCAGTTTAGCGCACATCCCAAGGAAAAGCAGTCAAGGGAAACACAACGTGCAGTGGGGTTTCTCACAGCGGCTGTTGCAGCCATGTGTGGAACGTGGGCCTGAGTGCAGCTAGAATGTTCTCACATCCACTGCAAAAGGTAGGCAGGAGGGCAAGGGCATGGAATGAAGGGCAGCTCAAACTTAATGGGCTTGCGTGACTCACGCTAGGGGGAAGCTCTCTTAAAAGCTGAATGGCAATGACTCAACACATAACACCCTGTGAAACATCTAAGGTCAAGCCTTTTGTGTCAAGCCCACTTGCACCCTTTGAAATCCAAAACATAATTTCTAAATAATTTTAGAAAGGCATGTTGTGTCCCAGTCTCATTGGTTTGCAGGCTGCCATTCAAGAAAGCCTACACAGCTCAGATAGATACGAGCATTCACCCTGAAGATTTAGGGCTAAATGTATGGTGGTGGCAACGGGATGCAGGAAAGTGGTATTGGCATCCTCACTTTTCCTGGAAGTCAGGCAAAGTTCTGTGTCAACACTAACACAGATCTGCAGAGAAGGCAGCTGAATGCTCTCGTTTAAAATATGGAAGTGCCGTGGCGGTGGCGGTGGCAGCTGCAGCTCAATCTGGGAAACACTGAGGCTTCTGCAAACTTTTGGAGTTAACTTTAGGTCCCTCACACTAGTTTCAATTCTACATACTTCTCTTATTAACACCTAGACAGGGATGCTTTAGGTACATTAGTCACCTCAAAGATTGTGATATTTTGAACCACAATTGGGCATACCCCAGTCAATGGCAACCACACTAGGTCAGGTGGAATGAACTACAGAATGAACTCACCACAAGGTGGCTTCATTTTGACACTTTAGAGTCTGACCTAAACACAAAAGAAGAAGCTCTTTCTTTTGCCCAAGGGGTGGGCAGTCTCCAATGGTCTGGGAGCTACACCTCATCCCATGAGCCCTGTCCTTGCACACACATTTTTATTAAAAGGGTGGTCACTGAAAGCACTCACTTGTACCCATTGGGAGCCAAAACATATTTTCTAAATAATTTTAGAAAGGCATGTTGGGTCTAGAGTCCTGGATTATGCTAAAATATGGCATAAATTGTCCCAAGCCACATTGAGTGTACCTTACATGTTGTGGCTTTTTTTTGTGTCCAATTTTCCCCAAAAAATATATTATTTTATATCTGGGGGTATATGGGGCGCTGGGGGTATAAGGGGGAACAGGTAAAGCATAGGGCAAGGAGGCTACATGCAGCCCATAGGTTGTATGTTGTCCACCCTGCTTTCAAAATCAGGAATTTTGTGTACTATTTCATTTATTTGTCAAATTTCTAACGCTGCCCCACTCGACGAGGTGCCTCAGGGCAGTTTACAATAAAACAGTAAAATACATCAACATTAAAACAAATTAAAATATTTTAAAAATGTCTTTAAAAGTTCTTTTTAAAAAGAAATTTTATTTATTCATTCATTCATTCATTAAACTTATATCCCGCCCTTCTAGGAAAAACTTTCCTACTCAGGGTGGCTTACTGAATAAAATTCAAAAATTCAAAATCCATATAAGAGAAACAGATGTTTCTGAATTTCATGTGTTTGACATCTTTTTTAAAAAAAACATGCTTGCCTGTCTTCTGCTGAACCATTCACTGAGCCTTGAGAATACCGTAGCAGCTTACTGATCATGCTTGCTAAAACATTCTGGAATACTGATTCCAATGAAAGTAACTTTATTAAGCTCTGGCCATAAGCACACCAAAGATCTGTGAGTTGCTCCTCTGCTAATGGAACACGTGCAGCAGATGAAGGCTTGGCAGCGCTTGTTTACTACCACTGAAAGCCATTTTTCTTATAGAAGACAAATCATTAGATATAATTCTGTCAAGCCTCTGTGTCTAAAAATTTATGCTCTGAAAGGAAGCCTGTGTTTATCTCCCAGTGACCAATCACAAAATTAAACAAACTAACTTGAAAAGTACTTGAATTATGAAAATCTCCTACTCTGCCAATCAGATGTCTTTCAAAATTTAAGGAAATCCCTCTTCTAATGATGTGCTATGCTACCTGCAAATTGTACCTTGAGTTTTAGCCATTCTCTCTTAAAACATTTGTAGTAGCACTGAGCTGCAAACCTTGAGCCAATATACAATAGGGCCATTATGCTGATGGAACTACTTCTAACCCAAGATCTAGAACATAAGAACAGCCTTGCTGGAACAGGCCACAGCCCATCCAGTCCAGCATTCTGTCTCACACAGTGGCTCACCATTTCCTTCAGGGTATTCCCAAGCAGATGCCTTCACCTGCTTAGGATTCCCTGGAAATGGCATTGAGAGATATCCTGCCTATCTCTCCAACCCGGAGGTTGTCCTTAAGTATCCATAATTATAGCCATTGATACCCTTGTCCTCCATGAACTTGTCTAATCCTTTCTTAAATCTGTCAAGACTGACAGCTGTCACCACTTCTTCTGGCAGGGAGTTCCATAGACCAGTAATCCTCTGGGTGAAAAAGTACTTTCTCTTATTTGTTTGAGAACTAGTACCCAAAAGTTTCATGGAGTGTCCCCTAGTTCTAGTGTTATGCGATAGGGAAAACAGTTTTTCCTTATCTACTTTGTCCACACCGTGCATGATTTTATAAACTTCAATCAGGTCACCTCTTAGACGTCGTCGTTCAAGAGTGAAGAGGCCCAACCGTTGCAGTCTCAGATGGTAAGGAAGGTGTTCCAGTCCCCTAATCATTCTGGTTGCCCTCCTCTGCACTTTTTCCAGCTCCATAATATCCTTCTGGAGGTATGGCGACCAGAACTGTACACAGTATTCCAGATGGGGCCTCACCATAGATTTATAAAGAGGCAAAATGACACTTGCTGACTTATTTTCTATACCCTTCCTAATGATCCCTAGCATTGAGTTTGCTTTTTTCACTGCTGGGGCACACTGGGTTGACACCTTCATTGAGTTGTCCACCAGGACACCAAGGTCCCTTTCCTGGTTTGTCGCAGAGAGGAGGTCAATATCTTCCCCCATGTCAACCCTTCATACATCCTCCAGAACCTGTTCTGGTGAGCAAAGATACTGACCACAACAAGGCTTTAAGCAGCACAAGAAGGCTGCAACATAGAAAGAAGTAGAAACGTTTTTTCTTTTTATAATTTTTATTAAGTTTTGCAAAAATGAACATATAAAACAATACATACAATATACAAATAAAATATAAAGAAAAAGAAAAAAGAAAGAAAAAACATATAAAAGTCGTATAACTCGTTCTAACAATTATTAAGCACGTTATGATATTGCTGTATTTATACTCATCAGGGAAGGAACAAAAGAGGAAATCTAATATTATTCCAATCAACCCCACTATATTGACTTCCCCAAATTTTAAATGATATTTTCTAGACCTTATACAATATATCTAAGATACTTAAAGTATACATCCTTTATAATGAAAGAAAAGAAAAAAATCCTCACAATTAACTCCACCCTGTGATATATACAAAGCCCCAGGGGGATGCGGCACGTCCCAGGCATACTTTATTGCATCCAAAACTTTTCTTGATCTGGTACTGGATGACTGTCTCCATCTTTTCCAAGAGCATACTCCACAAACGGTTTCCAAATTTTCCAAAATCTATTCTCTTTAATTAACCCTTTCTTTTCCTTCAGTTCCCATGTTAATTTATCATTCAACGCCAATTGCCACATTTCCTTATACCATTCCTCCAGCTTAATGCTCTCATAATTCTTTCACTTCCTTGCAATACAAAGCCTCCATATCATCATCATATTCGATAACAAATCCTTTTATCTTTATCCAAATTAATTTTCTCCAGATTTATTAACATGATGGTACTCGATCCTAATTTAATTTCCTCTCCAATTAATCCCACCATTTCCTTTTCAATGTCATCCCAAAACCCCTTTATTACCTCACAATCCCACCACATATGTAAGTAGGTCCCCACACCTTTCTTACATCTCCAACATAAATTATTCTTAGATTTATCAATTAGGCTCAATCTCACCGGGGTCAAGTACCACCTCCACAACACCTTATAATTATGTTCCTTAATTCTGACGGTCATTGTCTGCCAGAAACGTTTTTGTTGCTGTGCTAGTGACTAGATACTACTACAATGTTGGCCATAGGATAGTATCCATACAATCATTAATATTTCTCGATTTTATATCCCCCTGTACTCCAGAAGAAGATAACTCTATATTGCTCAGAGGAGCAGTTTCCATGCACTCCAGAAGAACAACAGGACAAAGATTTTCCTACATTCTCTCACTTCTAATGAACTTGGAGAAGATTTTCATATAGATCAAGGTTTCTCAGCCTGCAGCCTGTGGGCTGGATGTGGCCTGTAGCACCATTTCATGTCCCACCACCACCACCACCTCCACCATACCAGGAAATGCCATATGGTGGAGGAAAAGCAAAATGGCCGTCCGGCCCCCAAAGCTGTCTGAGGGAGTGTGACCTGGCCCCCGGCTTTAAAAAGGTTGAGAACTTCTGATATAGATAGATAAAAACCATTGTATACTTCTCAAACAATACTTATTTCCATAAGTACGGGTGCATATCTCTGTACAGCCTTCTTTAAGATGGTGTCATTAAACAAAGAAGAGCAAATACCTTCCTAATTTTGAAAACAAAACCAAAAATGCCCCCACCCTGTACAACAAATGATCATTGCAGTCTATGTGTCAAATAGTGTTTTCCCCTTAAACAAACAGTGTGTCAATGAAAAGAATGGACTAATGCTAACTTCTATTATCATAGACATGCCTGGAGATGAAGAGCATTTGATCTATTACTGCTTCTTCAGGGCAACTTTCCTTTCCAAGGAGGTCTTGTATCACTATTTCCTCTGCTTCCATTCTGTCAATGTTGCCTTTGTTTTAGAGGCTCTTCAGTTAAATTAATATAGTGATCAAAAGCAGAGAACTGAGTTCAGGCTGGGTTTAGATAATAAATCTACAGTCGCTTTAGATGAGAAATGACCCAGCTAGAATCCAGCCTTAGAGGTAAAATTTCCCAATAGGTAGGGAGGTGAAGGTCATGTTATTTAAGGTGCCATGTACTAAGGAAGCAACAGATAATTTTTCAACCACAAAAATACATATGCACAGAGCATGGGTCTAGCCATTTAGCATGAGAAAATGAACAGTTATGGTGCAATTCAGTGCTGTAGAAAATTTAAAAGTAAAAGAATAACAAGAGAATAACTGAAATAGTAATGATGCTGCGAGGACAGGATTAGTGACAAATGGGGAGTTGCAAAACCTTTTCCATACTCATTCATTCTCCCCTACAAAAGCTGCAATCACCCTCTTCCCCTCCCTTCTGATTTTAGAACAGAACTAATTTTAAAAAGATAACAATTTTTTGAAAAAAAGTAAAATGGATGATGTTTGCCAGGGGAAACTGATGGGTGGGGATTGATTTAAGCATCTCTCTGCTGTCCAGCCTCATAAGCGCTGTTCAGGCATTAAAGTATCTGGTTTACTGAACACATGAGGAGAGAGAGAGGTAGTGTTGCCCACTCCATCATCATACAAAGAACATCAAATCAGAAGTCACTGCCCTGCTTGTGAAGAACTCTCAGCATTAACTGCAACTCTAGAAAATCTCGATTCTTGCTCCCCTGGGAGGCCTTCGTGCAAGCAAAAACCTCTCCTTCACATTTGATCATCACATGAAGAAAGCAATAACAAAGAGGGTGGGAATGAGGCGCTACAGCATTGTGAACAAAAGTTCTAGTCCCTGGATCCCATATGTCTCTTATTTGACATAGATGCACTGTAGTGAAGAAATGGTCTCAAAATCTTAAGTAGACTTCCTTGGGAGGGCTTCATTATCAGGGTAATGAATGTATACATTTATGTTCATTCCCTGACATTTCATTTAGGTTGTTTGTAACTGTGACTCTGTGTGATAATGAATGAAACTCATTTTTAAATTGTCTAAACAATGATTGGATAATCACTGACTAGAGCATTTTAACTGCTTAGTGTTATTCTCCAAGCAAAACCATTGAAATCCATGATACTTTAGTTAGTCATGTTGTTGTTACCTGTTGTCAAGTTGTTTCCAACCTATGGTGACCCTATGAATGAGAGAGCTTCAAAATGTTTTGTTCTTAACAGTCTTGCACAGGTCTTGTGAACTCAAGACTGTGGCTTCCTTCCTTTAAGGCAGGAGTGCCCAAACTACAGCCTGTGGGATGGATCTGGCCTGTGGTGCCAAATCATCTGGCCTGACAGCAGTGTTATGCGCATACGCAGGCATGCCATGCTCCCGCACATGTGTATTTTACTTTCGCTTCCAGCCCATGATCAGCCCATGACCCGAAAAGTTTGGGCACTCCTGCTTTAGGGAGTCTATCCATCTCATATTCGTTCTTTGTCTTTTCCTGATGTTTTTCACCTTTCTTAGTATTACTGTCTTTCCCAGAGAATCTTGCATTAGATATATGCATTAGATATTTTTTAAGCTTTGTGATTTGGTAGAATGGCCTGTGTTAAAATAATTTATTCAAGTTATGGGATTTGGAGAGAGATTTCAACAAGTAATAAAACAATTATATTCAAAGAATCAGGCTTCATCACTGGCTAATGATGGTGTAACAGATCAAATCAACTTAAGCCCAGGAACTAGACAAGGTTCTCCTTGTTTCCAGTATTGTTTATTTCAATGATGGAGGTGCTGGCAAATGTGATAAGACAAGATAATAGTGAAAAAACACAGATAGAACAGAAAGAAATATCAGCAAAGGGTTTAGTAAGCAAAATATACTAAATATTGTTGGAATATGAAGCTGAACAACAAGCTTTAAGATTAAGGTAGGAAATGGATTTAGGAGGTAAAATTAAGGAGGAGGTTAGAATATGAAAACAAAGTATTATGAAAAATGTGTCAATTAGTTACTGTTAAGGTAAAGGTTTCCCTTGTTCGAAAGCCAGTCGTATCTGACGCTAGGGAGCAATGCTCATCTCTGTTTCAAAGCCGAAGAGCCAGTGCTGTCTGCTGTTGCAGACATTTCCATGGTTATGTGGCAGGCATGACTAGACACCGAAGCGCACGGAACGTTGTTACCTTCCCACCAAAGTGGTCCCTATTTATCTACTTGCAATTTCTTGCTTTCAAACTGCTAGGTTGGCAGGAGCTGGGACAAAGATGGGAGCTCATTCCGTCCTGCAGTACTTGGGAATCGAACTTCTGACCTTCCGCCTCCCAGTCAGCGTCTTAGGCACTTGAGCCAGTGCAGTCCTTTTTACTGTTAGTCATGATAAAATGATTATATCCAGATCCAACCCACTTTCTGTTTTTACATGATGCAGCTGGTAATCTTCTGTCCAAGAGCATGATCACATGTACAGTAGAGAAGCTTATTCCTGAAACTTTGTTTACTCCTGGCCTAAACCTTCACCAAATCTAGTTTTGCCCTTTTTAATCAATATGATTTTGTTTAGCTTGAACTACTTTCTTTTATTTTTAAATATATGCTATGAAAATGTCTTGCTGCCACACCGGACTGCTGGAGATGTAAGCTAACAAATCAGTTCAACATGCTTTTAATTGGTTTAGCACATGTAGGAACTATATCTGCTGTTGAATACTCTTTGCCCAAAGTTCCCACATTTACGTGACACATGCAACTATATTCATTACACTATGGAAAACATTTTACCTGATATAGATCTTTTTTATTTTACTTCCACCTTCCTGTCATCCCTCCAATATCCCTTTTACCTCCCAGTCAGTCCTCCAAGAATCCTTTTGTACCCATGTTTTTCTCCCCAACCAAACTATAACCTCATGAGCTGTCCAGGATTTTTCCTCCTCAGATCCTACCCTACCACCATCAAAATATCCTACCAACAAGAAACAGGGCATTGTCATGTCAACATCCTCAATGTCTGATGCAGAGGGCTGGCAACCCCTGCAGAACAGTATCTGCTGGTACAGAAGGATTCCACATGGGAAACCACTTCTTCTGGGATCCATTGATGGAGCTTCTCTAGACAGTTCAAGTACCTTTATGGCTCCCAAGCACATTATTTTACATACTCAGACATTGCTTGGTATTAAAGTAAGCAGAAGTTTTTTCTTGCCCTTAGTTTTATGCACATGTTTATATGTGAATTAGCCTGTGGTGTATCAGAATTCAGCTTTCGCTGGTTTCTCTTATAGGTAATATACAAACCTTAGCAAAAGCCTAGATAGTTGTTTATATAGATACTTCTGACAAAAAAAACCCAATGTGAAATACAAAGCCCCAGATTCAAAACAATACCTCAAAAGAACCAACACACAAGAAAGTATGCTATCACTTCACTCAAGCACTACTGATCTGTTGACATTAGAAGCTGCAGTATTTTTCCAATGTCATCACTTAACAGCATAATATGACAGCATCTATGTGACTGATTAGCATAAATCAACATAATGCCCACTTTGTAGCATTATGGTATTGAAAACTTTCATCTTGAATAGTAGGGGGTAGCAAAGGCAAGGCAACAGATGATATATTCTGCTCAGACATTACAAGATGATTGTGTGTGCCTGTATGCTTCTCTCTGTGTAAGGTAAACATTCACATATATAGTACTTTAATAATGTTGCATTTTTCTGTGTATCCTAAATAGGTCTCACAATTAATTTTTTTTGGTATTAAAAATATAATCAGGAAAACTCATTCTTTTGCTGTTGTTGTAAGATTAAAGAACAAATAGCCTAAAGTATTGGGGAAAGTAATCAGGGTTGTTGTTTTTTTTAAGCATATCAACATAACTTCGAGTGTGCAAAGGGTCTCCATGCATGGAGTCACTTGAACAGAGACTGCTGTTAAAAAAAATAAACTTGGCTTGCTTCATGCCAGGCCTCAGGGTTTTGAACTACAGATAAAACCAGAATGTAAACTTTGAAAATAAGGTGTAGGAATGAATAACATTACATAACACTTAGATCAGTTTTGATAACAGAGTTCCATTTTGAACTGAAATAATTCAGAGGTCATGTATTGGTTCGAGGACACTAAATGTATTTTCTGTTCCCTCAACTGTCACTTTTTCCATCCTTGTTTTCAGTGCCATTTACACATATTGCCCTCCCCTCCCCACTAGGTTCCTCCATACATGTTCTTTCCAGAGCATAGCAATACAGCAGGGCTGTTCAAGAGGAGCCAAATGCATCAGGGGTACATGATGCTAGCAGCATCCTTCTGCCAGCTCTACCTTGGACTCCCAAATTCTAGCCTACTATCACTTCTGGTTGACATAATTGTGGTTCTAGGACAGTGGCTCGCAACTTTGACTACAAATCCCAGAATCGCTGGGATTATTTTGGCTACTAGAAGTTGAAATCCAGTGTTGGGGATCCAACGTCGGGAACTGCTGTTCTACTAGATAGGATAGGGGTGGCCGACCTTTGTGCTACAGCTGTTCTTGAACTTCAATTCCCAGAAGCCCTAATCAGCAGATGTACTGACTTGGGCTTCTGGTAACTGAAGTCAAAGAACAGCTGAAGCACCAAAGTTGGCCATCCCTGAGATAGGAGGGTCTAGTAAAGGTAAAGGTTTCCCTTGCTCGAAAGCCAGTCGTATCTGACTCTAGGGTGCAGTGCTCATCTCTGTTTCAAAGCCGAAGAGCCAGCGTTGTCTGCTTCTGCAGACGTTTCCGTGGTCACGTGGCAGGCATGACTAGACACCAGAGCGCACGGAACGCTGTTACCTTCCCACCGAAGTGGTCCCTATTTATCTACTTGCAAATTCTGCTGGCTACATTTTCCCACTTCTAAATATATCATTGCCTTTTTTGGCATAGAAATTGCAGTCTTGCAATCCAGGTAATATTAATTATGGTTGAAGCCCAATATGTTGCTACATTGGAAAGGCCTGTTTTCACATCACTACATAGGAGCATCCTTCCTGCATAAAGAATTAAATCATTTTATGTTGTCCTACTAGCAATGACGTGAAAACTGGACATTCAGCAATTCCAGGATTTAGTTCATGTTACAAATAAACCAAAATCAGTCTATGTGTGACTCCTCTATCAACATCAGTTTCTAGAGATGTAGTAAAACATCCACACTGATCTTCCAGTCTTGTGCTTGGGTTTTCCTTCTACAGTTGAATCCCTAGCATAACTTTTTAGTGTTCACCCTCAGCAGTCTTCACACTCCATTAAGCCCACCAGAGAAGGAAAGAGGATTAACAGAAGAACATCACAGTTAGAACTGAAAAAAGAGTTTGAAGCACTCACTACCCTTATGTTGGAAGTCCAAACTGGATATGTGTATACAATTCAGAATTTTGAGGGGAAATGCTCAAAATCTAGCTGTATCTGACTGTAGGGGCTGGTGCTCATTTCCCTTTCCAACCAAGGAGCCAGCACTTTCTGTATCTGCAGACATTTCTGTGGTCATGTGGCAGGAGTACATGGAATGCTGTAACCTTTCCCGCTGAAGCAGTACCTATTTATTTATTTATGAATTAATTATTTAGATTTGTATCCCGCCTTCTTGCCCTACGGCAACTCAGGGCAGTGAACTATCACATAAATATTATAAAATCCCCTTAAAAGATCCAATAAAAAAACTATTTAAAACCAACCTGAATTTTAAAAAACCCTCCCTTCCCACCCAACAATAAAAGGAACATATAGTTCTAACATATAATTCTAACAGAGCCAATGAGCGGGAGTCAGCACCCTGTCAGCCCCCCATACTTGCCCTGCCAGCCAGGTTTTCAGCCCTTTCCTAAAGGACAGCAATTCTATCTGTAGCCGTAGATCTGCTGGCAAGAGGTTTCACAGGGTTGGAGCAGTCACGGTTTAGTGTCTTGCACGGAAGACAAAGAAGGAGTCGCAGGAAGGACTAACACAGGTTTATTCAGTGATGCTCAGCACGAACATGAGGTAATGGGGCAGATACATCTCATTATATACCATAACACAATACATTTGAATCTTGTTGCACGGTAGCTCATTGGCTGCTACCGGCGTGGCCTCGCCCAGGTCACGCCTCTCTTCTGCAGTTGTTTTCTCTTCTGCAGTTGTTTTCTCTTCTGCAGTTGTTTTCTGTAGCTCCTGATCATGTGGGGAATTTCCCGCGGCTGTTTGTGATTTGGGCAATGTGGACCATGTGAGACTGAACGCTCGCAGCTGCCCTCTATGGGCGGCTTGCTCGCGTTCCTTAACAGCTGAGATACATTGTGATTGTGGACTGGTTACATTCATATATTTAAAGTAACATTGTACATGCATACATAACATCCCTCCCCCCTAGGATGGGACGAAGTCCCTCAACCATTGTGGCTTGCCGCATGTGCGCCTGGGGCGTGCGGCTGCCTGACTTAACACAGGGGAGCCGGAGGCTCCTGGTTCCATGGAGTCCTGCCCTGCAATGGAAAGGGGGGACTCATTAGCGGCTCGGTGTGGCGTCTGAGGTACCCTTGCATTGGGGAACGAGAATGGAATGAATAGTTGGGAAGTGAATCCCTGCCTGCCGTTTGAGGAGTTTGGGGACCCCCCCAGTACGAATCTCGGGACCGACGAAGAGGCCCTCGTGACCTCGCCACCCCCCGCTGCCTGTCCGGGCGTTCTAGAGACTGTGTTGGGCGGACTCGCCCCTGTTGCCTGTCTTGGGGGTGTTGGTCTCCGGGGGGCAGGAGTTATTGCATACTCCAAAACAAAAGGGCTAGGGGGACTGGAAGTACCAGGGGCTAAACTGAAACCCCTCTTCTCGCTAGGACGGGTGGAGGACCACTCCGCTACATCCCCCTGGTACTGCAACTCATAATCATCATCAAACTGATCCCTCTCTTTGAAAGTATCCTCCTCTGTGTCTCCCCCTTGGGTAATGCGGGTGGGGGAGGACCCTAACGCTGATTCCCCCTCGCCGGTGACTCGCCTTCGGAGTTGGTCGGCGTGCCTTCTCCAGAGTAGACCTAA
Organism: Bradypodion ventrale; assembly: GCA_035047345.1. Classification (NCBI taxonomy): domain Eukaryota; kingdom Metazoa; phylum Chordata; class Lepidosauria; order Squamata; family Chamaeleonidae; genus Bradypodion; species Bradypodion ventrale. The sequence goes on from JAWDJE010000004.1 coordinate 240,041,218, forward strand.
ACTAGTCTCGACCCTGTAGGATACCGGCCCCGTTTGCTCAACAATTGTCCCTGGCACCCACGCTGGCCCCGAGGCCGCGTAGTTTCTGCAGTGAACCGGGTCCCCTACCGCAAAACTTTTGGAGCTCTCTCCCCCTATGCTTATGTTTCTCCCTTCATCCTCCACCCTGGACGGAACCATCCGGTCAAACAGTGTTACCGGACGCCTCCTCATGAGGAGTTCGGCTGGGGAGAAACCTGACGCTAAAGGGGTTGTCCTGTAGCAGATGAGGAACTGGCACAGATGCAGGTTCAACTCACCGGGACCCATGCGCCGCAGTGCGTCTTTCGTAGTGCGCACTTGGCGCTCTACCTGACCGTTTGTGGCGGGGTGAAACGGGGCAGCGGTTATGTGCCTGACGGCGTTCCTCTCCATAAACGTCTTGAACTCTGCCGACGTGAAGGTACTCGCGTTATCGCTCACAAGGACGTCTGGCAGGCCGAAGCAGGCAAACAGCTTTCGCAACTGTTTAATGGTTGTGGCAGAGGACGTGCTGTTCATGGGGATTACCTCCAACCACTTGGAGTAGGAGCCGACTACCAGGAGAAACATGGACCCATTCCCTATGGGGTAACCGGGACTCCTCGGGCCGAGAGCTCTGGCAGCTCTCGCACATGCCCACTAGGCGTTCTATGTCCCCGTCTATCTGGGGCCACCAAAAGAAACTCCTGGCCAGAGCCTTGGAGTGCACGATCCCGGGGTGGCTGGTGTGCAGTAGCCTCAGCACCTTGGCCCTCAGCTTCTCTGGGATAACCACCCGCTGGCCCCAGAGTAAGCAGCCCCTTTCCAGGGAAAGCTCTACTCTGCGCCTGAAAAATGGCTTGAACTGTTCCTCGGGGGGAGAAGTGGGCCACCCTTTCCTAACCCAGGAATTAACTTGGGCCAGCATCTTGTCGGCCGCCGTGGCCTTGGCGAGGTCGGCCGGGACAATTGGGGGTGAGTCGAGAGACTCGATCAGCAGGACTTGGTGTTCCTGCTCTACCTCACATGTGGGGTCCCCTAAACTAGGGAGAGGGGATCGGGACAGAGCGTCCGCATGGGAGATCTCCTTCCCTGGGCGATAGACCAGCTCATATTGGTAGGCGTTGAGGAAAATGGCCCAACGCAGCATCCTGGGGGATAGAATTTGCGGGGTGGGTTTGCCGGTAGTGAAGATCCCCAGAAGCGGCTTGTGATCCGTCACTACCGTAAACTCGCGGCCGTATAAGAAATCGTGGAACTTCTTGGTTCCCGCGATTATTGCTAGGGCCTCCCTATCTGTTTGCGCGTAATTTCGCTCAGCTTTCGAGAGGGACCTTGAGTAGTACGCCACTGGGGCTTCCCTCCCGCTCTCCAACACGTGGCACAGGACTGCCCCCACCCCCACCGGGGACGCATCACAGACTAGCACCACTGGTTTTTTCGGATCAAAATGGGTCAGGACCGCATCCGAAGACAGGAGTGACTTAAGCTCCTTGAATGCCCTCTCCTGCTTGTCCCCCCACCGCCAAACCGCGTCCTTCTTAAGTAGCGTGTGCAGTGGCTCCGCGACCGATGCCTTCCGAGGCAGGAAGGAGTGATAGAAATTTAGAAGCCCTAGGAATGACTGCAGCTCCGGTTTTGCGGTGGGGCGAGGGGCGTCTCTCACGGCCGCTACCTTGGACTCAGAGGGTTTGATTCCGTCCGGGGTTACCTTAAACCCTAGAAACTCTACCTCCCTCACGAAGAATACGCACTTGTCCCTCCTCAATCGAAGTCCTGCCCTCTCGAACACTGAGAGAACCCCATCTAGCCTCTTGGCTAACTCTAATTCGCTCCCCGCTGTTATCAACACGTCGTCGAAGTATGGGAGGATGCCTGGAAGCCCCTTTAAAAGGCGTTCCACAAGGGACTGGAAAATTCCGGGGGCCGAATTCACGCCAAACTGAAGGTGCGTTACCTTAAACGCCCCCTTGTGCGTTACGATCGTTTGCGCGGCGGCAGCAGCCGGGGTTACAGAGAGCTGCTGATACGCCTGGGCCAAATCTAACTTGGCGAAAAACCTCCCCCCATGTAGCGTGGCCAGCAAATGGCTGACCACGGGCACCGGGTATGCATTTGGCCGAATGGCCTTATTTATCGTACATTTATAGTCCGCACAAATTCTGACCTCCCCATTTGACTTGAGGGCTGTAACAATCGGCGTTTCCCACTCCGCCGAGTCAACTGGAACCAAAATCCCCTGCCCCACCAATTTGTCCAGTTCCGCCTCAATCTTGTCCTTGAGGGCGAAGGGCACTCTCCTTGGCTTGAGGCGGATGGGTCGGATTTCTGGGTCCAGCTCAAAGGAAACCGGGGGCCCCTTGTATTTCCTGAGCCCCTTCTTGAAAACGTCCGGGTGTGCGTCGCACACGTCCCGCATTGGGTCAGTCTCGATGGCGTTAATGCCGGACAGTTCGATCCCCAGGGGAGCAAACCACTGCGTTCCCAAAAGGCAGCACCTCCCCCCTTTTAGGACCACTAGGGGCAGTTTCTTGGAGTAGTTCTTGAACTTCACCTTGAAGTTCCCCACCCCCAACACTGGGATCCCATTTCCCTGCACGTCCCGTAGGTTGGATCTCATGGCCCGCAGTTTGGGCCGTTTCTCTGGGGGAATGCGCATAAACTCTTTTTGGGACAGGATGGAATAAGAAGACCCCGAGTCTATCTCCATCCTCACTGGGACCCCCTGCAACAGTACCTCTATGAAGAACCACCGGTGCTCCAGGCCCACGCGGTTCACGCCGTCCTCGCTGTGGCCGGTTGAGACCTTCCTGGTGCCGGCCGCCTTTCGTTGGTGCGTCTGGGAATGGCTGGAACTGCCCTTGTCCTCGACTCGTCCACGCCTGCATACTCGGGCGATGTGTCCCTTTCGGCCGCAGTTGTGGCACTCGGCCTTCCGGAACGGACACCTCGTGCGGTCGTGGGCCGCCCCACAACCGTCGCAGCGGCGGTCCTGCCATTCTCGGGTCTGCCGCTTCTCACCTCGCTTCTTGATCCTCTGGACGTCGTCGTCCTCGCTGGAGTAGGGATCCGCTGTCGTGGAGGACTCCTCGGACGACGTTGGTGCGGCGGCGGGCAGCTTGGGGGCCCGCCAGGCCGTCTTCGCTGGTGTCTGCCGGGCCTCCTGCACTGGTGACTTGGCCCTCTCGGACGTGGCCCCTCGAGACTTGAATAGCCGGACGCCGCTCCTGGCCTCCTCGGCTGCTTGCGCCTCCCGCAGTACCTCGTTGAACGTGAGGCGATGGTCGCGGGTCATGAGCCTCCTCTGAAGCTCCTCGTCCCTCAAGCCGCACAGCATGCGGTCACGGAGGGCCTGGTCCAGGTCGTCCCACTGGCAATGCACCGCTGCAAGCCTGAGGGCCGCCGCATAGGCGGACACGGATTCGCCCGGTCGCTGGTCTCGCCTGTGGAACGCGACCCGGGCTGGGAAGATAGAGACGGGCGGCTGGAAGTGCTCACGCAGCCGCTCCAGGATACGGTCGATGGGCACCTCGTCCACCTTTCGGGGGGCCACCAGGGTCATCAGGATCCTCAGCGTGGCCGGCCCCACCTGAGACAGGAAGTGGGAGCGCATCTTCGCGGCGGCGTCGACGCCTGCAGCCTCCATGGCGTGCCGAAACTGGCACTCGTAGAGCTCCCATTGTTCGGGCTCGCTGACATCGAACTGGTACGGCTTGACCTTGGGATTCGCCATCTATCCCACCTTCACCGCCAATTTAGTGTCTTGCACGGAAGACAAAGAAGGAGTCGCAGGAAGGACTAACACAGGTTTATTCAGTGATGCTCAGCACGAACATGAGGTAATGGGGCAGATACATCTCATTATATACCATAACACAATACATTTGAATCTTGTTGCACGGTAGCTCATTGGCTGCTACCGGCGTGGCCTCGCCCAGGTCACGCCTCTCTTCTGCAGTTGTTTTCTCTTCTGCAGTTGTTTTCTCCTCTGCAGTTGTTTTCTGTAGCTCCTGATCATGTGGGGAATTTCCCGCGGCTGTTTGTGATTTGGGCAATGTGGACCATGTGAGACTGAACGCTCGCAGCTGCCCTCTATGGGCGGCTTGCTCGCGTTCCTTAACAGCTGAGATACATTGTGATTGTGGACTGGTTACATTCATATATTTAAAGTAACATTGTACATGCATACATAACACACGGAGAAGGCCCTTCTCCTTGTGCTAGAGAGGCGAGCCCCTCTAGCCGATGGGACACTGAGAGAGCCCCTCCGGTCTGCCTTGGTGGGGTGGGCAGACTCCCTTGGGGCAATGCGGTCTCTTAGGTACTTGCAGTTTCTTACTTTTGAATTGCTAGGCTGGCAAGAGCTGGGGCAAATGACAGGAGCTCACTCTATCATGCAGTACTCGAGTCTCAAACTGCTGACCTGCTGACCTTCCAATCATCAAGCTCAATGTCTTAACCACTAAGTGACCACATGCAATAGTATATAGTTTAAAGTACAGTCACATACTGTTATGTGTAGTTAAGTCCTAACTAGTCTTGGTTTCTACATCCACCACAGATAGATCATGGTATCATTAAGGCTGCGCAGAACCACCATCTGTTTGGTAACTACCTGTCAGCAAATGTCAAGTGTAACAATCCCTTGCTGTGTACTCAGAGCTGCTACCAGGATGCCATTAATGGTTGACATTGTCTAAGTGAGAGAACCAGAAATGGGGATGAAGGATATTGCATTGCTATCTTTGTGTTATGAAACTCTGGAAGTTAATTCACTGAAATCCACAGTGCTTCTAGTACCTGATTTCTGTACAGAGGCAGGGCTGTAAGAAAGGCAGAACAACCCTGGGCTTTGACTCACAGCACCAGGATCATAGCTGTCAAGTGTCCTGTATTGGCCGGGAACCTCCCGTATTTTACTCTCTTTCCTGGCATCCTCCCGTATTAGGAAGGCTGCAATGCCCTAATGCCGCCATTGGAGAGCTGCACAGGATAAGCATAGCTGTCAAGTTTCCCGTTTTGTCCAGGGAATGTCCCTTATTTTCAAATCCAAAACTTGTCAGGTATGACCAGGATCTAGAAGGTGGCTGGAAAGTAGAGGTGAGTCTCCTGGAAAATCTTGGGGAAATCATAGAATCATCAGATAATTGAATTGGAAGGAACCAAATGGAAATACTTCCCAAACCTGACTTAACACTCTTTTTTTTTTTTCAGAGCACAAACTTTGAAAATATAGTGAGTGGCACTGCAATCTCCTCTGAGTTCCAGAACTGCTCTTTACCACTCTGTGTGGAAACAACAGTTACAGGCTGGGAGTTATACAATTTCTAAAAATCATCTTTAGCACTTGATAGTATCTGGCGACGCCTACTAATGGCCCTTTGCAAGCAAACTGCCAGTGTAATCTCAAAGCCCATCATGCACCTCTTTCCTATATGTTTAAAGGATGCCATGAGACAGGAAAAGCAGTTCTCTTATAATGAATTCAGAAAGGGAGGAGATAAGGTGAACCATCGAGCGCACCAGGTGTGCTCTTCTCCCTGCTGTGTACTGTAGGGACAAAGATGCAGCCATTTATCATTTGTGGACATCCTGACATTGGTTTATTATTCTGTTTCCCATTGCATTCTGGGATCTTACTGCTAGTCTTTTCACCTGATCAATGATCTCTTCAGCACAAGTCTCTGTCTCTTTCTATGATAAGGCAGGTGCAGAGGAGGCTATTTTTGCCCTCTCTGCTGAGCTGACATAATATCTTTGTCACAGGAGACTAGGTAGCTTCCATTATGGGGCCACACTGCAAAAGTAAGGTTGAAAAAAGAATGCCTTCATTAGGCCTGTGGGATGCTTAAATTGAAACCTCCTGACAGTGTCTTTACTAGAAGTTGCAGTCTGTGAATTACCAGAGATAATTAGAAGACTGGAATCAATGTGTTGAGGGAAGGAACAGCCAGCTCTGAATCCTACGAGTTACCTAGATATCAAGTGCTAGGCAGCCGTACAGGGCAAAGTGATGGGAAGTCCGAAATTTCAGAAAATGAAAGCAATGTGTGTGGGCACAGAGGATATGAAAATTGGTTCAAGAAGCTGAAAATCATCCCTAATGTTGTCCCCACCCTCCCACATATCTCTCAAAGTGGTTCCCAATAATATCTCTGGAAAATGTTTTCTGAGAAGCATTGCAGAGATGTACAAAAAGCAGATACTTTTGGAATTGAAAGGCAAAGAAAAGAAAAATAGAATAAAAATAAATTAAAATTGTACAGGGAATCATTCTATTTTGATTCGCACAGGTGCAAATCACGCTACAAGGAACATGAGGCAATTAAATCCAGTTCACTTTCTTCCATTTTTCACCTGTCACTTGGTTTTTCAGTACTGTTAACAGAAAATGTCAAAAACAAAGCAAAGCAAAACAAAAACCTCTTCTACAATGTAAAATGTTTATTGTTTAGAGTCAACGGCCAAATACTTATTTTGTGCAGCTACACTGGTGTAATATTAACAAGGTAACTTTGGGAGACAAATTGCCTCAGGTTAAGAAATTGCTGTAGACATTATTTATTAAGTTCTGAGTCGCTTGACTCAGCCTGCAACAAGCATGTAACTTGAGGCAATTCTCCCCCAAAGGCTATGCCAGCATATAGCCACACAAGTAGATTTTGACCCATTTATAACACATGGATAAGAATATGTCCAAAGCAGTTTAGCCCTGCACAGGTCCAAATGGCTCACAGTCAACACTTCACTTGCCTGTCAGTAGTGTCCTACTAATGGTGAAGTTCATCTGTAGAGACTAGGTCATGAATAGGCAGTTGTGACTCTCCAAGGGGCTACATATTCACTTGCCACTACATGCATAGGACCCAGAAACATTTGGAAATGAGAAAAGAAATCAAGTTAGGAAGTACCTTAATGTCCATTTCTGGTTTGGTTTGGTATGTTTTAGAAGGCTTGAATTACTGCAATCGTTTTCCATGATCCCCAAAACACCAGGGGTGAGGGTATCAGCTTACTTTTATTAAACTTTTAATTTTATTGCAAGGAGGCTCAAGGGAGGCCCCATGAGGGACAGAAAGACCTCATGTGACCCACTGGCTCTGTTTCCCCCATCCCTAATCTAGATAGTAGAGAGGGGTTTTGTCAAGAGTATTTCTTTCAACATTAGGGCTGATCAAACCATTATGTAGAATGAGTTGTCAGTATCAGGCAGAAAATGTGGAGTACAATGAAAAGACTGAAAACTGCAAATTATTAATGTATCATCATTGCAGATTTTTGTTTAGTTTTTCTGCAATTTTGGTGAAAAGAGGCAAATTTGTGGAAAATTTCTACCTTAGATGCCAAAATAACATTGTTGGCTTTGGGTATTGTATTTCATGACTTTGGCTGTGATTGGGCAATCAAATACTGCAAGATTTGCTCTAATTATAATATGAGTTGATTCCTTTTCCCCTGATTACTCAATGCAAAGTATGATATAAATTAGTCCAGTTCTGTTATATCCCATTGACTATTTCTCTCTGCCACCAGCAACTTCAACTTTTTTCAAGCAGGAATAATTTGAGCACATTTCTTCCTATATGATCAGTTGATTCATTCTTGTAAAGATGTGGGGCATTCTGTGGGTGTTGAGGTGTTGAGGTGTGTTATTCTAGACTGCAGGAACACCTATCCCTGTGTTCTTTCCCCCAATTTTGTACTTTTTTTATAAAAAAATTTACATATATGAAATTAGTACTAGATCACCTTATCACCTTATCATTAATACTGATATACTAATTTAGCACTAGATCACCTCAAAAAATTATGAACAAAACAGATACAATCCAGATTAAATAAAAGACAATCCTGTGGTATATGGTAAAGGTAAAGGTCTCCCTACTTCTGTACAATTAAGAACCTTGAAACATTTCCACAATCTTTTCAAAACCAAACAGCTTGATGGTGAATCATAAAAGAATTGGTAGATGAAGGAAAGAAAGGGGTCTGGTCTGAAATGTGAATTGCATGACAGCAAGTGTGAATATTGAACACCCAAATCACTCGCCAGCCTCTGTGTGATCACTGACTGCAGATTCAGCTATAATACAGGCAGCAACATTTGTTGGTCCATTTCAAGCAACTAAGTGTCTGCCCCTGTTCAAGAGCTGCTTTCACACTAAAATTGAAGAATGATGTACACACAGCTATGTATACAGCTGAACATATGAGATGAACATAAGCTAAGGTAACTCTTTTTTAAAAAATCACAAAATAAATAAACATTTTTGGTTTTGATCCATACAGTTCTTGCATGCTTTGGGAGATCAGTCATACCTACATGCATGCCAGTGATTGTGAACCTTGGCACTCCAGGTGTTCTTGGACTGACTTGGGCTTCTTACCAGAAGCCCAAGTCAGCACTTCTGACTTGCAGCCCATGTCAGTACTCCTGCTGATCAGGCTTTCTGGGAATTGAGTTCAAGAACATTTGGAGTGACAAGGTTTTCCATCCCTGATGTGTGCTAATATTTCATGTAGTGAACCAGCTGCTCCTGATCCTGCAAAGTTCTGATCTGGCTTCAGTGACACATGCCTTAGTTGCACCCTGGCTGAATTACTGCAGGGCTGCCTTTGGAAAGTGTTCAGAAACCCCAGCAGTTCCAAAATGCTGCTGCCAGATTGTAACTGGGGCTGGTTACAGGTACTGTATTGCATAATCTCTCTTTTACAGCAGCTCCACTTGGCTAACCAGCTATTTCTGGGCAAAATTCAAAGTGCTGGTTTTAAGCTATAAAGCCCTAAATTACTAGGATTCAAGCAATCTAAAAGACAGCATCTCCCTTTATTAACCTACCCAGCTGTTCAGATCTTCAGAGGAGGCCTTATTCTCCATCCCACCACAAATCACCACTGTGTTTGGTGGAGACATGGCAGAGGGACTTCTCATTCACAGCTTCCAGACTCCAGAACTCCTTCCCAAGGTAGTATTTTGTGGTCCCATTTTGCTGTCCTTCCTCAAGCAGGTAAAGACCTTTCTCTTCAGGCAGGCTTTCCCTTTGTGACTGGTTGTCTAAGAAAGGGTTCTTAAAATGGGAATCCTTGTGCCTTGTTGCTTTTAAATGTGTTTTAGTATAGTTGTGATGTACTATTTTAATATCACATTTGCCTATTTCTCTTATTATTATTATTGTTGTTGTTGTTGTTGTTGTTGCTGCTGCTGTTGTTTTTAGTTTTTATACGGTCCTTTCTCACAAGGTAAGTCCCCTTAGGTCCTTTATAGGAGAGGTAAAAAAACAGTTCAAATAAATGAATAATAAATGAATAATAGTTTTAATGAAGCTGTGAACTATATATTTGCTCCCCTGTACATTACGTATCAGGAACTGTGGTGGCTAAGTGGCTAAGATGCTGAACTTGATGACTGGAAGGTTAGCAGTTCAGCTGTTTGAGACCCAAGTGCTGCATGATGGAATGAGCTTCTGTCTCTGTCCCAACTCCTGCCAACATAGCTGTTCCAAAGCAAGAAATTGCAAGCAGATAAATAGGTACAACTTCAGTGGGAAGGTAAACAGCATTCCATGCACTCTGGTGTCTAGTCATGCTTGACCCATGTCCGCAGAAACGTCTGCAAATAGATAGTAGTGGCTCTTTGGCTATAAACAGAGATGAGCCAGAACCCTAGAGTTGGATATGACTGGCTTTTGAGCAAAGGCGACCTTTACCTTACATTATGTATGTTATTATATGCCATCAATTTGCATACAAAATATGATGAACCTAATATTGTTTTCAAAGTAAGTGAAATGTTCAAGAAGTAGATTACCACTGTTGTTTCCGAGTAAATTTGCAAGGCTGACTGAAGATTTGAACCCAGATTCTCTGAGTCTGATTATGACACTTTATCCGTTCCACCAAATTCTCCCCCCCCCCACTATTGCATGTACAATAATATGTGCAGTGGTCAGACCTCCTTTTTCAACCTGCGTCTACCTCTCATGGCTCCCAACTGTGTGATTCAACGGAAGTAAAAATGTGAGGAAAAAACAGAGAATAAAAATATGTGCACTTGCCACTAATATTTTACCTATCTTAGCAACATTTATGAGTAGAACCTATTACTGTTTTACTAGTTTGAAATAGAGTTATTTCATGTGTGTTTCGAAAAGCATTTCATTTCTTGAACTTCAGTGTTTTTCCTTCTGTTTTTTCTCTCTCACCTCATACCGTGTATATCAAAGGAAGCCAATGTTATTTCAGTATTGACTTTTATTTTGATGAATGCGCTTCTATTTCATTTATTCTTTATTTGTACAGAAACTACACAGTATTTTTATATTGTTCCCCACTTCCTTTTTGATTAAACGGTTTTATTTGATTTCCAAGAAATAAAGCAGTGAAACTGGAGAAGGCAGATGCAATAGGCTGCCATGACTTCCAAATACATTTTTCCTAGGGAGGGTTTGTGGCTCTATGGTGCAACATCAATGCTCAAGCTAAACAGGTCAGGCCCTGGTCAGTTAGTGTCTGCCATCTTGTGTAGACAGATCCCTTGTACGCTACCCTGAATGCCCGAATGGAAGAACAGTGAGATATTTCAGAGCAGCTATTTTTTTTAAAAAATCATTATTCTTTTTATCAGGCAGCAATTCATTTACACTTACATAAATGTTAGAGCAGGGGTGGCCAAACTACGGCCTGGTGGCTGGATCTGGCCCCGATGGCATTTCATCCGGCCCACAAAGCCCTCATCACTCCTGGAAGCAGAAATAAAATGCATTGGGGGCCAGATCCGGCCACTAGGCCATAGTGACCAGCTCCCTGAACCACATGACCAGCCCACGGCCCAAAAGGTTTGGGCACCCCTTATTAGAGGAACATGGCTGCTGCAATTTTTACAGATCATCGTGTCCAAGTATATATTCCCCCCCACCCCCACCCCAAAAATCATTTTCAGGAAAAATGCCATTGGGGTGAATTGGTTTAAGATGGATCCCAGCTTGTCATGAAGTTAACCACACACTATGATCACAGAGCCATCTCCTGTGGCACGTACGAAATGAGATGTGCAGAATTTGACACCAGGGACTGCAAAGGACTGCTGCAGGATATTAACAAGGTGCACCTTCACAGCCAGACCATCTGGCATAGCCTCTTCTGCATCCATGACCATTGGGAATCACAATAGTGAAGTAGTTCGCACGGAGGCTCTCCCGCAGCCGATGCTGCATTACCGAGTGCCACCGGATCCTTCTTGGAAGGGCCCGGCACCACTCATAACATGGGGAAGAGGGTATGCTGCAATTATGTCTCCTACAGTCATCATCTGGATACCAGCCCGGTGTGTCAAGCCTCATTTTGAGTCCAATGGCGTGGACCCAGGCACTCCCGGATCCGATACCAGAGATGGAGGGATTAACCCTGACGGGGAGAGCCAAGCGGAAGAGGCGACGGCAGCAGATGACAGCACCAAAGATCACCTGGGGGATGGCCAAGTCCCTGTGCCAGAAGGCGGCGGACACCGTTCGGCGGGAGAACAAGGAACCGATGCCAGAGAGCATCTTGCTTGCAGCCTTGTCCCAGATTACTTCTAATTCCTTGATGACCACCATCATCTTGATCCTTTCCTTGCTTGCGGGGGGAGGGGTTCAACCAGCTTCACTGGAAGCAGATAACCTGATGCCAGGTGGAGATCTCTCTGTCCGGCTGCATTACAACGTTTGGGAAAGATTGGCGAACCTTGTCAATCAGTCCAATTTTTGCCTGAGGCAGACCACCGATTCTGCCTCTCTTCTTAGTACTTGTCTCATCCCAGTGTGTCACTCCCCAGATGTGCGCATCAGGAACGGTGACTGGCTGGTGAAGCGGATATTTGGCCCATTTCACAAGACTGCTTATTCAACATATGTGCACTGGGGAACTCAAGTCACGAAAGTCCTACAGGCTGACGCGGCCACTCTGTACACCCTCCGAGTGTCCGCCAGCCTGAACTCAACTTGTGCTCGCATGACCGGCTGTTCCGCGGTCGAAGGGCCACAACGCCGCTGCCTCATCCCCGGCAACAGCACTTGGACTTGTAATAACCCAGAGACTATTAACTTGATATTCATTCATGTTACTTTGCCTTCAGGATGGTTTTTTACATATAACCAGTATACTTGGAACTACATTCCTGAAAATGTATCTGATTCTTTCTGTTGTATCAGTTGTTTGACACTGTTGTTCCCCACTAAAGACATGGTTGCCCCAAGCATTAATGTACCTGCCCACATACGGCACACTCGTGCCACCCAGCTAGACAGTTCATGTGATAGCAACATCAGGGTTCTGAGTAAAGCTGTTTCATTGGCAGTCAGCTTGTTTGGCGTGCCAGGCTTAGCCGTAGGCAATGCTCGGAGAATTGGTCAATTGGCTTGCGCCTTGGCAAAAGCCATTAACCACACCTCCTCGGCGATAGCGCTGCTTAATCAAGAGCAGACAGAGCTTTGCCATGCCATATTGGATAATCGAGCAGCTATCGATTACCTCCTACTGTTACACCATTTGGGTTGCAAGTCAGTCCATGGCATGTGTTGTTTTAACCTCACGGACAACTCTCGCAAGGTACAGAGCCAACTCACAGATCTCCATACCTTGGTTAAAAATATGAAGGAAGATGCTACGTGGGGGTGGTGGAATTCGTTATGGTCATGGTTCCCATGGGATTGGCTACAAATGATACTCAAGGTGATTGTGGGGGTGGTAATACTGGGAACAGCAATATGTTGTTTCGCTCAATGTATTCCCTCACTGATGTCAAGGTGTCCCCCATGGAGAAAACCCCAGGATGTCCTCACTCCACGTCAATTGATGCCGCTCCTACGTCGAGCTGTCTGTCAGGTCCAATTAAAAAAATAAAGGGGGAGTGTGGGCTCCATGAGCGCAATTAGTATACTGTCCCTGACAGAACCCCAGTGATGAAGATCACTTCATCGCCACGGGTTCCTGAGGGGACAGAAATTGGGGGAGCAGAATATTAGATAGAGTTTAATTCATCAATAGCTGATCTGACAGGCAGCTAGGACAATGGAGAGCTAATGACTAACTCACTAGGCATGTAATAGGTAATCTCTCATCTGCACATTCCTCAAAGCCCTAGAGTCAATGTTGGCCACTTGTTTGCCCCCAATAATGAGGAACAATGTATGTCCCTGGTAGTTAATTAAGTTAGATAAGGAACTTCCCCTGGTGAAGACTTCCCCAATTAACTTGTGTAAACATGATGTGTGAAGTCAGGATTCTCACTGTATCGCTACGCATATGAACGCAGCCTGAACAGCATAAATGCTTCTGATTTGTCACCATTAAAGACTGGTCTTCACTCCATCTTGCCTTGTGTGTCCTTGCTTGACCAGTCTCCTCCAGGACCTACCGGCCGCTTCGCGGCCCCGATCCAGCTTGCGCAGCCCGCTTCGCGGCCCAGATCCAACATAGTTCCTCTTCCATTTGAGAAAACCAGCCTCAGCTGTGGCCTGGGAGGACTACAAGAGCCACCCTCCATTGCCATTCCCGTCGCTGCAGGAGATGGACTTTGTTCGCCTGGCATCCAATTGGGAAAACCAGCCTCAGCTGTGGCCCGGGAGGATCAAAGGCCATAAAACCACCCACGCCGATGCTACCGGACCTTCCTCTTGGCTGGCTTAGGGAAGAAGGAACTGTTCTGGACTTTTTTCTCCCTCGGCTGTTTTTAGCCTGGAGAGAAGTGGTCTGAGTCTCTGCAATGTATTTATTTGTATTTTTGCATATTGCTCTGAAATGTGTACTGTTGGATCTTGAAATATGTATTGTTTATTGCTTTGAAAATTGTATGATACTGCATTATGATGTTTATTTTGAATTTTTGTAGTGTGTACTATACTGATTCTGTTTTTTGAATATTTAAATGTATTTATGTATTGTTTTTGCTTTATCTTTATACTGTAATTTTGATGCTGTACTGTATTTTTGTTTTGTTGATTTTAAACATGTTGTGAACTGCTTTGAGTTTGTCATTGACAAAGGAAAGCAGTATATAAGTTCAAATGTATTATTATTATTATTATTATTATTATTATTATTATTATTATTATTATTATTATTATTATTATTATTATTATTATTATTATTATTATTATTATTATTATTATTATTATTATTATTATTATTATTATTATTATTATTATTATTTTGCCATTGGGCCCAAATACGATGGTTTCCAGGAGCATTTCCTCCACTGAGGGGGACCATCACCTGACCTAAAGGGGCTCGACGTAGGAGCGGCATCCAACCATAGCCATTGGCCCCTTTAGGGAGTAACATTATTTACCACCACCCAATACTCAGCGTTGAGCCGCTGGCTCATACCTGTCAACCTTCCCGGATTGGCCGGGATTTCCCATTTTTCAGTGCCGATTTGCGCCATTTCCTGCCCGCAGCTGCCAAAACCCCGGAATTGGCAGCGGGGGGAAAGAGGTACTGCACATCCCTTCTGTGCAAGTCACATTCTACGCATGCATAGAACCCTTCTATGCATGCGTAGAAGGCGACTTGCGCAGAACCGTTGTGCGCAGTTCCCGGATTGTCCTGAGCCGCGGTTGACCGGTATGTGCTGGCTGTATGGCCTACTCCATTATAGCAGGATATCTGGCCAGACAGATTTTTATAGATACATCTGAAGGTATCATGTGATTGTCTTCCCAGTCCATTAGCTTAAAAACTGTAACACTGTAAGTAATAACTGCACTAGAGTGGGGTGACAATTAAACCTAAATGTGGGAGGAATTGATTTTCCCATCCAGACATTAGCTTTGAATGCTTAACTCTTCAAATTGTAGCTTGAAAACTGTGTTTCCTTACTATGTTATTGCTGCTAAATAAATATTCCCATGTGTTTCTCTTTTGTTTTGTTATGATATGATTTAAACAGCTTTCTCACCTTCACTATCTCTACAGGAGGCATGGAAAGAGCTTGAGATTTTAGAAATTTGAATGTGAGAGAAAAGAAAATGGATAGAATTCCTCAACCCTGATTTTGCACCTTTGTGTGAAGTATAGTTGCAGACTTCAGCAGAAATAATTGTCACTAAAGCCTACGCCTATAGCATATTTTCCCAATGTGACTTCCAAATATTTTGGGCCTCAATTCCCATCAGTTCTAGCCAGCATAAGCAATGGTAAGGATGCTTGGACTTGTAGACCAAAACACAAAAGGGTCTCAGGTTAAAGAGGATTGGCCTATGACAGGGATACAAAATGTAGGGGCCCAGATGTAGGACCACAGAAGCTCTGGCATCCCAACATGCTCTGGCATTCCAACATGCTCTAGCACAGTGTTTCTCAACCTTGGGTCCCCAGGTGTTTTTGGTCTTCAGTTCCCAGAAGCCTAAGTCACTACACCAGCTAACCAGGGCTTCTGGGAATTGAAGTCCAAAAACATCTGGGGACTCAAGGTTGAGAACCTATGCGAGTCTAGCATATCTGGTTTTCAAAAGTCTCAAAAAAAGTTCCATGTGTCCTCTAGAGGTCAGGGGTATATTTTGCCATGTTTTGAGGCTCCCAGAACCCTGGCCCTACATACACTAATCTAATATTTCAAAGTGGCCATCGGAGGGCACAAGGAGACTTTTTTCAGTTAAGGCTTTCTAACAAAATTGGGGTGGGGGTAGTTAATGAGGACTATGGAATTAAGTAAAGGTAAAGTTAAACACCTTGCTCGAAAACCAGTCATGTCCTATTCTAGGGTGTGGTCATGTTGCAAGCATGGACACTGGAATGCACAGAACACTGTTACCTTTAGCACCGAAATGGTACCTATTTATCTACTTGCAATTTCTTGCTTTCAAACTGCTAGGTTGGTAGAAGCTGGGGAATAAATCCCAACAGGAGACTGGATAGTCCCCAGATCTCTATCCCTTTCCTATTCATGTAACACAATATAATGAATCTATACCATGCAGGCCTATCCTTTGGGCAGGAAGACTGTTGAACCCTAAATTCTGTTTTTCTTAAAATACTGCTTCTACACACTCTATTCCCAGGCTCTGAGCTGGATAGACACATTGCTGTTGGAGAAAATGCTTAGGGAGGAGGAGTTTCTGGATGAAAAATGGACTAAGAATCCCAACCAGCTGCCGTTTCTCCCTCTGGTTACATTGGCCAAAAGTCCTGATGAATGAGTTATGCCCATGTATGGGGGATAGGGTCACGGCCAGAGAGAGATTTTTGGTAATTAAAGAGTTATTCTTTCTTTCCCGTGGATGGTCTAATTCTCACACAGTCCAATTTCTGCCAAAGATGTCAGAGATTTTCAGTAATTATACACTTCCTTCTTCCATGTCACAATTCCTGCAATTTTCATTTCAGTGAAACAGATTACTTCCAAGTTGGACAAGCTGAGCAAAGAAGCAGGAAGTCTTCAACTGCCAACAATTTCTTTCTGACAGTGACTTCTTCATTCTTCTACAGGCGTAATTTACCAACAGGATTTTGGCATTAGCTTTGACTGCCAAGATTATATCACTGCCTTTCTGCTCTGAAGCACATGCTAATAAATAGCCACTGTCTTCCAATGACTCTCCTATCAAGGAAAGATGTGCTTTCCTTAGTTCATTGAAGTTGGGGAGTAAGGAGCATTAATAAGGACAAAAACGATGTTAATAGGTATAGAAAGGAATGTCAGATTGTACTGGTTTGACAAAAATAGGAGGTTTGTACCTCCTAAGTCTTGTTGTGAACATAGCATGTCACAAGAACAATTAACTTATTTCCAAAGCTCGTGAAGTATTTCAGAAAAGTGAAATGAGCAAATATAATGCACAAAAGTTAAAATGCAGATGGCTAAAATGTACAGTATACAATTGAAAACTATTCAGAAGACACATTAGTTGGTGGCAAAATGCATAAGGGTGTATAAGTAAATAAATGTCTACATTATGTAAAATGAGTAGTAAATGGTAGGGCTGTACATAACAAAATGTTTGTGTTTCTTTTGTTTTGTGTTCTTTTGTGAGCATTTCTTTCATTTCTTTGTTTTGCTTTCTGTGAACATCATTTTAATACAAAGGAAAAAGCTTCTTTGGGAGGTTTTTTTTATTTTGGATTTTCCTTTTGTGAAAGAAAAAATTTGCCAGTCAAAAAGTCCTTCAAAGGGCTTAAAACAACTCTTTAAAAAGGAAGAGAGGTAAGGCACCAGAGAATCAATTTACTTCAAAAAGAGGCAACTGTTAGGGGGTAATAAAAATAATCATCGGACCTGTACAAAAATACCACAGTCACCCACCAATGGTGGCTTAGTGATTAAGATGCTGAACTTGATGACTGGAAAGATAGCAGGTCAGGAGTTTGAAACCCGAGTGCTGCACAATGGCGTGTGCTCCCATCTCTGCCCCAGCTCCTGCCAACCTAGCAGTTCGAAAGCAAGAAATTGCAAGTAGATAAATAGGTACCACTTTGGTGGGAAGGTAAACAGCATTCCATGTCTACTCTAGCCATGCCTGCCACATGTCTAAGGAAACATCTGCAGAAGCAGACAGCGCTGGCTCTTTGGCTGTAAACGAAGATAAGCATTCAACCCTATAGTCCAGGGGTGCCCAAACATTTCAGGGTGCAGTCTGGTCACATGGTTGAGCAGGCTGGTCATATGGTTCCACCCACCAGAAGCAGAAGTAAAACATGGCCGCACATGCGCATAACGCTGCTGCAAATGCACCCGTGGCTGTTGTAAATGTATTTATGACAGCCGTGGGTCATTTACAGCAGCATTTTGCACATGCGGGGTCACGGTTTACTTCCATTTCCAGGAGTGGCGAGGGCAGTGTGGGCCGGAACTGGCCCACTGGCCATAGTTTGGGCACCCCTGCTACAGTCAGATACGACTGGCTTTCTAGCAAGGTGGGTGACCTTTACCTTTTTTACTACCCAAAGAACATTTGGAAAGAGAAATCAACACTGTGAACACAGTGCCCCGCCCCCTCCAGCACAACAGAGACCTGTTGGGTGGCACAATAGAACAGGGTCTAGCCCTAGGCAGTACAATGGAAAAAGACAACGAAGAAAACAAGGAAGCAGCCCAGCCAACCAAGTATTGGCTAGCTGCCTGGTACACAGAAAAGCTACCAATAGCAATACAAAACATTTCCAACAAACTCCATCAAAATAGACACTTTTAACAAAACAAATAAACATTACATTTTCTGTCGCTCACAGAGAGAGAGAGGAAAAATAACAAAAACACGCTCTGCATCCATCCTCAAAAGCAAGAAAAACAAGTTAGCAAATCAAAGCAAAAATACAATAAAAGCCTTCCCTAATCAAAAATTCTCAAACATGGAGAGACTTCTATCCTCACTACAAGTTTATGTCTTCTCTTCTGCTTTGAGTTCTGCAACAGACAGGCAGCAAAATCAAAGATGGAGGGCATCAGGATGGAGCCCAAGAGCAGACAGTAATCCTATCACACAAAGCAAAGAGCACTCCTTACTTGATTTCAACCGATCCAGGTCCTTCAGTTGATTCAAAATTCCCACAGCTGCCTCCTGGATGTTGTGTTTGGCTGTTTGTGAACCACTCCCTTGTTCAGCAGAAACTCTCGTATAATGTTATATATTGAGGACTGACCTGTGTAAAGCACCTTCCCAATATAGTGTAATAAGGTGTGGGATATATAACACAGTTGCAGCAGACCTGTCAAGTATCCTGTCAAGAAAGTTTGGATACGAGTTTGTAGAGATAAAGTGAAGAAACGAGAGCTATATGCACAGATGAAGTTGAATTGGTTTCAGATTGCGATGGTGAATAATTGGAATAACAACTATTTGAGGGAACAGAATTTGGAAAGAGGTAGGAGTGAATTTGAGGAATTAATATTGAAGGTAAGGAAGAAGGAAGTTGGAATTAAAGGAATGGTTAGTAAAATTTATAAGATGATAAATACAGAGGGCAACTCACAAGAACTGTTAAAAATGCATGGGAACAAGATTTGAATATAAAGATAACAGAAAAGGAATGGCAAAATAAATGGAGAAAAAGAATAATGAGATCCATGTCGGTCAGGGTAAAGGAACATAATTTTAAGATGTTATGGAAGTGGTATTTGACCCCTTTGAGATTACATCAGATAGACAAAAAGAATAATAAACTGTGTTGGAGATACAAAAACGTTTTGGGTACATATGTTCATATGTGGTATGAATGTAAGGTGGTAGAAAACTTTTGGGGAAAAATTGAGAACGAAATTGCTAAGATTATAGGATTGTGTCTCAAACTGGGGCCAAATAACATTTTGTTGACCGACGTGGATAATATGTGTTTAGATAACGATAAGACAGAATTGTCGTCCATAATGCTTACTATGGGCAGAATGTGTATTGCAAAAAACTGGAAAAATGATGCAGTGTTAAAGGTGGACGAGTGGTATAAGCAGATGTGGGATCTCGCATTGATTGAAAAATTGACATGGGAGTTAAATTTTAAAAAAGGTATAATTAAAGAAAATAGATTCTGGAACATATGGCGAAAATTTGTTGATTATTCATTGACAGGAGATGGAATGAATAAACCGGCACCAGACCAATTGAAATTTTGGGTACAATAGAAATTAATGGGAAATACCACATCCTCCAGGGCAATGTATATAACACTGGGTGATGATGTATATAATGTAGTTTGGAAAATACTTGGTAAAAGGTAAAAAGGAAATATAATGGATTTCAGCAAGGTCGAAGACCTGAATAAGAGTAAATTAAGTATAGTGTGTAATTATGATACCTTAATAATGTGATATAATTTAAGGTTATAATAGATTACCAAGTAGACAATTAGGTTGAAAAACAAAGGGTTTTTTTTTCTTTTATTTGTTTTTGTTGTATATGTAATCCCATTTTCCCATTCCTGTTTTTGATTGTGTTTGTATGTTTGTATTTTCATATTATGTTTTGAATGTTTGTTATACATTTTGAAAATCAATAAAAAAAATTAAAAAAGACCTGTCAAGTATCCCTTATTGGCCAGGAAAACCCCGTATTTTTACCCCTCTTCCCACCCCCTCCTGTTTTATTAATTTCCCCATAATATCACGTTTTTTAAAAAAAAATCCCAATGCTGCAGGTTTTTTCCTGCCACTAGAGGTCCCTGTGGCTTTTCACTTGTGGAAGGGGAGAGAGAAGGTGGTTTGGGGCAGTGCTTTCCTCTCTCTGCTTCCGTTCCTTTGACTCCTCCATGGGCCCATGCAAGGGGAGGGCAGAGGGTGGAAAGGAAGAAAAGAGCTCAGCTGCCCCACGTGGCTGGCACTGGGCCAGGGAGGGCCAGCATGGATGCCCCGGCGCTTACCCCTTCTGGGTAAGTCTATGTCTTTTTGTTGTTGTTTTTTTACTTTCCTGTGTGTAAGTAAGTCTCTCTGTCTTTTTGTTTTGCTTACTTTGCTCTGTGTGTGTGTGTGTGTGTGTGAGAGAGAGAGAGAGAGAGGGAGAGAGAGAGACTCGCCTGTGTGGGTGTGGGTGTGGGTGTGGAGAGTGATGGTGTGTGTGTTTGTGTGTGCATTGTGGGTGAGGGGCCAGGGTCCGGACCAGGTTAAACAGAGATGACCACTGAACCCTAGAGTCGGATATGACTGGCTTTCTAGCAAGGGATACCTTTACCTTTACCTTGCTTGAAAGCCAGTCATATTTGACTCTAGGGTTCAGTGCTTATCTTTGTTTCAAAGCCAAAGTGCCAGCACTGTCTGCTTCTGCAGACGTTTCCATGGTCATGTGGCAGGCATGACTACAGGAGCACACGGAATGCTGTTTACCTTCCCACCAAAGTGTTCCCTATTTATCTACTTGCAATTATATAAAGTGGAATGTGAGACATGGTTTGAATGCATTTTGTATAGATTAATCATCACTCAAACAGACAAATTTCAATATAATACAGGTAACATGTCTTCAGAACTGCAAAAATAACAGTGAAAGTACAAATAATGACATCATGAGGTGGTGGTCTGATAAACATAAGGTAGACCTAGGGAAAGAGATGCCTGAGGGTGAAAAAAATAAGGCCCTAGATGGGAGGAAAGAGGCAGAAGAAGATGAGTCACTTCTGTGTGCTGGGACGGAGGCCCCACTAGGTTGGTGGGACTCAAGCTTAAACAAACAGGAAGATGAGGGGAAGGGGCTTGGACTAATCCAGATACCCTATTTGTTTCCCTAATTTTTCTTGCTTTTGGACTACTAGGTTGGCAGGAGCTGTCCTGCAGTACTCAGGCATTGAGCTGCTGACCTGCCATCTTCCAGTCAGCACCTTAGCCACTTGAACCACTGCAGCTCAGTGGTTAAGAAGCTCGCCTTGTTAGCTGGAAGGCCGACATGACGGTTTGATCTCCCATCTTTGTCCCAGCTCCTGGCAACCTAGCAGTTCAAAAGCAAGAAATTGCAAGTAGATAGATAGGTACCACTTCAGTGGGAAAGGTAACAACATTCTGGTGTCTAGTCATGCCTGCCACACGTCCACAGAAACATCTGCAAACAGGCAGTGCTGGCTCTTTGGCTATAAACAGAAATGAGCATTGAACCCTAGAGTCAGATATGACAGGCAGCACTGGATCTAACAATAGGTAAAGGTAAAGGTTGCCCTTGCTCGAAAGTCAGTCGTATCTGACTCTAGGTTGCAGTGCTCATCTCCATTTACAGCCGAAGAGCCAGTGCTGTCTGTGTTTGTAGATGTTTTCATGGTCATGTGGCAGGCATGACTAGAGCCCAGCAAGTCACATGGCCAGACTTAGCCATGCCTACAGATTTGGCCACACGTACAGAGGGGTGTGGCCAAAATCTCCCTTATTTTTAAATCCCAAACTTAACAGGTATGAGTTGCAGTGGTTCACTTGTTTATTTAATAAAATAAGGATTATTTTAATGCATAATGCACAAACATTTTATGCCACATGAATTATTGGAATTCTGTTGTATCTTTGCTGTGGTCATGATAAAGTTAGCTTTTGTGAGAGGTTAATGCAGTGATCTTGGTTTTACCAGTGTTTCTTGCTAAAAAAAAGCCATATCAACCCTTTCACCAATATCCAAATCAGTGCAATTATCATGCTTTTCCCCATACAGTAAGATTAAAATCTTAACATTATAACACAGCCAAAGCTGAATATAAATTTAGTTGTCCTATGAATTGTAATGCATTTTCATACCAGGCCATCTCTCTCCCCAGATGTGAACTCTAAAGATCAATCAGTAGAGCACAAAAAACTATGACCTTGTTCTCACTCAAAAGAACTTTTGTCTCACTACATAACATGTTATATAACATAACAGATGGGCAGGATATAAGTGGATATTATTATTATTATTATTATTATTATTATTATTATTATTATTATTATTATTATTATTATTATTATTATTATTATTATTATTATTATTATTATTATTATTATTACCAGAAAAATGGCTACTGGATACAGTTACAACTTCGGTTCGAGTCACTGGTGGAGCCCTTCTCCCAAGAACGAGGAAGCGTTTAATTTAGGCAAAAATTAAAATTGGTTTATTGAAAAGGGGTTTAAGCGTCACTGGCCAGGTGCCGGGAAAAGCCCTATTCTCAACCTTTTTGCCTATTAAAGTCCCTTAAGTGAGCAGCTCTTTTTGGTTCCGATGTCTTGCGTGCAAATGTGCTGAGAGCGCTCCTGACATTTCCTATCAGGAGATTTTTATACCCTCCACCCAAGGGAGCTCAACTAGTTCTACTGCTAGCTAACAAGTTTACAAAACAAGAGATTTACAATGGTGAACAAAAACCCGGCACCAGACTCTTTTGTCACATTAAAAGGTCAATCATATAGAGACAAAACAGGTCAATTACATAGAACAAAAGGTGATGGGTAGAGCAATTGCCCTGGAAATGACAGAGTTCATAGTTTAGCAAATGCAGGTTGTGACATCATTCAGGTGACATCCAATGTGCGGCAGGATTGTGATTTGGCACAAATCAGAAGGTTCAGATTTGAATCCAGGATGCAAAAGGACCAATGACGAAGATGGGCATCCTTCAGACTCCCCTGAGGAGGAGCATTGCTTGAGGCTCTTGGCAAAATTCCATTCCCACCGAGCAATTAATCTATCCTGAGTCAGCCCAAGCACTATCTACAATTGAATACAGGAGGGGTCCCAAAAACAATGAGCATGCCAGGTGCAAGAGTAAAGAAAACAATACAACAAGTAAACAGAGGAATCAAGGTGGCTTGGGGCAAAATGTGAAGTGATGGCTTCCTGTGGCATTGAGCCTTCCTGGATGCTTGCAGGAGGTAGGCTGAGGTGCAAGAAAAGATCCTGATTTGAGATACAAACAGAGCATGTTAAAATCAAATCTAAAATATTTTAGAGTCTTTTTTGGGGGGACATAATCTATACAGAGCAAAGGAAATATGCTATCTTGAATAGAACAGTTCCAGGTATTCGAAAACATTTTTATTAAGTTACCTCATATCCCAGGTATAACTGCCAATGAAATAATATTTATTAGGAGTGAAAGGGGCCAAGTCTGTTGTGTCAACCCTTGCAGTATATACCTTCAAGTGTGTGTGAATGGGTGCATGGTCAGAGTGGTGCTTGTGTACACATAAGCCTAATCAATCCTAAACATGTGTGGCAGAATAAAGTGAGTGAAATAAGTTTATTTGAGAGGAATAAAATGGAATAACTTTAATAAAAGGGGATAGAAAGATAGAAATAAAAGACTGGGGGGTGCATTTTCTGAAAATGGGGTTACATTATTATTACATTTCTGCATGAACTCCATACTCTTAAGTGTGGTGATGTTCTATGATCAGTGATGGTGAACCTTGGCACTCCAGCTGTTCTTGAACTTCAATTCCCAGGAGCCCTTATCAACAGGATCCAAGAACACCTGGAGTGCTAAGGTTCACCATCATGGTTCTATGCCAATCAGTACTTTGCTAAAGTGCCAAACTGATGCAAAGATAACAAGTTAAGCAGATTTTCTAATAATGACAATATCCTGCTTAAGTACAAGGCTTTTGTTTTTTAAGACACATTGTTTGGTATTTTCATGCCCCAAACATTTTCCTTCTGCCTTCTGAGCCTAACCTCCTTTCCCACCTCGGTCATTTGCTCTTTCTTTCTCCCCCTCTCCAATGTGTTGTGAGATGTGTTTATGGGTTCAGTGTTTGCAAAAGGAAGCTTGAACAGCGATGTCAAAAGGGTAATTGGTAGAAAAGAGATTCCTGCCTCTGAGCAAGAGGAATTAAGCTTTCCTTTAGCACCTTGGGACCATCTAGGGCTCATTGTTGCTAGACCTACAAGCCCTAATTATGAAGATCACACCAAGGGTCATGTTGTGCAGTGAGACAAGAGTTCTTTTGAGGGAGAACAAGGTCACAGTTCCTTGTGCGCTACTGATTGATCTTTAGAGTTCACATCTGGGGGGAGAGATGGCCTGGTATGAAAATGCATTACAATTCATAGGACAACTAAATTTATATTCAGCTTTGGCAGATTTTTTCCTGAAGAGTTCTCTTTTTGATCACATTTGATACACAAGAAAGCAGGAAGCAGGACTTTAAACAGTACTGTACTTAAGTGTCTGTTTCTGCACTATTGCAAAACTTTGTAATAATGTTAAAATTTTAATCTTACTGTATAGGGAAAAGCATGATAATTGCACTGATTTAAATATTGGTGAAAGGGTTGTTATGGCTTTTTTTTTAGCAAGGAACACTGGTAAAACCAAGATCACTGCATTAGGTAAAGTAAAGGTAAAGGTTTCCCTTGCTCGAAAGCCAGTCGTATCTGACTCTAGGGTGCAGTGCTCATCTCTGTTTCTAAGCCGAAGAGCCAACGCTGTCTGCTTCTGCAGACATTTCCATGGTCATGTGGCAGGCATGACTAGACACCGGAGCGCACGGAACGTTGTTACCTTCCCACCGAAGTGGTCCCTATTTATCTACTTGCAATTTCTTGCTTTCGAACTGCTAAGTTGGCAGGAGCTGGGATGAAGACGGGAGCTCATTTCCGTCCTGCAGTACTCGGGAATCGAACTGCTGACCTTCCGCTTCCCAGTCAGCGTCTTAGCGACTTGAGCCACTGCAGTACCCTAAAAATCACTGAGGTTTAACCTCTCACAAAAGCTAACTTTATAATGGCCACAGCAAAGATACAACAGAATTCCAATAATTCATGTGGCATGAAATGTTTGTGTATTATGCATTAAAATAATCCTTATTTTATTAGATAAACAAGTGAATCACTGCAACTGAGTAATACAGCCCACGGTTTATTGCACTTTATTGGGAAGGTGCTTTACGCAGGTCAGTCCTCAACATATTACACAGATATTCTCTATCTGAAGATGTCCTCTATAGGCTAAGACACTGGCCAGAATCCTATTGGAGATTTATGCAGCTATGCATTCAAAATGTTGTGGAATGAAAGCAAGACAAACCCACATTCCAGCTAAAACAGATTTGGAGTTTTATTATTATTATTATTTGGCCAAACAGATTCAGGGACGCTTTAACAAGCTAATAATCCCTGAATGAAAATACATTTTCAGAGCCATCTTTTTATAGCATAAAATTAGGAAATTTCTACACATTTCATCACTCATTGGATAAGCCCAAAATTATTAATTAATCATTTGACATTGTCATGCAGTTCAGGTTAGAACATTCAGAATATTTGTTCATGTCATGTCACACAAATATTATTCAGCATTATGGTTTCTTGAGTCTAAGAGAAATCCCTGTCAGCTGTACAAACTGTGCTGAGCTTGTGGACACAAGGCCTTCTGTTTACTTAGCCTCGTCATTATGTTCTATTTGATAGGTCAATCTGATCTGTTTAACTTTACAGAGTACTGAGAAAATAGTTTTTACTTTTTTTAATCCAGAATTAATATTTTCATTCTTTCACTCCTATTTCATTCCCTCCTGATTTCTTGAAAATTATTATTTTAATAACTTTTCACACTTTATTGCAATAAATAAACATTTCTATCATGTTGATTGCAGATTCCTCAAGCTTCAGCTGGGCGGTTTGGCAGCTTCTGGCTTGTGCCTAATGCCAAGCTGTCGTCTTCTTTCTTGTGATGTCCATTTAAGCAAAATTTATGCATTTTAATCCTTCCAGGGTTTTTAAACTGCAAGAGAAGAAAATACTACCAACAGTATACAGTTCTTTTTATTTTGGTTTCAATGATTCATCTTATTAATGTTTAACTATAGACCAAACTTTCTGTACCTTGATTCACATATTGATTTATACTGCAGTGACTGAGTTAATAATTTCCTAACTTCCATTTCCTTTCTATGTGGGCCAGATCTCTGTGTGTTTAGGACAGAAATTCAAATGGGGAAATAGGATACTTTGTACAGAGGGGAGTTTTCATATCATGCATTGTCATTGGCTAAAACCTGGACTTATTGATTTAGGCTTTCATACATTCCGCAATGCTTTCAACAATCCCACTTGCTTTCTCAACCTCTTCCTATCTGTGGATTAAACGAACAAGGATGATTCCACTAAGCCTCCCTGCTTTTAAGTAAGTATTCCCTTACTGGCTTTTTATTTTATTTTCGTGTACTTCAGATGTTTTATACTTTCAAGTCCTCAAATTCTTTAATCAAATACAACTCCTGAGTTTGTTTTGGCTTATTTTAACATAGCTGTTCTTCGCTTCTGACCTTCTGTTTCTTTTTGCCAACTGTGCCTTCTGTTTTCTGATTAATTGCAAGGGATTTAGGCATTCTGGGCAGCTTTGATCGGTCTTTGTTTACTAATCCATAAATGTCCCTTATTTTCCAAATCATCTGGAGGGCATGGCCAGTATGTACTTGTACGTCTGCAGAAAAAGTAAACTTTCTTCTTATGCGGGCCTTCAAGTTCCTTTGGAGTTAGGCAACTGGCCTCTGACATCTAGACTTTTATTTCTGCATACTTTCACATACTGCCTGAAAAGTTGGGACAAACCGAGTAGCCTTAAAGCTTGGGGCTGACTAGGGATTCAAAATCTTGGGGTTAGCTATCAAGTGCTCAGCTGTTTTTTTCCTTTTTCTGGGATTTCCCAAATTCCTCTGGTTTCTTCAATCATCCAATTCCATCTCAGCCAATTTATCATGTTCTTCTTGTATGTATCCATAACTTCCTCTGCCAAACGGGTCTATTTTTCTCATTCCTCTCTTGGGGCAATTCCTCTGCCAATGGCCCTCTTGCTTGGAGTAAGCACACTGATTGTAATCAAGTGTTTCTTTGCCTCTTCCCAAAGCAAGGGCGATCATCTCAGCTTTCTTATATTCTCTCATTTTCTCCTTCTTCTCTTCCTTCTCTTCCCTGTCTAGATAGATCTTCTTGGCCACTTCTATCAGTTTGCTAGTATTCTTTCCCAATGCTCCTTCCAGCTTTTGTGATTTCTTTCTTACATCTGGTGTACTCTGAGTAATGAAACTCTCATTTAACATCTGGTGGTTTTCAGGATCTTCCATATTTATCCCTGTATTTACTTTATATGCTTCTATTAATCTGGCTAAGAAACTTTCAGGGGATTCTTCTTTCTCTTGAATTATAGCAGCCAGTTTGCTAAAATTGACAGGACCTTTTGCTGCCTCCTTTAAGCTTTCCAAAATCAAATATCTGTACTGTTGAAGACTTGACCTGTGTGTTGGATCATTAGGATTCCAATTTGGATTTTGTTCAGCAGCTGCTGCCATACGCACTACAGTCTGATCTGCGTCTAGGAAATTTCTATGGAGTATCTTGTCTTTTGCCAGTTTTAATTTTTGCTTATCTTCCATATTAAGGAGCGTATTTATTATTTGCTGCATATCACTCCATGTGGGGTTATGTGTTTGGACTATGGTTCCAATTCCAATACTCTATTTATTAGACCCAAATCTAAGGAGCCTTCTGGAGGCCACCCTACTTGGAAACTGGGCCATTCATATTCACAAAACTTTCTTAACTCAAATTTTGTTAAAGGGGGTTCATGTGTCTCTGGTGTAAATACCTCAACGTTCTCAAGGAAACACCGTAGTGGCATTCTTGGAACGCTACTACCACCACCCATTCTAAACTAAACACTACCACCAGCCTGGGGCACTCGAAAAATCAAGGGCTACCATCAGGGAATGCGATGGTTTAACCACCCACACAATATAAATTTTACACACACAAAAATCAGGTTCGCCACCCTGATTTTTCCAGGAACACCGGGTTATCGCCGTGGTTCATTAAGGACTTAGGAATCGCCGTCCCGTCCTCTTGAAGGTGATCAGGCTCCACCTCCACTCCTCAAATGAGTGGGCACACATAAGTATACTTCATACAGTTTCATAAAATTTTATACTTGCCTGCAGGCTTTTGAAAATCCAGCTCTAGCTCCAACTTCTGGAGAGTTCTCCGTCTGTCTTAGCCTTCCGGATCCTTTGACTGGTTTGTTTCTCTGATAGTTACTCGCTGCCTCTTCACTGATTTCCTAGAGTAGATTCAAAGGTCCACTTATGCTGGCATTTAGGTTATCCCTGGAGAGGCGTCGTATTATCCCATCAGGAATCTGGAGTGACAATGGTGCCTGCTGTTTGTCAAGTCAGTCCCCGGCGGAGTTCGCCAAAAATATTGTGGAATGAAATCAAGACAATCCCACATTCCAGCTAAGACAGATTCGGAGTTTTATTATTATTATTTGGCCAAACAGATTCAGGGACGCTTTAACAAGCTAATAATCCCTGAATGAAAATACATTTTCAGAGCCATCTTTTTATAGCATAAAATTAGGAAATTTCTACACATTTCATCACTCATTGGATAAGCCCAAAATTATTAATTAATCATTTGACATTGTCATGCAGTTCAGGTTAGAACATTCAGAATATTTGTTCATGTCATGTCACACAAATATTATTCAGCATTATGGTTTCTTGAGTCTAAGAGAAATCCCTGTCAGCTGTACAAACTGTGCTGAGCTTGTGGACACAAGGCCTTCTGTTTACTTAGCCTCGTCATTATGTTCTATTTGATAGGTCAATCTGATCTGTTTAACTTTACAGAGTACTGGGAAAATAGTTTTTACTTTTTTAAAACCAGAATTAATATTTTAATTCTTTCACTCCTATTTCAATACTAATTAATGAGTTCCCACTTCCCACATGCCTGGTCACACACCAAGCTATACAACTGGTATGTGACTAAGAATGTAAGCAGCATCTCATTAATTTCCCACTGCAGCATACATATTTACACTTTTACTAATATATATCTAATAGGCTTCTGGACATTATCACTGAAAGATAATGGCCATAATCCATCTGACAAAAATGCCAACGAAACTCCAACATCATAGGTTCCAGGTGCAAACTGCCACTAATTAAAATGTCAGCACAGACATTTATTTTTTTGCAGCAAGTTATGCATAGGCCAACTTCTTAAATTTTAGCAATGCACAGCTGAGATTTATACCAATGGTGTTATGCCAATGGGAATAACAAAATGTGTGGCCATTGGGTAATGAAAAAGGATAGAAGAACTCTTTAATTTGCCTAGCACCAGCTGAGTGCTATATCATATTTGCAGTTGACACAGAAATTGGGTAGAACAGCTAATACTTTGGAAGTATTTGGAACCAAATTAAAAAAAGATCTTGATAGGCTTGAGGCTGAAAACAAGAGAATGAAATTTATCAGGTATAAGTACAAAATTCTACACCTGGGGAGGGGGAGACCAAATACACAGTTACAAGATGGGGAATACTTTGTTCATTAATACTATGAGCAAGAAGACCCTTGAAAATGTTATAGATCTGTTGTGTATGTAACCAATGTAATGTGAATGAATCGGATCTAGCGATCCTCCATGTAACCAAGTGTAATGTGAATGAATTGGATGTAGCTATCCTCCATTGTTCCCCCCTCCCTTTCCGCTCCCTTGTTTAATATCCCACCTTCGTCGCCAATTTGATGTTTGCAGATTGATACAAAGTAGGCAGCAGTCAGGGCCCCAAACACATCTTTATTGCAGTGTAGTCAATCTGAACATGAGGTAATGGCGGAGACGCAGCTCCTTATATATCGTACAGTACATTTGAATTCTCCTGCAAGGTGCCCATTGGTTACTGTAACAGTGATGTTATTCTGATGTACTGCATACCTGGCGTGGCTCACCTGTGGCGGAAGGTTTCCCATGCCAATCACTGATTGGGTGATTGGGGCCACATGAACTGAGCTCGTTCAGCTGTGCTATTGCTGGCAGCTGAATCCTATGAGAGAGTGGCAGATGACTAGCATGCAACATAGTATCTATGCAGTAGGGATATTAAACAAGGGAGCAGTACCCCCCGGCATCCAGACTCTTGCCAGCAGAGCTCCTAATGCGCAGGAGACCGGTCTCACTTTTCAACCGGTTGGATCCGACCAGGGTGGTGGATAAGGGGAGAAATGTGGAAATTGCACACACCAATGTTTTTGCAGTTGGGGACCCAGTATATTGCAGGAATTATGTGGCTGCCGGCCCAACATGGGTCGCAGGGGTTGTGATGAACCAAACAGGGCCAGTCTCCTACCAGGTAGAAACAAGTTCAGAGCTACTGTGGCGGCGACATGCCAACCAGCTCAGGCATTGGGTCACGGACACCCAGGGAGTTGAGGACCAGGGTGATTCAAAGTTCGGGTTCCCCCCCCCACCCACTCATTGCAAGGGGGAGACGTGGCAGTTAGCCCACCAAGAGTTCCTGATTTCGGTTTCACCCATCCTTTGCAGAGAGACTGGGAAGAATTCGAGAACCCAGACCTCGACAGTTTAAATTCTGAGTTACAGGATCGGGGGGAGTTTTTAGAGTGTTCCCCCACTCATCCAAGCAAGCAACGGGGTTTTGATTTCTCCCCAGCAACGCCCCATCCTCTTGTTTTTGAGTCCACCTCTACTCCCATGCAAACAAGACAATATTCTGTTGAGTCGCCCCCTACTCAGAGTAACAGGCGGGAAGTTCCTTTAAGTCAGCCTCCTCCCCCTCCAGGTTCGATATACAGTATTCCCTCCCGGGTTCCTATTCCAATTCGGGCCAGTGCTCCCGACACACCGCTAATGCTGCTTGTTTCCCCTCTGCAGGACGAGAGACTGTGGAACCCAGAACCCCCGTTCCTCCGAGCTCAGCCTAGCCGCTGCCTGGCCCAAATGAACATGCAGGCCACCACACTGGTTGAGGGACTTTGTCCCATCCTAGGGGGAAGGGATGTTGTGTATGTAACCAATGTAATGTGAATGAATTGGATCTAGCGATCCTCCATGTAACCAAGTGTAATGTAAATGAATCGGATCTAGTGATCCTCCATTGTTCCCCCCTCCCTTTCCACTCCCTTGTTTAATATCCCTACTATATAGATACTATGTTGCATGCTAGTCGTCTGCCACTCTCTCATAGGATTCAGCTGCCAGCAATAGCGCAGCTGAATGAGCTCAGTTCACATAGCCCCAATCAACCAATCAGTGATTGGCACGGGAAACCTTCCCGCCACAGGTGAACCACGCCAGTATGCAGTATGTCAGAATGACATCACTGTTACAGTAACCAATGGGCGCCTTGCAGGTGAATTCAAATGTACTGTACGATATATAAGGAGCTGCGTCTCTGCCATTACCTCATGTTCAGATTGACTACACTGTAATAAAGATGTGTTTGGCCCCCTGACTGCTTCCTACTTTGTATCAATCTGCAAACATCAAAAGATCACAAGCTGAATATGAGTCAACAGGGTAATGTGGCTGCAAAAAAGGCAAAAGCTATTTTTGCTATTTTACCAATCTGAAACTGAAAAGCACAAGCTATTGGGTTTGGGAAGACACATCAGGCCCTAAAGTAGGATGTTATTCATTAACTGCTATGCAGTATATATCAGCTGCCTACAGATCAGATAATTACAATTCTATCAATGAAATGTATTTTTATCACATCCAAATTTATTGCAGTAAGAAAAGCAGCTTAGATATCACCACAGCTGAAATATTTACAAAAAATCTGTTATTTTAGAATAACAACAAAATCAACAAATTAAAAGAGTAAATTAGAGAGAATAAATATAACTTGAATATCTTGGGAGACATTATCACTGCATTTACATGAATATTAAATTTCAGTGATATAAAATGAAACTTGCTTCAACACAGTTTATCCAGCTGTTAACTTAGACCAGTGATGGCAAACCTTGGCACTCCAGCTGTTCTTGGACTTCAATTCTCAGAAGCCCAAGTCCCTGTGAATCCACACAAATTGGTTTACTGCACGAATGGGTTTACGTGCAGTAAACCCATTTGTGTGGATTCACAGGGATTTGGGCTTCTGGGAATTGAAGTCCAAGAACAGCTGGAGTGCCAAGGTTTGCCATCACAGACTTAGATTTAGATCCTCCCATGCTATGTAGCATATCGGGCAGCAAGGGATCTCCAACAGTTTCAGTCTTGGGCACGTACTTCAGCATCCTTCCATGTAATTTTCAGGGTCTTTAAATCTGTCATGAAAGTTCTTTGCCATGCATTTTGAAGATGTCCTCATTGTCTTTTGGCATTAGGAGGGGTCCAACTTATAACCACCTTAGGGACCCTGCTTATCTCAATATGAAAAATTTGGCCTGCCGTTTGGAGTCTTCTTTGTACAACAATGTTATGTAATTTGTACAACAATGTTATGTCATTTGTACAACAATGTTATGTCATTTGCACGAGCCACTCCTTCAAAGCACCTCCTCATTGATAATGTGGTCAAAACACCTCTAGGCTCCTCTACTGGAAGATGTCAAGTCTCTTGTTGGTATTACTGATGCCTTCCAAGTCTCACAGGCTTAGATGGCTGTTGGGATAACTATGGAGATGAACAAACAGAGATTGCTTTTCAATGATATAAATGGCAAGGACCAGATCTTATTCATTCTCTAGAAGACAGCTGTTGCTTTTCCAAGGTGGCATTTGATGTCTCCCTCTGCATCTCCATTTCAGGTGATCACACTGCCCAAGTAAGTAAACATCTCTATGTTCTCTAGCTGCTCTGACCTGAGTATGATTCCCTGTATCCCAGAGGTGTTAACATTATAACATATATTATAAATATTAGCCAGGATGCAATAGTGGGCTTCCATTGACAGAACTAGGACAAGGCAGAGGTGGAACAATTTAGAGCATACAGTTAAAAAACAACCTGCAGAATTATTCATTCAGTCTTTCTTATTGAAATCAAAATTCAGATTATGTTGACAGTTCTCTTTCATGATTGATCTTCTCAGTGTGTTGAGTCATCCTTAAATGTTTGTATCTACAATTGACAGAATAAAAAAAGAAAACAAAATCCAGAAACACAAACCAAAGTACCGATGTCAGACATTGGCAAGGGAGCTGAAAATAGTTACCGTCAGATGGATTTCATTTGCAAAAACCTGTTCTTTGAGTGTTACAATCTGTGGCCTGAAAGTTAAGAGAAGGTTCCATTCCCAAATGGGCCATTATGGCAAGATACAGGAAATAAATTTTAAAGTAAACAATGCATTATGAGAAAGAAAAGGGATGCAGCAAGAAAAATGCTCTCTCCTGTAACACAAAGTCTGCAAATACTTCTCAATAATGAAGACATGCAAAATAAGAAGGAAGCTGCTGAAACTCATGTCTTCCAGATTTTCTGCTTTTTTTCTTTGTTTATTGTGCTTCACTGGGAACCTGGCAAAGTTTCTTTCTGTGTGTGATTTTTACTCAATACTTCTCTCATTGGTTCCGGCTTTACATTTTTCTCACTCCTGTAAAGCTTCTGTGAATGATCTCCTTAGACTAGGCACAATTTCTTTTTTAAAAGTTTAGGGTTTTGAAAAATTAGTATTTAGTTTTTCAAGACTGCTTATAAACCATTCTGAATTCTGAGAAATAAATTTCATCTTCTTCATTTTCACCAGCTTAATAATGAGCATGTCCAGACTGCACCTTATGAGGCAATGTAAGCTCACTCAATTTTGGGTCGCTAGAAGATAGAGGAGGGGCTAAATTACATTCAGACCCATGGCCCCATCCAAAAACCCAAAACGAGCTGTTTGCCTATATGAAAAAGTGACTAATGAGACCACTTCACCATGTGGACAAATTATATACTAAGCACTCATTTAGACATGTTCAGTTAGTGTAAAGTCACACAACAGTTAGTGTAAAGTCACGGATAGCTGTGTAAACTGTTGGATCTCAGCCATGAAGCGGATTGCGCAAGCTAGATCGGAACCGTGAAGCGGCTGTTGGGTCCCGGAGGAGACTTGTCAAGCAATGAAGCAAAAAAGTAGGGGACAAACGTGGTACTAGAAAAATCACAGGAACCGTTTGTCTAGGCACAGATTTAATTACTGCAGTCTTCTCAAAATATAAAACACAAAAGATCCGAAATCCTTTAGATACAGGATTTTTCAGTAATTTCCTCAGGGATCTAAACAACAATTTAAACATAATTACTAATCAAATATATACAAAATATACATATACACATATATACACGATCTTGGAATAAGGAATTATACATTACCTATGATGTTAAAGTCCAATTTATAGTATTATTTATCAGTTTTATCGCGTCCTAGACCTCACTCGTATATTCTTTTAGTGTCGACGGACGTTAACCACAGTTACTCAAAGAACATTTTTAAAGCTATTCTCTTACACAGCTGGTTAATTACAGGAAACAAGTATAGTCAATTTCTTGATTAAGCCCAAATGGGTGCAACATGTTGAACCGGTGAATGAAGAAACTCTCCCTCTGTCATAAAGCAATATCTACATTAATACGGTGATATGGTTGCTGTTTGATACATTCAAGTACTACAAATTTAAAGTCCTGGTCATTATGATTTACTTCCATAAAGTGGCTGACTAACGGTGTGGACAGGTTCTTATTACGAATCTTAGACCTATGTTCCCCCACCCTAGTTTTTATTTTGCGGGAAGTCACCCCCACATAACCTAACCCACACGAACAAATCAATAGATAAATGCAGCCCGAGCTGTTGCAATTCGAAAAGTATCTTAAATATAAAACATTTATATTTAAATATAAAACATTTAAATATAAAACGATGTACCAAAAAGGAATAAAGGAGCAAAAAGGAATTATTCCATTGAGAATGACTTTGATAGGGCTAGTAGTACTATCTCCTCGTATTTACATCAAAAAGGCTATTCGGATAAGATCATTAAGGATAACCTAGCTAGAGCTAGGGCAGTACCTAGGGATAGATTGCTTCAACAAACTGTTAGGACATCGGAGAATAGATTACACTGTTCATTTGTATTTTCACCATTGTCGGGCCAAATACAGAATATCATTAATAGACATTGGCACATCGTTAATCATATACTGGGTTGCTCCTCTCCACCTAGGATAGGGTTGAGGAAATCAAGATCGATTCAACAAATAGTGAGTAGAACAGACCACGAGTCCCGTCTCTTACCCAAGCAACCTTCGATAGTGGGTCATTTTAGATGTGCACAATGTATACATTGTGCTTTAGCCTGGCAGACCAAAATGGTCTCGATCCGCAGCAGCAATTATGTTTTATATTTAAGATACTTTTCGAATTGCAACAGCTCGGGCTGCATTTATCTATTGATTTGTTCGTGTGGCTTAGGTTATGTGGGGGTGACTTCCGGCAAAATAAAAGCTAGGGTGGGGGAACATAGGTCTAAGATTCGTAATAAGAACCTGTCCACACCATTAGTCAGCCACTTTATGGAAGTAAATCATAATAACCAGGACTTTAAATTTGTAGTACTTGAATGTATCAAACAGCAACCATATCACCGTATTAATGTAGATATTGCTTTAAGACAGAGGGATAGTTTCTTCATTCACCGGTTCAACATGTTGCACCCATTTGGACTTAATCAAGAAATTGACTATACTTGTTGCCTGTAATTAACCAGCTGTGTAAGAGAATAGCTTTAAAAATGTTCTTTGAGTAACTGTGGTTAACGTCCGTCAACACTAAAAGAATATATGAGTGAGGTCTAGGACGCGATAAAACTGATAAATAATACTATAAATTGGACTTTAACATCATAGGTAATGTATAATTCCTTATTCCAAGGTTGTGTATATATGTATATTTTGTATATATTTGATTAGTAATTATGTTTAAATTGTTGTTTAGATCCCTGAGGAAATTACTGAAAAATTCTGTATCTAAAGGATTTCGGATCTTTTGTGCTTTATATTTTGAGAAGACTGCAGTAATTAAATCTGTGCCTAGACAAACGCTGGTCAAGCAATGAGACACGAGGCAAGATGGAATGAAGACCAGTGATTTAATGAAGACCAATCATCAGTATTTATCATGATTTAGGCTGCATGTAAAAGCATTGCGATACTGCAGGTTTCACACATAATGTTTACACAAGTTAAATGGGGAAGTTTACAGGGGAAGTTAATTAACCAACTTAATTAACAGCAGAGGAAATACATTGTTCCGTGTTATCCAGGGTAAACAAGTGGCTAGTACTGGTTCTAGGGCTTAAGGTAATCCGCAGGCGCGAGATTGCCTATTACACACCTAGCGCGTTAATCATTAGCTCTCTATTGTTCGAGCTGCTTGTCAGATCAGCTATTGATGAATTAAACGCTATCTAATATTCCGCTCCCCCAATTTCTGTCCCCTCAGGAACCCTTGGTAACGATGTGATCACCCATTACCATGGTTCTGTCAGGGCCAGTTATGCCAATTGTGTGTGTGGATCCCACACTCCCCCTTTATTTGTTTAATTGGACCTGACAGACAGCTGGACGTAGCAGCGGCATCAGCTGACGTGGAGTGAGGACGTTCCAGGGTTCTCTCCATGGGGGACACCTTGACGTCAGTGAGGTAATACATTGCATGAAACAACATACAGCTGTTCCCAGTATTGTCACCCCCACCTTGAGTGTCGTTTGTAGCCAACCCCATGGGAACCAGGACCATAACGAATCCCACCACACCCACATGGCATCTTCCTTGATATTTTTAACCAAGGTATGGAGGTCTGTGAGTTGACTCTGTATCTTGCGCGAGTTGTCTGTGAGGTTAAAACAACACATGCCATGGACAGACGTGCAACCCAAATGATGTAACAGTAGGAGGTAATCGATGGCTGCTCGATTATCCAGTATGGCATGGCTAAGCTCCGTCTGCTCCTGATTAAGCAGCGCTATCACTGAGGAGGTGTGGTTTATGGCTTTTGCCAAAGAGCAAGCCAATTGACCAATTCTCCGAGCATTGCCTTCGGCTAAGCCTGGCATGCCAAACAAGCTGACTGCTAAGGAGACATACTCAGCTTTACTCAGAATCCTGATTTTACTATCACATGAACTGTCTAACTGGGTGGCACGAGCGTGCCGCATATGTGAAGATACATTAATGCTTGGGGCAATCATGTCTCTAGTGGGAAGCAACAATGTCAAACAACTGATACAACAAAGGGAATCAGATACATTTGCAGGAATGTAGTTCCAAGTATACTGGTTACATGTAAAAAACCATCCTGAAGGCAAAGTAATGTGAGCATACATTGAATTAATAGTCTCTGGGTTGCTACAAGTCCAAGTGCTGTTGCTGGGGTTGATGCAACGGCGTTGTGGCACTTCGACCGCAGAACAACCGGTCATATGAGCACAAGTTGAGTTTGGGCTGACCGCCACTCGGGGAGTGTAGAGAGTGGCCGCATCAGCCGGTAGGACTTTCATGACTTGGGTTCCCCAATGCGTGTACATCGAGAAGGCAGTCTTGTAAAACAGACCAAATATCCGCTTCACCAACCAGTCACCGTTCCTGATGCACGCATCTGTGGAGTGACACACCTGGATGAGACAAGTGCTCAGAATAGAGGCAGAATCAGTGGTCTTCCTCAGGAAAAAAAATCGGACTGATTGACGAGGTTTGCCAATCTTTCCCAAACATTGTAATGCATGCGGGCAGAGAGATCTCCGCCTGGCATCAGGTTGTTGGCTTCCAGTGAAGCTGCTTGAACACCTCCCCCTGCAAGCAGGGAAAGGATCAAGATGATGGTGGTCATCATGGAATTAGCAGTAATCAGGGGAAAGGCTGCAATCAAGATGTCTCCGGCGTCGGCTCCTTGTCCTCCCGCCGAACGGCGTCCGCCACCTCCTGGCACAGGGACTTGGCCATCCCCCAGGTGATCTTTGGAGCTATCATCTGCTGTCACCGCCTCCTCCGCTTGGCTCTCCCCGTCAGGGTTAACTCCTCCATCTCCGGGATTGGGTCCGGGACTGCCTGGGTCCACGCCATTGGACTCGAAGTGAGGCTTGACACACCGGGCTGGAATCCAGATGATGCCTGTAGGAGACATAATTGCAGCATACCCTCTTCCCCATGTTATGAGTGGCACCGAACCCTTCCAAGAAGGATCCAGTGCCACTCGGTAATGCACCATCGGCCACGGGAGAGCCTCCGTGCGACGGAAGTGTTTCTCCTGCGGAGTGTAATCCGAAAAAACATTAAGGTGATTGTACATAAACAATACCTTGTTCAGACAATGCTGTGCCTGACCCTGTTTTTTGGGGAGGGCTGGTTCCCCCCTTTCTGTTTGTTTGTCAATGTAGGACTTAAGTGTCCGATTGACCCGTTCCACAATCGCTTGCCCTTGCGGATTGTATGGAATGCCAAAGGTATGCTTAATGTCCCAGGTGGCCATGAAGGTGGCCAGCTGCCTGGAGCTATAAGCCAGACCGTTATCGGTCTTCACGTGCTGTGGTTTGCCCATGGCCGCGAAGCAGGAAAGGAGATGCTGCTCCACATGGGAAGCCGTTTCTCCCTTCTGTGCTGTAGCCCAAACGAACTGTGAAAAAGTGTCAATGCAAACGTGCATGTACTGCCATCTGCCAAACTGCGGAACGTGTGTGACATCCATCTGCCACACCTGGTTGGCCTCTGTCCCTCATGGGTTGACCCCCCATGAGGGCCCCTCTACCGCCCCTGCACAATTGTGGACAGGAATGGACTATGCCCTGAGCTTGGGAAAGTGGCAGGTTGAACTGCCGTGCAAGTGCCTTGGCATTTTGATGGAAAAATGCATGACTCTGAATTGGAGTCGTGAAGACTCCCAAGACTGACCGTTGCTGAATTTCCTTTGCGGCCGCATCCGCTCTGCTATTGCCCACAGAAATCGGTCCAGGCAAATCCAGGTGGTTTCTGATGTGGGCGATATAGAGCGCTTCGGTGCGGTTCCGCAAGTGAAATTGAGTCGTGAGGAAAAGACTTAACAAGTTTTTGTCTATCGCGGGAGTGATGTATGCTCCTGGTAGACTGTGAAGCAAATTCCTAACATACTGGCTGTCAGTTATTATGTTCAAGCATTCTTTGGCAAAGGTGCACAAAGCGAGGTTCACAGCTGCTAATTCTGCCCGCTGCACGGATTTCTGCGGAAGAGTTAGAAGCGTGCACCAAGCCTGGCCCTCTTGCCAAGTAAGAACACCATATGTACGACCCCCATCAGTGAAAACTGTCCTAGCCCCCTGAAGTGGAACCAGGGACATTAATTCACACAAACTGACTGTCTGCATTTGAAGCGAGACAAGTCTGGGGTCTTTCGGCAAATGGTATGCCAAACATCCAGTGAATCCTTCCAATGCAATCAGAAGCGAGTCACCGAGCTGCATCAGTTGCTGGATTTGCTCTTTCTTGAATGGGACCACAATTTTTGCTAAATCGTGCCCTGAGATATCCCTTGCTCTCAGCCTTCCTTGGTAAATCACCATGGAGACCAGTTCCTGTGGAGGAACGATGTTTCTGGAAGAGGTGTGTGGTAAATACACCCATTCCACGATACTCGCCCCCCGCTTGGAGTCCACCCCTAGGGCTCCGGTAAACATGGTTCTGGTCCGGACAATATACAGGTTTAGAACAGGAGCATATGGCCCCTGACTAATCCTGTCCACCCATCTCTGGCTGAGAACTTGGTTGACCTTTTCGAGAGTCAAGCGCGCCTCTCAAGGAATGTGTATCCAGTCTGCCGGCTGCTTAC
Organism: Bradypodion ventrale; assembly: GCA_035047345.1. NCBI lineage: Eukaryota > Metazoa > Chordata > Lepidosauria > Squamata > Chamaeleonidae > Bradypodion > Bradypodion ventrale. Next base: position 240,081,225 of record JAWDJE010000004.1, read on the forward strand.
CTAGCATTAGCAGCGAGAAGAGCGGCTTTAGAAGGTCCGTATCTAGCCTGAAATATGGTCTGGCCCAATTAATATTCCCCAGAATCTGTTGCAATTCTACAAGGGTGACTGAATCCTTTAAGTTGATCTGTGGCAAGACTGGTGCTGCGAAAGAACGGAGAAGCCGATGGCCCAAGTATGAAAATGGCTCAGTTCTCTGAACTTTCTCTGGGGCAATGAGTAACCCTTTCTCCCCCAGAGTGGCCTGGAGGTTTTTAAACATTTCCCTGCCAAGTTGCGGTGCTGCGACCAGGATGTCATCCATGAAATGACACACTAAGACTGTGGGGTGAAGGTTTTGGAACTTTTCCAGTGTGTTGTGAACGTAAATTTGGCACAAGGTGGGCGAGTTGAGCATCCCCTGTGGCAAATATTTCCACGCGTAATGTTGCGTAGGCTCTCTGTGGTTCACGACTGGCACTGTAAAAGTGAATCTTTCCCGATCCCTAGCATTTAAGGGAATGGTATAAAAACAGTCTTTTAAGTCTACGACCAAGATCTCCCAACCCTCGGGGATCATGTTCGGATTCAGGATGCCGCATTGAAGCGGACCCATTGGCTGGATACATTTATTGATCTCTGAGATCGTGAAGGAGTCACCACTTCCCCGACTTTTTCTTGATAATGAATATGGGTGAATTCCAAGGACTGGTGGACTGTTCTACATGTCCTGCATCTAGCTGTTCTTTCACCAGCTGTTTCAGGGTGACTAATTTCTCCCCTACTACCGGCCATTGTTCTACCCAGACTGGCGTGTTGGTCAGCCATTTAAGCGGTAGAGTCATTACCCGAAGGTAAGAGTGGCACGGTACTGCTGCAAGATTTCTCGCCCCCAAAGGTTGACGTGCACATCCAGAATGTGCGGCCGGATGACCGCTGTGCCGTCAGCTTCGGGGATCGTGACTTCTACCCAGTTCTGGCTTCTAAATGCTTCTTGAACACCGCCTACCCCCCACACATCGGAGACCGGCTCAAGAGCCCACTCACGCAGCCACTGGCTCTGGCTGACCACGCTGACGTCAGCTCCAGTATCTAGCAGCCCATCAAAAGGTTTTTTATTTAAAAATACCTTTATGACTAGCCGCCGCTTCCACTCTATGTTGGTTTCCACTGCCGCTAAGACCTGGTATCCTTGCACTGCCCCTTCTGCGCTCGAGCGGTCTTCTGACCTGGACTCTGAGCTGTCCCTGAGCCTTTCCTGGCTGCCTGCTGGTGAGTGACAAGGAACCATGATCAGTTGCGCTAATGTTTCTCCCTTGTGAATGGTTTGGGGTAGGTATGTCCAGAGTTGAACCTGAAGTACACCTGAAAAATTGGAGCCGATGACTCCCGGAATTACAATAATTCCGGGCGTTCCTGCAATACTACGGGACAAAACTAAACCTACATAGCCTTTAGGCAGGGGTCCCATGTACTGGGAATCGACCAGATAGACTGTGCCTGGCAAGTCACATGTGACTTCTGACTGGCAAGTCAAATCTAGTCCCGCGCTGCCTCTAAGGCTGGCCTGCGCCTCCGGAATGTAGGGAATGTGACTGGAATTTAATCCAGCTCTGGCTCTCCCAGAGCAATTGAGGTCTCTGTTTGGACCGGGGCCAGAGACAAGCCCGCGTTCCGGTTTCCCGAATTCGGGCAGTTCCTGGCCCAGTGGAAGTCTTTATTGCATCTTGGACATGGGGTGGTCGGAGCCTTAGGACGGCCGGTGTTTGGGCCGCTGCCCTTGGTGTGTCAGCATTCCCTAGCGAAATGACCAATCTTGCCACAATTGTGACATGCTCCTTTGGTCCTGTTCTTGGGCTTCCTACCACCTTGTACCGCCGCTGCCAACAGACCCATTTTGTAGGAATCTCTACCAACGTCGGCACAAGCCCTAATCATGTCCGTGAGAGTCAGATCGGGACAATTGCCCAGTGACTGCAAGATCTTACGGCAGTGAAGGTTGGCGTTGTCTTTCACCAATTTCATCATGAGCTCCTGTTGGGCTTGCTCATTATCAATCTGTCTACTGACTGCTTCCTCCAATCTATTGATAAAGTCCATGTAGGACTCCTGGGCACCCTATTTGACTGCTATGTAATTTTTGACTGCTTTGCCAGCTGCCGGGACCTTGCTCTTTCGTCTCAGCCACCAAATGAAGGGTGGTGATTGGCAAGGTAGTCTGCGCATCAACAGATTCGAATGGACCTGAACCATATAGCTGGTCAGGGATTACTGCTCCGCCCATCCTGGCAGCCCTTGCCTGTGCTTCGAGACGATACTTGCTGTCCCATAGCAAATACTGGCTGGGGTTGAGCATCATTCGCATGATGGCTTTCCAGACGTACGGAATGAGCATCATGGTTTCACACACTTGCTGAAGCGTGCCCCTGGTGAAGCGACTCTGAAGTCCTGTCTCTGTGATTGCCTTCTGTATAGCCATAAGCAGCTTATACGGAACTGGCAAATGGACCGTTTGCTGCTGACCCATGAGGGCATCTACCTCTATGTGAACTGGGCATATCTGCCTAAGCTCAGCTAGTTCTTCTGCTGGCAACTCCCCCTTACTGGTTTCTTCCTCAACCATGCGCTGGATGGAACTCTTGGTAGTCTGGGAACTTTTAACTGTCAGAGAAGCGCCAGCACTTTTCATTCCATGCATTCCTTCAGTGACGTCTGCAGCTGTCACTGAGGGAAAGCTCCCTACACTACCCTGCTTGAGCTGAAATGACGGATAGAGAGCCGTTGGGGCTGATGGCTCTGACTGCGCTGGGGGTTCCTCGGTCTCTATCCGGACTGGGTCTACCTCTGCTAAGAGCTTCCTACATTTGCTCCATGTGCTGATTATGCTATCTGGAGCTCTAGGTGCTTGCTGAATGCAGGCTCCTATCCTGTCCCAAAGTTGAAGGTTAAGCATGCCTGTTTCTGGATAAAGCAGACAATTTCCCCCCAAGTACACCAAAAGATCCACTAACTGGGTGCTGTGAATGCGTGTATGGTATACCTTGGCCAGGGCCTTGAACTCCATTAAGTGAGTTCTCTGGTTAGTGGTTGGACGTTGTCGCTGAGGACAAGTCCCCATATTACCTGCCAGTCCTTTGAAGTTTTCCTCCTCGGGACGAAGTGACGCATCTGAGGTTAGGTAACAGGTCTGGCGTGATGAACCTCTGGGAAGGAAATCGTAACGTGGGCTACTGCCACAGGCCCTTGGCGGCCTCTGTGACAAAGTCAGGGTTTCACAGCCGACCCTGAGTGGAACGCGTTTCCACTGAGCAAGCAGCCTCAGAGCTTTGGAGCATGCTCTGCCTCTCTGGAATGCCTCGCAGCGTAGCTGTCACTCAGATTGGATGGCTTTCCGACCAGAGCTGCCGCGCTGTCCTCCGGGACGATTCGGACATGGTTCTGGCGTAGAACCGGACCGCGAAGATCACTTACTCATGAGTATATCACGTCTCGGGGTCACCATATGTTGGATCTGGGCCACAAAGTGGGTTGCGCAAGCTGGATCGGAACCGCGAAGCGGCTGTTGGGTCCCGGAGGAGACTGGTCAAGCAATGAGACATGAGGCAAGATGGAGCAAAGACCAGTGATTTAATGAAGACCAATCATCAGTATTTATCATGTTTTAGGCTGCATGTAAAAGCATTGTGATACTGCAGGTTTCACACATAATGTTTACACAAGTTAATTGGGAAGTCTACAGGAGAAGTTAATTAACCAACTTAATTAACAGCAGAGGAAATACATTGTTCCATGTTATCCAGGGTAAACAAGTGGCTAGTATTGGTTCTAGGTCTTAAGGTAATCCGCAGGCGCGAGATTGCCTATTACGCACCTAGCGCATTAGTCATTAGCTCTCTATTGTCTGAGCTGCTTGTCAGATCAGCTATTGATGAATTAAACTCTATCTAATATTCCACTCCCCCAATTTCTGTCCCCTCAGGAACCCCTGGTAATGATGTGATCACCCATTACCGGGGTTCTGTCAGGGCCAGTTATGCCAAATGTGTGCGCGGATCCCACAGTAAACCTATATGAATTATGGAAGAAACACTTAGAATTGTAAAGGAAAGTTGAGCTGTGACAGAAATGTGACAGAAATAGGGTCATAAACCTGAATGCAGTTTTTCTGAAACTATCACATAGAGACGAAGAGAAATATTGCAGTAACCAGTGCAAAGAAATAGAAGAGAACAACAAATGGGGAAGAACAAGAGATCTCTTCCAGAAGATCCAAGAAATCTGGATCTTCTAAACCTGGATTAGGAATATTGAATGATTAACATTGAAGACACTCTCTGACCTAGAGAAAATAGACAGAAGGTGGAAAGAGTATACTGAAGATTTATACAAAAGAGATAAAAGAATGACAGGGGGACACATGAAATGGTGTCACAGGCCGCATCCGGCCCATGGGCCACAGGTTGAGAATCCCTGTTTTACAACAACACTGTAATGCAATGTAGGTTGAATTTTATTTTTGCTGAAGGTCACTGACAAAATCATAGCTGAGCAAGGATCTGAACACAGTCAAATCCAGACTCAATAAGCCTGCTGTGGACACTGGATTAGTGCATACCTGTCAAGTTATGGATTTGAAAATAAGGGAAATTTTGGCCACACATCTCTCTCTCTCATATAGTGATCAGGCAAACACCCCCCCCCCCCAATTAGTGTGGAGGAGCAAGGGATTAATTCCCCCCTCTCTTTCTCATATAGTGATCAGGCAAACCCCCCCCCAATTAGTGTGGAGGAGCAAGGGATTAATTCCCCCTCTCTTTCTCATATAGTGATCAGGCAACACCCCCCCCCCCCAATTAGTGTGGAGGAGCAAGGGATTAACTCCCCCCTCTCTCTCTCATATAGTGATCAGGCACACACACCCCAATTAGTGTGGAGGAGCAAGGGATTAATTTCCCCCTCTCTCATATAGTGTTCAGGCAACACCCCCCTAATTAGTGTGGAGGAGCAAGGGATTAATTCCCCCCCTCTCATATAGTGATCAGGCAACACACACACACACCCATTAGTGTGGAGGAGCAAGGGATTAATTCCCCCCCTCTCTCTCATATAGTGATCAGGCAACACCCCCCCTCCCACTGATTTGCCCCTGCATATATGAAATACTGTATATCACTCACCTAGAGTAGACTCCTGCTCCTAGCAGCAAAAACGAAGCAGCCTTATGGCAGGAAAGGGAAAGAGAAACTACAGAACACCCACCCCTCTCCACCTTCTCTCTCTCTCCTTCCACAAGCAAAAAGCCTGCCACACAGTGACCTCTGGTGGCCGGGAAAAAATACTGCAGCTTCACCTGTGAGGGATCCGGTCAGGATATTTTTTTAAAAAAAATAAGGGAAAATACGGGGAAATTAATAAAATGGGATGGGGGTGGGAAGAGGGGTAAAAATAAGGGTTTTTTTCAGGAAAAACGGGATAGTTGACAGGTATGGATTAGTGCGAGGCAGAAAATTCATCACAGTAAACAGAAACACATGGGGTGCTAACAGGGATTGCTGAATAGCTGATAGTCCCATTACTTAAGGAAGCAATTCTTATTCCGTGCATATCCAGAGGTGGCCTTCAGGTGTGCAGGCTAGATATTTTCCCCTTTGGAGGAACCAAGGCTTACTTAGCCAAGCTGCATTTTTTGAATTTATAGCCTGCAGTAAGCTAGGTTGGAAATTCTAATATCTTTTTCTCCCCAAGTTTATATAAATGATTTAAGTGCTAACTACAAAAATGATCTACAGGTACTTCCAGTTAGTGTTAAGGTATGTTTCAGTTCCAATTTCTAATTTGATGTCACTTGTGCTAGACAAAAACCAGTGGAATACTATTTGACTTTGAGCCAATGTTATTAAGGGCACTTTAGACTTCAAATGAGCATGGTATAAATAAGAAAAGGGAGAAAAGCAGTAAACTGATCATGGCATGGGATTGCCAAAGGCACTCTTTGCCCTCGGGCCTCATTCATCCTTAGGCTGGCTTTTTATTGGAAATTTTACATTTCATAAAATGGTTAAAAACTACACCTGAAATGGCATTTGAAAGTTTGGGTATGAAAGGCCAATTGGTGTGTTTAAATAAAAAACTGATGTGCACATAAGACTGATGCCAATTAAAGGAGAAGGAAAAAGAGAAGTCTATGAATAGGGATTTGTTTTTCTCTTGTGATATAATCTCTTACAAAGGGCAAGTAAAAATCATAACATAAAAATGAGCTCTCTTTTTGAAATGAACGAATTTGAAAATGAAAGAAAAAAGCTTCATTCTTGTTATTTTAATTGTTACAGCCCCCAAATCCCACCCTTAGTAAATATGAGTGAAGTCACTGAGAGTTATCACAATCAGAAGGGGCTGCAGTGGCTCAGTGGTTAAGAAGTTTGCCTTGTTAACTGGAAGGCTGGCAAGTCAGCAGTTCAAGACACAGGTACTGCATGACAGTTTTAGTGCCCGTCTCTGTCCTAGCTCCTGCCAACCTAACAGTTCGTAAGCAAGAAATTTCAAGTAGATAAATAGGGACCACTTCAGTGAGAAAAGATCTTGGGGACATGAAAGGAGCCTCATTCGGGTGTCCCCTGAGCAGAGTTTCTCCAGAAAAAAATCTTTCAATCCAGAATCATTTCTGACATAACATTATTATTATCATCACAATCAAAGTATTGAAAGAATCCATATAGTCATGTGCATTTTATATTTAACATTATTTCATCCATTTTAAGAAAACAAGGGAAAGGATGCTTGCCCTCACTCAGTCTCCTTACGCTCCTATAGTAAACATTTCTGTGTTAGCAGCAGACATTGGTTAATAATGCTATTTCCTCACAGCTGTCTGGACAGTCCTAGCTTTCCATGTGTACACATGTATGAACATATGAGTGTGCACACATGTGCATGCAAGGGAAGAGAGACTGAGGAAGAAAAATCAGAAGAGAACAAATGGGATTAATTAGATATAAATTAAAAAGGGAAATTTGTAAACAATAAAAAGAATAAAGTGAACCCATTTAAGAAATCTAAGTATTCATGTTCAAAGAATATTTGGCGGGGGAGGGGGGATAATTTAATTGAAAAATGTATTGTGATTTGATGACATTTTGAACCACCCACTTTAATCTTGCTTAATGGAAACTTTCACCTCATGGTTCTGTCCTGCTCTTTGCCTGGTTTCTCAGCAATGCAAGTCTTAAGTTCCGAAGGCAGTGGTGGGCACCAAAAGTATTTAATACCCCACTGTGGGTGTGGTATGGTGGGTGTGGCCAGGGGAAAGCCCTGTGTTGCACCTGAATGATAGGACTACTTTATTTCAAAACTTGGATGGGCGGGGCCAGCCAGAATTTCTGCTACCAGTTTTAGTGAACTGGTGTGAACCTGCTGATGCCCACCATTAGTGCTGAACTGATCTTCTGAATGGTTCAGTGTGTTCCAAAAAGCAACTGAAGGGAAAAACCCCACAATAGATTGAACCAGAACAGCTGCAGTTATTTGGTGTCTCTGCTCAAAGATGTATTGCAACTTTTTGACGACAAAATGTTTTTAAAAGGAGGATGCGAATTGTGCAGTTTTACTCTTCAGTTGTGTCTTATTGATGTTTGTACATTTCGTATCATGATGTGTGTTAATGTTATGTCTTCTTTCAAGACAGGAAGAAGGAAAGGACAAGAGATTGTTTTTGCCATTTCTTTATTTATGCTAACCACAAGCTATATAAACTGGCCTAACAAATGATAGATATTCCAGTTTCCCATCATAATTAGCTAGATATTCTCTTACTTAAACAAGCTCTCATTTTGTTATAGACACAGTATAATAGAACCATTAACATGACCTATCAGAGGGCAGGGATCTTTTATTTATGAGAGCAAGTACAAATGGTAGCTATTTTTAATATGTATTTTTCTTCTTCATACCACATCACATAATGGCTCAGCTCCAAACAGTAATCACACAATGGGTGCCTTTTCTTCTTTCTTGACCTACCACACTGCACATGATTTAATCCATTGTTTTGGATGTTGCTGATGATTTATTGTATGAAAAATGTAAATGATCTGGACGGCAGATGTTTTATATTTTCTGACCATTCATTTTCAGTGGGAATGTAATTAAAATTTATGAAGTGTATCTGCTGAATCGCATTGGCAATTGATGGTCTCATCCAGTCCCTGTCTGTCTGAAGATGATGAGGGATTGTGGACAGTGAGATGTGTTGACAAGGGCAGAAACAGACGTAATGTTACTGTCAGGAGCGAGGATACCTGAAGAAAGGGATTTTTTCCCCTTACTTTTTCCCACAGGAAGGAGATGGCAACTAGAGCTGTCTTTCTTCATGCTAGACAGTGTACAAAGCCCTGTCATTCTCTTGAAAGCTGTCACTCATCACAAGTATAATCTCCATCTCCCCCTCAGCAATAGGCATCTGGAAAGCAAGATATCATTTATGGCATAATATGTCAGGGATATTAATTAAATTCCTGATGGCCACCCAGGAAAGTTAATGAGTTAACATCCCAACTCATAAAGCTACACATTTAACCCTTTAATGGGCTGTTTTGTTCCAAGTGAAAGAAAGAAAGTGTGAGAAAGAAAGGGAAAGATAATATCAGAAACCTAAAGAGAAAAAACATATCTGAAAGGAATTCCAGTTACTCAGAAGAGCTCTTGCTTGTACCATGTCCAGAAGTGACCAACAGAAAGGCTTTAGTAAGACCCTTATGAATAACACATGTTGGCAATGGTGATAGTTTTGAAGGCCCAATCCAGAGAAATATTTACAAGTGGCCCTCATGTTCAAAAGACAGAAATTTGGATCATCCCTAGATTCAGTGCATCAAGAATCAAATTTTAATACAGGCCTTACGTCTCTTGTTTTTAAAAGTTGTATTGCTTCTTGCAACAAATCAAATCTCAACAATGACAGTAGCTTTCAGATCTTGCATTGACACATGGCCAAGAAAGTAAATACTGTACTAACGTTGTGGTCAGATAGGCAACAAACTCCAGGAAGAGTCAAACAACAGAGAGAGGATAGGATACGAGAGTGGAAAAGTTGAAGGTAGCATCCGGGTGCTTTCTTTTTTCTCATTCTGTACACAACACAGAAATGAACCAATAGAAAATGAAAATCTAACTCTTTTCTTTCCTGCAATAGTATCAGTTAAATACATCCCTTCTGTACCCTTCTGCATGCAACAGATTACTATCTTTTCCCCAGGAATTGCTGTGGCCTAGCTAACTGTCAAAGGTATGGGTTTTTCCCCATTCTAGAAAGGATTGTAGTCAGCAGGCTGTTCTAAAGTGCAGAAAGGCACTTCGTATATGAAGGGGAAGGATAGCCATGATAATCTGTTTCACCAGAATAGCAAGGAGTCTTCGAAGACCAACAAATTGTATTTGGTATAAATATTTCTGTTACATCAAAAACAGCAGGCTGGAGGCTATATAAATTATGCCAAATAAAATTTCTTTACTTCCTACATTGCCACAGAACCTTTGGTTATATGGAAAGGGGTAAATAATGAGGCTGCATGTCTTCCTTATCAAGTAATTCAAAATTTCTCTTCCACTGAATAGCATTGCTGCTGCCCAAAGAAGTTGGTGGACAGAAAGCTTCAGAACATCAAAATGTTGGTCTTCTAAGCCATTTTTTATTAGGTGTCCTGATGAGAGAGTTGCCTACATGTCTTATTGACTGCCAGGAATTCATGAACTCCTGACTCCACATAACTAATTGTTTTTTTTTCAGAGATAAAACAATTTCATGTAGCAGCCTTCATTGCAAGTTCCTACAAGCTTTGCCCATCTGCTACCTTTGAGCCAACTTGTGTGGTAGCAAATATTTAGGTGAAGGAGATGTCAGCCAGGTTAAATTTGAGGTGCTCTTCTCCATTTGCCAGCCACTGGGTGTTGTGATAGTTATAACAGTAGCAACTGTTTATAGCAAGATCATGTCAGAAGGAAAGCCCAAGAACGGGCTGATTCACACTAATGCTAAACCACAATTCATCCCTTGATGCAGAAGCCTGAAGGAGTCAATAAGAAGCCGCCAGGGCTCATGGCCAAGATGAGGACTTTGACAGATTTTATCTTCTCTTTGCACAATGATTGCCATTTTCTACAAGCTTGGCTTAAAACAAACCTTGCTTAGTTGAGCACATGGTTTAAATTTGGACTTTTAGACCATAGCAATAAACAAGGTTTATGGAAAGTAGGCCTAAACACTGCTGCAGTCCTCCTATCCACATAAGAGGAAGAGAAATGAAAATCAAAGCTTATTGACCCTTGTGTATTTCTGGCTCAATCTTGATTTACTATTAAATAAACTTAGCTAAGTATGACTGAGAAATAGTGCCAGTGAAGAGCAGACTGCAGTGACTCAAGTGGTTAAGACACTGACTGGGAGGCAGAAGGTCAGCAGTTCAATGCATGACTGAATGAGTGCCTGTCTCTGTCCCAGCTCCTGCCAACCTAGCAGTATGAAAGCAAGAAATTGCAAGTAGATAAATAGGTACCACTTTGGTGGGAAGGTAAACAGTGTTCTGTGCACTTTGGTGTCTAGGCATGCCTGCTACATGTCCATGGAAATGTCTTCAAATGCAGACAGCACTAGCTCTTTGGCTATAAACAGAGATGAGCACTGAACCCTAGAGTCGGATATGACTGGCTTTTGAGCAAGGGTGACCTTTACCTTTACCTTTGAGCAGTAGCGATTGTCATGTTGCATGTTGTGTTATTCATTTGAAAGGAAAATGCTAAAAAAATGTATTCATGCCAACATCACTACAGACCATAAATTGCATTAATTCGTTTGTTAAAAATTACTGAATACAAATTTCCTCCTGATCTCTACACGTAGATCATGAATGTAATAATACTCTCCCACTTGTGATCACAGGAACTCATACTTAGAGGCACAGTACTTTAAATATATGGGAGGATGAATATCATTATCGTGACTAGGAATCATGGACAGTCTTCTCCACCATGCATTGGTTTAATACCATTCTAAAGTCCTGCAAGTTACATCATGTGCAAATACATTCTATACATCCAAGTGAAGAAGTGCTTCATTTTTGGCTATGCTGAATCTTCCACTTTTTGTGATTAATTGTTTCAAAAAAGTTCATGGTTAAGTCTCAGTTTAGGGTCATTATAACATCAAGATGGGTTCTCATGGAAACTGTGATCCACTTCTCATTGTAATAAGGAGAGAATACAATACGGCAGCAGAATGTTATAAGAGTCCCCCCCCCCCCTAAAACTGGTTTGGCATGAGCCCTTGAGTTTAACCCATAGAGTTCCCCATGGAGAAGAGATCAGTTCATATGTACTCTGTACCCAGGCCAGCATATCGCCACATGCTATAATGCTAGACTGTGGAAAGCATCAAAGGAAGAACTGTAATTGGACCAATACCATTACATTAAATTGCCTTAGGCTGCAAACATTAGATAAATCCAAAGAAGCTCTACTGATCACCCTACAATTGTTAGTCTGAAAATTTCAGAGGGTCAAAATGGTCCATCAAGGAGAGTGTGGCCAATGAATAAGTCACATTAAATTCATTTTATCCTTCAAGTGAAGAGAAAGAGAAGGAGAAGGAAGAGGTGCCCCCAACTCAATAATTAATCTCCAGCGTTTCAGTTTTCCTCTATTGACTTTTCATTAAACTTAGCCAGGATTGTGGGCCTGTCATTCGGGGAACTTTTCCATAAAGAAAAAAGGAACCTGCTCCCCGCATGGATTTTCCCAAGTTTCTCAGGGTCTAGCCACAATACATGCTTGGCATCCATGACAAGGTTGTCAAAAATAATAGCTAAGAAATTCACTGTCTGTCATTCTAAAATAATTATATATGGGGCTTTACTTATACCCTAGATGGATTATATATTTCATTGAGAATATATATGCAACCTTTAACAAAAAAAAAAGTAATTCATTGAAGCCGTCACTGAGATTAGCAGCCAAATGAGGATGACAGCGAAAGAAGAGCATCTGTTGATGTGCATGTTAGCCATGCTCAGGTTAGGGGGCTTGTCATTCAAAAACCCATTAATTGCAAACTCTATTTATGTTTTATTAGCCCTTTTATCAGAAACTAATCACTCACTTGCATATAAAATTCTGGCTCCCAATGCACTATGGAAACTGCAACTCAGATAGGAGTGGGGTATGTGATATTCTTGCTCATCTCCTCAAAACCAGAATAAGGATACCATTTGCATCATAGTTGTGCACGCATGCACACACACACTCTCATACACACAGGTGTGATCTTTTACAAAAAATATTTAACAGCCACCACTGGTCAACAGTAATGAAAGAAAAAGCATACTTACTGGCTCTTAGTGGGGTTCTTCAGGTGCACAGCTGGAATAGCAATGCAAAACAGGATGTTCTTGTTCAGTAAATATCATTTTTATTCACTCATTAATTAAGTTGTTTAATTGCTGCTGTCAAAGGACTCAAGTTTGTGACTTAAGTTGCTGTACAGTTTTGACAGTTGCTGAAAAAAGAAAAGGATAGTATTTCTAGGTTGGTCCAGCTCTTTAAAATATGTGGGGCCATGCATCTGGAGATCATAATAACTAACACTTCACATGTGGGTGGGTTTGCATGTATACCATGGTGAATTAATTAATTAATTCACAGGAATTATAGCCTACTCGATAATAGAAGTTTCTCAGGGCAGCTTAAACATAAATTACCTTAAGTTTAAAATTCAGTGAACATAATATTAAAACTAAAATATGTTGTAGCACAAAGCTTCGAGAAATGGAGAATAAACAGTAAATTGAAACAGGTTTAACAGGTTTAAAAGGCCTGGGGAAATTAAAATGGGGTGTGGGTGGGTGGGGACTAACCACATGACTTAAAATAATATTATGATCAATCAAGACAATTCTGACTCATGGAGACTCTTTCTAGGGCAGTGGTGGAGAATCTATGCGCCTCTGGCACCTCTGTCAGCATGCAGAGAGTTGCACCAGCACAGAGTTCACCCCACCCCTCTGCTCAGCAGCCCAATGGGATCACTTCCTCCCTCCCTCAGCACAGAGTTCACCCCACCCCTCTCTTTGGGCACTCAGTCTCTAAAAGGTTCCCCATCACTGTTTTAGGATTTTCTAAAGCAAAGCAATCACACTTATATACCACTCCATAGTGCTTACTGCACTCTCTGGGCAGTTCACAAGTTAATTAGCATTTCCCCCCAGCATGCTGGGTACTCATTTTACCTACCTCGGAAGGATGGAAACCTGAGAATAAACAGAACTGGTTTACCACTCCCTTCTTCTGCAGGCACCCAGCGACTGTGCAGCTTGCCCATAACTGCGCAACCTGGTTCTCCTCCCAGAAAGCACAGTGGAGAATCAAACTCCCAACTCCCAGCTCTGCAGTCAGATACCTAAACCACTGGTCTATGTAGCCAGCTGGGAAAATAAAACACTTCGGTGACAGGGAAGCCATAACCTACCATATCAGTATTACAACTAGTGAAAAGTCCTTTTCCAATAGTCATCATCCCAGAAGAAGAATGAAGCTCATAAGGGCAGCAATGGAAGAACTAGAGAAGAGTGTCAAGAGTAAGGATGTGTCGCTGGAGACCAAAACCAAAATCATCAACACTATTGTATTCCCAATCACCATATAGAGGTATGCCCCCACTAGTTGAGAGCCTTGTCAGGCCATGGGGACTTGAGCAGTCTAACTAGGTGGTGATGCCCATCCATTGTCAATGATATTTGGCCAAGCCCAGGACTAAAAGTGTCCTCCATCGAAACCCTTGGGCAAGGTGTAATCGGAGGGCACATGTCATGGTCTGCCTAGCCATTGGGTGATGTGATATCTAAATTGCTAAAAAAAAAAACATGCAAATGGACTTGATTTCTCAAGTCCATTTGCATGCATGGAAGTCATTGTGGAGATGTCTACTAATGTGCAGACTCCTCGCTGAGTAATGACTCCTAGCTTTCCAAGGTATATACAGGTATGAAAGCTGGATTGGTAAAGAAGTTTCCTAGAACACATCAAGCTTGAACTATCTGTGGGGGCAAAAATGATGAAACTGAGGCTGTCCTATTTTGGGCATATCATGAGAAGGCAAGACTCTCTGGAAAAGACAATGATGCTAGGAAATGAAGAAGACAGCAGGAAATAAGGAAGGCAAAGTGTGAGATGGATTGTGCCCATGAGGGAAGCCACAGACTATAACTTGCAGATGTTAAGCAGGGTTGTTGAGGACAGGGCATTTTGGAAATCTCTCATTCATAGGATTGTCATAGGTCAGCTATGACTTGACAGCATATAGCAACAAGAAAAAGTACCAAGTGTTGCAATCTAGCCTCACAAAAATAAATGTATAATTTCCAGATCATTTAATAGCAATTAGAAACTTGCCTGGATAAAACAAAATACCCAAGAGATGTTATGTTTTAGGTTGTAGGACCTGGCTGTAACTTTATCGCAACACAGCCATATTTTCACTTCTCAGTACTTAATGCTTCTCTCATACTAGCCATTTTCTTCACTTCCTCCACCTCCTAGTGAGTTATTTGTCAACCAAGACTGGACAAATATTCCAAGTACAACCACAGGATAAATCCTATCATGAAGGTGGCAAGGTTGCTGTTGTTGTTAACCTTTCCTAGCCAACTCTTTTATGGTATCTGCTTTTAAAAGGTATGCACTGCTGCTCTATTGCCATGGTTCCTTCTCTCAATGCTAGGCTGCACTGCCAATTTTAAGACTCTCTTGCTCTAGAAACAGTTTTATTTGTCTATCTTCTTGTACTCCAGCAGCTTTAGAGAGAAATCATATTCCTAAAAGAAAGAAACAGGAGGTAAAGGCCAAGAATTTATCATGAAATAGAGAAGCCATTCAGATGCTTCTTGAATTTGTACATGTAATTTAAGTGTCTATTTATAGAAGTCTGCAAGATTTGTGATCATTCTGTCTGTCTTTCCCCTTGTCTCACCCTCTCCCTGTGCATATGTGTGTATCCTGAAAGAAGGCAGAAGATCAGTTTATGAAACCTCTCAGCTGTTATTTCATTGGTGTAATTGATGTTCCATGCCCTGTGTATTATCATATCTGCCATTATTCTGTGAAAATCATTTTTATGCAAACTACTTCCCCTCTCTTAATCTAACTTCCCCACAAGGGCCTGGAAATGGAAATGGACACAGGCCCTGTCAGTCAACACAATTATAAATATTCCCACCCTCCCACCCACCCCAAGAAGGATTATTTTAAGCTCTTTGAGGAATACATCTTTTCAGTACACTGTGCTGATGAATGGCCAAGACTTTGAGCATATTGTGTATGTAGGTTGAAGCATTATGTGCACGATAGGATGATCAGATGTTCTTAACGTCTTGAAAAAAAAGATATCTGTAGAACTCTAAACTCCTTATTGCTTAATGTCACAGTGATTAAGATGGAACCCCTTTTTTAAAAAAAAAAGTGGGTTGACTTCAGATTCCCATGTTCTGGGAGATGTCAGCAGATTGTTCAGCACTGTAATTACTTTTCATATTATCATAACACCATTAATTACAAAGATGCTTTGGAGTGTATTTGGCACTGGTTGCTCCCACTGCCAAATTTTACAAGACCCAAATCATTATACCACACTGCCACTCTCTAGTTATCATCTACATTAAGCCGCTGGGTGAGATCATCCATGCCCATGTGGTGTGGTACCACCAGTATACTGATGACACTCAGTTGTACATCTCGGCCCGTGGGGACCCCAGCGTTGCTGTCAAAATCCTATCTGGTTGTCTGGAGGCTGTAGGGGTCTGGATGGGGGCTAATGGGTTACAACTGAATCCCAGCAAGACTGAGTGGCTGTGGGTTCAGGGTCCTGCACTAGTCCGGGAGCTAACATCCTTGGTCTTGGATGGGGCTACTCTGCCCCAGACAGATCCAGTGTGCAACTTGGGGGTCCTGCTGGATTCACAACTGCTGCTAGAAGAGCAGGTGGCGGTCATGGCCAGGAGGGCCTTTGCACAACTCCATGTGATATGCCAGTTGCACCCGCTCCTGGATAGGGACTCCTTGCTTACGGTCACACATGCTCTCGTCACCTCCAGACTTGACTATTGCAATACACTCTACATGGGACTGCCCTTGCTGACCATTCGGAGGCTGCAGCTGGTCCAGAATGTGGCGGTCCGGGTAGTGATGGGACGTGGGCATTATGCCCATGCCTCGCCCCTGCTCCGGGAGCTGCACTGGTTACCAGTTTGCTTCCAAGTGCAATTCAAGGTGCTTGTTATGACCTTTAAAGACCTATATGGTAGTGGGCCAGAATATGTAAGAGACTGCATTGCCCTAAGAACATCTGTCCGTCCAACCAGAGTGTACCGGAGGAACAAGAAAAAGGGCCTTTTCTGTGTCCGCACCGGCCCTTTGGAACCTCCTGCCAGTAGAGCTATGGCTGCAGTCGGAGCTGCTGCCATTCAGGAAAGGACTTAAGATCTGGCTGGCGGGGCAGGTGTGGGACCCTGAGGGCAGTGTGTCTCCTGCCCGTTGGCACCTTCTCTCTCCTGCATGGGGTGGGTGGGGTTTTAATGGGGGTGGGGATTTTAACAGTTTTTATTATGTGGGGTTTTAAATTATGTAAGCCACCCTGAGTCGGGCTTACCTGAGTGGGTGGCGAACAGCTGAAAAATTAAATTAAATTACATTATTCTGCATGTGTTAGTCACAGCTGTCTGGACAATCCTAGCTTTCTGTGTTCACATGTGTGCAAGGAGCAGTGACTAAAAGAGAGGAGGCAGAAAAGAGCAAAAGGGGAAAATAAAATACAAGTTAAAATTTGTCATAAGGGAAACTTTGTCTATTCTTCTTCTTCTTCTTTCGTGTCCCAATCAACCCCTGATGCCAAAATGAAGCCACTTTCTTTGCTTTGTCATTGCCCAAACCCAAGTCCTCATCCGTGCATGTCTCTGGCAGCAATTGGCTGACCAGCAAATGATCCGGATTCTGTCTCTTTCAACATTCACACCATGTGTTGTTGCCTATTAAATTCTTACTATATCAGCTTTGTCTATTAAATTCTTACTATATCAGCATCATAGGTACAATCAAACATGGACTATATGAACAGTTGATATAGTTTGTACAGTTCTTTAGGAAGTCGGTTGGTGGGGTTTTTTTGTGTGTGTGTTGGCATTAGTTACAAAGTGGTATCAATAGGGTTAGGAATTCTGTTTGTAAGGTCAGGATAGAAATGAAAGGGAGGAGGGTAAAGAGACATTTTGCCCCACTGAAGCCAGGAACACACTTTAATGCGTGCCTGAGTTGAAGACAAGGTCACAAGGTGAAACTGAGTTCAACCGTAAACCGTAAGATGACTGATGACTCTCTGGGAGGCAGAGGAGATGGGATGGAGAGAAGGATGTCTAGACTCAGGAAAAAGTCACTGGAGGTTCATCCTGACTGTGAGAAATTCCTCTCATCCCAGTGATGAATTGACCCATGGCCCTGAGCCGGGACTGGCAGTTTGCGCTCACTTGTCTCCTGCAGATTTGATATAGGTTCTTAACAGATGTGAGCTGACAAACTTCTGCATTTGCCAAACCAGCAGCCACCTTGTGTCCTGTTCAGATACTCCAGACACTCAATGCAGTAATGATGGACAGCAGAGAATATTTCCACTGTATTTTTCTCCCAGGGCATTGGGCAAAAAAATGACATTTTAATTCAAGAGTTGCTGCGTGTTTCATGTAGATATGTGTAGATATCCAACACTTATTTATGCTTTTATTATATTATTGTTCTGCTGTCTTTTAGGGTCAAGATCTCCCAAGGCTGCTTACTAAAATTATAAATAGGACTGACAACATTGTAATAAAGCTGTGTACAATAAAAAGCAGCCTGTAAAATCCATTTAAACATAAAGAACCAGCAAAATAAATGAAAACGTTTGGCGGGACTGTAAAGTTTTTTTTAGGATCCACTTAAACATTGTAAAACTGGGTGGCAAATCAAGTTTTGGAGAGAGGAGGAATCTAAAAGTAAAAGGCATTTCAGTTTCTTTGACTAAGAGTAATAGAGAACAGGAGAATGTCTACTGGAAATGCTAATTGCAACTTAATCAAGTCTAAATCAGGAAACTCCCAAAATTCTTACTTCAGTCCATGGGAAATCAACAGGCATACCCATAAGAGCATCTGCCCATAATTGTCCCTTAAATTATATTTTTCCAGGAAAAGGTGAAATGAAGATGGAAATAACTGTGAAATCAAAATTTCTCAGAGTGTTAATTTTAGCAGCAGTGTGATTTTTTTGACTGATGGCAAAGATGCTTTGAAATTTAAGAAAAAAATTAGTTTGTTTCACACTTTTAAAAAAAGAGAGACAAAATTAGAGAGATGCATCTAAGATGATTATTTCCCCTCCCTGAAGAGCCATGATGGATCAAAGCAAGAAAGGAAGTAACTCAGAACTGACATATCTTTAAAAATTTCATGATTGTCTGTATTTGATGTGACACGTCACCAGACTGTATGTCAAATCTGGGGGAAAAAATCTTATAAAAACATCACGATTCAGAGTATGATTAACTGCATTTGTGATGGGTGGGACTGCAGGATTATGAACAATTCCCAGTTATTTAGGAAAAAAGTATCCTTATAGTTAATTAATCTCTATGGGGTTTTTTAAATAAAAAAACAACTCCTAAATATAAAAAATAGAGCTGGCTGGTACCCTACTGATGACTTTTTAGCACCAGAGGACAGGTTCTGAAAGAATGAATGGATACATAATCATCATTTAAGTGAAAATCGCTTTTTACCATTTTCCTCACAGCATCTAGGCATCAGGAGACACAAATATTAATGACTCAAATTGCCTAGAATTAACAAGTGTATCAGAATCAGCAGAAGGTATGATGGACACAACAAATCCAGTCCTTTTACTTTTAAAAAGTTCATGTCATAAAACTGTTAATATTAAAGTACAGTAGAACCCCATATAATGACTGCCTCTTACAGCAATTAAATCGTACAACAATGAGGATTTGAAAAAACATTGTGCCCCTTATAACAACTAAAATTGTTCTACGATGCAATGCATCTCTATGGAAAAAATGGTACAACAAATTTTGAGTATGTTTTGAAATTTGAAGTATGTTTTGATACTAAGCAGTATATACAATGTACTGTTCTATTATTTTCTCCTATGTGAATTAATATTGTCTATTGCAAGGGTGGGGAACTTTGCCCTGAAAAATGGATCCTTCTTTTTACTTACCTGGACCCTTCAAAACAGTTCTCAAAGAGAAGGCTGCCTAGCATTGGGGAATCTTCCACCTGAAGAGGAGAAAGCTTTTGAAAGCAAACTTAGGTTGGCTGTCAGTCAAGCAGCTTCACAAGCTCTTGTCAAAGAAATGTGCATTGCCATCTACTTCATGCTTTGAAGTGTATGCTTGTGAGATAACACTTATGTGTGGAAAAAAAGGCAGGCTATAAATTGTTTCAATTTAATAGTTCATCCTCTGCTTTTGAAGATGACCATTTCCATTAAATTTACCCTTTTGGGGGGAAGAAGGAAAATAAATATGTGGTTTGGTTGAGCAGCAGCTGCATCTTGATGAACATGTGGATGACTAATTAGCTCAACATGAGCTAGAAGATAAGAACACAGTAAGGATAGGTTGGCTGATCTTAGCTTGTTGAGAAGTTATATTCATGCTTTCTCACTTTTCTATTCTTTTGTGCATCCTCATTCTTTTTATCTTTAGCCCTTGTTTGACAGCATTTTGCCAGGCACTTTGGTTTATTATAATAATAATAATAATAATAATAATAATAATAATAATAATAATAATAATAATAATAATAATAATAATAATAATAATAATAATAATAATAATAATAATAATAATAATAATAATAATAATAATAATAATAATAATAATAATAATGGGAACACGGTCCCCGCCTGCTGGCTTATGTAAACAACTAAGAACTCTCTCTTCTTCTTTTTATAGTGGGTGGAATGGGTGGGTGGGATATGGGTCTTTTAAAGTGGGTGGGATATGGGTCCTTTAAAGTGTTTTTATGTGTTTTTAGAACTTGTTGTAATGCCGCCCTGAGTCGGGTTCTGCCTGAGTGGGCGGCATATATAAATATGACTATTAAATTAAAATTAAATTAAATCATCATCATCATCATCATTTTGTGTCAGAAATTATTCTGGGTTGAAAGGATTTTTGCGGAAGAAACTCTGCTCAGGGAACACCCAAATGAGGCTCCTTTCATGTCCCCAAGAGCTGTGACAGTGACAGGTGCTCAATCCGTCATGTAGTACATGGGCCTTGAACTCCTGATTTGCCAGCCTACCAGCTAATAAGGCTAGCTTCTTAACCACTGAGCCACCACAGCCACAGCCTTGGTTTTGAATAAGAACTTTCCATTGACACAGTCAATATTAAAATTGTTCAGTGTTGTGTTCAATGTATCTTTGAATAGTTTCTTTTGTCCACTATACAATTGAGCATCTCAAGAAGCTCTCCATAAATTATACATTTGGAGATACAGACATCCAGCATTCTAATACTATTACCAGCCTATAGTCATCATTCCACGATTGTAAAAATGCTTGTCATCTGTGTTTTCTCCAAGACTTCAGTGTCAGAGGCTTTAAACTACTGCCATTTGATGATGAGAATCCTCCAAAGACAGGTAAAATGAAAATGATTGAGCTTTCTTGCATGGTGTTGATAGATAGTCCATGTCTTTGCTACATAAACTAGAAAGGATAGAACAACAGCTTTATACATCTTCAGCTTAACAGAAAGATTGATTCCATGTCAATCCCTCACAAAGAATTGAAGTCTTCCAAAGACAGTGCTGGGTTTAGAGATTCATGAGTTCACTTCATTTTCAATTTGAATGCAACAGGAGACAGTCTTGCCGAGATACACAGATTGATCTAATCCAGTAACAGGGTACTCATATAGCTTCAAAATTGGTTCCTTGTAAGGTACATACAAAGCAAGTTGGTACCACTGCCATATCAGTATTGACCTTCAGGCCAACGTTATTACAGCCAGAAGATAACAGAGGAAGTCTTTGTATATCCAGAAATGGGGTGGCATTAAGAGTGCAGTTACTGACATATAAAAGCTCACACACTGTGAAAATGAGATTTTAGTTACAGCCTGCATATGCTGTAGATTGTACAGTTACCCATCAGAGAAAGGCAGCTTATAAAACATATAAATTAATAAAATAGCTGATTAAATAAAATTCTATACAACAGCCAACAAAGAGGTATACAGTCCTTAGAATCAGTCCAAGAATATTCTTGTATAAGGACTTGCCTTTTGTATCAATACAGCTTTGATTTTAAAAATCTTTTTTCTCTGAAAAATTGATCCTAGTTGAAGGGCATATTATACTCATATAATTTTGATTATTTTGCTGTCAATTCTATCTGTTTATCCTTCTTCTGAGGGTGCCCTGGGACTGTGCAACTTGCCCAAGGCTACACAGGTTGGTTCTGTCAATATATGTATTATAGTGAGGCAATGAGCAGAGATAATAAGGTCAGGCTAAGGTCAGTTAACAAGGAACAGGTGCAAGCAATCATCTAGCTCTGTTCTGTTGTGATTGACAGTTAATAAGATACATTGTAACCTTAAGTGTTTTGCTTCCTGTATAAATAGAAGTTGCTTGCAAAGCCTATTTTGTAAGGCTTGCAGAGCAGAAGCACAGACTGCACGGAAGCTGCAAAACAGAACAGAACAGAGCAGAGCAGAGCTGAATAAGATAAGATAAATCTAAGATAGATAAATCTTTATTGTCATGTTTATTTACTGAATGTAATGTTTATTTACTTGGAGTGTAAATGTTAATATACCAGTTTGATTTAACCAAGCCTGGTTTATAGTCTTCTTTCTTGGACTCATCACAACTCAGACTGCTACAACACTCACTCAAAAACTAACAGGTTCTTCTTTCAGGAGGCACAGCAGGGAATCAAACTTTCAAATTCTGGCTCTACAGGCAGATGCCTAAACCACAATGGTGTTGTGGTTTATATTTAGATTAAATCAATCCATTAATCCATTTCTACGTGTTGATGTGCTAAGTATTTAAGGATACATTTATTTTAAAAAGTGATCTGATGTTCCTCATAAAAACAGGTTTACTGAGAGTAAATCCTATTAAATGCTCTAGAAACTCTTATGTTCAGTGTATATATAAGTGTATTTTCTAGGGCCAAAGCATCATGTTGTAAAGGCCTTTGCAAGCCTGTAATACGGAGTGCTCAAACTACAGCCTGTGGGCTGGATCCAACCTACTGGGTTGTAGTTTGGGCATCCCTGGTTTAAGCAGGTAAAATTGCAGCCTAAAAAATTATATCTCATCCTGTTGCAAAACAGATTGCAAGGCGTGTTTTACTTCTGCTTCCGGTGGGAGGAACCACATGACCAGCCTGCTGAACCACGTGACTGGCTCACGGCTTGAAAATTTTGGGCACCCCTGCTGTAATATGATTCTCTTTCCATACATAAACTACAGTCTCATTTCATACATACTATCTTATGACCCATAAAAAGAACGATTCCCATTACTTGGTCACTTCTTGAAAAAGATACTTTTTGGGATGATAACACTAAGAATACCCCACCCAACAAGGAGAGTGTCCATGTGGGAAAGATCATTTCAGTTTTAACTGTAATTTCTGCAATCCTGAAAATGATTCCTGAACCCTCAGAGGATGCCCACCTCTATAGAAATAATATCAGATGGGGAAGAAAGTTACACTGCCATTCATGTTCAGATACATATGGGACTAAGACAACACTAAGCAGCACTCCACCCTTCAGAAGAAAGTGAAAAGGTTTTCAGCATAGTAAAAGGGTGGGCAGAGGAAATTGCTCAAAATTGATATTAGAATCAAAATCCTAATACAATCTGTGCAGAACTTGGAAAGCATGGCAGTACAAAGGCCCCATCTGGAAGAGTCCCAAGATGGCCTTATGGAATGATAAGCAAAGTTATGTCCATTGATTTTTGGAATGATACATGAGCAAGTGTTAAAAATGGCACACATAGTCAATAGCATAGAACACGCCATACCTGATTAACACAAAATCTTGACACAAGTTCCCTTTAAATGTATAATAGATTTAATATATTGACCTATACTTAATCTGAGACATAATATGCACAGTTTATGCATATGAAAAGTTATCTGCAGAAACAGACATTTAAATAAAACAGTACAGAGATTTCTCTCTCTTAACCCATCATACCTCTGCCTACTTGTTGGTATTCTTTAATACATAATTCCTCTATGGTATTGTTTTTCTTTCATCTCTATATTTAAAAAAATTCATGTTATTATTGAGCTAGCCAAATCACTATCAATATGATTTGATGGCACATAAATAATGCAACTTTGCATGTTGTCTCCTGCTTATATTAAGGAGGAAGATTGTTGTTACACACACACACACACACACACACACACACACACACACACACACACACACACACACACACACACACACACACACACATGTTGTATTACAGCCTCACATTAAACTGATAATTTCTAAGGGTCATCACTGTAATATATGGTGGAAGACAGTTACTGTGATGCTTCTGTCAGCAAAAACCTTGCTTTCAAATGCATGTTCACAGCATGGCATAACATAAATCAGAATAGGTTTCTAGTCAACTGTATATCTTGTGACTTTAAATATTTTTATAATCATGGGTGCAATACAGGGCACTAGGGGTATTTTATAAGTTGTGCTGGAACAAACTTAACAACAATGGGGATCAATTTTTTGGATTTCCTATCAGATTTTTGCATTTAGAGGTTATTATCAGTGTGAGTTAAATCAAGTCCTAAGCAACCATTAGAAGTGACAAAATAGTGTCATTTTAAGCTGGGCTGAAAATTGCCACATATTCATTTCCCAGAAAAGAAGTAGGCTTTCTGTTAGAAAGGTTTCTTAAATTTGGGGTGGATGTCATCATGTAATCATTGCAAGGTGACACAGATTCATGACCATTTTAAAAAAAACTCATAAGAAAGCAGCAAAGCTTGATACAAATGGTTGGGGAAGCTGCTTGACCACTTTGGTCAAGATTGTCCCCAACTCATGAAAATACTTACTCATATAAGTGGAAAATCCTACTATGCAGTCTAAGAAAATTTGCAAGTTTAAGTCCATCTCTCAAAGGGAAATAAAGAACCCCTGCCACAATTCATTGGTGCTCACATACTCTCACCAAGCTAGTGCAAGTGTTGCCACACACACCCCTCCCAAAAATCACAATCAGGGCTCTTTAGGACTTTTCAAGGAACAGACTGAAATTTAGGACTTAGATTATGTTACAGTAAGGCTTGGACCATAATGTTGTTCCCTTCGAGGCATACTCAAGGAGAAATGCTGCCAGGCTTCTACTTTCTATTTCAGGTCTTCTAGCCCTTTGATGAGCATCCATGTTTTGTTTTGTTTTAAAAACTAAAAAACAGCAAAAAGAAAACCAGTGTTTTCTGCCAGTGTTGTGCATACCTGTCAAGCCGTGGTTTTCAAAATCTGGGAGCTAGGCATGCATGCGCAGTACGTTTCCAGGTGCCAGGCAGGAAAGGGGTTACTGCGCATGTGCGGCCGTCAGACGCAGTGGTGCACATGTGCAGTAACCCAGTAACCCCTGCGCACATGCACAGTAACCCCTTTCCTGTGTTTCATTTCTTTAACTATTCTGAATATCTAAGAAACACCTAAATGCAGGCGAGCCCTAAGAAGCATTCTCAAGGCATACAGTACATTTGCCAGCATCTTCTTCACCCTGCTTCAACTTCAACAAAGATTGGGCACTTTATCAGTGGAAGATTGCTAAACCCAACAAAGGTTTGTGTGTATGAAGTACAATTTTATTTATACAATGCTTTTTGCCAAGATCAGAATACCAAATGTAAAATGATAATGCATAGCATATTCACTATGTACTGTTATAAGAAGACAAATGGTATACATATGTGGTGATAGTCTGATCCTGCTAAATGGATGCTGCGTGGACTTCCATTGAGTAGTCTTAACTACAATCTTCAGTAAGAATCAGGACAGATATTTGAGATTAGTGTTAATAAAACTCTCTTTTTGAAGGTTAGTTCAATATGGTCTCTGCTCCATAATATGTTCAGTTTGCTTCAGACTCTGAGCAGGATTATGTACTTCTTGTTTGCTGAAGGGCAAGCACTTAAGGGAGGAAGAACAGTTTACAAATTGCAAAAACAGGTAATTGGCTGTAATAAAGAGCCAGGGCATTGCCCATAAATACAGCTTTTTAGAGAGGAGGCCCTGAGTTTCATAGACTCTGCAACTCATCAGCACCTTTCAACACAGGTCCCATACAGTATTCCTTGTTTGCTACAAAGCTGTTTCCTAAGGTCCAGATGATGTTTTAAGTGGAATAACATGACTCAAAGTAGCTGTGCCAGATGTGACATCCTCAGTTATAGTCTCAAATAGACTGCAAATGAAGAATGCATGCTCCATTAATTTCCACTGGAGTGAATAATGCATTACTACTTTGCCATTCCCTTAGTTTTCTTAAGGAACTCTCTCTCATGCCTTGCTTTGTTTTCTTTTGTTCTGAAAGTCCTGTATTGCACATTGGTTCACTGTTTGCATTCTGTCTTTCACATGAAGATAGACATACACAAATATTTTTATTTATTTATTTATAACTCAAATTTCTATGCCGCCCAATCAGGCGAACCCAACTCAGGGCAGCTCACAACAGGATTAAAACATACATATTAAAAACAATTTAAACCCCAACATACCCCCACACACACCTATTACAAACTAACCACATTAAAACTGCCTGCATTAAAAAGATGGGGAGGCTTCATTTTATAAGCCAACAAGTGGGGGCCACTCTTCCATCTGGGCCCCACACCTGCCCCGCCAACCAGGTTTTTAATTCTTTTCTGAAAGGCAGCAGCTCCGTCTCCTCCTGCAACTCTACTGGCAGGAGGTTCCACAAGGCCGGTGCAGACACGGAAAAGGCCCTCCTTCATGTGCCAGAGATGCGAGCCCCTCTGGCAGATGGAACAATTAGAGAGCCCCTCCGGTCCATACCTGTCAACCTGCGGCTCCGGAAAAACAGGACCTGCGCACATCGCTTGTGCGCAGGTCGCATTCCACGCATGCGTGGAAAGGTTTTACCCCTTCCACACATGCGCGGAAGCGCTACGCCGCTTGCGCAGCCCTTATGCAAGCGATGTAACACTTGCGCATGCGTGGAAGGGGTAAAACCCTTCCATGCGTGCACGGAAAGCGTTTCCCCCACTGCCAAATTACGGGGTTTTGGCAGCGGGGGCCGGGTTATGACATCAATCGATGTCAATTTACGGGGTAATCCCGGCCAAATCGGGAAGGTTGACAGGTATGCTGCGGTCTGCTCTGGTTGGATGGACAGACACTCTTGGGACGATGCAGTCTCTTAGGTATCCTGGCCCACTACCATATAGGAACGATCAAGAAAACACTTACAAATTCCTCTTCTATTGGGCATTATATAGCTTTTTTTCTCCTCCTGGTGAATAAGCCCACAGTTCTTAGGAAATATGAAGAACAGGTTTGATTCATAAATCTACCACTATAATTGCTTTTAAAATGCTGAAACCGCTTTCAGATGCTGTCATCCATTTTGTAGATGGTGGTGGCCTCCTTTTCTTAGTGCCATTAGTAAATCAACATTCTTTTTCCTCTCAGCTCAATACATTTATAAAGAACTGGTTGTGTGTGTGGTCTTCCTCACGTATGTTTTGACAGATTAATAATATTAATCTGGAAATGACTGAGAATATTGCTTAAAGTGTTTAGAATATCCTTGAATATCCCTGCCTGTGTGAGATACTAACAGTATGCTCCAAATGCCACAGTGAGATTTTTTATCCAACAAAAAGTGCACAAGCGATTTTCCCTTCATTAGATGAAATGATAAAAGCTAGCAGCATGAACGGAGCAAGCAACTAGAAAGTAGAGAAAGGCTGATCTTTTTCTTTTTATCCACATATTGTTCTAAGGTGTAACAGAGTTGATACAAGGCAGACAAAAGAATGATATTGTGTGGTGCAGTGTTTTTAAATTCCATCCAGTGTAGTTCACAAAGTTGGAATTTAGATGCTTTAAGTCTTCCACCTTAAACAGCCTAAATCTTTCATAACAAACTCAAAACTACATCTGCCCAGTTTGAGTGTATGACACCTTTGAATAGAGAAAACAGAGTTGATAGGCAGTCTTTACATTGTCTGTGTAAGCTTGCTTCCCTTCTCAATGAAACAAAAATGTTCTTAGAAGCTTGTATATTTTTGAATTCCTCTGCATACAGTGCATACATTTTGGTTGTGCTGTAAAGGTATCACCCCCATATGGAATATGGAATTGATTTTATGCAAACATAACATTTTTGTTTGTTTGCAAAGATGCAAAAGATGCAGGAAACAGGAAATTCCTTTATTGGCTCACCAAGAAAAGCAAAACATTGCATGAACTTTCGTGGTTCAAGACCACTTCTTCAGGCATGTATTAAAATGGATCACACAGCCACTCTTCCTTATTTGCCTATGGAACTACTGAATACGGTAAAATAGCTGCATAACATGGACTTTTTTATGCTGGGACCCCACCAGGACAACTATTACCTATCACTAGGTAATAATTTTGATTGAATTTAATTGGACTGCATTTGGCTTGCCTAGTATGTATACCAAATTGAAGCCTTGCCCCCTGCTGGGAAGTGCATGGCATCTGTATTGCTTTGTCTGGCCACAAAAGGAAGCAACTATGCTTTAGAGAGGGTCACATGGACTGGGAGCAAATGCCCAGATTCCTGTAGGACTCCATGAAATATTTTGCTGTCCTTATGATGAGAGCCTGGCAGACCACCATGCCATGTACATTTTAATATATGCCTGAAGAAGTGGTCTTGAACCACGAAAGCTCGTGCAACACTTTGTTTTTCTTGGTGATCCAATAAAGGTATCACCTGTTTCCTGCATCTTTACAATTTGAATATGGATCACATGGCTAATCTTCCTTATTTACATACTCAGGTACCTGAAAAAATATATATATATACTGTATATATAAAGCAATGGCTTATAGTATACAAATGTCTAGTCACCATGTATTTCAAACAATATATTCCAAAATGGTTAGAAACTACCAGCAGACACTAAGTAACCGAACAGTAAAGTTTGTTATTTATTCCTGTAGCCTTCCACTGAGCTAACAAATGAGCTAGGAAATTTGGTTCAGTTTCTCAGCTTGAAAGAAAATTGATTTACAACAGGCATGAGAATTTATACCAGCTGAGAGCTTGTACAACATGTTTAATATTACATCAATGCAATGAAACTGTTTATCCAGCAGGTTTCTTAAATCAGCTGAACTGAGCAAAGGATATAGATTTATTCCCTTTTGGCTTGCATTTTGTAACAGAGTAGACCACAACTTTATTTTTCTAAGCATGTGATTGCTTAGAATGAAACAGCGCAATCTTAGGTACCATAGGTCTGTTTTGAAGTAAACCCTGCCATGTTCAGTAGTACCAATTCTCATTTATGTGTGTATAGGACTATAGGCCAAAATCTAATTAAAATGTGATTCAGGTCTGTGTGGGGAATACAGACTGATCATAAAAACAGTGCAATTTTATTATTACAAACTATAGAAAACACAAAACACTCAGATAGTTACATACAATTGATCCCTCTGTTAACCACCTACTTTAATAACAGCGAGGAAGTTTTAGTGTGTCAGAGAAGCTGAGACCATTTCTATCAAGAGGCTACAAATACAAACCGCAAATATATTTTGGCTAACAACTTGATGGGACATAAAAGCAACACATAAATAAATTACTAAAGTCAATGATCTGGATTTAGTTGCAATTCTGTAAATTGCATTGTATTCCTCTACAGTATATTTCTTGAAAGTTCTATCTGACTTCATGTCAGACATTGCTTGGAGAGAGAAAAATAAACACTTTCCAAATGTACCATGTCTATCACAGTATTTTTCTAGGGACAAGAACAGACCCTTACTTCCCTTTTTTTTTAAGATTCCTAAATGGCTTTTATTCTTATCTCTAGAAAAGTACAAAAGTTTGATGCAACCTTTGTGCAAGCAGATCTTCCACAACACACTGCATGACCACAGAATGTGACATTAAAAAATTGGAATGTTAAACTATGATGTAATTTTCTGTAACCCCAGTTAATGACCACTAAACTCTGTTAGATGTTTACCTAATTAAAATGAACTAGCATGTTTAACCTAACTGTCTATAATTACAAATAGAGTCGCCCTTGCTCGAAAGCCAGTTGTAGCCGACAATAGGGCTTGATGCTCATCCCCATTTACAGCCAAAGAGCCAGCAGTGTCTGCGTCTCCAGATATTTGCATGGACATGTGGCAGGCATGCCTAGACACTGGACTGCACGGAACACTGTTTACCTTCCTGCCAAAGTGGTACCTATTTATCTCCTGGCAATTCCTTGCTTTCAAACTGCTAGGTTGACAGGAGCTGGGACAGAGACAGGAACTCATTCCGTCATGCAGCACTTGGGTCTCGAACTGCTGACCTGCCGACCATCCAGTCATCAAGTTCACCTTCTTAACCAC
Source organism: Bradypodion ventrale (assembly GCA_035047345.1). Lineage (NCBI taxonomy): Eukaryota > Metazoa > Chordata > Lepidosauria > Squamata > Chamaeleonidae > Bradypodion > Bradypodion ventrale. Next base: position 240,110,923 of record JAWDJE010000004.1, read on the forward strand.
TAAGCCACCCCAGCTCTAATTACAAGTAGTACAAATAAACATTTAGTTACATGTATGCACTATGGTTATAGAAATATAATTAATCCCCTTATACCAGTGATGGTGAACCTTGGCACTCCAGCTGTTCTTGAACTTCAATTCCCAGAAGCCCTGATCAGCAGGAATGCTGACTTGGGCTTCTGGTAATTGAAGTTCAAGAACACCTAGAGTGTCAAGGTTTGCCATTACTGCCTTATATTATATTTGGGACTAATTTTATTCATTACATTTATATCCTGCCTTTCCTGTAGTGAGCTCAAGGTGGCATAGATCACTCTCCTCCTTCACATTTTATCCTCACCACAACTTTACAAGGTTGGTTGTAGGTATGGGACTTTCAGGGGGATGGGGGTCACTACAGTTACCAAAATTCACCAGGAATTCCCCCAGCTAGAGTTCTGGTACCTATAGCACTCAGAAAACATTCTCAGAGAATTTTCAATATGCGTACAGTAAAACCCTGACTGACAAATGCCCTGAGTTACATAAAATTCGACTTACATAATGATTTTGTGCTAAAACCATATCCCGATTTACATAAATTTACGTAACATAATTTCCTATGGGTTTGCTTTGAGTTACATAAAAAATCATTTTCCCTATGGGTTTGCTTCGATTTACATAGAAATTTTATTTTTCCAATGGGTTTGCTTTGAGTTACATAAAAAAATAATTTTTCCTATGGGTTTGATCCGAGTTACATAATAAACTGATATAAGCAAAAGCCTACGGAACTGACTTTTTGCGTAAGTAGGGGTTTTACTGTACATGGTGTTGGCAAGTTACTGCCTGCAGTGGTGGCCATTAGCCATGAAGAAGGACATAAGTAGAACTTTTTAAGTTCCATGGGAACTGCAAGGTATTGGTGCACTAGTAGTCTCTGTATTCATTAGGATATCAAGAAAGTTCCTCTCAAAAAGAAAAAACTGTGAAAATAGCAAAAATTGCTATCGAAGGCAATGTTATAAAACCCACGGTTAGATCTTTAAATACATCAGAAAACCCCATTGCAAGGCTGCCAAACTGGTCCATCACTGACAATTGATGAGATTCTATGTCAAAATATTGTTGCCAATGAATAGAGAGGTTTTGGAGCAGGAGGAGCAAGACAACATTGAAAAACAATCTCTTATGGTAAGAGGCAAAGCTGCACCCTGGTCATAAGAAGCAGTTAAACAAGGATAACCCATGGTCCAAGAAATGGGAAATTGGGGGCCATAGTTTGGGTACCCCGGGTTTAACAAGAAAGCTTCTTATGCTCTATACAATGTTTATTATAAGCACGGGGTGAGCTCAGATCCAGTGTCACTGACATGCAGATGATGCTCAACTCTTTTCGGTCCATTTCATCAATATTCTAAGAAGAATGGTGTTTAATAGAAGGGTCAGATACAATAAAATACTCAGAAAAAATTTCAAACAAGGGCAAAAGTATTTTATCAATTGGCAAAAGAAGCTGTTATTGGATAAAAATTATGTGGGGTTTTTTTTCAGATGAAGTAAAATTCTCCCATAAAAATCAATTTTGAAGTTTGGAACCATATATAGATTTGCAGTTACTGCTTCATCTTCCATGACAGTGCCCAGAAGTGCCTTTTTCTCTGTCTTGGTTTGTGTATGTTCTTACTTAGAAACAATCCATTCCTGTCACGGTCATGCATGTGCTGTCCAGATTGTTCCTGGACCAAATTCAGCTATTTGTTTGTTGAATGGTCTGGGCTAAGAATACTTGATGAACCACCTTCTCTGACTGAAGACAGAAAGAGATGTTTCAGATAAGCGACCAACAGAAGAGGAAAAACCCATAAACACTGATGGTATCTTAGGGAAAGAGCTCAGGCTGCTTCAATTTCTGATTGTTCTTCAAGATTTAAACACAGGATTCCTCTGAAGTTGGATTTCTTGGATACAATAGTGTGCAGAATCACATCTCTCTTAACAGTAACATGCTTTCGTTTCCAATATGTTTTTGCACTGAAACCTATGTGATCACTTAGATTTAGTCTACCCAATACCCTTCTGTCCTTTAAAGTTCAGTGTCACTACACATGAGAATATTTCCTTAGTCATTGTTCCTAGATTGTGAATTCTTTTCCCAAGAGACTAATTCATCCTTCTTTTTGTTGGCCTTCTGGCAGACAACAAAGACTTTCCAGAAAATATATGGAACTATAGTATTCAGGGTGCTTTTGGTCTTCTGCTAGTTATGCCAGTACTTGATTGCTTATTTAATTATCAGAGGCCATTGTCTTATTGGGAAGTTTTGCCTGTATAACAGAAATAATGTTACTGTCAGCAGCAGCAGGTGGTGGTGCAGTGGTTAAACTGCTGTACTGCAACCTAAAAGTGGTGAATTTGATCCTGATCAGGACTAAAGGTTGACTCAGCCTTCCATCCTTCCAAGGTCGGTAAAATGAATACACAGCATGTTGGGGGGAAAATGCCAATTAACCTGTGAACCACCCAGAGGCAATGGGGCAGTATATAAATGTGATTGCTTTGCTTTGCTTCTTTTTTTCTCTCTCTTTCTAGCTAAACAATGAGACAAAACAAAGTCCACCCCAAAATAGAAAAAAAAAAGAAGCTACCATCTTCAACTAACCATAACACTGTTATTGTCCATAGCATAAGGGAGCTGTGTAACAGGGTACTGGCCAGGATGTTTAATTCTGCTAGCGACTTTTAGACAGAGTATAGAAAAGATATTGGAATACAATTTGAAATAATCCTATTTAGCATGGCCAGTTGGTGGGTTACTGTGAGAGAGAAAAGGAAGGAAAACTTTTTCAGAGCTCTGATGTTAGCTATAGGAAACTGGGATATAAATGACCGTCATTACTTTTAAGCCATCTTTTTTATACGGTGGTATACCTGCAGTGATGCACTGCAGCAGGTTCTGTCAGGCTCTGCAGAACCGGTAGCGGAAATTCCCCAGGCCACACCCACTTGGTTGGCCATGCCCACCTCCATAGCCCATAATGCAGGATGTTTGGCCATGCCCACAGATTTGGCCAGCCCACAGAGTAGGTAGTAAAAAAAATTGCAGTGCATCACTGTGTACCTGTATACAGAAAATAAGACAGAGGTGGCTATATTATCACTCACTGGTGTATAGAAACATAACTACCAAAAGCATGAGGACTTCTGTCAAATGATTTCTAGTCTGGTAGTATAATCCTTCTTTCTCCATTTATTATCCTATTTATAAACTTCAACTAACCTTTATGCTACCATCTTTTCCTAGCACTTATTCAAACAGGGAACCTGAGCTTAAATCCTTCCCTGGAGCCTACCAAAGATTTAGATGGCCCTGACTGTAGCTATGCCCTTCCTTCAAAACAGCCCATGGATTATTTATCCTTGCCCAGAAAATGGGCTCCTTCCCATTAAAACATATTCAGAATGCCACAGGCAATTTTTAAAAAAGCCCAAACCCATTCTGGTATTGAGCTACAAACTAATCGCCAAGAGAAGAAGCTTCTTTTCTCAGTGACTGTGTGTGGCATGAACAGAATATCATGGAGGGGAGATTTTATTTTTAAATAGAAAATTGACTCCCCATGAAATGAGATGTTATTTCATAGATCTAGAGTCTTAGAAGCAACACATAGGTCATCTAGACAGTAATATCTTCCTTTTCCTGTGAGGGAAATCTGAACACTAAGCACTATGCTATGACCAGTGCCCAACACTATTAAATATGGCAGGCACCGTAAATAAATATGTATAATAAACCACACCTGTTCCATACATTATAGATTAACTCAGGTCATCCAGGATACAATGCACCCATAAGGAGAAAGGTGGGGGTAAATAAAATAGTAAGATATTAACAATGCCTGAAGAAAAAGGGAGGGGAGAATCACTTTTGTACCTGGCTTGTGCCAAAGAAGTCTCTCTGACTGTACAAGCATAAGTCTGGACTGTCTTTGGTTTACTGGCTGCAAGAGCTGTTCAGTTCAGTAACCTGTATGTCTGCTTAACTTTCGAATGTAATCAGTCTAATGAACTTGTCTATCATCTATCAGTTTCTCTACACATCACAGCCAAATTGTATTAAGGAAAGCAAATTTTGAGTGTTCTTTGGATTAGCAGTATGATCAGCTCTGGAACTGGTACCAACTGACATCTCCTTTCAACCAAGACATCCATGGCATGTCTCTGTGGGGAGGAAAATATTATAATTGCTAGGGAAGGCTGATGTGCCATAGAAGCCCATTAGGGGACATAAAGTGTTTATTTACTGCAGTAATTAAGTCACATGTGTCTATAAACAGGGCTAGGATGTGACCCTGCATAGCCACAATGAATCAACAATATGGATTGTGGACGTAAATCATCACTTGTTTTGTTTGCACAGTAATACTGAAATTTTGACATTTCAAATAAGATGCTGATGGAAAGTTATCTGCATCTCCCCATTCTAGCACTTCTGCGGAAGAAAATTTGCAGAAATCTTTTCCTCAGGAAACTTATTTTGTCCAAAATAGTCTTAGCATGAAATTATTATATTTACTTACTTATTTATTGCTAACACTCTTGATCGCTAAAAAAAGTGCTAGTTTTTTCACTCTCAAGAAGGACTTTAAAAAAAACCTTGCATCAATTATCTGTGGGGATTTTTCCACAGTTTAGGGGAACAACAGCCCAAAATTTCATTTTCCATCACGGACAAACTAGGGATTCCCAATCACCTGGACAAAACCGTGACCCTGTTGGCAACTCAGCACATCCTGGAGCACAGGAAGGCTGGCCATCCTCTTCTGCAGTCTTCCCCAAATTTCCTTCTGTGCTTGAAATAACCAGTGGGGATCACAAGAAGGCTGACCAAATGGGGCAGCCAGGTGGAGTCAGGGCCTTTACTCCAGTAGACGAAAGTGCCACAGTTTTCACTCCATTCCACCAAGGGAGAATATATAAAGCACTTTAGAGTCACTTTAACCATAGGCTAAGAATATAATTGTAGGAGGTGGTTCCCCATGCCGTAAATGCTGCCGTAAAACACGTCCACAGCTGTTGTAAATGTGTCCACTTCCAATTCCGGTGGTGGCAGAGGTGATGATGCAGACCACATGAAATGGTGCTGTGGGTCGGGTATGGCCCACAGGCCGTAGGTTGAGAAGCCCTGTCATAGAGTCAAAATAAGTACAAAATAATGTCATAAGCAAACTGTTAAAGTAAGGATTTATTTTGTTACTCAGTGTTTCCTGGCTGTTTTCTCACATTATAGTTCCCAACATGTCAGGAAATATGAGAGGACACTCTCTTTATGTCCTCTAGTGACCCATTCTAATACTGCATCCTGGAAATATTTGTTATATATATATATATATATATATATATATATATATATATATATATATATATATATATATATATATATATATATATATATATATATATATATATATATATATATATATATATATATATATATATATATATATATATATATATATATAAGGCATGCCCAAAAAAATACATCAATGGCCACCTAGGAATAATTTGGCACAAAACCTTAAGTATTTCTGTGAAACGCCTTAAAAAATTAATATAACTTTTGAAATACTTTGAAAATACTCGCTATAGCCAAGTACCTTTGTTCTCTCACATCTCACTTACACCAAAACATAACTAGTTAGCAAGAGCAGTTACACTTATATACCACCCCATAGTGCTTAGTGCACTCTCTGGGTGCTTCTCAAGTTAATTAGCATTTTGCCCCCAACATGCTGGGTACTCATTTTACCGATGTCAGACAGATGGAAAGCTGAGTCAACCTTGGTCCAGGCCTGGTCAGGATTGAACTCACAACATTCTGGCTGTAGTACATCAGTTTAACCACTGCACCACCAGTTCATTTCCTGTTCATTTCCAAAAGTTGATTAGCCATAGGTAACTATATAGTATTTTCAACTAATTACTTCCAATATCTGACCATTATTTACTTGCTTGTGACTGATAAGTATAAATTGAATATGGGAAAGAAAAATAAGGGGGGTTGTTTGGAAGGTCTTGGCAAGAAATTTACCCAAAATGAGATGCCTGGGTAAAAAGCCCTACAATTTATCATCATGTCTTACTTGTAACTCTTAACCTAAGAGTGTGTCATTTTACTTGCCTTGTTATTTATTTACAAGTGCATTTTCAGTATCAACCCCTACATTCATTAATCCTAATGTGGCCTTTTTCAATGTCTATTTACCATTTTAAATACTTACTATAATTTACAGGGCTTTATTGAACACATCCGAGGTATATTATATGAGGCTAGCTTAATGGAAAGTCATGTATACCAAAGTAGGGAGGGAAAGCACACATTTAATTTATGGTTAGCTTTTGATTTCGATCATAATTTACTTCCAAATAACTGACTATTCTTAGAAAGTCAGGACACTAAGATGTTTTCTAGAGGCAGAGGGAAGAGAATGTTGTTGTTTTTAATAGTTGCTGTTGTCGTGTCTAAGATTTCCCAGATTGCAGTCTGGCACGATACAAAACACACAACTTTTACTGAATATTGGTTGACACTTTGCTTTGATGCTTTGTCAAGATACCCCCTAAAAAATGGGGGGAGGGGGAGAGATACTTAAGATAGATTGACAGATACTGCCAAAAAAAGGCAACCTTTTGTGTAGTCCAATCTCTCCTTCCTTTGATTAAATCCATCTCATGAAGCATTGAGCAGCCATTTCCTGTTTCTTGTTCCTTGGCACTAGTTACTAGGAAACAATGGTGTCACAAAACTGACTAAAATTCTATTCAGTCACAGCTTTAAATCCAACAGTAGCTCCTACTAAAGCAGTGATGGGGAACTTTTTAGAGACCGGGTGCCCAACTCAACATGCTGCCGTCCAGTGATGGGCTCCAAAAAAATTTACTACCACACTGTGGGTGTGTCCAACTCTGTGCGCATGGCCAGGTGACTGGGTTGGCATGGCCAAGTGACTGGGTGAGTGTGGTTAAACTGCTGTATTTTAATGTTGGCCTTCGTGCATCAAGTCCACTTCATTAGACCATTAGTTAGCAATTACACTTTGATGCTCTAATTTCCCTTTAAAGAATAACTGCAGCAGTTACTCTTCAAAGGAAAATTAGAGCATCAAAGTGTAATTGCTAACTAATGGTCTGACAAAGTGGACTCAATCCACAAAAGCTCACATTAAAATACAGCATTAAAATAAATTAAAAATTAAATACATTAAAACACATTAAAACTAAATACTGTACATTAAAATACATTAAAACTAACATTAAAATACAGCAGTCACTCAAGTGCCCCCTCACTTGTGCCTCATTCCCCCCCCCGGGGGGGTACCTACCTTCCAGGCAGAATGGAATACTTATACCAGTTATATTTTCACTGCCCTTGAATGAGCTCAAGGCAGCATATACTGATCTCCATTTGGCACAGTGCAAACCAACTTGCCATGTCTATAGCTCAATTTACAAAAAGTACTTGACCCAACCGGGGGGGGGGGGGTAGTTGGACTGACTTTTGTGAGGCACATTTAACCTACTAAGACAGCCAGTGTCGTGTAATAAATAGAATGATGGATTGGTACTCAGAAGTCTTGGGTCCAAATCCCTACATCACTATGCTGGGGGAGGGCATGGTAAAATCAAGCACTGTAATGTACACTTATAACGTGTCATCTCTTACAAACATTTGGCGCAATTTAAATTTTACTGGTGTATAATGGTGTGGACGACTCCTGCCATTTCTGCAAGATTTTGCCCTATCTATGCTATTATTATATTGAAATAAATCAAATGGTCCTTAAAAATCTGTGCCATCTGTCATTCTATGGGCAAGTATTTAAGAAGTGGAAACCATTCTAAAAGAACACTTAATATGTATGGGTAAGAATCTCTTTTCTTGTCTAGCCAGGTTATCCTGCTATGGTAATAGAGTAGACCATACTGCCAGTGACTCAATGCCAACTGTCAGGCAGCAGTAAACTAACCTGACAACTCCGATGACTAATGGCTTGGGTGGCAAAGTGTACAAGGAAGGGTGATGGTCCCCAAGTGGATTAAATCCCACTCAAATCCATCTTGATAGAGGGTGGCAGCAGCATCTATACTGGCCTGGGGCTGAGGAGGGCTTTGAGTGCCAAAAGGGCTCAGGACCAGAAAGTGACTCACAGAACTATCAGTGGTATGGGTGTCACACTGCGGTGTAGAAGGTGCATTATATTCTCAGGACTGTCTTCATGGCTGATCACCATGAGGATCACCAATATTCAGGATTCAGGTACGGCAAAACAATAACAAGAAGAATCTCTGTGATCAAAAATAACATAGATACTGCCCATATTTGTGTAAGAATGTGCACAGTGTTCAGGGGAAAAAAGTGTCCAAACAAGGTGAAGGTAAAGGTAAAGGTCACCCTTCCTTGAAAGCCAGTCGTATCCAACTCTAGGGTTCAGTGCTCATCTCTGTTTATAGCCGAAGTGCCAGGGCTGCCTGTGTCTGCAGACGTTTTCGTGAACATGTGGCAGGCATGCCTAGACACCTAAGTGCATGCAGGGCTTTTTATGCATTACTGGTATATACGGCACTGCAGGGAGTCCTCTGTTGTACTCATTTGGGTTAAGGTGCCCCCTACTAATCAGTAAATTTTATTTTTGCATTTTATTTAATTAAAATTGTAAATTGTGAATAAAAATACCTTGGTGCCAGTTTCTGTAGCAAGGCATAAAGAGAATGAGAGCCAAAACCTCAATGAAAGCCAAAGCTTATTTTGGAAAGTTCATTTGCTGAGTCCTGGGCAAGACTTCAGGGGTTTTCAACCTTTTCAAACTGGGGGCCAGGTCACACTCCCTCAGACAGCTGAGGGAGCCGGATGGCCATTTTGTGCTATCTGCACGATGGGGTGGCCATGTTGAGGTGGCCATTTTGTCCCAACAGCTTCAAAGGGGTGGCCAATTTGTTTCTCCCTGGGAGGAGGAAGGAAGAGGCCAACCTTCAACGGAGGCTTTCGACCCCCTACCCTCTCAACAGTAATGAGACTAATTGCCTGCTCAGGGATAGGGTGACTGGGGCTTTTTAACTAGGCTAGTCCTTCCTTGTGGGGCTGGAGGTTATCCTTAGGACTGAAGTCCTGGAGGGAAGGGGTTGGATGAGACAAGGCCAGGAGCCCAACAGTCCCCCCTACCACCACCATGACACCATTCAATAAGATCCACTGCCCTTGCTCCTCCCACTGCCGCCAGAAGCTGTGCCATGTGTAAACAGCTTTGAAATGTTCTTTACATTTAAAGAGAACAACACATGGCACAGCCTACGGCAGTGGCGGGCCACATGAAATGGTGCCAGGGCCCGGATCTGGCCTGTGGGCCATAGGTTGAGAACCCTTGGCTTAGATCAAACTCACTGAACTTTGCCTGCCTATTCCTTCTTTATTCATCCAGCTCTACAGAAACCCAAGAACCAAATGGTTTAGGCCAGTTCCACATCAGCTCTGAGCAAGTCAGTCCTCATCTGTATTTGGAAAGAAATTGGATTGCCATCATACTGCATGTCCTTTCAGATCAGAACTGGGCAATGTATGGCCCAGTGGTCACTCTACCCTTATGGCACATTCCCACCATTCACTGAGTATTGTTAACATTTTCAGAATCTCACTTTCCTTGTGAAACCATAGTCTTCATTGTTGCATGGAGATTTGTGAATTTTTAAAATTCCAGTAATTTTGGACAGAAGAAGAAACAGGAAAGCCAGTTTAAAAGTTTTATTTTTCACCGCTTAAAATATAGATCTAGATGTAGTGCAGAAAAGCTTATACTAGATAGAATAACAATGTGTTCATTAACTGTAGCTTGGCACCTGACATATTCATGAAAATTATGCACACTTTGTGTATTTAAAACACATACAAATTAATTGTGGGCCTCTGGCTCATGACACATTTCTCATTAGGCCCTCTGTACTGAACAACTTGTCCAGTCATATTTGAGACAATGAAATAAATCACAGAATGTCAAAGTGCTGGTGCTTTATTTATGCTCTCAATACTAAGCTACAAATCATCTTTGTGACTTGAATATCCCAGAAAACTGATTCCATTTTATTCTGAATAGTTTAGTGACAATATGTAGAATTTATCAGAAAGGATAACAAATTATCCAGATGTCCCATCAGTATAGAAAATATAAATTCTAAATATTTGAATATATAAAACTGTGAGTTTGCCTTCAGCTGCTGTCACTTGTCCTATTGGTACAGTCAAGTCTGCAGAAAATATCCATCACACATAAGGTGTTGTTTTTCAACAATCTGGAATAATTTTCCTCTAAGAAAAACTTGAACACAGAACCTCTGTGCGTGAAGATTTTATCTCCAGGAGAAGTAATGCAGAACATAAAGCGTGTGCGTGTGTGTGTGTGTGTGTGTGTGTGTGTGTGTGTGTGTGTGTGTGTGTGTGTGTGTGTGTGTGTGTGTGTGCGTACACCTGAGAGCTAGGGAGGGAAATACTTTGTAGAGAGCAATTCCCATAATTCCCCAGCCAGCATGGAGTTTCTAGAGAAGGGGTGCCCAAACTATGGCCCACGCGCCGGATCCAGCCCACTTCACCTAATAATCCAGCCCACACCACCTGTGCTGCTCCCGGAAACAGAAGTAAAATGTGCCTGCGCATAAACAAAACACTGCCGTAAAGCACCCATGGCTGTTGTAAATGTGACAGCCATGGGTGTATTTTCAGCAGAGTTTTGTGCATGCACGGGCACATTTTGCTTCCGGTGGGAGGAACCACATGATCAGCCCATGGCCCGGAAAGTTTGGGCACCATTGCTTAAACAGCAGTGATAGGATGCATTGGGCAAATTTCACCCTTACAAACAGCAAGCTGCTCTGAATCACCACACAAATGGTAAGCAGAAGACTGATCTGGGGGACCAGCATTTTCTTCCCATGACTGTTATACTGTGTATGGTCAACACAGAAATTTTGCATTTGTAGGTATTTCATGCAAAAGTGCAACACTCAGCTATTAAATTCAGATCTCATTATGTACAGAACCATAATGCAACACTAAATATTAAGTGAGGCTACTTCAGTTGGGCAGTTCACTACTCAGTACCCTTTGTCCACCTGGGCTCCTACCTCTTCCCAGGTTTTGCCAGGGACGACTGCCCCATCTGTTCCAGCTCAATTTCCTGTTGTACAACAGGGCCCATTGGGGACCCTCCCACTTCGATCCATTCTGACTACGGCCGTGCCAACAGCCGGCTACTCCCTTCCCCTGGGTGACCACTTATCTCAGGCCACCAGAGAAAAGATATGGCGGGGGGAGTACGTGGATATTTTTACCCTACTTAATCGGGAACCTACTAAGGAGGAGAAAGAGGGGCAGGACGACAGGGACAAGGAATTGTCCCATCATCGTAAGCCTCCTCGTACATTGGCCAACTGGTTACCGACCTATTTAATTTACATGGCGGTATATCTTAGGCCTCGTCCCGATTTGGCCATTCCGATGGTCCAGTATCTGGACAATATTTACCGGGCTGTCGTCGATTTTCCTGGCCCGTCATGGTTAGCCTATGACGAGAAATTTATGATGAGGGCGGCCCTTCACCCAGAGATGCGGTGGGATGAACCCTGCCAGCAACTGTGGCTTCTTTATATGACCCCTACACGGCCGGCGCCGGGTGGCCGGTACCACTGCGGCCATGCGGTACAGCGGTCAACCACTACACAGGTTCCCCGCCAGCCGGCGGGGCAGGGGGTTCCAGCCTGCCTGCTGTGTTGAAGCTACTCCGCCAATGGAGTGTGCAACAGGCGCCAATGTAAATTTAGGTATGAGTGCCCTTCCTATGTCAGACCGCACACCACTTCCACGTGCCCGCGAGCGGGCGGGTCCCGGGGTAGGGGAAAGGGATACCAGGGGTCGGCCAGAGCTCGCTCTGATGCCGCCATGCATACAAAAAGCCCCCTCCCCAATTAATCTCGGCATGCTAGAAAGGTGGCTGAGCGTCTATCCTAGACAGGATGATGCACTTTATCTGCTAGAGGGTTTTACTTTTGGCTTCCGCATCCCATTCAGGGGTGTTCGTGCACCTCAGGACGCCCCTAATTTGTTGTCCCTCAGGGGTAAGGAGGAAATTGCTGTGGAGAAGATAGCCAAAGAAGTTAGAGAGGGTAGGGTTGCCGGACCATTTGATATGCCCCCATACTCAAATTTAAAAGTCTCACCTCTCGGCTTAGTTCCGAAAAAATCCTCAGGTGAATTTTTTTTAATTCACCATCTTTCTTACCCTGCCGGTTTCTCGGTCAATGACGCTATACCGGATGACCTTTGTTTGGTCCGGTATACGTCCTTTGACCAGGCCTTGCAGATGGTCCGCTCATGTGGTCGTGGGGCGCTACTGGCGAAATGCGACATCAAATCGACATTCTGATTGTTGCCAGTGCACCCTGATGACTTTGAGCTTTTAGGCTTTTGTTTTCGGGGCAAGTTTTATGTGGACAAAGCCATGCCCTTTGGCTGCTCCATTTCATGCTTGGCATTCGAACGCTTTAGCACTTTCCTACACTGGGCTTTCGTTCGAAGGTTGGGATCCCAGTCCGTGGCACACTTCCTCGATGATTTTTTGTTCGGGGGTGAACGTGATTCGGGCACATGTGGACACCTGCTTACCACATTTCAGGAGCTCATAGAGGAACTTGGAGTTCCTCTGGCACCTGAAAAGACAGAGGGCCCGGCCACCACCCTTACCTTTCTGGGTATAGACATTGACACCATTGTCCAGACATCCAGGTTACCCATGGAGAAGGTAACTCGGATCTCAGATGCAATTTTGGCGATGCTTGCCAAGTGCAAGGTGTTTCTCCATTAGTTGCAGGTGCTCCACGGCCACCTCAACTTTGCCTGTAGGGTGGTAGCACCGGGTAGGGCCTTTGCCAGGCATCTTTGTGACGCTATGATGGGTCTTTCTCGAAAACATCACAGGGTCCGACTGACTAGGGGTTTGCGGGCTGACCTGTCGATTTGGCTCACGTTCTTACAGGGCTTTAATGGCGTTTCCTTTTGGAGGGCGGAGCATATGGTCACCCCTTGGTTCCAAGTCCAGTCGGATGCCTCAGGTTCCCTCGGATATGGGATTTATTTTGAGGGTAGGTGGGCCTATGGGAGATGGCCCCAGGAATAGCAAGGCTCGGATCGCTTACGCGATCTTACGTTCCTTGAGGTTTTTTCCGATTTTAGGTGCGCTTATGCTCTGGGGTGACATGTGGGCTAATTCTGTTGTTCACTTTTGGTGTGACAATGCTGCCGTAGTGCATATTGTTAACGCCCAAACATCTAAGTCCCCCAGAGTCATGGCCTTGGTTCGACAATTTGTCCTTAGGTCCTTGCACCTTAATGTGCTTTTCAGGGCCAGACATGTGCCAGGCATTAACAATGATATTGCTGATGCTTTATCCCGCCTGCAGATCTCCCGGTTCCATGCCTTGGCTCCAGACGCATAGGAACTTCCCTCTCCACTTGGACCTCTCCACTGTGGACCTCTGCCGAGGAGAAGTGAACCGGGCGATGGGCATGTCTTTGGCCCCTCACACGCATAAGGCGTATCAGCACATGCTCCTCCAGTTTAGGGCTTTCTGTAGGGAGAGGCAGCTGCTTGACACGTGGCCGATCCCGGTTGACCATGTTTTGCAGTACATGGTGCACCTTCATGGTCAGGGTCTGGCCCCACGCACCATTGCCACCAAGCTTTCGGCCTTGGCATTTATGGCTAAGGCACGGGGCTTTACTGATTGCATGAGTGACTTACGTATACGACATGTGTTGGAAGGGACACACATCAACCTGTTTCACCTTGTCTTCTGGCACACCTGGTTAGAGGCTGGCATAGCCTATGTTATGACAGGTATGAGGAGTCTCTTTTTCATGCAGCTACCACCGTAGCTTTCTTTGGAGCTCTGAGAATCAGTGAGCTGGTCCCACTTTCAAAAGGGGACATGTCCTGTAGGGCACTGGAACTGGAAGATGTGTCTCTCAACCAGGAATGGGCTCAGTTGAGGATTCGTTCAGCAAGGGAAGGGTAGTAGCGTGATGCTTCTACGATGCACGTTTGCTGACATCTGTCCGGTTGGTGCCCTACATGCCTTTTTGGCAGTGCGTGGTTCACGCCCTGGCCTCTTGTTCTGCCACCAGGATGTGTCTCCCCTTACCAAATTCCAATTCTGGAGGGTTATTGGGTCGGCACTTCACAGTGCAGGGGTCCCTGGGGCTCGTTATGGTACCCATTCATTTCGGATAGGTGCTGCATCAACTGCGGCTGCATTTGGGTACTCGGAGGCTGGCATACATTGGATGGGCAGGTGGGGATCTGCGTGCTTTTCTCTGTTTGTTCATCCCGTCACTGCATGAGCGCCTTGTTATGCCCTCAGTTCTCTCTCCTTTTCTTACAAACCCTGTGTGTTCCTGCACACCAGTGGCAGTGTGGCTGGTGGGCCACAGTTATGTGCACTGGGTGGCACAGTATGCAGCTTCGTCAGAGTGGGAACCCCATCTCGGGCTATGTGCAACCGCATGTATGCAGTGGTATGGTGTGCGCGGCATGAGGTGGCGGGAACTGTTGCCATTCCTGATGTCCATCGGGGATGCCGGACCACCAGATGTCTTAATTCTGCACCTCGGCGGCAATGATCTTGCACAGATCACTGGCCTTGCTTTAATGATGTCAGTGTGCAGTGACCTGGCATTCCTTCACCATTTATGGCCGTACACGCGGTTGCTATGGTCAGACATCGTGCCGAGACACTGTTATAGGGGAGGCATTGACCTCCGTGGTCTGGACCATGCCCGGCGGTCAGTGAACAGGGCTGTTGCCCGGTTCCTTACGGAGAATGGCTTCGGTACAGCCATTCGTCACCCAGGGATAGGATTACAGGATTTCAGCCTGTATTCTGGAGATGGGGTTCACCTGTCAGCGAGAGGTATGGACCTCTTTTTGGAAGACGTGGAAGCGGGCCTGGTGACCGAGTTGTCGGTCAGGGGGGTGGCGGTGAGTCATCATGGACAACTCCCCGTGTGGCGGGTAGCACTGGTAAGGTAAAATTTATGACCCATAGGTATCCGGCAGGTTCGCAATTGATTGGCCAACACGTAGATAGGTACAGGGGAAACAGGCTTGGCCGGTCAAGGGCGAACCATGAATGGGGTGATGCTAGGAGCTTCACAGCCTGCATCACCTTGATATTTTAACGGATATATGTCAGAGGGTGGGGTCAATAGATAGTATATTGACTTCAGTCAACAATTTGTTTGTGACAACAAACAAATTGATACAAATTGATACATAATAGCCAATTGCCATTGGCAATTTGGGTGGAACCTTACCAGTGTTACTGCAGCCTGCTTGCTTTAAAGAATTATAATTGGATGATTTACCAATTGAAAGTTATAATTCGGACTAGGGCATTATTTAATAAAAGTGGCCCAATGCATTTAATCCTATACCGGTGTCTGAGTCCTTATTTGGGTGGGTGCGCCTGCAAAGACATCTCTCATTTTAACATTAACATTGATCTGTTGGAGTATTTGACACTGCAGATTTGTTCTGATCAGACAGGCCAGGTGTCACAAGTTGAATGATTTGTTTGATCTGAAGCCACCAGTTTGTGTTCTTTCCTTCTCTACTGCCCTGCCCTTATGGTGACTGCTACAATTCATTGAATATCGGATCATTCCAACTGTTAGGCGACAGGAGTTCTTGCTAGCATAATTTTCTGACACAGAAAGGCCACTGAGAAACAGAAAACAAAACCGGCCAGGGTGGTTTTCAAGGAGAGCTCCTTCATTTTCTGTTCTGGTTGCTAACAGTTTCCATTACGGAAGCAGCTGTGAAATTATTCAATTTTAAAACAGTCCATTTTGATATTTTTTTCACCCATGTTTCTGCACAGCTGGCTTATTAAAGACACAATCCTAATTTTAAATTGTAGAAATAAGTGTAGGAAGTCTCTGTTAGTTTGTATAAATCTAGCAATGGTGTTCTCTACATGACCTAACAATGAATTAATCTATACCAATAAAGCAAAGAAGTACGTTTGATAGTCTTCAATGCGTTCCTCCCCCCTGCCACCTTCCCCCCTGAAATTTTGCCCAGACCTACCTTCTGGGTGGAGGAGGTCAATGACGGAGGTCCGGAGGCTGCGGGTGGGATGCCAGCCTCACAGACAAGCAAAATGCCACAGAACTACCACTCCCAGCAGCCACTGCAACTCCCAGTGGCCACTGCGAGGCAGAGCAGCCAATCACAGAGGCCAGGCCAAGAGAGGGAGAGGCGGGGCAAATGCCTAGCCTCCAGCACAGGAATGGCCACTGTCCATCTGGAAGACACAGGGCTGCATGCCAGATGTGCCCCAGGACAGCAGGACTGCCCAGAGGACTGCCGCCCATGGGAGTGCTCCGCAGCACCTGGCTGCCAGAGGTGGCCGCCGTGCCCAACACTACACATGGACCTTGGCCAGGACAAAAACTCTGATGCTCCTGTGCCCAGCAAGACTCCCCGGTGGCCCACCCACCCAGGCCAGGTACTGCTGGCCTCCAGACCAAGTACCATCGACCTCCACCAGAGTCCCCCCCTCACCGGGGCGAAGCCCGGGCAAAAATGCTGGTACATAATAATCTGCTATGAGCTAAAATTTCTCCTTGAAGATCCATATTTGTCAAAGAAAAATTAAAAAGTTGGAAGGCAAAAGCTTTTATGTCCACTCTATTCTTCATACCTTTATGGCTTGTCTCTTAAGAATCTTATTCTTAACGGGGAGGGGAAAATCATACTACATGATACAGGGGTTCCCAATCTATGACCCATGGGCCTAATCTGGCCAGGGGTGCTAATTAATCTGCCCGTGGTGGCCACCTAGGCACTGCTGAAAGCTCCCCCCATCACCGGAAGTGCCCAAAATGCCGCGGCAGAGGGTGCAATCACACCATTTTTGGGCTGCATGGGTGGGGGGACATTTTCACCACACTTTGGCAATTTTTCACCATGTTGTCACTGCATTTTTGCAGCAAAAACATGGTGTTTTGGCACTTCTGGGTTCTGTGGTGGCAGTGTTGTTTTTTCAGCTGCTTTTGCAGTCTCCACCACTTCTCATGGTGGCGGGAGGATGATCGGAGCATTTTTGCTCTGTTTTTGTATTTTTTTACTGTGTTTTTTCAGCTAACATGCGGCATTTTGACAGTGCTGGTGGTGGGAAGAGCTTCCAGTGGTGCCCAAAAAAGTGCCACAATTGCAGGCACCACCACTGCAGAAACCAGAAGTGCCAAAATGCAGCGAAAATGTGGCAGAAAATTTGCAAAAATGGAGCAAAAATGCTCCAAACACCCTCCTGCTGCCATGGGGAGTTGCGGAGGCTACAAAATCAGTCGGGAAAATGCCACCGCAACCACTGTGGAAACTTGAATCACTAGGAGGAACCATGCCTCTGGCCTGTACAGCTATGAGTCGGGGAGGGTCCAACCCATGGCAGAAAAAGGTTGGAAACCCCTGACAAAGTCAAACACAGTGTGTGTGTGTGTGTGCAATATATTTAATGAAACCCACAATCCCTCTCCATCTTTTCCTCAATTGTCAACCATTTTTCTCACAACATTCTTACTGACTCCTCCTATTACTTAATCCTGACAAACAAGCCATCCACCTGTGATCAGTCTTTCTTTTCTCTCCTCATTGGACCAATGAAGGGGGTTCACTATTCTTCCTTTTCCATAGGTTTTTCCTTAAGACTCTGGAAATGAAGTGTCTTGTGTGTATTTAGAATCATGTAACATGCAAGGCATGAAGATGCATTGCTGCGAAAACAGAGATGAAAATTCTACTGATGAATATCTGACCCAGCCAGTTTCTTTGTCATTAGCTTATCTGTTTGTGTGTATGCAAATATGCTAAAGGTAGCAATGGAAGAAATTAATAAAAGCATGCAGGATGGAAGCAAAGCTAAAAGAAAATTATCTAAAGCAGAGCATTGTTGATGTGTCCTGGACCCATAAATATTGCTCGTCTTTAACCTTCAGATTTATTGGGAGATAGATTGGAGCAGAGTGAACCTGCCAGTGAACCTGAGTGTGCTCAGTAACCATTTCTTATGAAGAAAGGATGGCTGGATAGAATTAATAAATTGTTTACTCAAAATCTTCTGCCTTTCAAATTAGCAGGGTTTTATTTATAAAGCTGAAATGTAGAATTCCGTTTCTTGGTTTAACTAGATATTAATACCACTTAAGATAAACTTGTTTTGATTCTTGGGGTTGTTATTCAGTGAGGAGTCAGTGCATTAGTAGACATCTCCATGATGACATTCCACACATGCAATGGTTTGAGAAATCAAGTCCACTTGCGTATGGTCCTTTAGCCATTTGGATATCACATCACCCACCGGCTATTTTTCCCCATATTATATGGGATCAGCTCAGAAGAATTGGGACATGGAGAATCTTTTTTTCAAGCCAACCTGAAATAAGAAGAAAAGCTGCATTTTAGCCTTCAGCAATGACAGGCAGCTGACACTGTATGAAGAACAAGCCTTAACATACAACTGCTGCAGACTTTAAATTAACGTACAGGTAGATGAAAAATTGTTTATTTCATATTGATCTTTCTCAGCTCAGACTGTGGTATGGATTCACATATCTCATTGGCATACAATCGCATGGCTGGTCTTTGTTTAGAGTAATGAAATAGGAACAGAGATAACTAATAATAATAACCTTCAGTTCTGGAAAATCATGGCAACTTTACCTAATATCGCCACTAGATTAGACCCCAGTATATAAAACACCAGAATTCCTCACAAGTCTCAGTAAAGGACTCCAGGCAATGTTATAGTTTCTGAATGGTGGCCAAGAATGAGTTTTAATTCTATGGCCAAGTGTATAAAATAAGGAGCAATCCTTTTTATTATATATTACCTCCCCAGTCATTATGAAATCATTTGGTATTCACTGTGATCACACTAATCATTAATATACTCATTTGGCATTCATATGACTGCCTTATGCACTTCCATAGAAATTCCATTGTAATTAAGCATTAGTTAATGTTAACAGTAATGGACATTTAAAGTAAAGTGTGACCAACCAGGGTCGCTAGCAGCAGACAATCAATTTATTCAAGTATTGCAGGCATTAAACAAGCTCCTGTCACTTCAGAAAGCTATAGAACAGTTAGGAGAAGTTAAACAAGAAGTATGGTTCCTTTTCAGGTAAGTCTGATGGAGACCTACTGGCTTCACCCCCACCCCCACCCTAAACCAAATTTTGTGTAATGAATGGTATGCATTTAATAATAGCATGCCAGGGTGTTAATGGGCATTATGTACTGCATCATTAATAATAAATTGTGTGCTGTCAATTCAACTCTGACTTATGCCGACTCTCATTAGGGGTTTTCTAGAAAAAAGTACTCAGAAGTGGTTTACTATTCCCTTCTTCTGTTGACATCCTGGGACTGTGTAGCTCAGGGCTTCATAAGCTACAGCCCATGTGCCGAACCCGGCCTGCGATGGTAAATCATCTTGCCTGCAATGATGACCACAGAAGCAGATGTGGATGTGTTTATGACAGCCGTAAACACACCTGCCATGGTTTACAGCAGTGTTTACGATGGCGGGGGGGAACCCACCTGTCTGAGGGGGAATGGTATGGCCCATGGCGCGAAAAGGTTGAGAACCCCTGGTGTAGTAGCTTAACCAAGGCAACACAAGCCAGCTTTTCTGGACGCACAATAGAGAATTGTACTCCTAACTTCTGGCTCCCCAGCCAGAAACTTAACTCACTGAACTATCCAACCAGTTCATGTACTGCATTAGCTGCTCAAAAATCCATCTCAACAAGGACCAAAGTTCAGGGGGAGAGTAGCAGCCTTTAGCATTCAAATGTTAAAACAAGATCTCAGGTACTTAACCTCTACTGCATACTGCCTTGAACTTATACAAAGTTAACATCGACAGGTGCCATATTAAGTACATGGTTCAATTTTTAAAGCTAAAGCATACAAAAGTAGCTAATCTTTTTGAAAGGATGTCCTGACCTTTGCTAGATTGTAACCACCCAAATTATGTTGTTCTGCCATTGTGGTGGAGATGATATTCTCTCTTTGCAGGCAAACACCCAAATGAAAGTCTTTAAAAACTAAGGGTCTGATTTTCTTTTTTAAATTATATAAAATAATAAACATTTACTTTTCAAATGTCATAGAGGGCTCTTGAATAGGAATATGCATTTTTATGGGATATGATGAGACTTGTGGAGGCAAGAAAGGCTTCTTTCTAGAAGTCTTAAATTTTCAAATTTAAAGAAGAAACATGTTTATTCAAAGATAAATCTAGCCAGATCATTCATTTTCATGTCAGATATTACTCTGGGCTGAAAGGATTTTTGCAGGGAATGGCTGAATGATTGCTCCTTTCATGGCCAGATGAATTGCAGTATATATGTTACCCTACGTCTGTCTTCTCTGACCATCCTGTATCACTCAAACACTCTCGTACCCAAACTCTCTTAAATTTCTTTAACCTTTATCTTGTTCTAAGACTAGAGTTCTTATAATAAGTTGATTAGATAACAAATGAGCAATTAATTATTACATATATGAATTCTTAACCAAGAAAATAGTTTTGCAAATTTCAAATTGAAACATGTAGTACTGATTCAAGTAACACAACTTTCTGGCTTTGGTCATAGACCACCTTGATATATAGAAGAAAAGGCTAAAAATTTGCACAGCACATATCTCAGTGTTTATCACCTTAGGAACCACTCAGAACAACCAGACAATGTATGCAAATTTAAACACAAATGCTGGTGTTTCTGCTAATAGATATTGGCTGGAATCTTATCAGTGATTTTAGCAATATAATGGAAATTGTGTAGGTTGTGGTGGCAAATTGCTGCTTATTAAGAAAGTGTTATTTTTCTTCCAGGATATGAACCTGAATGTAGAATCAGGTGTACCCTAGG